>CAWUFW010010691.1:0-674262 GCA_963921515.1 Calotriton arnoldi
TCGGTCGCGGTGTATTGAGTTGCTTCGGCTCGCTGTTTTGTATGCGTGTCGGTCGTACGGCAGGCTCCGTGCGACTCGGTCGTGTTTTCCACGCGTTGCATCGTACTTGGCTAGTCGGAGTTCGCGGGTACGTTTCGTTCGGGATTCTTCCTGGTGCGTGTCGGTCGGTTCGATTCGCGTGCTTTTCCGGCCGGATAGCTGTTTTCCCGCGGTTCGGTCGTTCGGCTTGTGTTCCGTGCAGTCGGTCGGATTTTGCACGCTTTTCATCGTACTTTGCGGGTCGGGCTGCACCGGTCCGTGTCGGTCGGAATTAATTCCGGCTCCGAGTTGGTCGGTACGTTTTCCGGCCCAAATCGGAATTGGCCCCTATGTGTTTAATGTCCAGCACCTTCTCAGAACTAATACTGACTGGAGTGGGAATAGTAATTTATATATGTTTAATGTCCAGAATCTTCCCTGACATAATTTTGACTGGAGTGGGAATAGTAATTTTATATGTTTAGTGTCCAGCATCTTTCATGACTTAATACTGACTGGAGTGGGAATAGTAATTTTTATGTGTTTAGTGTCCAGCACCTTCCCAGACTTAATACTGACTGGAGTGGGAATAGTAATTTATATATGTTTAATGTCCAGCAACTTCCCTGACTTAATACTGACTGGAGTGGGAATAGTAATTTATATATGTTTAATGTCCAGCACCATCCCTGACTTAATTTTGACTGGAGTGGGAATAGTAATTTATATATGTTTAATGTCCAGCACCTTCCCTGACTTAATTTTGACTGGAGTGGGAATAGTAATTTTATATGTTTAGTGTCCAGCATCTTCCCTGACTTAATAGTGACTGGAGTGGGAATAGTAATTATTATGTGTTTAATGTCAGCACCTTCTCAGACCTAATACTGACTGGAGTGGGAATAGTAATTTATATATGTTTAATGTCCAGCATCTTCCCTGACTTAATATTCACTGGAGTGAGAATAGTAATTGTTATATGTTTAGTGTTCAGCACCTTACCTGACTTAATTTTGACTGGAGTGGGAATAGTAATTTTATATGTTTAGTGTCCAGCATCTTCCCTGACTTAATAGTGACTGGAGTGGGAATAGTAATTTATATATGTTTAATGTGCAGCACCTTCCCTGATTTAATATTTACTGGAGTGAGAATAGTAATTGTTATATGTTTAGTGTCCAGCACCTTCCCTGAATTAATATTGACTGTGAGTGGGAATAGTAATTTAAATTTGTTTAATGTACAGCAGTTTTTATTATTTAATACATACTGTATTGGGAATAGTAAATTATATATGGTTAATGTTTAGCATTTTTTGTTACTTAATTCTAAGTGTAGTGGGAAGAGTAAATTATATATTGTTTATGTTTACCACCTTCAATGAATATTGTTTAATTGTATTGGGAATAGTGAGTGATATATGTTTATGTACAAATATATTTTAAAAATTATTTATAATTTATCTAAAATTTTTAGATTACATATATGTTTTTGCTGTGTATTTATTAATTTTATATAAAGAGTTGTAGGAAAATTACAGTATGTGTTTTTATATGTGAAGAAATATAAATGTGTTTTATTATGTGCAGTGATAATGAATTTTTATTGTGTAATTGATGTATAGTTTATAATTTACTAGTAAAAAAACCAATCTGATTATTTATAGTAAATTAAAATGGTACATTTATCAAATTAATATATTTAAGTAAAATATTCAATAATAAGATATACATATAAAAAAATTAGACATTGTTTATTTTCAAACAACTTTTATTTTTGTATAAGTAGGTAGAAAGAGAATTTTTTTAATTTTATTTATAGTATGGAATAGAAATTAATAAAAATACACAAAATATGTCTATTTTTATTTAAGGAACATAAATTATTTTACATACATTTATTAGTTAATTGAATTTTTAAGGAAAAAAACATTTTATGATATAATTGTATTTTATAACAAAAGTATTCTTATTTTGATATACAAACAATATTTTGTTATTATTTTACAAGAGTTGTAACATTGTAATATATTTATACAAATAATATAACCATTTTTGGCATATATATACACAAAATAAAGCATTGTATGGTTAATTATTATTTAATATTGTAACATTATAATGCTGTAGTGAATATTGTTTATCATTTTCAAATAATTATCACTTTATTACATGTTAATACATTTTTAATTAATATTATTAGTATATAAAATATTAATAATATTAATTATTACATTGTTGTATTGCATGAAATAATTTTTTTTAAACAGGTAAGTTTTATTTAACATTTCTATATAATTAATATGTTTTTTTATAATTAATATAATTATAAAAAATACATATATAATTATAATAATAATAAATATATGTTTATATTAATTATTATTATAACTTTACAAAGTATAATAAAATATATTATAATTTTTAAATATAGAGAAAAAATTGTATAACATAAGAAAAATATATCTGACATTTATACTTTGATATAATGCATTTTTTTAACATTATTCCTTTTTTAAACATTTATTTAAGCAGCCATTTTTAGTTCACAGGGACTATTTTGTAACCGCGTACTGTTATTTTGGGTCATTGAGGACCGGAGAAGCTCGCGGTTGGAAGCTGCGTCGCGTCGAGCAAGGTAAGGGAAATTTTAATTCTTTTTCTAACTTAATACTTATGTTTTAGTCTAGTTAGGATATATATATTGTATTTATAGTTAGGTCGTTGCGTTTTTGGTGTGCTGTACTTGTTAGTTATATTTTAGTGAGATGTCGTGAGTTAGTGTTTGAGGCGTAGTGTAGACAGACGATAATATGACTAAATATGTGTTGTTTTGTTGATATAAATTAATGTTATTGTATTTAATGAATGTATTTTGGTGTATTTGTGTGGGTGGGTATGCTTTCAATCTTTTTTGCAGGTTACTTTTAATCGACTTTACGTTGGAGAGACAGACGCGTTTTAAAAAAAAAAGAACTGTGTATTAGTTTGTTAAACTAATATTATTATCACAGTTTCTTTTATTTTTCGGAATTTCCTGGAGCGATTTTTATATTTTTATATCTTTTTCGGGTTTTTGAGGGTTTCCGTTATTTGGATTTCGCAAGGATGGATTTATATAGGACCTGTTGGATTTTTGCATTTTTTGGGGGCTTTTTTAAACTTTAACATGGATTAACAGACAGATGTAAGGATTATTACTTGTTGGAATACATCTTCTACAGCTACATAAACCGTAAGTCTATTTTTTTAAATTAATTGGGTGGGAAATGTTGTTAAAATTAATTGTGATATATAGTATATTTTGATAAATATTATTTATTTGTAAATATATATTTTTTTAGTTAAAAAAATATATATCACAAATAAGTAATAATTGTGAAAATATAATATTAATATATGTGTGTAAAGTGTTTGTTTTGTGAACGAAAAAATGTATAATAGCTGTGGAACTGTAGTTTATAATATGCTTTTGGCTATTAGGGATAGGTAATCTAGGCCTCTTGTTGATGGGTATAGGGTAACCTGACTTTGCAGTAGCTCAAACATTTTTTTAGTTTGTTTAGTTAATTTGGGACATATTTGAGTTACAGATTGTTCCATCCGTAATTCTTGATAGCTTTGTTCTTTTTGTATAGATTGTAGTAGTTTTTGTAGGGTAGGTTTACCTCTGCTTGTTGTTGCTTGGAAGGCATTATGCCATCCTTCAACACTATTATTTGTTTTGGCTTCTTTGTTTAAGGTACTTAGGTACACGTTCCACCAAGGAATGTGGAACTTAGGTTGCCTTCTATGCCCTGATCTATGCAGTCTTCCCACCCAGGTGTCCTCAAAGTAGTCTAGTAGTGGGCTTATTTTGTCTTCGTTCCTTTTGTAATAGGGGCTCTCTATTAGAATATTGTAGTGCTCTGCTACATCAGTTACAGGTACATATGCTAGTGCTATTAGCTTTTTAATTTGGTAGGCGAAAGTACTGTCTGTAGCATATTGTACACTTAGGGTTGATTTTTGTAGATGTCTCCAGAGACTCTGGTTAAAATGATAATAGCAACCCTGGATTGCTGTGTGTGGATAATTTTTCAGTATAGCATTTATCATGGCTATTTCAAAATCAATAATTATTTTTGAAGGAAAATAATTATTGCTTTCTTCTTTTATTTTAGTGAGTATATCTATGTAGGTAGTTTGCTGTTTATTTGGTAATAGGGCATAGATGAATGGAATATTTGAATGTTGGTACAATCCATGCACTGTGTACAGCTGGTAAAATGGTTTTGGACAGACTTTGAAAGTTCCATCCATCATCCAGGTGTCACATTGCTGTAATTTAACTAAATTGTTTGCAGTAGCAAACATAATTATTCTTTTATCTGGGCATTTGTTATCAAAAAATATAAATGGTTCTTTAGTGTGAGTAATGCTTAATTCTGGTGGAATAACTACTTCTGCAAACGTTTTAGGGGCAGGTATGGTACTTGTAGTTGCTTTTTTTGTCTGGCAATAGTTCTTTTTAAAGAAGCTATGGACGGTAATTGTCCTGATGCATGTTGAGGTACTTTTAATAGTTGCTCTTTTAGTATTTGGGTAGTTGGTTTATCAGTACTGGTGCTTGCTTCTTTTATACTTTCAAGAGCATCTCTAACCTCAATCTCTGTTATGTTTGGGGGTGATTATGTTCTTTTACAGAAAGAACAGTAGTTTCATGAGTAGTAGCTCTTCCATAGCATTTGTTAGAGTAGTATTTGCTACACTTCCAAAACACTTTAAGGCCAGTTTGTTTCTCCTGTGTATAGACATACCCCATATAACATAATAACATTTTATTTTTTTGTGACATTACAAATTCTGCACCTTCAGTCATGTTGTTTTGTTTTATGCTAGGGAAAATTAAAAAAACAAAATTTTTAATATAATAAATACCACATATTTATTAAATACAGTTACATTTCAGTGAATATACTTACAATGTTTAGTTTGATGTAAATAAAATTGTCCAGGAAATGATTTCAAGCTTTATTTTCTATTTTCTTGATGTAATTTCTGTTGGGAAGAGAAAACAAACATTTTAATAATTTGATTATATTGTTTGTACATGATAGGGATTTTAGGGGAAAAGGGTTATTTGGGTGGGTATTTAAGGGTGTTTAATAATTGAAAATTATATACTTACTTTTTAATTGTATTTAGTTGGTTAGTGGTTGTAGAATTATTTTGGATGCTTTTGCTGTTGGCTGCAGAGGAGATAGATAAAAAAGAAAATATATATTAGTGAATAACGTTTGAAAAATAATTTTAGGTAGCTTTGGCAAAAATATAATATACTTACATTTATTGTTCTTTTATTGGTGAGAATTTTGAAAATATTTTTCTGGCTTTGTAAGATATCTGTAGAGCTGATATAAATGTAAGGAATGAAAGAATAGTAAATTAGGTCTCAGAAATAATTATTGTTGAAGGGTAGTAGTATTGTTATATTTTAAATACAGTTTTACTTACTTAGTGCAGTTTTAAAGATTTCTTCAGTAATGAAAGTTTTCTTTTAGGAAACAGTTGGGCAGAGTTTCACCTTCTTCTTTATTGTAGGTTAGAAGTGTAAAAGAGATGTAAACATTTGGGGGCCGATTCCGATTCGGGCCGGAAATCTCCTCCGAGCCGAGCCGGACCCAGAGAGATTTCCGACCGAATCGGACCCGTGGCAGCCCGACCGAACGAGTACGATGCGTCCGTATGCTACCGGACTCGAGTCGGTCGGACTCCCATTGAAGTCAATGGGAGCCGGTCGTACAACGCGTACGCGGACTCCCATTGCCTCAATGGGTGTGAGGCGAACAAGGGCGCCCCTACAGCAGGTACGCGGCGATGCGACTCGTGCCGTACACGCACAGGTAGGGGGACCCATGGGTCCCCCTGTGTGCGACTCGCGTGGCTTACGCGTACAGGGGGTCCGACACGGACCCCCGAAGTACGGCTCCGACTGCTCTTTCGAGCCGGGCAGCGCGTGTCGGTCGGACTGCTCGCGGCACGCATCGTACTTACCCGGCCGGGAAACGTCTCCATTGCGCGGTGCGAGTCGTGTCCAGAGCGAGTCGGTCGGTGCGTGTTCGACGCCGGAACGAGTCGGTCGGAGCGGTTGGGACGCCCGAACGAGTCGGTCGGCGATTCGCATCGTACTCGCTCGTCCGGATGCGCGTACGAATCGGTCGGGAAATAGGGCTCCGAATCGGATCTGGTTATGCCGAATCCGATTCGGAGCCCTACCGGCCGAGATCGGAATCGGCCCCTTGATGTTTATATAGTGTTTATTTAATTGGTTGCTTTATGTTATTGGTGTATTTTAAAATGTGAGTATTTGATTCGTTGAAGTTAATTGTTTTTATTGTTTTGGCTGTTTGTTTCCATATAAGGGAAACGCTAATTAAGAAACTGTTAGTAGAAAGTAATTATTTTTTCGTTTTGCTTTTTTAAAATATTTTAAACATTGTTTTGAATGTGAAATGATGCAAGCATTATATATTTTACAGATTTTATTTTATTATTGTAATTGTTTGTTTAGAGGAAAAATTTATTTTTATATATTGATGTGTTTGCAAATTATTTTTTTATGTTGTTTAAGTGTTTTATATTGTTTTATAATGTGAATTTATATTTGGTGCTAAAGATATATTTAATTGAGCAGTCTTTCTATAGTCGATATTTTCAAAAAGTCGATAATATTGATGTCTATATTTTGGTATTCGATATTTTTGTTATTTTGTATGTTAATTAAATTTAAACGATATTTAATTTAACGATATTTTGTATTTCGATATTGTGGTGTACGATGTTTTTTATATACGATATTGTGTACTCGATATTTTTGTATTTTTATAAATAAGTATGGGTAGTCGATATTATTGTAGTCGATATTATGACGCCGATATTTTGTAAATACGATATTTTTGTTGTCGATATTATGTCAGTGATCCCTTTTCTTCCACACCTACACTTATAACATTTGTATATTGTTATTATCATTAAGGCTACTCCAGCTACTGAAATTATTTGCATTATTTTCTTTCCTAATAAGCTACTTTCCAAAAGTAGAAAACCATTTACCTACAGAAGAGAAACTCTTAACAAGTTTCTCCCAGACACCATCAACCTCCAGTTGGGTCAAATCTTCATGTAATTTTGTAATATTTTTTATATATCCCTCAATACCTTTACTTTTGTCAGGGATATAAGTACAGCAATGTTGAATTTTCAGCATGCCACAGACTCCACCCTCTTTTGCCAGTAGGATATCAAGGGCAAGTCGATTCTGCAAAACCATTGATCTGATTGCAACCATTTCTGTGTCAATCATCAAGAACCCACCAGCAGTATCAGTCGATAAACGATCAACCACTGTGGACAATTTTCGAATTTTATGTGAATTCAGAACGACTCCAACTGATGGTATCAGTTAACCCTGGGCAAAGCACTACGCTACGCTCGCGTAGTTTGCGAAGTTTGCGCTACTTCGCACAACGCGAATTGCACGTAGCACAGTGCAAACACGCGTAGCGTAGTGCAGTGGTCATTTTTGCTTGCTCGCCGGTCCTCAACGTCAAGTTGGCGACCGCGAGCAAAAATGACATCCCGGCAAGACTTTTCCTCGTTCGCGATCAGCAACATCAAGTTGCCGATCGCGAGCGTGGAAAATAAACCTCCCGGCGAGATTCTCAGCGCGGGGAGGTCAGGTTTCTCATTGCGAGTGGTCGCGTATGCTCAGCGACCGCTCGCGATGAGAAACTACCAGTCCGCATTGAAAGCTGCCGCTCGAGTAAAAATCTACTCGGCGGCAGTAAAGACAGCTCGCACTGTGCAAGATGCTGTTTTCAATGATTGCACAGTGCGGACAAGCATCCGGCACTGTGCAATCATTGCGAACAGTGCACTACGCAGTTCGCGTAGTGCTACGCGTAGCTCGCGTAGTGCGAACTGCCCTTTGCGTAGCTTCGCGTAGCGCTACTTCGCGAACTACGCCCAGGCTTAGTATCAGTGCACCAAAAATATCACCTACTATCTCTGAAAAACGTGCTCTTTTGTTACGTGTTAGTCCTTGTTTTATTTCATGGATACTATTGCTGTCTCTGTCTACATGGTAGACCTTTGGAAAGACGATTGCAAAATAGCAACTACCATACCAATGTGCAGGCAACCTGTAATAGGCTTTCTTACCACACACATAATAAACTCCCGGGAAAACAGGATCAGTTCCACCCTTCAATCTCCAACCTCCAGTAATTTGGAACGTATGCTCACATTCACTAGTACCAATGAAATAATTGTTATAGTTAGTTTTCATTCTAAGCAAACATATTTTTCCCTTTTGATGCCAGTCTCATAATTTCCCTCTCTGAAAGCCCATGGTGGTACCTGTGACTTCTGTTCAGCAGCTTTTCTTTGGAAACTTTCCCTTCTACTTTCTACCATTTCTATAAATACTTTCTCTTCAACCTGTAATCTACATTAGTATTATCTCCTGAGGCTTGAGCCGGGAGACACTAAGGGGCCGATTCCGATTCGGGCCGGAAATCTCTCCGACCGAGCCGGACCCGGAGAGATTTCCGACCGAATCGGACCCGTGCAGCCCGACCGAGCGAGTACGATGCGTCCGTATGCTATCGGACTCGAGTCGGTCGGACTCCCAGTGAAGTCAATGGGACCCGGTCATACTAACGCGTACGCGGGCTCCCAATGCCTCAATGGGTGTGAGGCGAACAAGGCGCCCCCTACAGCGGGTGCGCAGCGAGCGACTCGACGCCGTACACGCACAGGTAGGGGGACCCATGGGTCCCCCCTGTGTGCGACTCACGTGGCTACGTGTACAGGGGGTCCGACACGGACCCCCGAGTACGGCTCCGACTGCTCTTTCGAGCCGGGCGGCGCGTGTCGGTCGGACTGCTCGCGGCGCGCATCGTACTTACCCGGCCGGGGAACGTCTCCATTGCGCGGTGCAAGTCGTGTCCGAGCAGAGTCGGTCGGTGCGGTTCGACCCGGGAACGAGTCGGTCGGAGCGGTTGGGACGCCCGAGCAGAGTCGGTCGGCGATTCTCGCATCGTACTCGCTCGTCCGGACTCGCTTACGAATCGGTCGGAAATAGGGCTCCGAATCGGATCCGGTTATGCTGAATCCGATTCGGAGCCCTACCAGCCGAGATCGGAATCGGCCCCTTAGTAGCGCTACTTCTTGCACGATTTGCACTATTTGATGACATTTCCCTGATTTTTAAAACTGTGTATACTGTGTTCTTAATTGCTATTTTTAAAAAGGACATTTCTCTGATTTTAAACGGTGTATACTGTGTTCTTAATTACTATTTTAAAAACGCACCTGGGACTCTGTGGGCTCGCCGCTGCACTCTCAGTTGCGGTGAGGCATCTCGCCTGGGGGTTACGCGCTAATATTGTGACGGTCCCAGAGGGCTGAATGGAACCGCCATCTTGGAGATAGTGTAGGTTAGCGGGCTAGTTCCTTGCCCTGCCAAACTACAAATGCGCGTGCTGACGCGACCGCGCTGAGTTATTATCTCCTGAGGCTTGAGCCGGGAGACACCTGGGGGCCGATTCTGATCTCAGCCGGTAGGGCACCGAATCGGATTTGGCATAACCGGATCCGATTCGGAGCCCTATTTCCTGACCGATTCGTACGCGCGTCCGGACGAGCGAGTACGATGCGAAATCGCCGACCGACTCGTTCGGGCGTCCCAACCGCTCCGACCGACTCGTTCCCGGGTCGAACCGCATCGTCCGACTCGCACCGCGCAATGGAGACGTTCCCCGGCCGGGTAAGTACGATGTGCGCCGCGAGCAGTCCGACCGACACGCGCCGCCCGGCTCGAAGAGCAGTCGGAGATGTGCCAGGGTCCGTGTCGGACCCCCTCTACGCTTGCCACGCGAGTCGCACACAGGGGGACCCATGGGTCCCCCTACCTGTGCGTGTACGGTGCGAAGTCGCTCGCCGCGTACCCGCTGTAGGGGGCGCCCTTGTTCCCTCGCACCCATTGAGGCAATGGGAGCCCGCGTACGCGTTGTACGACCGGGTCCCATTGACTTCAATGGGAGTCCGACTAGACTCGAGTCCGATAGCATACGGACGCATCGTACTCGTTCGGTCGGGCTGCACTGGTCCGATTCGGACGGAAATCTCTCCGGGTCCGGCTCAGTCGGAGAGATTTCCGGCCCGAATCAGAATCGGCCCCTTAGTAGTGCGACTTCTTGCACGATTTGCACTATTTGATGACATTTCCCTGATTTTTTAAACTGTGTATACTGTGTTCTTAATTGCTATTTTTAAAAAAGACATTTCCCTGATTTTAAACGGTGTATACTGTGTTCTTAATTACAATTTTAAAAACACACGTGGGACTCTGTGGGATCGCCGCTGCACTCTCAGTTGCGGTGAGGCATCTCGCCTGGGGGTTACATGCTAAGATTGTGACGGTCCCAGAGGGCTGAACGGAACCGCCATTTTGGAGATAGTGTAGGTTAGCGGGCTAGTTCCTTGCCCTGCCAAACTACAAATGCGCGTGCTGACGCGACCGCGCTGAGTTATTATCTCCTCAGGCTTGAGCCGGGAGACACTTAGTAGCGCAACTTCTTGCACAATTTGCACTATTTGATGACATTTCCCTGATTTTTTTAAACTGTGTATACTGTGTTCTTAATTGCTATTTTTAAAAGGACATTTCCCTGATTTTAAACGGTGTATACTGTGTTCTTAATTACTATTTTAAAACGCACCTGGGACTCTGTGGGATCGCCGCTGCACTCTCAGTTGCGGTGAGGCATCTCGCCTGGGGGTTACACGCTAAGATTGTGACGGTCCCGGAGGGCTGAACGGAACCGCCATCTTGGAGATAGTGTAGGTTAGCGGGCTAGTTCCTTGCCCTGCCAAACTACAAATGCGTGTGCTGACGCGACCGCGCTGAGTTATTATCTCCTGAGGCTTGAGCCGGGAGACACTTAGGGGTCAATTCCAATTCGGGCCGGAAAAAGCAGCGACCGACTCGGATCCGGAAATAATACCGACCGACACGTACCCTTGGCGCCCGACACGCCAAGTACGATGCAAAGCGTGAAAAATCCGACCGACACGTACCGAAACCAAGTCGACCGACCGAGCCGCAAGGAAAACAGCAATCCGGCCGGAAAAACACGCGAATCCAACCGACCGACACGCACCCGGAACAAATCCGCCCGAAACGTACACGCGAACTCCAAACCGCAAAGTACGATGCAAGGCGCGAAAACCACGAGCGAGTCGGACGGAGGCCAAGCCGTACGACCGACACGCATACAAAACCGAGCCGAAGCAACACAAAACACCGCGACTGACGCGTACGCAGCATAGAAAACTGCACAAACACAGCATGAACGAAACGGAGAACACCGTACGAGACAAATGCAGGGTCCGACTCGGTCACAAGAACGTTTCCAACATACACAAACAGCACAAAGGAAAAATCACCCAAAAAAAGGCCAAACAAGCAATTACCAAGCCAATAAATACTGGGGGGTGGGGACAGAGAACAAAGACACACCCACAACTCCACCTATATAAAGGACACAAATCACAACCATGAGCCTTTGCAAATGCCATTCCACTGCCAGCACCCAAGAGAAAGCAACCACACACCCACAGCTCATCCCTCACACAAGCCACACACCATCAGCACACCAACAAATACCTACCTCACATACACCCAGCAAAACACACACTCACACACCCTCACCTGCACACCAACACACACATCACTCACCATCACCACCCATCACCATGCCCCCAAGAAGAATCCCAAGTTCCTAGATAGTGAATTGGAAGTCATGGTAGACGAGATCCTCAGGGTAGAGCCACAGCTGTTTGGCACACTGGTCCAACAGACCCCCATCTCCCAGAAAACCAAGATGTGGGAGAGGATCATCAACAGGGTGAACGCACAATCACCATGTCGGCGCACAAAGAGCGACATCCAGAACAGGTGGTATGACGTGCGCAGGAGGGTACGGGACCTGCTGAAGAAAGACTACATCAACAGCCAATACACCGGCAGTGGCCCTCCTGCCAAGCCAATATACCTCAGGCCCTGGGAGGAGAAGGTGCGGGCCATCCTTCCGCCAGTGAGCGTATATGGACTAGGAGGACATCCCAGAGCCTGGGGAGTACACAACAAATGTACACAATATACTGCCACAAAACACACACATCACTGTCAAGGGAGAGTCAAACCATGCACTCAGCAATTACACAGCAACCAGAACAGAATCATCCCAAAATGTGTATGTCAGTCAGATAAACACAACACATGCCATCAAAAAGTCACATCCAACTGTGCCAACACATGTACAAACACAACTACAGCTAGGCAGTGGCACAAATAGAACTAACAAACACATCCAGACATGTAGCCACCACAACAACACCAACACACAGTGAAGACCACTCAAAGGAAGGAATTCTGTGTATGCTGGCCAAGTCAGTGTAGCCAATAGCATCATGGGAGTCGTAGTCACTGATATTGGTCACCCCCACAACTGTCACATCAACACCACCCTGAACCATGCTCACATCACAGGGAGTGGAGAAGGACTCACAAGATGGCTGACACTGGCTACTGCTGTGGGGAGCACAAGGCCCTGCTGCCAACTGTGCACCAACAAACAGCAGGACACCACTGACTGACATCCTGAGAGACAACTTATACTCCCTGCAATGCAAGCACGTACCATGGTGGGATATCTGGCTAGCTGGGTGGGAAGGAGGACTTGCAGCACTGACCATAGTCACAAGCACCTCCCCTCACACACACCCCAACACAAACTCCACAGAACCCACCTGGTAGAATGCAATGCCCCCATCCTAACACAAGATCCCACAAAGAACCACCACCCTGGGTTATGTTGTGTGAAGCACAGGGCCACTCTTGGGACTTTTAGCCAAACAACTGCCAGGACAACACTCCCAGCCATCCTGTCAGCACAGCCAGCCCACCCCACAGGGAAGCAGAGTCAAAAGGAAGGAAGCATGGGCATGCTGGGAAGGGGGTGGAGGCAATAGCATGATGGGAGTCGTAGTCACTGATATTGGTCACCCCCACAACTGTCCCATCAACACCACCCTGAACCATGCTCACATCACAGGAAGTGGAGAAGGACTCACAAGATGGCTGACACTGGCTACTGCTGTGGGGAGCACAAGGCCCTGCTGGCAACTGTGCACCAACCAACAGCAGGACACCACTGACTGACATCCTGAGAGACAACTTACACTCCCTGCAATGCAAGCACGTTCCATGGTGGGATATCTGGCTACCTGGGTGGGAAGGAGGACTTGCAGCACTGACCATAGTCACAAGCACCTCCCCTCACACACACCCCAACACAAACTCCACAGAACCCACCTGGTAGAATGCAATGCCCCCATCCTAACACAAGATCCCACAAAGAACCACCACCCTGGGTTATGTTGTGTGAAGCACAGGGCCACTCCTGGGACTTCTAGCCAAACAACTGCCAGGACAACACTCCCAGCCATCCTGTCAGCACAGCCAGCCCACCCCACAGGGAAGCAGAGTCAAAAGGAAGGAAGCATGGGCATGCTGGGAAGGGGGAGGAGGCAATAGCATGATGGGAGTCGTAGTCACAGCTCTACATCCCCCACCACATGGCCCAGCAAGCTCACACTCACGCATGCACATCCCACAGAGAGTGGAAAGGCCCATCAAAGATGTCTGACACTGTTGCTGTGTCGTGGGGAGCACAAGGGCATGCTGGGTACTGCACACCAACCAACAGCAGGACACCACTGTCAGCCATCTTGCCATTGCTCTCACACCCACACACACTGAACTCCCCACAAAAGCAAGTAAGTATGGGAATGCTGGGAAGGGGGTGGAGGCAATAGCATGATGGGAGTCGTAGTCACAGACATAGCTCACCCCCACAACTGTCCCATCAACACCACCCTGAACCATGCTCACATCACAGGAAGTGGAGAAGGACTCACAAGATGGCTGACACTGGCTACTGCTGTGGGGAGCACAAGGCCCTGCTGGCAACTGTGCACCAACAAACAGCAGGACACCACTGACTGACATCCTGAGAGACAACTTACACTCCCTGCAATGCAAGCACGTTCCATGGTGGGATATCTGGCTAGCTGGGTGGGAAGGAGGACTTGCAGCACTGACCATAGTCACAAGCACCTCCCCTCACACACACCCCAACACAAACTCCACAGAACCCACCTGGTAGAATGCAATGCCCCCATCCTAACACAAGATCCCACAAAGAACCACCACCCTGGGTTATGTTGTGTGAAGCACAGGGCCACTCTTGGGACTTCTAGCCAAACAACTGCCAGGACAACACTCCCAGCCATCCTGTCAGCACAGCCAGCCCACCCCACAGGGAAGCAGAGTCAAAAGGAAGGAAGCATGGGCATGCTGGGAAGGGGGAGGAGGCAATAGCATGATGGGAGTCGTAGTCACAGCTCTACATCCCCCACCACATGGCCCAGCAAGCTCACACTCACGCATGCACATCCCACAGAGAGTGGAAAGGCCCATCAAAGATGTCTGACACTGTTGCTGTGTCGTGGGAGCACAAGGGCATGCTGGGTACTGCACACCAACCAACAGCAGGACACCACTGTCAGCCATCTTGCCATTGCTCTCACACCCACACACACTGAACTCCCCACAAAAGCAAGTAAGTATGGGTATGCTGGGAAGTGGGGTGGAGGCAATAGCATGATGGGAGTCGTAGTCACAGACATAGCTCACCCCCACAACTGTCCCATCAACACCACCCTGAACCATGCTCACATCACAGGAAGTGGAGAAGGACTCACAAGATGGCTGACACTGGCTACTGCTGTGGGGAGCACAAGGCCCTGCTGGCAACTGTGCACCAACCAACAGCAGGACACCACTGACTGACATCCTGAGAGACAACTTCCACTCCCTGCAACGCAAGCACGTTCCATGGTGGGATAACTGACTGGCTGGGTGGGTGGGAAGGAGGGCCGGCTGTCAACCAAACATAACCAATGCAGACCATGTTCACACCCCAGAAAATACATAGAAATTCCCAAATAATGCAGGACAATGTGCCACACCAATATCAACCCCTGACTGTGACGACTTAGGACAATGCAATGTACAGGCCCGCACCCAGAGGCACAGTCACAACTGTCATGTGTGTCAACCATTGATGCCTGCAGAAACATAACATACATTGTTTGTGTCTCCCAAAAACAGGTGATGATGGGGACAAAGCAGCAGACGCTGAGGAGTCCCAGTCCCAGGCTCAAGAGGATGCGGAGCTCACTAGCGTCGTACAGCCTCTGTCCTCCTCGGACGATGAAGACCAACCTGGCACATCCGGTGCAAGTCAACATGCAGCACCAGCAGGCCCACCAGCTGCAGCACCAGCAGGACTACCAGCTGCACCCCCTGCACCCACCCCTCCAACGACTGTCACCACAAAAACCATCCCTGCCGACATGGACAGAACAAGGAACAACACCAGCACAGGGACCCTGGACCAACCTGGGGCCATGGACACCACCACCACCACCAACCCCCAAGGTGGACCAGGGTTATCTGTGCGTGCCACTGCACACACTTCACATGTCAGCAGGGGTGGTGGGAGGGGTGGGAGACAGAGGTCGCTGCTTGCAGACGTTGCTGGTGTGCATGATGACCCACAACTGGTACGCATAGCTGATGCGTACCAGTCCAGCACCGGAGAGCTCAGCCAGGTAGTGGGGCTCCTCAGAGACATGAAACAGCAGCAGGCTGCCCATCATGCCCGCTTGGACTCCCACATGTCCCACGTGGAGTCACACATGTCCCGCGTGGACTCACACATGTCCCGCGTGGAGTCCAAGTGGGATGCACTGCATGAGATGACGGCGGTGCACAGGGACATTTTACAATGCCTCCGCCAGATGAACAGCAACCAGTCCACACCTCCCTGTGTGCCAACAACATCTGGTGCCGAACAAACTGCAACTGCCACAGGGAGGGAGGAGGACTCTGGCGGAGAGTCCCCTGCACCGCAGCAGCCTGTACTTGAGGGGCCCCCAAGAAGAGGGGTCGTCCGAGGAGGGAAAGTGAGAGGCCGATGGCCAAGCGCAACTCCCAGGAAGCCTGAACCTGTTCTGGATGTTCGCCTTTGTGCACAGACTGTTCACCCTGTTGACGGCAACACTACTCCCACACATTGCATGGGGAGTACAAGTTGGACCAATGTGTCAGACAACTGTGGCCCGATACTGGGGATCCTGTCTACCAGGACTTTCAATTCACCTAGGAACTTCGGATTGCAAGATTTATGTACAGCACTACCCATCCTATGCACTATTAACACAATTGTATCACAATAAACACACTAATACACCATACTTGCCTCTGTCGTGATTCCAACGTGGGTGCTGTTATGGGGATGATGAACTGCAAAATTACACTGTGTATGCGAACTGCAACAGCAAGGACAACACAGGCATGTGAGTAAAGGCAACATGACACATATGAGGGAGACACACCACCAGGGCTACACAACACATACACACCTAGGCCATCTGACTCATTGCCTACACTGATGTTGCCAGGGAAGACGGTGCAATGCACAGACACCACACCCATTCCCAGTTGTAGTCAAGTAGCCCACAGGTGCAGTAAGCAAATGGCAATCAAATGTGTGACCACAGACAACGCACATCACAAAGTGAAGCACAGGTTTATTACACAGTTGCAACATGTCGTAACCACTACAGATGCAAGGTAATCCCACCTGGCAGCGGGCACAGTCAACAACTCTAGACGGAAGGAAGTCCATGGGTGTGGCGCACATCACCTGTAGGGACACAACAGATACCACCCTGGATGTGCAATCACGTCGTCGGTGGACACAGTTGACCAAACGAATCTGAAAGTACCCTGTGAAGGACAGAAATGACACACAGTCAAAAGCAATGGAGTACAGGACAGAACAGCAAAACTCATGCACAATACATGTTACAAGATACCCACCCAGAACCAAGTTAGCATGTCAACACTGTTGGGGAGTACAGCCCACCTGTTAGCACACATCGCAACACACATCCAGTCAAGTAGCACATGGACACACTCCAACAGCACCAGAGCACCACCCACACATCATGCCAACTCACATCATTGACATGACACCTCAGGATACTCACATTCAGCTAAAGAAGTTGGTGATGAGTAGGCCTGGGCGGAAAACTACGCTACGCTTGCGTAGTTTGCGAAGTTTGCGCTACTTCGCACTAGGCGAATTGCACGTAGCACAGTGCGAACACGCGTAGCGTAGCGTAGTGCAGCGGTCATTTTTTGCTTGCTCGCGGTCCTCAACGTCAAGTTGGCGACCGCGAGCAAGCAAGCATGACATCCCGGCGAGACTTTTCCTTGTTCGCGATCAGCAACATCAAGTTGCCGATCGCGAGCGTGGAAAATAAACCTCCCGGCGAGATTCTCAACGCGGGGAGGTCAGCTTTCTCATTGCGAGTGGTACGCGTATGCTCGCGACCGCTCGCGATGAGAAACTACCAGTCCGCGTTGAGAAGCTGCCGCTCGAGTAAAAATCTACTCGAGCGGCAGTAAACGACAGCTTCGCACTGTGCAAGATGCCGTTTTCAATGATTGCACAGTCGCGGACAAGCATCCGGCACTGTGCAATCATTGCGAACACGCACTACGCAGTTCGGCGTAGTGCTACGGCGTAGCTCGCGTAGTGCGAACTTCACTTTGCGTAGCTTCGCGAAGCGTTACTTCGCGAACTACGCCCAGGGTTAGTGATGAGCTGTGTGCGGACATCACCATCATCATCATCATCATCATCGTCACTGGCATCGTGGTCCAGGCCAGGATCCTCCACAGGTGGCGGATGTTGGTCATTGTCATCCTGGATGAGAGGCAACTCCTTCCGCACTGCCAGGTTGTGGAGCATGCAGCAGACGATGATAATCTTGCACACTTTCGCAGGGGCATATGGGAGGGACCCTCCGGTCTTGTCCAGGCAGCGGAAGCGGCTCTTCAGGAGACCAAATGTCCGCTCAATCACTCTCCTGGTCCGACCATGTGCCTCATTGTAGCGCATCTGGGCTGGTGTCACAGGGTTCCTGAGGGGTGTCAGCAACCACGGCATGTTGGGGTATCCCGAGTCACCTACGGACAGACAAGTGCACATTAGCTGACTTGGAAAAGTGGGCGGAATACTACAGATCAGATCACACACAATGGCACAAAGTCAGTACACACCGACAAGCTAGGCACGCTGGTTCTGCATCTGTGCCATCATCCTGGGGATGCGACTACTCCTCATCACAAAGGCATCGTGTGCTGAACCAGGGAAACGGGCACACACGTGTGTGATGGTCATGTCTGCAAGACACACCACCAGTGCATTGACCGAGTGGTAGTGCTTGCGGTTCCTGTAGGCCTGCTCCTGGGCCTGTGGTGGTACCAAAGCCACATGTGTCCCATCAATGGAGCCAATGACATGCGGCATCCTCCCCAGGGCATAAAAGTCACTCTTCACGTCAGTGAGTCGTCGCAGTCTGGGGAAATAGATGTACCGGTTCAGGAATAGCAACATTGCCGCCAAAACATCGCGGAGCACACAGCTCAACATGGTCTGTGACATCCCACCAGCAGTCGCCACAGTATGTTGGAAGGTACCAGTGGCAAAGAAGTGTAGGGCTGCCATCACCTTCACCTTGGGGGTCAGCGCTGTAGGATACGGCCGGCCAGGCTGCAAATGTGGGGACAACTGCACTGCCAAATCCTCAATCAGCTGCCTGGTGAAGCGGTACCGTCGGATGCTGTCCCGTTCCACCATCGTTGCCAGGTCTGGGAATGGTCGATGGACAGCAGGAGCCCTGCAGTGCAGAGGAGAAGTAAGCAAGATTGTCAGTCACCCCACATATGCGGCATTGAACACACTCAAGATCCCAACATACATCATTATGAGACACAACTACATGAAGTGTGCAGTTCCGGAAGGACATGTATGGTACATACATGGCCAACATCTGTCAACACAGTCCAACAGGTGGCATCAATTAGTCCCAGGTTGGCCCATTGGATATCATGAGGCCGTGTCACAGTTCCCATCTCCTGCTGCCGTGTCACAATAACCCCCCACAGTGACATGTGAGGACAGATGTGCCCCAGGCACCACAGCTCAACGACAGGTACATTCCCAGGGACCCTGGATTGCCACATGGACACTGGCATTACATGGAGTATCATGTATACACCACAGCAAAACAACCATGACCCCCACAGGTAGTGGCCCCACTTGCCACGGCAGGACAGACATGGACGTCTGTGACACACACACGCACAACATCAAAGTCCATGCACAAACAACGTGGATGTGGAGACTGTCTCCCATTGTGCACATGAAATCAGAGACATTGTAAACACTACATGCACACAGACTGTGGAGGACCATCACTATTGTGCCACTGGGTCACCCTGGCTCAAACATACCGTCCCACATGGGACTCACGGGTATGTGACATGACATACACATACACCACCGTGAAATGTGAGCATGGCACATGCTCAGATATGAACAGTTGCACATCACAGTGGTCATGTACACGTAACACCCAGGATCCTGTCCCCATGAACACGTGCACAGCCTGGGGGTGGCTGCCCACAGGTGACACCCACAGGACAACATGTACACCAACATACACACACATAGGAAATGCAGCCTTACATGCCTTATGATAAAGTTTGGACAGGCTGTCGTGATGTAGGTGTGCCCCTCACTCCCTGGGAGCTATCTGTGGCTGGCATATGTCCATGTGAGACAGGCATGCTAACATATGCCAGTCACATGTACAGTGATGCGTTGTACTGCAATGGACCGATCGGTGCCTCCGGCCGGCCCATTGCATTCAATGTGTGCGTGGTACGCGTTGTACCCCTGTACACGTTGAACTGCAATGGACCGATCGGTGCCTCCGGCCGGTCCATTGCATTCAATGTGTGCGGGTACGCGTTGTACCCCTGTACGCGTTGTACTGCAATGGACCGACTCGGTGCCTCCGGCCGGCCCATTGCATTCAATGTGTGCGGGTACGCATTGCAACTCCTGTACGCAGTTGAACTGCAATGGACCGACTCGGTGCCTCCGGCCGGTCCATTGCATTCAATGTGATGCGGGTACGCGTTGTACCCTGCACGCGTTGTACTGCAATGGACCGATCGGTGCCTCTGGCCGGCCCATTGCATTCAATGTGTGCGCGGTACGCGTTGTACCCTATGCAGCGTTGAACTGCAATGGACCGATCGGTAGCCTCGGCCGGCCCATTGCATTCAATGTGTGCGGGTACGCGTTGTACCCCTGTACGCGTGTGAACTGCAATGGACCGATCGGTGCCTCCAGCCGGTCCATTGCATTCAATAGTGCGGGTACGCGTTGTACCCCTGTACTGCGTTGTACTGCAATGGACCGATCGAGCCTCCGGCCGGCCCATTGCATTCAAGTGTGCTGGTACGCGTTGTACTCCTGTACGCATTGAACTGCAATGGACCGATCGGTGCCTCCGGCCGGTCCATTGCATTCAATGTGTGCGGGTACGCGTTGTACCCCTGTACGCGTTGAACTGCAATGGACCGATCGGTGCCTCCGGCCGGCCCATTGCATTCAATGTGTGCGGGTACGCTGCGTAGCACCCTGTACGCCGTTGAACTGCAATGGACCGATCGGTGCCTCCGGCCGGTCCATTGCATTCAATGTGTGCGGGCACGCGTTGTACCCTGTACGCTGTTGAACTGCAATGGACCGACCGGTGCCTCCGGCCGGCCCATTGCATTCAATGTGTGCGGGTACGCGTTGTACCCCTGTACGCTGTTGAACTGCAATGGACCGATCGGTGCCTCCGGCCGGTCCATTGCATTCAATGTGTGCGGTCACGCGTTGTACCCACTGCACGGTACGCTGTACTGCAATGGACCGATCGGTGCCTCTGGCCGGCCCATTGCATTCAATGTGTCGGGTACAGCGTTGTACCCCTGTACGCGTTGAACTGCAATGGACCGATCGGTGCCTCCGGCCGGCCCATTGCATTCAATGTGCGCGGGTACGCGTTGTACCCCTGTACGCGTTGAACTGCAATGGATCGATCGGTGCCTCCGGCCGGCCCATTGCATTCAATGTGTGCGGGTACGCCGTTGTACCCCTGTACAGCGTTGTACTGCAATGGACCGATTGGTGCCTCCGGCCGGCCCATTGCATTCAATGTCGCGGGTACGCGTTGTACCCCTGTACGCGTTGAACTGCAATGGACCGATCGGTGCCCCGGCCGGCCCATTGCATTCAATGTGTGCGGGTACAGCCGTTGTAACCCTGTACGCGTTGTACTGCAATGGACCGATCGGTGCCTCCGGCCGCCCATTGCATTCAATGTGTGCGGGTACGCGCTGTACATCCTGTACGCGTTGTACTGTAATGGACCGACCGGTGCCTCCGGCCGGCCCATTGCATTCAATGTGTGCGGGCACGCTGCGTTGTACCTGCATGCAGCGTTGAACTGCAATGGACCGATCGGTGCCTCCGGCCGGTCCATTGCATTCAATGTGGCGGGTACGCGTTGTACCCCTGTACGCGTTGAACTGCAATGGACCGATCGGTGCCTCCGGCCGGCCCATTGCATTCAATGTGTGCGGCATGCGCGTTGTACCCCTGTATGCGCTTGTACTGCAATGGACCGATCGGTGCCTCCGGCCGGCCCATTGCATTCAATGTGTGCGGTACGCTGCGTTGTACCCTGTACGCATTGAACTGCAATGGACCGATCGGTGCCCCCGGCCGGCCCATTGCATTCAATGTAGTGCGGGTACGCGTTGTACCCCTGTACGCGTTGTACTGCAATGGACCGATCGGTGCCTCCGGCCGGCCCATTGCATTCAATGTGCGCGGTACGCGTTGTACCCCTGTACGCAGCGTTGTACTGCAATGGACCGATCGGTGCCTCCGGCCGGCCCATTGCATTCAATGTGTGCGGTGCACGCGTTGTACCCCTGTACGCGTTGAACTGCAATGGACCGATCGGTGCCTCCGGCCGGCCCATTGCATTCAATGTGTGCGGGTGCAGCGTTGTACCCCTGTACGCGTTGTACTGCAATGGACCGATCGGTGCCTCCGGCCGGCCCATTGCATTCAATGTGTGCGGTACGCGTTGTACCCCTGTACGCGTTGTACCGCAATGGACCGATCGGTGCGCACCCATTGACAATGGGCTTGCCTGGCAACGGACGCGTTTTCGAATTTCGAACGAGTCGGTTGCTGGAAAATCAGTTGGTCACCCACAACAATGTTGCAAAATCATGTATGTCATGAAGTTGAAAATTTGAAGGATGCTGTGGGCGTGTTTTGGTGCTGCTATTCCATGGATTGGCCAGATTCAGAAGATGCAAACGACTTGGACCTATCACTTTGGACACAAGGGACAGTATCTGCCTCTCCAGCACATATATATTGCTGGCTGTTCCCCTGAGAGCTCACTTGCCTGCACTACATGCTCCAGGACGACATCTGCCACTGCACTGCTGCTGTCTCTGCCCCTCTGGACCCTGCAATGGCACGTACTGTGGAGAGAGCCCCAGCCTTCAGCCTTGAAGAGAACCAGGCCCTGCTGGACAGCCTACTTCCACAGTACAGCAAGCTGTATGGGACACCAGGGGAGCAGGTGAGTGTTCTGTGCACTGCCTTTCTGAATGTGCATTTTGTCTGACTAGCAAGGCTGAAAGTCTGCACGCCACTGGCTAGCAGGCTCACTGAGTAGTTGTCACCCCCCATAGTGTGTAGTGACATGCACTGGACAGGTATGGTGCAGTGACAGTGCATTTGAACATGGTTTTACTTCCCATGCAATGATACCATGTAGTGACGTCTGGCAAACTGTCCATGGGCAGCTTTGCACTGCCTGTGTACATCATGTGCCCCTGTGATTGAGACATGTATATACAACTGTGTCATGCACGGATATGTTGCATGTGTGGTAATGGCCTTTTCACTTTGTCATCCTGACAGGTTAATGCCCATCGGAAGCAGGAGATCTGGAAGGACATCGTCCTGGGCCGTCCGGTCCGTGGGGGTCTACAAGCGCTGGATCCGCAACTGCCAGAAGAGGTGGCAGGACCTTCGGGGCTGGACCCGGGAGGATTGCACGGGTCCAGCTGAAGCTGTCGCCTCCTCGCAGGAGGGGCGGAACATGGACCCTGACCCCCACATGCTCCAGATCCTGGCGGTGGTGTTTCCAGACCTGGATGGGCAGCTGAAGGCCAGACAGCAGCAAGGAGGGGGTGAGTCAAAGACTGCACTGTGAACTCTGTATTACATGCTTTGTGCCCTCCTCTGGCCTGGTTCAACTGCCACAGTGCAGCAGTCATGTTGTCCAGGAACCATGTCCCTCTATTGTGCACTGCCCACTGCTCATCTGATACCCAGGTGTGGCCCTTACATTCAGGGAATTGTGTCACTTGGGACTGTGTCCTTGCAGTTTGCTTCACTAAAGGTGGGGGACAGCATCTGTTTCCCTAACTCTGTTGTGGGCATCATGGGTGGGTCCATTGTTCACACAACGCCTGTGTTTGGACATGTGATCTGCGTGTTGCTTTGATATGCAGTCCACTTGCTGAGCTGAGCCACCACATGTGCCTGGGGTATGTGGCACACGCCCATGCAGCGGGTGGGAACAATGTTTGGGCCCCAGGAGTGTGCAGATTACGTGTGTCACACATACATAGCCAGCTATCCACTGTCCAGGGCACATCCCTCATTCATGTGGAGCAGGACAGTCATGCCTACTCCAGGCCATGCAATGCACTCTGTACTCCCACTCCCGTGTATCAGCTGACACATTGTGTACAGTGATTTGACCCTCAGGTGTCTGCCTCTGTGTCAGTGTGCTGTGGATTAGTTGCCAGGACTGCTGGGGTGTTTCTTGGTAGGGGCTCAGCATGCCCCTGGAGATGTGACCATAGGAGACGATACTTGTGTGTCACATAGGTGTTTGATCAGCTGCCCGTGCAGACTGGGGTATGCGAATGTGAAGTTCAGGCAGCTGTTCCCCATTCACAGCAAATTGTGAGGGGCTCAGGTTCAGAGGGTAGTGTCACAGGTCTCCCATATGTCCAATAGGTATGACCTGGACAGATGAGGGTTAAGATGATGTGTTGTGTGGGGGATGTACATGTGCACTTGTGCAGCTCCAGGACTTGCATTCCCCATGACCTACTATTGTGACACAGTGCATAGTGTTGTTGTCTGGCTGCCAAGTCATACATCACTGAGACAGTGATGTATGACTTAGCAGTCATGCCTCTGCCATGGCATGTGTCAACTTATTGGTGGTCCTGCAGGGGAGTGACATGTGCTACATGCACACCATTGTGGCGATGGCTATCAGGACATGGGTGCATCATGGTGTCTGTCGCTGGTATGCATCACATGCATTTCCTATTTGACTCTGGGCATCCCTTTCATCCGGAAACCTGTACTGACTCAGTGGCAAGAGCTGTGATGTGTGCATGTCCACATGCCACACCGTGTCCTCTGCACTGTCCAACTACTGTGTACTTGGTGCATGTGTCCACACTGGGGTGTTGCAATCCAACAGACACCAGACAGATGGGTGCAAGGCCATGTGGGATGTGAGTGCCATGCTTGGCATCAGACTGACAATTGGCTTCTCCTGTTCAGTTAGGGCACTTTTAGCAATGTACAACTAATGATGCCAGGGCTTGCTCTGTAATGTGCTGTGCTCACAGTGGTGTGTGCGTTTGGTGCAGGTGACTGATGTCTGTCTGTTTCCCCATTGTTTGCAGATACATCCACGGCCACGGAAGGGGACAGCTCCACGGACCAGGAGGAGCCAGAGAGCCAGACTGGGTCAGCAGCCGAGGAGTGGTCGGAGGGACCCAGTGGCACGGAGGGCGAGGGGAGCCACACCGAGGAGTCCTCAGCACCATCCACCTCAGCTGAGGACCAGAGCAACTCGGAGGATGACTCCCTTGTGGAGGCGGGTGTCAGCAGCCACCACACCCCAGCTAGTGTTGCTGTCCCCGCCACCACCAGCACCACCACCGCCCTCCCATCGGCTCCCATTCCCCAGGTCCGTGGAGGCTCCCATGTTCGGGAGCGTGTCTCCTTTGGGCCAGGCACCGCACCCCCTGCCCCTGTGTCCCCTGCTGCCCTGAGTGAGGAGTCTGTGTACCTCCTTCGCCAGCTCCATGTAGGGCAGACAGCCATGCTGAGTGTCCTCCATGCGCACACCGCTCAGCTGGTGTCGTTCATGGAGGGCATCTCATCGGGCATGTCTGACCTACAGAGGGGCAATAGGTCCATGGACTCCTCCCTGACGGCAGCAGTGTCCCTCCTCAGACAGTCCCTCACCCCTCCTGCCTCTGCTCCATCCACACTCCCCAGCACCTTACCCGTCCCAAGCACACACACACCAGCACACACACGTCCAGCACACAGACACACACACCACAAACAAAATGCACATGCACGCACAGTCAGGGGACTGAAACCAGACTCACAGGGGATGGGGCCCTGGTACACACACACGCATCCACGGGCACTGCGCAGTCCTCAGTTGCCTCTCCCTCCAAAGCACCCTCCCTTGCCTCACCTGCAACCCCAAAGACCCAGCGCCTCTTCCTCAGTGACCTCGGCCTCTTCCCCTCCGATCCAGCTGCTCCAGCATCCAGGGTGAAGAGGAAGCCCCCCACACGGAGCAGAGTGCCCTCGCTCCCGGACACCCTCCCCAGGCGCCGACAGACTGAGGCCCCCACCCGCAAGTCCCCCCGGAGTGCTAAGAGCAAGACCCCGCCGCCGCCCTGCAGCTCAAGCACCAGGTCTCCTTCCTCCATCCCTCAGGCCCCCACTCCACAGGTGCCCCCACCACACCCTGCCCCAGGTTCCCCCACCCACAGATATACCATCCCCAAGAGGCTCCGGCCTTCTCCCCTGCCACTTGCTCTCCCGGCACCACACCCCCGCTGCGCTTGTCTGTGCCACTGATGTGGTGAGGGTGTCCTCCCCCTCTGTCCAGCCCACCTTGCCTGTTCCCCATTCTCCTCCCCTGGTGGTAGGCACTGCAGTGGAGTCAACTACCACCCTGTCTGACTTGGGCACTGCAGTGGCGGACCTGTCCACTCCATCTGGAGGGTCCACTGCAGTCGTGCCGGCACCCACAACATCTGAGCCATGCCCCCAGTTGTGCCGGCACACACCATGTCAGACACCTCCACTGCAGTTGTCAGTGGCTCTCCAGCACCCACCACCCCTTCCCTGCTTCCTCCTGGTGAGCCCTGATCCTGTCCCTGCGGTGCCTGGCCTACCCCCGGTTGCCCCTCCTAGTGGATTGTCCCTGGTTTTGTGCAGGCATGTGTAGGGTGGCATCTGCCACTGTCACCCACTTGTGACTTTGTTGATGGACTGGCCATTGGCCTTTGTTTATGTTCTCACCGGACTTCTACTTTTAATGCCACATATGCTGAATAAAGCAACTTTCTGTTCTCTAGTGCTTTTGCTTCTGATGTACATGATGTTGATGATGCTAACCATGCCCTTGCTGCAGTGATGGTGATATTTGGTCTCATGATAATGAAGTGTTACTGTGCAGGAACCCATGTGGTCCAGGGGGAATGTGTCCTATCCTGTGGTGTATCCATGTCATCCATAGCAGCATCTGAGGGTGTCATGTGTTCAGTATTTGGCAATGGGATTTCCTACTTAGATTGGCTATTTCACATCTGTGGCTTCCACCCCTGCACATCTGTTGTGCCTGCCATTGTTCAATTCGTCTACTTCCCTGACCGTGTGGCCATCTCCAGTGGACATGCAGGTTTGGGCATCAATGGGGAAGGACTCATCTGTGTTGTCAGTGCAACATTGCTATACAAGTGTGTTGGATCTGTGCTGATGATTCCGTTGGCACTTCCATGACCAGGCTGATGTGACGGGAGCCCTCATTTGGTGCTAATTGTTGATTGTGTGACCAAGTGCTCAGCTGACATGATGGGGCCCTACTGAGGCAACATATGGCACAGCTTTCCTCACACAGGAGTGGAGTCCCCTCATGGCAGTGTGTACTCCTGTGACATTGCCTGCGCCCAAGGTGTGTGTTGTATGTGCATGTCTGTGTGTTCACTTCCGTTTAGCTGTGCATGCTGTGATCCCTAGTGTTGTACCTATTTGTGATGCTAGCTGAGTTGAGCTATGTTCCCCCAAAGTCTTCGCCCTGGGTTCTCTGTGATGTGGGTGCATGGCACATTACTGGTCATCAGGGTGTCACCCATAGGTGTGCTTGCTGTCAGGGCTGAGTTTGTGTGCAGACGCAGATGGGTCACAGTCAGGTTTCCCATTGGCACTTGTTGTTTGCCCCTGTCATGTGATTTCCAGTTTGTGTTATCTTTCAGTGATTGTGACACGTTGTGTGTGTGACTGCTGGCACTCCTCAGGGTCCGGGCTGCAATGTTGGTTGTTGTCTATGTGTGTTCTTTGTGGGTGACCTTGGCTTCTTCATTGGTGTGTGACTGTGGCTGGGATCCCATTGGTTGGTGTGGTATTGCCGTCATGTCCATGTACAGCGTAGTGTGCAGTGTGTCAGACATTCAGGAGTCTTGTTGAGTGTCCATGTGTGATGTGTTTCTGCACCTTGGTTCCCACCCACCACCCTGGAATAGTCATGGGTGCATGTGCAATTTGTGGGGGCCCTGGGGGTGGTGCTGTGGTGTGTCTGTGTCTTGCTGTGTCAGTTGCTGTCCCTACGTGCCTGTGTGACATGTGTGATTTGTGCTCCCTCTCATCTGACAATGCCTGCTTGCCCACATAGGGGATTTGGATCCATGAGTTACCTTTGTGTGGCACTGTATGCACATCTGTATGATTGGTATTCAGGTCTCCTCATGTGTTGTGTGGTTGCCTGGGGACACTGGCACCCCCTCACCTGTTGTGTATGATGTGCAGTGTGGGTCTGCCTGTTTGTGTTTGTGCATCTGCACCACTGCATTGGCATATCTTGGGTGTGCCATTGGCTGTATGTAGTTTGGTGGGTTTCCCCTGCTGTCCCTGGGACTCCTAGGTCATCGGTCAGCACAATGATCATGGTTTGTGTGTCCCATTGCTGCCATGGTATGGTATCTGTTCACCTCACATCTGCAGTCTCCACAGGGTATCTGCATGTGTGTGCCCATTGGTGCAAATATGTGGGTCTGCATTCTGATGGTCACTTCTGTCATTGTGTCATTGATGATTGTTGACGGTGTCAGCCCCCATGGGTGTTGTTTGTCTGCACATGGCCAAAGGTATGTCTTATTTGCACTGCAGGATTTGGCTCCCCCAATTTATGTTGCAATGGGACACATACACTACTTTGCCACTGATGTGTTTGTTGTTCTGTGACCAGGAATCATCCATGCAGTTTGGCAGTTGCACCTCTTTCTTTGTCAACACTTACCTTTTGGTCACTGTGATGATGGGGGTTTGGACCCCATTGCCACAATGTTCGAAATGTGCTTCAGCTATGGACCCCACACTTACATTTTGGTCACTGTGATGATGGGGGTTTGGACCCCATTGCCACATTGTTCAAAGTGTGCTTCAGCTATGGACCCCACACTTACATTTTGGTCACTGTGATGATGGGGGTTTGGACCCCATTGCCACAATGTTCGAAATGTGCTTCAGCTATGGACCCCACACTTACATTTTGGTCACTGTGATGATGGGGGTTTGGACCCCATTGCCACAATGTTCAAAATGTGCTTCAGCTATGGACCCCACACTTACCTTTTGGTCACTGTGATGATGGGGGTTTGGACCCCATTGCCACATTGTTCAAAGTGTGCTTCAGCTATGGACCCCACACTTTCATTTTGGTCACTGTGATGATGGGGGTTTGGACCCCATTGCCACAATGGTCATGGCCTGCTTGCATTGTGGGTGCCACACACATAGATGTGTGGCACATGTGCTAGGGGGTCACATTGTATGTTCAAAGTCATGTTCGGTGTTGTAGGCATTTGACACAGTCTACACACGCTTGTCATGGTGTTGGGGGAGATGTCTTCTTCTTGCATTCCCTAGGTTGTGGTGTGCTGGTTGTGTCATGCATTGTCCATCCTATGAGTGGGGGTGGTAGTAGTGGTAGGCATCCAGCCCCCCCTGGGTGAGGGTGGTAGTAGTGGTAGGCATCCAGCCCCCCCTGGGTAAGGGTGGTAGTAGTGGTAGGCATCCTGCCCCCCCTGGGTGAGGGTGGTAGTGGTGGTAGGCATCCAGCCCCCCCTGGCTAAGGGTGGTAGTAGTGGTAGGCATCCTGCCCCCCTGGGTAAGGGTGGTAGTAGTGGTAGGCATCCTGCCCACCCTGGGTGAGGGTGGTAGTAGTGGTAGGCATCCAGCCCCCCTGGGTGAGGGTGGTAGCAGTGGTAGGCATCCTGCCCCCCTGGCTAAGGGTGGTGGTAGGCATCCAGCCCCCCTGGGTGAGGGTGGTAGTAGTGGTAGGCATCCAGCCCCCTGGCTAAGGGTGGTAGTAGTGGTAGGCATCCTGCCCCCCTGGGTGAGGGTGGTAGTAGTGGTAGGCATCCAGCCCCCCTGGGTAAGGGTGGTAGTAGTGGTAGGCATCCTGCCCCCTGGGTGAGGGTGGTAGTGGTGGTAGGCATCCAGCCCCCCTGGCTAAGGGTGGTAGTAGTGGTAGGCATCCAGCCCCCCTGGCTAAGGGTGGTAGTAGTGGTAGGCATCCTGCCCCCCTGGGTGAGGGTGGTAGTAGTGGTAGGCATCCAGCCCCCTGGGTAAGGGTGGTAGTAGTGGTAGGCATCCTGCCCCCTGGGTGAGGGTGGTAGTGGTGGTAGGCATCCAGCCCCCTGGCTAAGGGTGGTAGTAGTGGTAGGCATCCAGCCCCCTGGCTAAGGGTGGTAGTAGTGGTAGGCATCCTGCCCCCCTGGGTGAGGGTGGTAGTAGTGGTAGGCATCCAGCCCCCCTGGGTAAGGGTGGTAGTAGTGGTAGGCATCCTGCCCCCCTGGGTGAGGGTGGTAGTGGTGGTAGGCATCCAGCCCCCTGGCTAAGGGTGGTAGTAGTGGTAGGCATCCAGCCCCCTGGCTAAGGGTGGTAGTAGTGGTAGGCATCCTGCCCCCCTGGGTGAGGGTGGTAGTGGTGGTAGGCATCCAGCCCCCTGGCTAAGGGTGGTAGTAGTGGTAGGCATCCTGCCCCCCTGGGTGAGGTGGTAGTAGTGGTAGGCATCCTGCCCCCTGGGTAAGGGTGGTAGTAGTGGTAGGCATCCTGCCCCCTGGGTGAGGGTGGTAGTGGTGGTAGGCATCCAGCCCACCCTGGCTAAGGGTGGTGGTAGGCATCCAGCCCCCCTGGGTGAGGGTGGTAGTAGTGGTAGGCATCCTGCCCCCTGGGTGAGGGTGGTAGTAGTGGTAGGCATCCAGCCCCCCTGGCTAAGGGTGGTAGTAGTGGTAGGCTTCCAGCCCCCCTGGCTAAGGGTGGTAGTAGTGGTAGGCATCCTGCCCCCTGGGTGAGGGTGGTAGTGGTGGTAGGCATCCAGCCCCCCTGGCTAAGGGTGGTAGTAGTGGTAGGCATCCTGCCCCCCCCTGGGTAAGGGTGGTAGTAGTGGTAGGCATCCTGCCCACCCTGGGTGAGGGTGGTAGTAGTGGTAGGCATCCAGCCCCCCCGGGTGAGAGTGGTAGTAGTGGTAGGCATCCAGCCCCCCTGGCTAAGGTTGGTAGTAGTGGTAGGCATCCTGCCCCCCCTGGGTGAGGGTGGTAGTGGTGGTAGGCATCCAGCCCCCTTGGGTAAGGGTGGTGGTAGGCATCCAGCCCCCCCTGGGTGAGGGTGGTAGTAGTGGTAGGCATCCTGTCCCCCCTGGGTAAGGGTGGTAGTAGTGGTAGGCATCCAGCCCCCTGGGTAGGGGTGGTGGTGCGCATTCAGGCCCCTGTGTGCATATGTGGCATTGGTGATGGGCATCCCGCCCCTATGGTGCTGCTGTTGCTGGTGTAAGTATATTCTGCATCCCTCTGTGTGTGTGTGATGTGTTGTGTACGTGTTGTATGTGTTTTGTGGTTGGTGTCTGGCTTACCTTCTGCGCCGTACGCGTCCGTGCCTGTTCCGGTAGTAAGTGTAGAATATTGGTATGATCGGAACGAAGGGATTCATGGTTGGTTCGTGTCGTTCGTCCTTCTCGTTGCTTCGCGTCGTCCTCGTCGCTTCGCCTCGTCCTCGTCGCTTCGCGTCGTCCTCGTCGCTGCCGTGTTCGTCTCGGAGCCGTGGATCGTGTTGTGGCGCGAATCGGAGCTTATGTGCGCCTCTCCCGGATGCTTTGACGTGCTGTGCGTAGCGACGGGTTCGGCGCGTACGGAAAGCGCATCGTACTCGTTCGGCCGGACGGAGCTGCATTTTCCCTTCCCTGCGACTCGATTCAGCGTTTCCGGATTCGCCTCGGTCGGGAAACAGGACCTGGTTTGGGTGAGTACGGCTCGGCCGGATTCTTTGCTGTTGTGCGCATCGTACTTACTCGTTCGGTGTGCTGTACGGATCGGTCGGGAAACAGGCTTTCGCATGGCTTTTTTCCCGACCGAATGGTGTTGGGTACGCCTCCGACCGAGATCGGAATCGGCCCCTTAGTAGCGCGCCTTCTTGCACAATTTGCACTATTTGATGACATGTCCCTGATTTTTTAAACTGTGTATACTGTGTTCTTAATTGCTATTTTTAAAAAGGACATTTCCCTGATTTTAAACGGTGTATACTGTGTTCTTAATTACTATTTTAAAAATGCACCTGGGACTCTGTGGGATCGCCGCTGCACTCTCAGTTGCGGTGAGGCATCTCACCTGGGGGTTACACACTAAGATTGTGACGGTCCCAGAGGGCTGAACGGAACCGCCATCTTGGAGATAGTGTAGGTTAGCGGGCAAGTTCCTTGCCCTGCCAAACTACAAATGTGCGTGCTGACGCGACCGCGCAGCGGGCTAAAGGCAAGCCCGTCTGCGCCCGTCTGCGCTCGTATCGCGCTCAGAGCCAGTCCATCTGTGCATTTTAAACCAGGAGTTGCCTCCATCCTAAGTTACACAAAAGCACAGCTACTAGATTTGAGGCCAACTAGTAAATCCACTGGGTGTGTATGTTTCACGCTGGTTTCAAGTCCTCCCTCTCCCCTGGTCCCTGCACCATTTGCTACTGCACGTTGCCCAGACTCATGTACAGAACTGTTAGCTCCATAACCCCTAAAAAGCAAAAATGTAGGGGTCTGGCGAATACAGTGATTAAATGTATGATGCTTAACGCCAGATCTTTAGTGAAGCACAGCATAGAGTGTGCGGACCTAATTGAGGAAAGAGACATCAAAATGGCGCTTATTACAGAAACATGGACTGACGAAGCCTCACGTCCTGACATTGTTAAGGCCACCTCTCCAGGGTTCCTACGTCACACCTTAAACAGACCACTTAGGAAAGGAGGGGGCGTAGCTATTATCTATCATAACTCACTGAAGGCGGGTTTTTGCGCAGCTTCAAACTCAGCCTGTGAGGCACTCTCCTTTAGCTTCTCTCTTTCCGATCACCACACTTTTAAGGGCATTCTACTATACAGACCCCCTGGGCCCAGAAGCAACTTCCTAGCCTCTATTGGGAATCTGTTGGAAGTAGGGCTATGTACTGACTCCTTCACGATCGTGGGTGATTTCAACTATCATCTGGAAGCACTCATGGAACCTGACACATGGGCTCTCGTAGATATGATGAAGAGCGGGGACCTCATTCAACAGGTGACAGGACCCACTCACCTAGCAGGGCACACTTTGGATGGTATCTTTTCAAACCATCCACAACTCACCTGTATGGATGTGCTGCCCCTCACATGGACTGATCATGCAGCTGTATTATTCGAACTGACCCGTCCCGCTCCCGGTGTCGCCAGGGGGGGCACTAAGAGTCAGATTGATAGCAGGGCATGGAATAAAATTGAGGGCAATGACCTAGAAGTGGCGCTTACAGCAACTGCTGGTCCGTTACTTACAGGAATAGATGAGGCGACCACCTTTTACACAGACTGGGTGGGAACAGCATGCAATAAACTAGCCCCAGTAAAACTCCGATTTCCCAAAAGATCTCACCCAACAGCTCCCTGGTATACGGAGGAGCTGAGGAAACAGAAACTTACTTGCAAAACCTTGGAGCGGAATTGGATGAAAAAATATGAGGAATCTGATAAAAAGATATCCAAACAAAGTCTTGCCTCCTACATGCTACTGATATTTAATGCTAAGAAAACTTTCTTTGCAAATCAAATCAGTTTAGCAAAAAATTCGGCGAAAGAAATCTTTAAAACAGTATTAGGTTTGGCCTCCCCCCGTCCAGCAAAAATTGAGTCAAATCAGGAACTATGCGAGGACATCGCGAGGTTCTTCCTGAATAAGGTGGAGGTCATTTTATCAGCATTTAGCCCCCCTAGCTCCCCAGAGACTGAGGTTTCGCTTGAGAGAAGGAGGCCAGCTAAGGACCCTCCCCTTGTCTTTGACAAATTTGCCGAAATATCCTTAACGCATACTAAGAGACTCCTCATGGCAGCGAGATCAGGTTCCCCCTTTGATCCCTGCCCGGTCTCGGTGATCAAACGTGCCCAGGCACCCGTAGCCCTTGCACTCACCTCCCTCTTTAATACAATTTTCAAAATATGGCATTTACCAAAACTGTGGAAAATCGCTTCCATACTACCCTTGCTAAAGAAGCTGAGCCTTGATCCTAAGGATCCTAACAATTTTCGACCGATATCTCGCCTTCCCCTACCTGCGAAAATGATTGAGAAGTCAATGAACTTGCAACTCAGTGCCTTCCTACGTGAAAATCAAGTGTTAGACCCTACACAATACTGTTTCAGAGAAGGTCACAGCACTGAGTCTGCACTTATTAAATCCACGGAAGAGATTAGGGAAGCTCTGGATAAGGGAGGTAAGGCCGCCTTGGTTCTGCTCGACCTGTCGGCGGCCTTTGATACGGTCCATCATGATCTATTGCTGGACCGTCTGTTGGCATGCGGGGTTCAAGGTAAAGCGTGGAAGCTCCTAAAATCGTTTTTATCTGGGCGATCACAAATAGTGGCACTGGATGAATTTCATTCTAAACCTTTCTCCCTGCCTTGTGGAGTGCCACAGGGGTCTTCGCTCAGCCCCTTACTCTTTAATGTGTACGTCTCATCCCTTGCCTCACTAATCAGCTTCTTTGGTTTTAACCTGACTTCCTACGCTGATGACACACAGATAGTCGTGGCGCTGCGGCCTGGTCAGGGAACTGAATTAGATAATCAGTTTCACGACTGTATGGAAGCTGTGGGGAGGTGGATGTCACAAAACTGCCTAAAATTAAATTCAGTCAAGACAGAAGTCATCCTTTTCGGGAATGATGCCAATTTTTGGACCCCCAACTTGTGGCCAATAACAATGGGCACTCTTCCTATACCTTCAAGGAAAGTAAAAAACGTAGGTATTATGGTTGATGACAAGCTTAATTTTGGCGATCAGATTAATGCAGTGTCATCCGCCACTTTCTATGTGCTTAGAATGATCAAGAAAATTCTCCCCTTTCTACCGGCTGACAGCCAGCGGACAGTGGTCACGACGCTTATCCTGTCTAGGCTCGATTATTGTAATGGCCTCTATCTGAGCCTACAGGAACGCTTCATGAACAAACTCCAACTGCTGCAAAACGTGGCAGCGAGGCTGCTTTCGGGCAAACCTAAATTTGAGTCCATCTCCAAGGAAATTAAAAAACTTCACTGGCTGCCTGTCAGGAAACGGGTGCGCTTTAAAGCCCTTTGTACAGTTTTTAAGACTCTCCAAGGCACAGGTCCAGATTATCTGAAACAGCATATACAATGATACCGGCCTAAAAGAACCCTGCGTTCTCTGGAAGCCAAGCTGGTGATAGTACCACTTACAAAAAAAGCCTCTTGGGGTGGAGAAACTTTATCGTGCCCGCTGCAAAAGCCTGGAATGACCTTCCTTTTTTCCTGAGAAACACCACAGATCTCCTGACATTTAGGAAGGGACTAAAGACCTGGCTTTTTAACCTGTAATTGCGGTTTACCGTTCTTTACTCAGGGGATGATAACTAGCGCCAGGACACCTCCGGGTAACCGCTGCGCTTTATAAGTTCCTATAACATAACATAACATACATGTTAGGTTGTTTTTGTTAGCATATTCTATATCTAGTGTCTTAGTAATATGAAAAAATTCTCCCATATAACGTGTATTTTTACTACTTAAAACCTTGTTCAGTTCTTTTATAATTGGTATCTCTGAAAATACTAAATCTATATTAGAATAATGATATTCGAGTTTCCCCGTCACGTAGAAGAGGCTGGATAAGACACTACAAGACACACCATATGTAAAAGGTAGGTGATGATATGTCACCTCCTCTGAGACAGACGAAGGTAATTGCATGCACACGTAACAATCACTCACATTCATTGTATCAATATATTCATACAACAATTTAGTAAAGACATTTAACGAGAAATCACTAATTGATTTATCATGATGGAGAATGCTTCCATCCATTTGTTCTACGTTAGTATTAGGGGTTTCTTAAGTAACATCACTCACTCTTTCACTTATTACATCATTAGTACTGTTTCTATTATTTGTTACCAATAGAATAGGTACAATGACAGTTAGTATTATCCACATAAATGTCAGTAAAATGACACTACATAAGCAAGCTTTAATACATCTACGTTTTAGACTAGACTTTGGATGTTCAGTCACTTTTGCTTCAGCCATTTTTGTATTCTACTCGAAAAATATATAAAAATCTAAATCTATAGAAACTAAACTTTACTAAAAAATAGTTTTTCTGAAAAATAGTGTAATCCTACACTTCACGGCTTTTTTTTACCCCTTTCTTTTATTTTATTTTATTTAAATCTTCTGAGTCCTTTTAATTCATTTCATCTGGCAAGGTTGCACCTTAACTCGATAGTTATTTTAAGGTGGTTTCAATTTGTTTTCATCCACTTGCTCAGTGTCAGCACTGTCTTTTTCTTTACTCGGATCTGAGCTTTCAATTTCTTCCAAGATAATGGAAGTCCATTCTGGTGCTGAATATTTTTTGCTTGGAATTCTTACTCTCTTTGTTTTTCGTACTGACTCTTCTTCTGACTCTTCTTGTTGTGCTTGACTTGAGACGTCATTAATTTGCTCTGGTCTTCTCTTTGACTTTCTCCTTCTTACAAGAGTGTATTTCAGTGTTTTCACTCCACCTGGCCAATTGTCACCCCTTCTTGGCCTTTTAACTTGTACTACTTTTTCACCTTCTTCATCTGGTTCACTGGTTCTTTTATTTGGCCTTCCTTCTACTTGCTCTTCTTCTTGATTTTCAGTAATTTCTCTTTCTTCTGGTTCAACAGCAGTCTCATGAGACCCAGTATCTGGTGTCCACTCTACTTGACTTGTGCTTGGCTGTTCATCATCTGTTTGTTCTTCAGAATCTGTTATTCTAGATTCTTCAGCTTCACACACTTCAGCCTCTGGTCTTTGGCTTTTGGTTACCAGTTGCTGCTCTTCTTGTCTTTCAAGTGGACTTGGGACTTGTGTGGTATGGCTGGCATGGATCCAATTTGGTAAACCACCACACTTCACTGCTGTTGTCATCACCAAAATCACCTGGTAAGGTCTGTTCCACCTGGGTTCTAAACACAACTTCCCCACATGCTTTTTGACGAGAACCCACTCACCAGGACTCAGATCATGAGCTTGATTCAGCTGTATCGTAGTGGCATCTTCTCCAACCTGGCGAGACACAGAACGCACCAGATCAGCCAATCCTCTGCAATAATCAAGCACTAGATCATCCGATATATTCATCAGTTTGTTCGCTGGTATAAATGCTTGTCTCAATGCTCTTCCCATCAGGACTTCATGCGTACTCAAACCCGTCTTTTTGTCAGGAATGCTTCTAAGACTCATCAATACAAGGGGTAAAGCATCAGGCCATCTCAGTGTTGTGGATGCACACACCTTTCCTAACCTAGATTTTATAGTGCCATTATTCTGGTCAACCACTCCAGATGCTTCGAGTCGATAGGCACAATGCAGCTTCTGCTCAATCTGTAACGCTGCACAGATCATCCAAATTATCTCATTATTAAAATGGGTTCCTCTATCTGTTTCTAAAGTGACTGGAAATCCAAATCTAGGGATCAGTTCCCTCAAAAGCAGCTTTGCGACAGTTAGACTGTCATTCCTTCTCGCTGGATAGGCTTCTACCCAGCGAGAAAATAAGCAGACAACAACCAACACATACTTCAGCCCATTACAAGGGGGGAGCTCTATGAAGTCTAACTGAAGCCGGGTGAATGGACTTGCTGCTTTTCCAATTCGTCCCCAACTGACAATTGTCTTCCTGCCTGGATCCTGTTGCTGGCAGGCGACCTCTGGCAGAGACTTTCTGCAATGACCCTGAACTTGGGGTTATACCATGATTGCTTGAAGAGTCTGATCATTGCATCTCTTCCAACGTGCGCAATTCCATGGTACACCCTGGCCATGTGGGATAGTAAACTGTCTGGCATGACTGATCTTTCTTCTATATAAATCCACACTTCGTCCTCAGCTCTCATCCTGCAGCCTGAATATTTCCAGATTTCTTTTTCCTCATCACTTGCCTCTTCCTATAACTGCCTACTCTCATCCCAAATTTCAAAAGAGGAAGAAAACATAAGATGGCAATTAGTATTTTCTTTTTCAAATTCTCTGTTTAGGACAATTAAAGTTTGTGCACAGAAACGCGCTACTTGATCCGCGTATCTGTTACCCTTCGTCACATAGTCATCTCCTAACTTATGGGTTGACCACTGCAATTCTTTTGGGCAATTGTAAAGCATCCAATAAATCTTTTACAGTTTTGCTGTTCCTTATAGGGGAACCTGAAGAGGTCAGAAATCCCCTTAGCATCCATAGCTGCCCAAAATCATGGACAAACCCGAACCCATATTGACTATCAGTAAATATGGTTTCCCTCAGGCTTTCGGCAATTTTGCATGCTCTAATCAGAGCTATTAATTCAGCAATTTGAGCAGAGTTTACCCCTTGTAGACAGGATGCTTCTAGAACTCCCGCTATGGTGCAAACAGCATAGGCAGTACACAATTCTCCCTTTTCATTTCTTAAACATGATCCGTCCACAAACATCTCACAGTCTGATTCCTCTAATGGGACGTCCTCAATATCGGGCCTGGGTTTTGTGCACAACTCTGTCACATCCAAACAATCATGATCCGCCTCTTCTCTCACTTCCTCACAATATGAATTCGGTAAAAGAGTTGCCGGATTTACTGTAGTGCACCTTACCATGGTCACATTTTCAGCAACCAAGATCACTCTTTCATACTTAGTCAGCCGACTAGAGGTCATGTACTGCGTCCTGGTGCATGTCAAAAAAATCTCAACTGAATATGGCACATACACCTTTACTGGATGTCCCATCACAATTGATTCACTCTGTTCCAGACTCACACATGTGGCAGCTACTGCTTTCAAACAGCCTGGTAATGCTGTGGCTACTGAATCCAAAGTAGCAGAAAAATATGCTACTGGATGTCGTGCCATTCCATGTTTCTGAGTTAATACTGAAAGTGCACACCCATCTCTTTCACAACAGTACAATGCAAAATCCTTTGCATAATCTGGCATTCCCACTGCAGGTGCTCGACAAAGACTGTTTCGCATTTTAATAAAAGCTTCGATACTTTCATCATCCAACACAATCAGATCTTTCACATCTTTTCGTGTCAACCTTTGTAAAGGTTTTGCAATCAGTGAGAAGCCACTGATCCACTGCCTACACTATCCAACCATTCCCAAAAACATTCGGACTTCTTTCTGAGTGGTAGGTGGGCTCATCTGTTCAATCGCACTAATTCTTTCTGGTGTCACCTTTTTGACTCCCTTTTCTATTTTGTGTCCTAGGTAATGGACTTCCTGTTTACTAAATTGCAATTTTGATGGTGACACTTTGTGTCCTCCTTCTGCCAAATGGTTCAGTAAGGCAATGGTATCTGTTACACATACCTCTCGTGTCCTTGATGCCACTAACAGGTCATCAATGTACTGAACCAAAACTGAATTACCTGGCATGGCTAAAGTCTCCAGACATGTTTTCAAGATCTGATTAAAGATTGAGGGACTCTCTGTGTACCCTTGAGGAATTCGGCACCATGCCAAAACACGGTCTCCGAACCGGAACGCAAAAAGATATTGGCTTTCCGGATGCAAAGGAATTGAGAAAAATGCTTGGCACTAATCAATCACTGTGTACCATTCAGCGTCACAGGGAATCTGATAAAGGATTACTGCTGGATTTGGCACTACGGGACAACAGGGCACTACAATCTTATTTATTTTCCTTAAATCCTGCACTATTCTGTATTTCCCACTGGGCTTTTTGATACCGATAATAGGCGAATTGCAAGGACTGCTCAGTATTTCTTTCAGTATTCCCTGTTCAATCATTTGGTCAATTACAGGTGTGACTCCTGCAATCACTTCTGGACTCATTTTGTATTGAGGTGTGTTTGGATATACAGCACCCTCTTTCACCGTAACCTGAATCGGGTCTACATCTGTCATTAGACCAATCTCTTTTCCTGTAAAAATCCCATACATCCGACCTTACTGCACTCTTTAATTCTTCAGGCAGATTTTCTTCTGTGAGTAGTGAAAACAACTCATCCACTTCTGTCCCTTGCTTTGCTAGCATCATCTTAAATTCAACATCCTCATCAGGTGTCTGAAATGCAATACCATCTGGTGTACAATAGATGGTGCAATTCATTTTACACAATAAATCTCTACCTAAGAGATTTACTGGACTTGAGTCACATACCACAAAATGATGCATGTCTCTGAAATTTCCAATATGAACTTCTATTGGATTTGTGACTGGCGTTCTAATATGCTTATTCGAGACTCCTACAACTTGGATAGTTTCTCCCGAGAGGGGTAGGTTTGGGATTTCTGCTGCTCTCACAGTAGAACGGGTAGCACCAGTGTCCACTAGGAATGTAATATCATTACCTTCCACTTTTCCTTCAACAAATGGACCTGACTGATCTACCGCCAAAGATGTGCCAAGTACACACTCTTCCTCCCCCCTCAGGCACCGTCATTGAGATGAGTCTGAATCACTCTCATTGCACTGCAACCAATATTGCGGAACCATTTGCACACTTTGATTCTTACCAACTTGGTCACCTGCATGAAATCCAGAGTTCGCACTGTACCTCTGCACCTGAGCATTCACATTATTTAGCATGGGAGCTTGTGGCACCTGTAACTGTGGAGTAACTACCTGCTGCTGCTGTTGGTTCACAACCACCTCATTCTGCATCTGTGGATTTACATTTTGATTTACCCCATTATTCTTTTGAGCAGATCTACACTCGTTCTTCCAATGTCCAATCTTTCCGCACGCATGACAAGGAAATTTATTCCTAGCCTCTTCTTTACTCATTTTACCTCTACCTCTCCATTGGGTATTTGACCAATTTGATTCTGACCATTCATTTGGTAACCTGTTTGAGAATTATTATTTACTTCTTGCTGCTCTGCTACCTTCACTTGTGCCCACATCATTTTTTCTTTTAACTTTTTATGTCTTTATTCAATGTCATCACTACAATATTTTGCATACCTTGAGTTTTCGTCAATTGTTTTGCTCTGTCAACAAATCAAATGCTGCTGAATCATATTACTAATATCTGGTTTCAATCCAAACACAAAATGATACACAAAATATCCCATGTCTTTGTCTCCAATGTTCTCAAACCCACTGTACTGTTTAAATACCTGCAACAACCTTTCATAATAAGCATGCACTGACTCTTTTGGTTCTTGGGTCGTTCTGTCTATCTTAACTCAATCTGTTTCTTTAGGGGAAATTTTCCCTTTCAAGAAAGTGATCACCTGATTGTACTTTTTCATCACCTCATCGGATGGTGCACCTGTTTTAGGATCTCTAGGATATTCTTCTTTTGGCCAGTCGACAGTGATCTTACACTCTGTCCACAAATCTGCTGGAACGACAATCTCAAACAATCCATCTAGATCCTTTCACAAAACCTTTGAAACTTTCACAAACCTCTCCACCTGTTTATACCACTCAACTGGTTTCTCCCTTAACCTAGGGAAATCATTTGTAAAAGATAATATATCCTGTCTTGACCATGGAACATGAACATATCCACCAACCGGAACCTCTCTCATCGGACACGCCCTTTCAACTTGTTCTGTTTCTTTAAACGGAACCATAAACACTCCTTTACCAGCTGCTTCTTCTTTCTTTCTCGTCCATCTACCTTTTCATCGTTCCACATCTCCCCATTTTTTCAAAATATTCAATTCTTTTATCTGCAACCTTTTTCCAGACGCATTCAAACTCTCTAAATCCTTTTCAGTGAAAGCCAATCTGTATGATTTCTGCAACACCTTTGATTTTTCTATGTCTATTCCGTACTCACTAGCGGCCTCTGACATTTTCTCATGTAGATTCCTCGCTCTCCAAGTAATGCTCTTACACAAAAACAACAGTTCATCATCTCTGTAGGTCCCTAATCTGTCTGGACTTATTGTACCAATCATCATCTCTTCCAAATCTACCTTCAATTGGCCCACATTTATACTCTGTGGTTGCAGTTTTGGCTTTACCATTTCTTTTATCCAATCATTCAATTCCTCTGGCGAAGGACCTGCTGAACTCCCTGCCATTAGAGTGACACTCGTCCTATTCTCCTTGGATCTATTTGCACACTTCTTCTAGGGGTCTCTGTCATCATCTCACAAACCGGCAGATCTAACAAAGTATTATTCATGTCAGCCTGTTCATCCTCATCGGCTACCATCACCATTCCACTCCTGATGCTACTCCTTGGAACTGATAACGTATGTGCTTTCGATACATTCTATTTTTCTCCGTACAATGGGACAACGGGACCAATTGTTACCGGTACTGTTAATGCTTCTGCATTCAGACTTAACTGATTTACTTTCTGGACCTGCTCTAGCCTTGCCTTATTTAACAAACTTATCTCATTTTCTCGTACTACTCTAGCTATTTCCGTGACTTGTGGAGTTAATGGGGTTCCTAATTGTGGCGCACTTGGGGATACCTCACTTGGACTTTCTTGGTATGGCGGAGGTCTTTTGGTCATAATGTCCTCCAACAACTCATCATCAGAATCGTTCAGATCATCTCTTAAACTTGAAGTCTCTATATTTTTCTTTTTCTCTTTACATTTACCTCCTGTCTGATCATCAGCAACTAAAACTGGGTACAAACCTTCAGTTACCACAGCTCTCCTCCATCTTTTCATTGTATCCTCTCTTCTCTCAGAGGGATATCTAGGCCCAAAACTTCTGTATCTCCTACCACCTCAATGTCTCTCTCTTTCGTGTGCTTCTACCTCCCATTCCTCTAACGCTTCATACTGTGTAGGTCTGGGATTTGGCTCTAATGAACTCATTCGATTCATCAAATTCTCAAATTCCTCATATTGAACGAACCATGCTGTGGGAAAGCTATAACACCATCATCCTTTGTATATTCCACCCAATTCTCTAACCAAGTACACGTATGGTATCCTCGCTCCAACATCATATAAGCGGCTGGTGTTCCTGGAGGTGGAACAAGAACTCCCTCTCTAGTCCTATTGGTTTATCTTTCTTAAATAAATTCTTTATTTTCTTTAACAACTTCATTTTTTTCTGACTCTTTATGCAAATGTATCACAACAGAACACGCAAAGAAACCTTTCCGTAATTCTTCTTATTCTATTTGCTAGTTCTCGTCCAATACCAGCACGACTCACACCAACCGTCCAATCACAGCTCTCTATGTATCTGTTTTTCTCAACCAATGTCAGCGCGGCTCACACCAACTAACCAATCACAGCTCAGTACAAGCCCGCTGCCTGACCAATGCCAGCGCGGCTTTTTCTGACATCAGTATTTACTCCTTTGACTGACCCTCCCTTTACAAAAGAATACAGCAATATTTTTTAAGTTTTCTTAATCAAAAAATTCTGTTAGTAACAACACAAAACAATGCTACCTTGTCTGCTCCGCTAAATAAAGAGATAGTTTTCACTTTCTGAAGAGAAGTTCTTTCACTTCAGGCAAAACGACGACCAGCGCTATTTTACCTTTCAAACAAGCTACAGGTGGACTTATTACTCCTTAAGGGATAAGGCCAAAGTTTCGCAAGAGGACTTTTTGGTGTAAAAGAGGTCTTGGTACTCCTCTGGGGATAAGGCCAGAGTTTCGGAAGTGGACCTTTCACTATTTCAGACACTCTTCTCACGTATGAAATTATCCCTAAATATAACACCTACAGCCCTCCGTAGCCTCGGTATTATAACAACAGACAAAGTACTTCTGCAGTGTGATTTCTTTATCCACACTCTTCTTCTGCCTATTCCAGGCTAATTCTTATTCCTCAGGTAACTCCGCACCTGTACTTCTAGACAACATAGAACAGGACACTAACTTTTCATGTTAAGAACATATAATCAATAATCAATAATCATTACCAAACTAATCAATAATTAAACCGTCCTCTGCTACCAGAAAACGTATCCAGCGCGACACCTAATCAGGGATCGATACTCATCAATAATTCTTACAATGGCCCATATACATTCACCCAAGTCCCTGATGCGCTGGGGGTCAAGTTTTAATTAGGTGAATTTTGGTTCCTTCACAGATTCATGTTTAACAAGTCTAAATACATAAATAGACCTGTATATCAACTCTCTTTCCTCTCGGTCGATAGACCAATTAGTTGAGTAGTTGATGGTAATGATAGCACTTATCTAACTAACTATCTAGTCAGCTAAATAATCACAGACTCTTGGTAAGATTAATAAAGTTTATCTCAAATTGAAGTAAATCATCAATGCTCAATTGCATACAGTTACAAGTGCAAACAAATGAATCTCACATAGGAGAGAAAAATCAATCAGCAATGCAAACAGTGTCAGACCTCATCAACAATTAACAATATGCATATGAGGGAGTGGATAGATGAAGAGACATAAGTTTCAGCAAAATAATGCGAAACAATATTTGACGGAGAGGATAGATGAAGAAACATCAGATTTCAGAGACAAGAATACATTTGCAAATAATTATGCAAAATACGAGTCAGAATAATACAAACCCAAAGGATCTGTGAAATACCACCCCCTTGGCCGAGGGGACCGTGGGCGTTTCCCCGAGCTAGGGCCAGGAAACAAAGATTTCAGAGACATGAACGGAACATGGACAGGAACAGCTAGGCCTCTCTGCAAACCGACGAACAGTGATGCATCACCCTTCTTTCCTCTCTCTCTCTCTCCTACTCTCTAAAAAACCACACCCCCAAAGGCACCCCAGTTATACCCTAAAACCTACATGTCCGTCCCACATCAGTTGAAACATTTCACGAAACTCAACAGTTCATTGGTGGACTTGGAGGTGGCCTGTCACACCACTGTGATTTCATTCATTAGTTGTTCGTGAATATAATTCTACATCCTTTCCCATTACCTAATAACTGTCTCGTTCACATGATTTGTTATATGATACATTTCAACAATTTTGCACATCTTTTTTCAACAACGTTCGCAGAAGCAGTCTTTAGTCCCATGGTCAGTCACATCCTTTTGACAGAAGAACAATGCATTCAGTGCTGGGTCTCCTTGAACTTCTTGTCCCTTCTTTACAGCACTCAGCACTTCTGGCTGCTCTGTCATGACTTTTTCGCTCTCACTCCAGCCCCTCCTCTATGCGGCTAATTTAAGAATAATGAAGGCCCATTTCAGCTCACTACGGCAAATAAAACATAAGCATTCATATATTACATAGAAATGCACTTTTCACTGTTTACCACCCACCTTTGCACTATCCCCTGTTACATGTTTTCCTAGCAAAAGCGGCATTATTCATTATTTTAAAGCAAGATGCAAAATATAAAATGCAGCTTAAACATGCATTAATTCTGTTTCTTTCTAAACGCATTTTAGTATGCGGCCTAGTTCTCTCATGCATTAGTTTACATTAGTACACACATGCGTAAAGCGGTTTCCCTCGTGTTCATGTAATGTGTATGTTAAACTATCACTGCACACTGTTAGTACGTATTATGGGGGTGTTACTTCAAGCAGGTTTAATTTTTGTGAAACCCTGCTCCATCAGTATCCTGACTTGGCTTAGTATTCTGTCTCTCTTTGCTGTTATTCTGATTCCTCAACCAGGACTCCAAATCTGCAATGTCTAAGACGTGCTGGTTCTCAGGTGTTATCTGACTTGTACCTGCTTCTTGAGAAGTACCACTCGGTCCTCTCACAGGGGTTTTCCATATTCGCAGATCCGCACTGGCGCTACCATAGGTATAGATCTTATAGTGCTGGAACCAATCCGTACTCTGGAAAGATCGGCAGTAGCCGCTAGAGAGGGACTGGATTCCATGGGCACTAAAGGACTGAAACCCCCATTCACACTTCCTATTCCTCCTAAGAGTGTCCCATCAGCATGCATTGATTGTCTCAGGCTAAGGCCTCCTGTTGGGCCTGGGTCATGAACAGGAACAACAGGTCCAATTGTAACCGGTACTGTAAGAGCTGCCGACAACTGTGAAGTAGCTTTGGCACCATCCTTTTCCATACCTCCCAAGATGGGCACTCCCGTCCCCCTTGTCCCTGCCGATGTCATTACCACGAACCCGAATCAGGAGCCACTGGGGCCGATATACCTCCCACATTATCGGTACCATCAGGACTTTGTCCCCCTTCTCCCTGTTGTAGACTGTAAGGTTGTGGACGCTCAGCTAACAACCCATTCAACAAGCTGTCTTCAGTATCACTACTGTCATTCCCATTTGCCCTTCTCCCATTGTCCTTGTCCTGTGCTTCTCCATCCCCCGCCAATACTGGGTACAACCTCTCTCCCTCAATGGTATCCTCTCTGTACCTCTTAAGCTTAGCATCCCACTGCACATCCTGGTATACATTCATGGTTTTCTTCACCTTCCCTTGACATTTCTCTCTATGCCTAGCATGAGCTGCACGCATCCAGCACTTCAAACTGTGTAGGTCTGGGCAAAGGTCGCCTTGTAAACATCACCCCCCTGAGTTGATTCCATACCTCTAACCTGAATGAGCCAAAGCATGGAAATGACAATTAACCCTCCTTTTCAGTGATTTTGTGCCAACTTTGGAGCCAAATTATAGTATGGAGCCCAACCTTTGTCACCAGATAGTGAGCTGGAGTATCCTCGGGTGGTGCCTCATCGCCCACTAGAGTAACAACCCCTTCATCACCTCTGAACAGATCTCGTAACACCCTAAAGCATCGCATGATTCCTGACACTTTCTGAACTTTCCCCAACAAAATGCAATATTTGTTCGATTAATCCGGCAAAATGATCTTCGTCAGCCACAGAGTATTCCCGATGACCACCAACCAATCCCAGAGCAGCTTTACACCTACCGATCTATCACCGCGCGGCACAAACTGATGTCCCTCCTACTCTTCGCAGCAGCTGACCCTCCTTCACAACTTCTCTGTTCACATTCACTCACACAATCATCTTAAGACTGTAATTGACTTCCATTCTAAAAGATCAAAAGAATTCAACCACTCAAGAGAATTTGTACACGGTAACCTTCGACCAGCATGGATCACCCAAATAGGTATAGTTAACCCCTGTAGACAAGGTCCACTAGACAATTCACATATGTCCCATTCACGCAAAGTTCCCTGTCTTAGGTGGAACTGCCGATGACATCCCACAACAACTCCTCAATTCTCCGGTCAGGCAATCACAACTGCGGTGTCTTCTACAGCTTTCAATATCCTGGTATCTTAGGCTACTTCAGGACCTGCAACTCAAATCTCAATCCTTGAGCCACGTCAGACCCGAAACCACATTCACTCGACTCTCACTCTAACTCCACAAGACAAAATAAAATCGAACCATTCCCACAATCTATCATTCTACACACATCCTGTTAAGACTCACTCCTTCTTCCACCGCTGATCTCGCCGCACCGTCAAACTACGTTGGTCTCCGCCGGATTCCATCGCCTTCCGTTCCCAATCATTGAGCTCTAATTCGGAGCTTTTGGGGTTCTAGGTTCCAACTATGCTAAGTCCAATTCTATATTCTCCCCTTTCTTCATGTGCAAACCATCCTACTCTGATACCAACTGAAAGGGCTGGGCCTATTCATTCTGGAACTGTTCTAGAGACACACTCCAATGGCTCTTTTAAGCAGCATGAAAGTGTGAAGGGGAGAAAATCACTAATGTATAGTCAATTTAGAATTAACTCTTCCTGATACATAATAACCAAAGGACACTTTAAAAAGGCTGGTTGGATTTATTATAAGGCTAGAAATAACTGAACATAGACACACCTCAACATGAGGGTTTAGAAATACAAAGGAAACAACATAAAGCCAAACCTACGAACCCTATTCAGATGGTGCAACATAAACAGACCCATTAGCTTGAGCAGTAGGGATACAGGCAATCAAGAAGCAAGAGTACAAGTTCCCTGCATTGAGGGTTAGTGGATAAAGAGCACTTGAAATGTATCCCTAATATATTGCTAAGGTGACATCCTTACGTTAATGGGTAAGCATTTTGAATAAGGGGAAAGGTGTCAGTCGTGGAGTATTCTTAAGAAGTCTCTCCTCCGTCGAGGTGGGTCGAGTAGCATAAAGCCACTCTCACAAGAGAAAGAGCTTGGTCTGATATGCTCCCTCTCCAAAGGCAAAGAAGATATGGGTGTCTATCCCTAATTCCAACAACCAGTTATCCACAGATAGAATTCCCATGATGCACTTCTCGCACGTGCTCCACAATGGATAGTCATGAGAGTACTTTTCCGCTGTGTTCTCCATGTACATAATTTGCAACAATTTGTCCTTGGTTCCGTGCCTTCTCCCATGTGAAACCGACTATTCCCCTTATCGCCATGCAAATGTAACATTTTCTCTCCTTGCCCAGATGCTAAAACAAACACATTAATTTTGCCTAAAAGAATGCTTTTCCACCTGCAATGTAAAACGTGAGAAAGAACAGCTTACACAGTGCACATGAATTTAAGAACATTAATCCTAAAGTGAGAGTTTGTCAGGGGTTTGCATTTCAGGCCTACAGCTTCGGCTAACATAAGAGTGCATCACTTAAGCATTACAAGTTGCATAACTATATTACATTTGACTAACACATTTACCAAATCATAGAAAGTATTATTTTTGAACACATCTAGTACATGAGAAGTGTTGAAACTTCACAACACGGTTTCTTCATGTTAATGTTTTCTACTAGTTACATTTATTTTCCTATGTTAACTCATCATACTACTTGTCAGTAAACTAAAATATGTCACGTAGATACATTAACATGGTTAACAGTTCTAACACCCACGTTTACACGAGACAGAAATATATGCGGGTGCACTCTACATGTGATTATGATACACCCTTACAAATGAATAAATGCAAATACGAAATTAGCACTCTATCAACCATAATATGAAGGGCAATAATCCAGGAGGGAGGGAGGGATGCAATGAATGGTATGAGGACAATCAGGACTACGATTAATTAAGATTACCGTTAAGTAATTGGACCGTTACCTCCATGTCCTATTGATTATTTTCAAGGAATACCAGAGCAGTATAACCAACCTTCATGACCCCATAAAAAAAATCATAAACCATTGTTTCCTGCTGCACCACATAGTGACTTATTGTAAGGAAATCCTTGAAGGTACAACAGAATTCAACACTCCAACACAAAAATTCATGTTATTGTCCTAAAATATTTTGAAGGTGATAATATTTTACAAAAGTATTGAAGGCTGCTAAAGTGGTATTCACACAAATTTCAGAAATTGACACCCCTCTAAATTCCACCCAAGAGGTAGAGATTCCTCTGGTAGAACGACCATGCACACCAGCCAAAAGAAGGGTTCTTAAAAAGGAGTACAAAAAACAAATAGTTTGCTTAATCCATCTAGTAATGGAAACTAAGGATGCCCTTTCAACCTTATTGGAATGTTCCAAAAGTAATAAAGAGAGGATCTGACCTCCTAAAAGATTTAGATCTTTCTAAATAAACCCTACGTTTTTAGCATCTAAAGTATGCCTTTGAAAATTGTGAGAAGCATTAGACAAATCAGATAAAGCAGGTAAAACCACCTCCTGGTTCTTGTGAAAGAAAGATGAAACCTTAGAAACAAAGGAAGAATCAAGTCTAAGAACGACTCCATCCTCGTCGAAGGAAATGTTCTATCCATGAGAGCTCCTAGCTCGCCAATCCTTGTCGATGTTATTGCCACAAAGAAAACAACCTTCAGTGTCAGAAACTTAATATCTACTAGAGATGAAGGTTCAAACGGATAAGAAGTCAGAGCTTTTAGAACTAATGGCAGATTGCATAGAAAATACAAATGTTTAAGTACCAGACGAGAAAGCGTAAAGTTTTCCATACTGAACACCAAATCCTCCCTGTCCGGTAAGTTTACCCAAGGAAGAAGCATAGATTATGCCATACAGTTTCATACACAACGGGTCCGACCGCCTCCTCCCACTACGTCCAACCCAAAAAGGAATGCAGTGGGGCACAACATGGGAAAACCACTGCTATGTGAATATAAGCATAGTAACCCTTACACATGCCCAGCAAGTAGAAAACATAAAAAAAGAAGCCTAGGCATACTCAGCTCAAGTCCAGCTATCGTCTCAGTGAGACAGAAAAAATAACAGGGGGAATGCTGGGTATGCTTTACACTTAAAGGTTGCTGCCTAGAAAGGAACACCAATACGAAGCATTTACTGTCCTTTTTTCTGTGTCGCGTGGTGGACTCCACCTCAAAAGTAATGAATGGGACTTGGACAATAGGACATGGAGGTAATACAATATCTATAGGGCCTATTCACAAAGGCACTTTGGAGTTTGTAAAGTAGTACTCCTGTTGTACTATATTATATACTCTTAAAATGCCTTTTTGAATAGGCCACAAAACATCTAAAATGGGATTAAATTACAACATGCTGTATTATTGAATTGCACTTCATTTAAATAAAAAGCATTGGCGAAGAGGTCTGACGTTGGCCGCCAGCCTTTTGACTTTGGCTATTCTTGTTTTGTTCTGTTTTTACTAAATGTTTTTGTTGGGGAAGATGCTGGTCCCTCATCAATCAAAAAAACACATTAAGTAATGAAAAAAATATTTTTATGGTCCAAAAAGGCACACATTCTCATAGTAGTCCCTGGCACTAAAGAGTACTACCTTGTGCGGGAATGTGCTCCTTGTGAAAGGGAAGCATGTTGTAACTCATAGTGAAGTGAGACAATAGATGATGTGGGCTCTGGGTGTAAGAGAAAGCTGATTGCCACAACAACTGACACCTTCTCCTACAATACATTCGAACATTTCAGCTCCACCATAAGGATGAAAGGCAACATATCAATGAACTGTCACTTCCTCTACCACCCACCAGGCAACACACTATCCTTTGGCGAACACCTGGCAGATTTTATTGCACACTCTTCACTCTCACATTCCCACAACATCATCCTAGGTGACCTCAACCTTCACTGTAATGATAAAAGCAACACCCAATCCAATCCCTGAATGACCTAGTACTCAGTAACAACCTCTCCCAGCATTGCAAAGGTAGCACCCACATTAAAGGGACAACCCTGGACGCCATCATAGCTCAGGAAGATACACTAACCATTGACAACATCTTCTGTGTCGACTGGCTGGATCATCACCTCATCTTATTTCAAACCAACACGGCATCTCCCTTCCCAACTCGTACGCAAAAAACTCACCAATGGAAGAGAAACATAAGACAAGTTCCTCTAAAAGACCTTGAAGAAAAAATGGTAACTCTACTGCCCCCCTCGTCAGAAAACCTCTCAGCAACGGAACTCCCCACCCACTACAACTCAACAATGTCCTACATCCTGGACCAAGTAGCACCCCTGAAACTGAAAAAGGTGAAAAACACTCCCTCGAGATCCTGGTTCAACAAAGACCTCAACATGGAAAGACGACAGCTCAGAGCAGCTGAAAGACTCTGGCGAACAAACCCATCCACATCCCCCCTGGACCAGCTCAGGAGGGAACACAGAAACTTCACAAAACCCATAACAAATGAAAAAGCCTCCTTCTTCCGCAACGCTCTAGATAAGGCCAAAAACCACCCAAATGAGCTCTTTAATATCATCACTCAACAAACCTCCAAGCCATCCATAAAGAACCCTCAGATATCCAAAGAACAATGTGAAAAATTTGCTACCTTCTTCAATGATAAAATCACAAAGATAGAGCTCTCCCCAGCTGCAGCTGGTGCAGGTAAGAACGGTGCTGTGGGGGGAGTTGACAGATGACGATGAGGGAAAATAAAATTCGAAAAAAGAAAAACACTTAACTTCAATAGACATAGACTTGCAAAGATAGATAGATAGATAGCTAGATAGATAGATAGGTGAGACGGCACGGTACAGATTCAAATAGTAATATAATAGTTAAATATCTATATAAATCCGACATACAAGAGCACTGAAAGCAAACTAGAAAGACATGCAAGCAGGACATACAGACTACATTGATTTACAAGTATAGTTGTAGTCCTCAATTAAAATACATGCTGGAGTACAGTTATAAATGCTTTTCATTGTGTGCATTATAAAAAGAGAACTACTTTATATTCAAGTGGACTCAATCTGGTATAATCTAAAACAGCAGCAATCAGATAAACAAATGCAGCTCCAAAAGGAATTTACAACATCATTGGCTGTAGACTAGACTGATAAAGACTGAATGTGTCCTCTGCTGTCAAGAGCTTGTAGAATGCGTCCTGCTATCCCATCAAACTCTAAACCCCAAAGGCAACACTAAAGGAATAACTGTGTACAAACAAACCCACTGGCGCTGATGGCAACTGCATTTTATGTGGATGTGCTCCTTGTGAAAGTATAAAATGCAGTCACTCAAAGTGAAGTTAGCCAGTGACTGAAGTAGGCTGACTCACTGGCCCCATGCTGTATGCTGTCTGTAGTAGACATAAGCAATATGTGAATGAAACAACAACAGACCAATGGATGAAGAGAGCTGGCTGAAAGCCCCTTTAGGTAAGTATATTATACATATTGGGGCATATTCTCAAGGAGTCATCGCCGATTTATCGGCACTTTAGCGCCGCAAAAGTGGCAATAGATTCATCGCCCCATTCACAAGCTGGTGCAAACTGCCGACATCACCAGTTTTCCTGCGATAGCAACCGCAAAAAAACATCGCCACGGATGAGTGCGACAACTAACGCTAATGATATGCAGAGTAGGCGTTCCCGTGCAAAAACACACGAAAACACCACTTCGCGAGATTCTCAACGACCAGTCAGATCTGCGATGCGAATCAAGAACAGGCGATAAGGCGCGTTAGCTGCAGGGATTTAACACCTGCCTTCTGCTGGTGCTAAGCAGTACAACTACCTGCAGTATGAAAGGGAGCCCAGCCCAGAGTCACATCTTAAGACCCACAGATGCCATGGAGCCAATGAACATGCAGCTCGGAGACCCAAGAGGGCCACAACACCCACCGCCAACCCCCTAGGACCCCTCCCCCCTCCGGAACCCCCCTGGACTACCACCGAGGCAGCGTAGGACAAGACAGCGGACCTTCCGAAAACGGCATGGCCCCTCAGCCACACAAGTGCAGAATGTGGGGAGAGGTGGGAACCAAGTATGTGTGAAGGAGGCAACTCACCCATGAAGAAGAATGTACACAATGCCAAGTGTGGCGGTGATGTGCTGGACAGACCACAGAATGCAGAGCACAGACATGTCCATGTGGATATGTACTGCTGGGGTTTGTAGTGTTGTGGACAGCGGTGCTTGGCAACGTTCCACATTCTGACATACTGCTGAATTGGTCTGCATGTTGTGGCACTTATCTTGCCCGTACTGACACGCATATGCTAATGAAGTCTACGCACCTTCACTTGTATTCAACTGTGATGAGTGTTGATTTGTATGACAATGTGTGTCTCACTGCCTATCTGGGACACGGCCATACATGCATTACTACACCATCAGGGATGTGGGGTTGTACTAGTACATTATCATCTCACAGTTTCCTGCTATGCCACATGCGAATGGCCATTTTCCACACACAAGCGGCAGCAGTTGTGTCCTCTGTTTTGTTGTGCTGGTGTTGCTGTTTGTTCAACATTGTTGTAAATGTTGCGGTGCTCTGGATCTTATGTGTGTGTTCTGCATTGTAGGTGAGTTGCCCCTTCAGCTCTGATTTGGCTGGCCCTTATCCCTTTCAGGCGGTGTGGCTTTCACTTCTGTGCTTATGCAGTGCTGTGATGTTACAGACTTGGGTAAATTGGGCTCTTGGTTGGTGTTGTGACTCTTGGCCTTGGTTTGTCCGCAGATGTGCTCTACTTAATTGTGCATGTGTGCCATTGTGCCCATCTCCCACCCGTCCCTCCAGTCCCTGGTGGTTACTCACCGCGTTGCTGTTGTGTCGGGTCATGTTGAGCAGTGTCCGGTCCCCCAACTCCTGCCACCATCTCCACACTGATGACTGTGGTCACCATTTCCTCCATCTCATCCAGCTCCTCCTGTGGCGCTGGACTCCCACCTCCAGTCTGCATTGCTGCCTTCTGGTTGTCTGCAAGTTTCTGCTTGGTCTTGCGCTTCATATCATTCCAGCGCCTCTTGACCTCGTCCATTGTCCTCCTCAGCACTCCGACTGCATTCGCCTTGTCCAGGATGGACTGCCATATTCAATTTTTTGTTGCCAATGACACAGTGGAGGTGACGAACAGTTGTTGATGGTGTTCTATCACCTCCGTGATCAGGATCCTGTTTTCCTGCGGACTGAACCGCGTCTTCCTCTTCTTCTTCTCCTTGCCCTTCCATGACCCCGAGGTCCCAGGCTGGTCCTCCGTGAGGCTTGTGGGGTTCTGGTTGTCCTCTGTGCTTGCTCCGGCTACCTCCATGGAGCTTCGCAGTTGTTTGTGTTTTGTTTGTGTTTTGTGTTGCCGCTTTTATTGTGCTTTTTGCAGCCTGACTTGTGGGACTTGCAGGCCTGGCGCTGCTTATCGCTGGATTTTTTATCGCGGTTGGGCACATCGCAACTTTTTTCACGTTCGGGTTGAGATTTTCATCGCCGTCCCGGTAGTGTTATCGTGGACATTTGCCGCGTTATCGGGGTACTATCACATGTTACCGCCGTGTTGAGAATTCCACGTTAACACAGAGTTATTTTCCCGCGATAGACGGCGATATGGAAACTTGCGTTAACCTATTTTGGCGATGATTATTGCACGTTCTTGAGAATATCCCCCATAGTTTTTTGTGAAATCAAAAGGTCCCTCTTTGCACTTTTCCTAACAGGCAGTTGGAGATTTCTGGATGTTTTACGAATGCATGTGAGGCTATGTAAAAAGAGTAGTAACCTTGTAGTGTTCATTCTGGTAAATACTTTGTGAGTCGGATCTATTTTGAATTTTTGGTAATTTCTTGGCCCCTGTCTATACAAACCAGTGATTCCCAGTGATATTATCAAACTTGATTGCAGGCATTTATCTTGGATGACTTTAAGAGGGGGCTAAAAGAGCGGCAGATCGCTAAATCGTTCGTGCTAACATGATACACTTAAAAAAACATATCTATAATGCAAGCTTTTAATATGTAGACTTTATTTTCTAAATTATCTAGCACAGAAAGTACGAGCTATCTCGAGAGGACTTATTCTTATAGCTCAGTTGTGAAAGGCGTGAACTCCACACTTTTGCTGAATGATTTACCACATCCGTGTTTTTCAAGGTCGGCTCAGCGTTTTTTTTTTTTTATGCATAAGCAGAGCAAAAGAAAGCAGAAATTTGATTATCAATGCACCAATTGTTTTAAAAGGGCTGAAGCATTGTCGCACAAGGTACGACATAACTGCAAGCGTATTTATTAGGAATATGTTTTTTAACATGAAGGTTCATCAGATTATTGTTTTTCATTCTAATAAGATATTTCATGGTTAAAAAAAATAGATCATGCAAAAAAGAAAACAAAATGATACATCAACAATGAAATGAAGTCTTGAAGGGCAAAAATGAATCCCATAATAATAATTAAATAAACAAAGAATTGCATTACTGGATATTAGAATATAGATTCATGCATTTCGTAAATTCATGTTGGAGCTATAATTTTATGTGAAAATATGTAAAATATATAGAATATACTAGTCCGGTAATGAACACGGATATTATGTAACTATCATTGATTAAACAATAGGTAGAGACAGGGGCTAAAAATGAAGTTCTTTACAAGGAAAATCTGAAGGCTCATTACAATATTGGCATGCCTCCCTAGGATAGCTAGTTGGAGGGGTAATCTTATGTAGCCTTGTGGGCCGCCAAGAACACTTCCCTTCCCCTTGAATCTAGCTGAAGCAATTCTTTTTTTTGTTCCTGCACACTAAACGAATGTGCAGGAGGGGACCAATTTATAACTGTGCTTTGATGTTGTGAGCTGGCATGCTGTAAATTCGTGCATTGCCAAGCAGTCACGCCTGCCAAAAGGCTTAGAGCTTGTAGCAGTTCAGTTGCACACATTACTTTCTTTAAGTCTAGCCTACTTATCTGTGGAATACATTATTGCGAGTTTACTAGAGGTAATAGCAAATTATGAACATATTCACTTTTATTTTAATGTTTCCAGATACTGATTATAGCCCTTTTATCTTTTTCATTATCTGTGACCCTCCTTCCCAATTGCTTTATTGGGCAGTTTCCTTTGCACTGATGAGAAGGCCACATTGAGATGTAGGACCAGATTTACTAATATTTGACGTGAAGCAGCATAGCAACCAGATTGCTGCTCTGCCGTGTGTCAATAAGAGAGAGGAAATATGTGCCATGGCAGCACATTTTTTCTCTCTCCGGCACTGACGAACCTTTAGTTGCCATGCAGCAACACACACACACCCTTGCACACAAGGGCAAGTAGTGTGCCTTCTCTAAAGCACAGGTTTCATACTGGAAGGAGACCCTTCCATTACAAAAACTATGCTTTAAGACTTTTCTCACTTTGTATGTGCGGTGTACAATGCAGCACACATGCAGAATTGGAAAATTAAGGAATAATTCAAACATTTCTCCTAGTTACACCTGCCTTGAGGAGGTGTAAGGTTTTGGCGCAAATCCCTCTCTATGACTGTTACTAGAGAGGGATTTGCATCAAACCCCATGGGTGGTTGTATTGGAACGCCCATGCTCCGAACAAGGAATGCCCCCTTGACACAAAATAGTACAAAGTAGCGCATAGGCCTACTTGCTCCACCTTTGGGGAACATTCCAACGCAAATTCTGGGTTGCGTTAAATGGTGAATCCCACCCCAACACTTTGCACTGGGTTTGCATCACTCTTGTGTCATAACCCATGCGTGGATGTATGGGAACACCGATGCACCTCCCATGGAACGCCTCCTTGATGCAAATTAGTGCAAAGTAGTGCATAGTGCAATTTTGCTCTACCTTAGAGAACATTCCAACTCAAATCCTGGTTTGCATTAAATAGTGTATACCACCCCAACACTTTGTGAGGGTTAGCGTCACTCTTGTGATACAAAGCCAGTGCAAAGCTTTACTAAATATGGGTTTTAGGATTAGAGTCTATCCTGTGTGAATTGTAGGTAATTAAAAAATATCCAAGACAGACGTTTTGGGTTTTGGCGCTGCCATGTGCTAATCACTGTCGTTAATAACAATGGGGTGACCCAGTTACGCACAGAACCTGGGGATAATTGCGTTATGTGAACAGTGGTTCTGCCACGAAAATTAAATAAAACACTTCTTATTCTGTCCCCACAAATGGAAGACCTGAAACTAAAGGTGCAAACAGTCACAACAATGATTCTCTTAAAGGATGGACCACTGACAACAAATGAAATGTGGGTAGGATTTATATGAGGAAAATCATAACTTTCCAGGATTAAATAATAGAGCCCAGGACATATACACACAAACGACAATTCTGGGTTTTACACAATGATGAAAGTACACAATAGGTGAGTACAGTGAAGTTATGCACACAGATCACAATACATTTTGTACATAAACAATAATACACATATAACACAATCAATCAGTTCAGCGTTGTTTAAAACATGGGAAGCCCTAACTCAGCCTAGCTTCTATTCTCACGAATACAAGGTCTAGTTGGGCAGTAACGCTTGATTTGGTGTACGTCGACGTTTCGACCCCTAGAAGACGTGTGTGTATCAAAACACATCACCATGGGGTCTTCATCAGGACTACGACCAGTATTTGTGTGTTGCCTGTATTGGAAGAAGATTGAGTGTACTTTAGAGATCAATGTGTGACACCAAATTATTATTTATTTATTAATTAGGGACAAAAGCGAAAGCACAAGCTTGTTGCTCACCGTCTAGAGTTGTCCCAGTGAATTAGCCATAATTGTAAATACACTTCGCCGTCAGTCAAAGGTGAAAAAAATCGCCCTGAAAGGTTAGCCCAAGTGTGGCGATCCTGACTGTAGTCAATCAGATAAGAAAATCAGGGGCATGGCATGCTCCCTTATAGTCTAAAAATAAGAAAAGGATACATCCATTGAAATTTTCATTAACTAAATTACAAACTTGTGACAGTAATGGATGTTATATGAACTCACCTCCGGCGTCAAACGCTCGGGGTACTGTCAGATTAATACGCAACTTCTGCGAAATGAAACATGGCCGACCGCCTCCGTTTAGAAATAATCTGCCACAATTCAGGAACAAGCCTGAAACCTTCGAATCTGTGTGCCAAAATGTGGAAAAACATAGTCACTGTGTTGTCCATACAAATCGAAGGTAATTGACTGAATGAAGAAAAGTAGTCTATGCACTTACCTCCGGCGTCGCATGCTCGGAGTGTAGTGGTTTCAATATCCCGCTGTCTCTGTATGCTCAGAGTTCAAATATGCAAAAACAGGGCCAATTGCTTCCGTTTATATGAAATTCCAATTATCAGGAGCCAGCCTGCTGCCTTGAGATTGATGCAGCGGATACAATGAAAACTATTTCTCCTAGGTCACTTATCGGTCATCCAGGCGTGACTTATATTTCTCACATCCACATGACGATGGGGCCCATGACATCGCCTAACAAACACACACACACCTGGATTTCCTCTACACCTTTACGAATCTATACTCCTAGGAGAAAGAAAAACTAAATGAAAATCATCATGATGTACCGCTGGAAGGAGCCGGGATACCTTATTACCTTAACCTATCGCTTTCTTAGTTATTTCTTAAGATATTCCTGCTCATTGTTTTGTCGATGGATCATCTAGTGAAAATCAGTTGATAGTGATCAAGACCAGCTAAATCACAATAACTAATTACTAATTTCACAACCATTTAGTAAATAATCACTGAGTCGTTTGATTTAAGAATTTCAAAATTTATATAATTTTAAAGGCATGGAAAAGAATTTAGACTTTATTATTCAATTATTCATACATTATTAAATCAAATATTTATTAAGCAAAATCAATTTTATTGCAGAAAGGAAATTTTGTCATGAGGAAAAATCCTAATTAACCTGCCTATCTTCCTAATTTAGCCTAATGATTTCTAACCTAAGTTTAAAGTTGAAAAATAACCTGATTCTCATACTCAACTGGAAAAATAAAACAGCAACAGAAACTTCAGCTCGTCAGCATCAGCTACCGCAACCCGTCTCATCTAACAGTCTCTCAGCATCTCCCGCTCAGTGAATGGATCAATCTGGAACTCCAAATACTGGAAGCACCAACCACCCCTCCCACTAAGAGTAGGCCTACTTATACCCTAATTCTAACTTTGCTAACTAATTTGTTGCAACATTAATAACGCGCTTTTCTTTCATTGGTCCACTCAGTTCATTATTCAGTTTTAATCAAGTTCTCCCGGATCCAGCTTGTTCTTCTGGAATGCATATGTTCATTTCCTTTCTCACAGTTCATGACATGTTTCCATCCGCTTCGATCAGTACATTTGTAACTTCTTTCGATACATTCAAGAACTCTGCAGGCATTGTCCTTTCTCTTAAAACTGTTTCCCACGATTCTCTGCTGATCACCACGGCACACTATCAGTTCAAATAGGTCACATCAGCCTTGACCATTCTTGCATCCTAGCCTTTCAGCACCATCACGTGGTCAGTCTTTCTCCAACTTTTTCTCCCTTGTCATGTGTATTCTCAGCGCATGCGTACTCTAATAAACGGCAGCCATTTTATATCGCCACTCGATTAGACTTAGAAGCACTATTTAGAAATAAACAAAACATAATTAAAATAGAGAAACATAGCCTTTTCGTTTCCCTCCCGTCAATCTACGTACCCCAATTAGTTATTACCTAGCAGAAAGCAACATTTAAGCTGTTCCTTACTTACCATCACTATTGTTTTTGCAACGTCATGTTTTATATTCTATGAAGCACGAATCATACATTTATTATTTATTTAGTACGCAATTATTTTTATGTTATAATTAGACACACAGACATTTGTAAATAGATTATTCAGCACACATACTTGCGTGTTACCCTTCCCTCACATACATTGTTGATTAATACATTTAAACGAACATATTTATTAATTATTTATAAAATTTGTTAGGGGTTAAATTTTTTCATTTACTCTGCTCCATCAACTCCCCCTTTGGTGATTTTTAAATCACCACATAAAACCAAGTTATACTTCTTTTTCAGGCAGCATATGTCTTTCATCCTTTTGCTTTTTGTTAGTTATACATCTGTTTCCATTTCATCTTGTCTTCTTGTCTCTTTATACATACTTTCTTTCATTTTCTCTAACTCAATTTCACCCATTTCTCTCTCTCTCTCTTTCATTATTCTGTTATTTCTTTTTATCTTATTTTGTCTTATTTTTCTTTTTATACACGTTATTACAATTTTCAACACCATGGCTAACAATATTGCTACAGTTGCTATTATTATAACTTTCCCTATCATTAGTCTACTCATTCTTGTTAACCAATTTGCTACTGAAGAAAACCCTTTACCAAGTTTTCCAAGGACACTTTCAACCTCCAGTGGAACTAGTTCTTTGTGCAAATTTGTAATATTTGTGATATACTTTTGTATATTTTCACTTTTATCAGGAATGTAAGTGCAACAATGTTGGACTTTCAACATTCCACAAACTCCACCCTCTTTTGCCAAAAGAATATCAAGGGCAAGCCGATTTTGCATCACCATAGCTCTCATGGCAACCATTTCGGTATTTACCATCAAGAACCCTCCCGCAGTATCTGTAGACAAACGATCTACTACTGTGGATAATTTCCAATTTTAAATGCATTCAAAGATATTCCCACTGCTGGTATTAATGCTCCAAAAATATCACCTACAATTTCTGAAAAACTTTCCCTCTTTCTACGTGTAAAGCTATTAATCATCTTGTATGTTCCTTTTTCTTCTCTGTCCATATGAAAGATTTTTGGAAAGACCAGGCCTACATAACAAGTTCCATACCAATGGTCCGGTAACCTGTAATAAGCTCTATTCCCACAAATATAATAGATACCTGGAAATATTGGATCTTTTCCACCTTTGAATCCCCAACCTCCCAAAATTTGATAATTGTCATGGCAGATACTGGAACCTACAAAATAATTGTCATAGACTGTCTTATTTCTCCTAATACACAACTTTCCTGTTTGCGGCCAATCTAATGTCATTGCTGCATTTATCTTTTTCCCTTCATGATTTTCTTCCTCAAACGTCCATAGATGTGTTCTTTTCTCTTTTATTGCTTCTCTTTGAAATGTCATTCTTCTTTCTTCAACCATTTCTAAAAATACCTTTTCTTCTTTCTTTAACTCACAGGTAAGGTTGTTTTTAGCTATTTCTTCTAATGTTAAAATTCTATGCTCTAAAAGAATTCTCCTAAAACTTTTGCTTGTTTTACTTTGTTAAGTTCTGGAACTACAGGAACATTTGCAAAAATCTTATCTACATCAGTGTAATAAAATTCTAATCTACCTGTTTTATAAAATAAACTTGCTATGACACTACATGTTATTCCATAAGTTAGAGGTAGGTGATGATAAGTCACACCTTCTGACACTGATGCAGGCAACTGCATACAAACATAACAATCTCTCACATCCATTGTCTCTACATATTCGTACAACAATTTTGTAAAAACATTTTTAGAAAAATCTGCTACTGACTTATCCTTATGTAATTCTGCACTACTTCTTAAAATAACTGGTTCTTTAATATTAGTTTCTTTTTCTGGTTTAGTATCATTCTTTGCTTCTACTACAGCTATACTAATAGGAATTGTGATTGCTAAAACTATCCATACTGTCATTAATAATCCTGTACAAAAGCAGCACATTTTACACCATCTTTTTAAAAACTCACATTTATCTCTTCTATCTCTAGTATTCTCCATTTTTGTTTTTATCTTTTGTTAAATCTCAGAAAATTGTGTCACTACACCTCAGAAATGACTTAGATGCCACTCTGCATTCAATAGTCTTTGCTTGGTACTTTCTTTTAATTCTTTTCAGAATTCTTTCGTTGTCACATCCGGTGATTTGTCATATCCAGTAAAATTGTCACATCCAGTAAAATTGTCACATCCGGCAGAAGCACTTTAAGTCTTCACTTCAGGTTTGTTGCACCTCACCTTTACCCATTCGGTTTCGTAGTCTCGGGTTCTCGTGAGTGTTTCTTTCTTCTTTGTAATCAGTTAGAGCGATGTACAGCCACTCAGGTGACTTGTATTTCGAATTCACTTTCTTTATTCTTTTAGACTTTTGCAATCGTTTTCCACTTGGCTTTTCTTGTTCTTTTTGACTTGTTATTTCATTCACCTGTTCAGCACTTTTTCTCCTGTTCTGATTATTCTGTATCTCAATTTTCTTATATAGTTGCTGGGCCAATTGTCTCCTTTTCTTGGCCTTTTGGCTTCACCTTCTTTTTCTCCTCTTTCTGATTTCCAGTTTCTTTTTCTTGATTCAGTTCTTGTTTTCTCTTCTTCTCCGCTTTCTTCAGATTCTGTTTCAATTTTCTCACAATTGTCTCTTATTTTGAAACTTATGATCTCATTTTCTTTTACTTGTGGTTCTATTTTCTCCTTCTTGTGTTCACCTATTACTGTCCCTCCTCGATGTTCTTCCGAATTGGTATTTATCTCACTCTCTGCTTCTAATTTTCCCTGTTCTTTTGTTTCACTATCTGTCCCTACTGCTCCTCGGGGTTCTTCTCGATTTTCTAGCTTTTTAATTGTCTCTTTCCCTTCTTTGTCTATTAATATTACTTTTGAAGGATTTCCACCATAACTTGTACTTGGTTGCTCATTTAGATCATTTTCTTGTTCATTCTCTTCTCTAATTGGTTCAAATTTCCAAGTTTTCCTTCGAAATTCTTCACAGTTTTCAACTGAATCATCAGATCCTGAACTCGTGTCAGATATTTCCAGATGTCGACTTACAGGTCGATCTTCAAGTTCTGGAATTTCTGCAATTTGTCCTTCTTCTTCTTCTTTCTTCCTCTTCCTCTATAGAGGTACTTGCAGTTGGGTTTTCCAGATGTCGACTTTCAGGTCGATCTTCAAGTTCTGGCACCCTTTTTCTTCTTCTTTCTGTCTCAGACGCTGAACTCTCATCACACACTTCCAGATGTCGACTCACATGTCGATCTGCAGGTTCTGGAACTCTGATTGTGTGGCTGGCATGGACCCAGTTTTTCACTCCTGCACACTTGACTGCAGTCGTTGTCACTAGGATTACCTGTCGTGGCTCGTCCCAGCGAGGAACTAGACAGTTTCTTCTCCTGTGGACTTTTATGCGGACCCAGTCTCCTGGATTCAAGTCGTGGGCTGGTTTTCTTTCAAGAGTGGTCGCATCCGGTCCAACCTGATGAAACACAGAACGCACCACATCAGCCAGTCCTTTGCAATAATCCAGTACTAGATCATCAGTTATAGTCAGTAACTTGTTGACAGGTACTTGTGCTTGTCTCATTGCTCGTCCCATGATCACTTCATGAGGACTAAGTCCAGTTTTCTTTTCAGGAATACTTCTGATGGTCATCAGGACAAGGGGCAGTGCATCGGGCCATTTGAGTCCTGTAGCTTGACACATTTTTCCTAACCTGTTCTTAATTGTTCCATTTATTTGCTCTACTACCCCAGAAGCCTCTGGTCTGTATGCACAATGCAGTTTTTGTTTAATACTTAATGCTTCACAAATTAATTGAATCAACTCATTTTGAAAATGTGTTCCTCTATCTGTCTCAATCGTGACTGGAAAACCATACCTTGGAATGAACTCTCGCAGCATAAGTTTTGCTACCGTTATTCCATCATTCCTTCTAGTCGGGTATGCCTCCACCCAACGAGAAAACAAACAGACGACCACTAGAACATATTTTAGTCTGTTACAAGGGGGCATTTCAATGAAATCCAATTGCATTCTAGTGAACGGACCTCCTTCTCGTCCTATTGTTCCTAGACTCACTATTGTCTTTCTTCCTGGATTAAACTGCTGACAAATAAGACATCTTTGACAAAGACTTTCAGCTATGGCTCTGAATTTTGGGTTATACCATGTTTGTCTAAAAAGTCTGATCATTGCATCTCTCCCAATATGAGCTTGTCCATGGTACATCCGTGCCATGTCTGAAATCATGCTATCAGGCATAACTGGTCTTTCATCTCTGTAAACCCACACACCATTGTTTTCCTGTCTTCTACATCCTGCTTTTATCCAGTAATCTTTTTCCTCATCATTTGCAACTTCCTGTAACTGTCTCACCTCATCCCATGTCTCGACAGTGTTAGTAAAAAGCAAAGGAGAAGAGATATGCTCCCTTTCGCGATTCTTATTCAGGGATACCATGTTCTCTGCACAATATTTGGCTATCTCGTCGGCGTAATTATTTCCGACAGTTATGTAATCTTCATTTTTCTTATGTGCTTTGCATTTCACTACAGCTATCTGCCTAGGCAGCTGTATCGCCTCAAGCAGTTTCTTTACAAAATCTCCATTTCTGATAGGTGTTCCTGCAGACGTCAAGAAACCTCTTTGTGACCAAATCTGACCGAAATCATGCACTATACCGAAACCGTACTGGCTATCGGTCACAATCGTAACTCGTACATTTCTTCCCAACTTACATGCTTGAATCAAAGCAATCAGTTCTGCAACTTGGGCAGACCTTATTCCTTTCAGACAAGACGCTTCCATCACAGTCGCCACTGTGCACACTGCGTAAGCTGCGCTTAAAACTCCTTCTCTCGTTCTCAAGCATGAGCCATCCACAAACATGACATAATCTGATTCTTTTAAAGGCTCATCTTTTATGTCAGCTCTTGGTTTTGTGCAATATTCCAGCACATTCAGACAATCATGATCTACTTCATCTTGTTCAATTATACTCTCTTCATCTGGCAATGATGTCGAAGGATTCACATTCATACATCTATCTATGGTCACATTTTCTGCACTCAAGATTACTTTTTCGTACTTAGTCAGCCGACTATGTGTCATGTACTGTGTTTTTGTTCTTGTCAAAAGAATCTCTACTGAATGGGGAACATATACTCTCAGTGGATACCCCATCACTATACCTTCACTTTGTTCCAGACTTACACAAGTAGCAGCAACAGCTTTCAGACATCCAGGCAACGCTTTTGCTATAGGATCTAAAACAGCTGAAAAATAAGCAATTGGTCTCTTCATTGTTCCATGTTTTTGTACCAGTACTGAAAATGCACATCCATCTCTTTCACTGCAGTACAATTCAAAATCCTTTTCGTAGTCAGGCATTCCTAAAGCAGGGGCCTCACACAATTTCTTTTTCAACTCTTTGAAAGATTTCATTTCTTCGTCATTCAATTCAAAAGGGTCTCTTACATCCTTCTTGGTCAGTTTTTGTAATGGCTTAGCAATCAAGGAAAAACCACTTATCCATTGTCGGCAATATCCAACCATTTCCAGAAACATTCTTACCTCTCTTTGCGTCATTGGTGCTCTCATTCCTTGAATCATTTTTATTCTCTCAGTCGTTATCTTTCGCACTCCTTTCTCAATTTTATGCCCTAAATATTGGACTTCTTTTTGACAAAACTGCAATTTCGAAGGGGACACTTTATGTCCTCTTTTCTCTAAATGGTTCAGTAAAGCAATTGTATCGCTTACACATGCTTCTTTTGTTTTCGATGCCACCAACAGGTCATCGATATACTGCACCATCACTGACTTTTCTGGCATTTTCAAATCTTCCAGGGACTTCTTTAAAATCTGATTAAAGATTGAGGGGCTTTCTGTATACCCCTGAGGAATTCGGCACCATGCCAAAATACGCTCTCCGAACCGGAACGCAAATAATGGCTGGCTATCTGGATGTAAAGGAATAGAGAAAAATGCGTGACACAAATCTATCACGGTGTACCACTCAGCTTCATGTGGAATTTGGTATAGAATTACTGCAGGGTTTGGCACTATTGGACAACAAGGCACAACTATTTTATTGACCTTTCTCAAATCCTGTACTATTCTATATGTTCCGTTTGGCTTTTTCAGTCCCATTATAGGTGAATTACATGGACTGCTCATTATTTCTTTTAGAATTCCCTGTTCAATCATTTTATTTATTACAGGAGTTATTCCTTCAATTATTTCTGGAGTCAATTTATACTGTGGCGTATTTGGGTAAGTTGTTCCTTCTTTTACTGTTACTTTTACGGGATCTACTTCTTTCATCAATCCAATATCTTCTCCTGTAAAATCCCACACATTCTCTTTCACTGTCTCTTTCAGTTCTTTTGGAAGTTTTTCTGCATCAAATGCAGGAAACAAACCATTCATTTCAGGTTCCTGATTCATCAATGTCACTTTATACAATACATCTTCATCTGGGGTCTGAAATCCAATTCCATCTGGCGTACAATAAATTGTGCAGTTCATCTTACACAAAAGGTCACGACCTAAAAGATTTACGGGACTACAATCGCACACTACGAATTTATGCATTTTGCTAAAAGAACCAATTTTTACTTCCACTAATTCAGTAAGTGGTGTTTTAATCTGCTGATTCGCTACTCCAACTACTTGGATATATTCACCTGAGAGAGGAAGGTTTGGAATTTCCACTGACCTAACAGTAGAACGGGTAGCTCCAGTATCGACAAGGAATGTTACATTTGCACCATTCACTTCTCCATCCACAAAGGGACCAGACTGATCTACCTCTAGAGTTGCGCCAAGTACGCACTCTTTTCCCTCTCCTAGGCACCGTCAGAAACTTTCATCCGACTCATCCTCACTCTGACGCAACCAATACTGAGAAATGTTAGCTGCTCGCGGCAACTGTGTTACCTGCTCTCCTCCGTAGAATCCTGTTTCTGTACTGTATCTTTGCTGGTTAACATTGTTGGGAAGTGGTGGTTGTGGCACCTGACCTTGTTGAACAACTACCTCATTCTGCACCTGTGGATTTAATGATTGATTTTCCGGATTAGGTTTAGGTGGGAACGTACACTCGTTTCTCCAATGCCCTAATTTTCCGCAATTATGACATGGCCATTTTTTCTTTGCCTCTTCTAGACTCATTTGACCTTTCCCTTTACCTATGTTAGGTCGGGATTTATTCTGTCCTGTTTCATTCCCACTATTATTCAATTGAGCTTCTTGTTTCTCTGCCACTTTTACCTGTGCCCACATTGCCTTCTCTTTCAATTTACGCTGTCTACTCTCAATATCATCACTACAATACTTAGCATACCTCAGTACCTCATCTACAGTGCCGTTTTGCCAGTTAATCATATGTTGTTTAATCATTTCACTAATCTCTGGTTTCAGTCCAAACACAAATCTATATACAAAATGACTCATATCCTTTTCACTCAACTCCTCATACCCACTATACTGCTTGAAAACCAACAACAATCTTTCATAATAGGCATGTACGGACTCCTTACTTTCCTGTGTAGTTCTGTCTATTTTTACCCAATCTGTTTCTTTAGGAGGAATCTTATTTTTCAAAAAGGTAATCACCTTATCATATTTCCTCATCACCTCAGGACCTGGAGCTCCTGTCTTAGGATCTCTTGGATATTCTGTAGTTGGCCAGTCAACTGTAATTTTACATTCAGACCACAAATCAGTTGGCACCACTATGTCAAACAATCCATCTAAATCTATCCACAACACCTTTGAAACCTTCACAAACCTCTTCACCTGTCGGTACCATTCAACTGGTTTCTCTCTCAGCTTCGGGATTTCTTTTGTAAATGACAGTATATCCTGTCTAGTCCAGGGAACATGCACATAACTACCACCTGGAGTTTCTCTCATAGGGTATTCTCTTGCAACAGGTTCCTTTTCAGTTATCATAAAAGCCAAATAAGCTTTGTCTGCAGTTTTCTCATACTTTTTCGTCCATCTGACTTTCCATCTGTCCACATCACCCCATTTTCTCAGTAAAACAATTAACTCTTTTATCTGTGTCAGCCTTCCTGCTGTGTTCAAATTTTCAATATCTTTCTCACAAAAGTCTACTCTGTACGGTTTCTGCAATGTTTTCACTTTCGCAAAATCTACTCCAATTTCACTTGCTATCTCTTCCAGTTTGTCATGTAAATTTTTAGCTCTCCATGTAATACTTTTGCACAGAAACATAATCTCATCATCCTGGTAATTTTTCAGCTTTTCTGTACCAATCGTCCCTAAAATTAATTCTTCCATGTCAATCTTTAACCTAATTACATCTAATGGTTTTTCTTCTGGTTCTTTTATTTTGAATGGCTTCATCCACTCATTTAACTCATCAGGAGTCGGACCTATAGGCGTATTATTTAGTTCTATCCAATTTCCACTCTTTTCAGGGGTCACTGTTGCAGATTCTGTTACCATAGGCATTTTCCTACCATTACACTCATTCACTGTCAAATTTGTAGGTGGACTTGGTCTGTAGGTACTAGCCAAATTACTTGTACTTGCACTTGGTTCCATCCTTTCTTTTTCTCTCTGAAATTGTGAATTCATAGGTATCACTAAAGATCGTTCATCAATTTTCTGATTCTCAAAAACTGGTATTACTGGACCTATTGTTACGGGTACAGTTACAGCTTCCATGTTTTTGTTAATTCCCTAATTTTCTCAGTCAGCTCTTTTGTTGTTCTTGCTAATTCAGTTGCATTGTCACTTTCTACTCCTTCATTTTGTGAAGTTCTTATTTGATCTTGTGACCTATTTATTTCAATTCTTTTTACAGGACTTTTATTTCGCACAGTCTCTATTTGCGGCGCATTAGGTGTCACCACTGTAGAACTCTGCTGATACGGAGGGGGATTTCTATTTAGAATATCTTCCAGCAATTCATCATCCGTTTCACTCTCATGCATATATTTTTCCCTCTCCGAATGTTTCTTTTTCTCGGTACGTTTTCTCTTAGTCTCTTCCTCAACTGTAAAAGCCGGAAACAAACCTCCTGTCATGTTAGCACATCTCCATCGTTTTATTCTATCCTCATGATTTATTCCCCACATTCTTCCAGGCATAAACTCATGATCCCTTAAACCTCTGAATCTCTCTCGCTCATACATCTCATCTTCCCATTCCGTCAACGCTTCAAACTGTGTCGGTCTAGGTCTAGGTTCTAAATTTGTCATCTTTTCTCTCAAATTCTGCAAAACCGCTACATTAAATGAACCATTCTCAGGGAAAGCTAATGCTCCATCATTCTTCGTATACTTTGCCCAATTTTCTAACCATATGCATGTATGATATCCATATTTCAGCATCATATGTGAAGCTGCTGATTTCGGCGGAGGAATTACTTGTCCCTCTCTAGTCACAACCTTTTTGTCTTTCTTAAAGAAATTCTTAATTTTTGTCGTCCATGACGTTCTCTCCCTTTCATACTCATAATACGGCATGTTTTCGATTGGTTTTTCTCTTCAAAACCAGCACCGTTCCGTGTACGGAACTTCAACCAATCACAGCGCGATTCACACCAACACACCAATCAGAACGATTTTCTTCTTCCGCGGACCAACCAATCCTAGCGCGGCACTTTTCTACGTCACTCCTGTCTTTGCGTTCACGTGACTAGCGCACTATCCAATCCTAGCGCGGCACTGTCGCGGCACTGTCTATGTCACTCTTGCTCTTTTACCCCTCCTTTACAAAAATTATCGGCAATTTTTCTTTTTAATGTTTCTTCGTTAGTTACAACATTTAAAACAATTCCATAGTCTGATTCGCTAAACAAAAGTGACAGCTTTGTCCTTTTACACAAGAATCCTGTATTTCCAGTAGGCAGCGCTTACCTCTACCCTACCACAGAATTATTAACTTTCGCCGATAAAGTAGCACTTCCCTCTACCTTACCCTTCTTTCAAGCAAACAGTAAACCCGTTTCTCTGGGGATAAGACACTTGTGGAGACTATGCTCCTGAGAATTAAGGCCAGAGTTTCACAAGAAAACGTGATTTGCTATCCCAGTTACACACCTTTCGTACAGAAAATCCCTAACATAACACAACCTGTGTTATTACCAAAAATGAATTCAGACCATGTACCAAATTCCATGTGACTTCTCTTGCCACACGTGTTCCACTTCCTACATCCCAGAAGCGTGAAAACTCACATATAACATAACGTGACTCAACATATAGTATTAGTCATCAAAATAATCAATAATCAATAATCAATAATCACCAAACTAATCTATAGAAACCATAACTCTGCTACCAAGAAATCTGATGCAGCGGATACAATGAAAACTATTTCTCCTAGGTCACTTATCGGTCATCCAGGCGCGACTTATATTTCTCACATCCACATGACGATGGGGCCCATGACATCGCCTAACAAACACACACACACACTCACACCTGGATTTCCTCTACACCTTTACGAATCTATACTCCTAGGAGAAAGAAAAACTAAATGAAAATCATCATGATGTACCGCTGGAAGGAGCCGGGATACCTTATTACCTTAACCTATCGCTTTCTTAGTTATTTCTTAAGATATTCCTGCTCATTGTTTTGTCGATGGATCATCTAGTGAAAATCAGTTGATAGTGATCAAGACCAGCTAAATCACAATAACTAATTACTAATTGCACAACCATTTAGTAAATAATCACTGAGTCGTTTGATTTAAGAATTTCAAAATTTATATAATTTTAAAGGCATGGAAAAGAATTTAGACTTTATTATTCAATTATTCATACATTATTAAATCAAATATTTATTAAGCAAAATCAATTTTATTGCAGAAAGGAAATTTTGTCATGAGGAAAAATCCTAATTAACCTGCCTATCTTCCTAATTTAGCCTAATGATTTCTAACCTAAGTTTAAAGTTGAAAAATAACCTGATTCTCATACTCAACTGGAAAAATAAAACAGCAACAGAAACTTCAGCTCGTCAGCATCAGCTACCGCAACCCGTCTCATCTAACAGTCTCTCAGCATCTCCCGCTCAGTGAATGGATCAATCTGGAACTCCAAATACTGGAAGCACCAACCACCCCTCCCATTAAGAGTAGGCCTACTTATACCCTAATTCTAACTTTGCTAACTAATTTGTTGCAACATTAATAACGCGCTTTTCTTTCATTGGTCCACTCAGTTCATTATTCAGTTTTAATCAAGTTCTCCCGGATCCAGCTTGTTCTTCTGGAATGCATATGTTCATTTCCTTTCTCACAGTTCATGACATGTTTCCATCCGCTTCGATCAGTACATTTGTAACTTCTTTCGATACATTCAAGAACTCTGCAGGCATTGTCCTTTCTCTTAAAACTGTTTCCCACGATTCTCTGCTGATTACCACGGCACACTATCAGTTCAAATAGGTCACATCAGCCTTGACCATTCTTGCATCCTAGCCTTTCAGCACCATCACGTGGTCAGTCTTTCTCCAACTTTTTCTCCCTTGTCATGTGTATTCTCAGCGCATGCGTACTCTAATAAACGGCAGCCATTTTATATCGCCACTCGATTAGACTTAGAAGCACTATTTAGAAATAAACAAAACATAATTAAAATAGAGAAACATAGCCTTTTCGTTTCCCTCCCATCATCTACGTACCCCAATTAGTTATTACCTAGCAGAAAGCAACATTTAAGCTGTTCCTTACTTACCATCACTATTGTTTTTGTAACATCACGTTTTATATTCTATGAAGCACGAATCATGCATTTATTATTTATTTAGTAAGCAATTATTTTTATGTTATAATTAGACACACAGACATTTGTAAATAGATTATTCAGCACACATACTTGCGTGTTACCCTTCCCTCACATACATTGTTGATTAATACATTTAAACGAACATATTTATTAATTATTTATAAAATTTGTTAGGGGTTACATTTTTTCATTTACTCTGCTCCATCAAGATCTGTATATGAGAACATTATCAATCTCTTGTCTTTACAAATAGCAAAAAACATGTAGAAACAAAACTAGTCTCTCTACTTACCTCCGGCGTCTTATGCTCGGAGTATGGTGAAGAAGCGTCCTACGTGAGTGGCGGAGCGCTCCTACTGAAATAGATGAAAAGGGGCCGCCGGCGCCCCCGTGCACGTTAAGCACATTAGGAATGGGAATTCCTACGTGTTGGCATGGAAACTGTCAAGAAGCATTGATACAGAGTGCCAACGCGCTGCTGCGTCTCAATACCGAGTTAGCCACTGGGAGTTTGCTCTAGAGACACCGCGGTGTAACGCCGCTAACGGTTACATCGTGAAAGGAAAATATTTTGGGTAAAAATTGAGTAAGAGAAATAGAGTGAGAGAGGATATTGTGTTATTAATCTCAACTGAAGTTAAGGAGTCACACTCTCACTATGCCTCCTATAAGGGAGACTTTCTGAGCAGTATAATGGATGTCTTGTGGGATCAAAGTTGGATACTGAAGTCTAGGTTGCAGTGAAATCCCAGCAACCTTGAGGGTAAACTTATTTATAATTTTGTGGTAGCTCTTGATGTAAGTGCCCTAATATCATGCCTTGCCAATGTTAGATACAACAATAAGGCACATCTCTGCTTTGTTCGTATACACAAAAACACCCAAAGTAGGCAAATCATGTTATTGGGGAACGATTTCAAAACATTTCAGAAAACGGTAAATATAATTATTATGAACCTGTTACTTGAAATTTACATAGGAGTGACAATTTTAGAGAAAGAGTGGACCTTTTCATGAAGCATAATACATACAATACATGTTGGAATGGTTCAGTAGTATACAACCACAACTGACAGAGGACATTGGATCTCTTGTACACATTGCAATGAATATGTGCGTAGATTGACTCAAAAGGAATAGGGTTCAGAAACCTTCAGTAAATACAGATTTTATACCGAACATGATATTACATTATATTGCTTTACTTTTTAAACAGCAGTTCCAAAACTTAGAACAGGCAAAACCATAAGATAACCATGTGCAATATATCAGAAACAGTTTAGATGAGTACAGATGGTTCATCCTGTACTTAAGAGTGACATTTTTCTTGAGATCTCCTCTGCTTCATTCAATCCACTGTTTACTGAGTCTAAAAGGTGTACCCACTTACATTCCCGCAGATTCAGAGTGGCTGTGAGTGCCCCTCCTCTAGGGTTGGGTAAGACTTTTTCTAACACCCACCATTTCAGACTATCATAGAGGTGACACATCTCACTGAAGTGTTCTACTAACGGGGCACCTTGTACTTTACATCTGATTCTTGAGCAATGTTGTAAGATTCTGGCCTTGATCTTCTGTTTGGTCTGATCTACATATACCTTGTTGCAAGGGCACCTGATGATATAGATCACATCCTTGGTGTTACAGTTGGTGTGATGGCGGAGCTGGAAACGTCTGTCTATGTGTGTGAATTCTTTATATTCAACTGTCAAATCACATGCCTTGCATCGTCCCCATTTAAAGTGACCCTGCAATGGTGGTAGCCCTAGTTGAGATTGTATGTTTGATGATGATTTGTCACTTAAGTATAAACTCACTACCTGGTCCCTGATGTTTCTTCCCCTTTTGAAAGCAAAAAGTGGTGGATCAGTGGTCCCTATGTCATCTGATATGAGTGACCAGTTCTGATTGATGATTTTCTTTATTTCATTACTCCTATTGCCAAAGGTGGAAACACAGACAATTTTGTCACTCTCTGTTTTTTTGCTTTGGTTGACTTCTAATAATGTCTCTCTGTTGCAGTACAATGCATGTTTTCTAGGTTTTTCAGGAGACTGCGAATATAACCTCGATCACTCAGTCTGGCAATTAATGAGTTTGATTCCCTGAAGAAGTCCGCCCTATGGGTTTAGTTCCTCCGAAGTCTAAGGAACTGGCCATAGGGGAGATTATCTCTCAGGTTCCTGGGCTGATGACTGGAGTAACCCAGTAATGTGTTGCGTTCCAATGGTTTCCTAAATAGTGAAGTATACAACACGTTCCCTTCAGTTCTGATAGTTAGATCTAGGAAATCTATCTTTTCATGACTGAACGTCATGGTGAATTTTATATCTCTTGATCTGTCATTAAGCCATATGCAAAAGTCTTTTACTGAGTCTTAATTACCAGTCCATACCATGAGGACATCATCGATATACCTCTTCCATAGAGTGATGTTTTCTATGAAAGGGTTATCGACGCTGTAGATGTATTTGTCCTCATAGCTGTCCAAGTACAAATTGGCTATATCTGGAGCAAAGCCAGCCCCCATCGCAAATCCCTTGGTCTGGTAATAGAAGTCTTTTGGAACATAAAAAGTTTTTGGTCATGGCCACTTCTAACAGACCAATAATGAAGTCTGTTGGTACAAAGTGAGGTCTGTCCCTGCGTTCCAAAACTTCCCGGGCTATTTCCAGTGCTTCTTTCTGGGGGATGCTCATATATAATGAGGCCACATCTAAGGTTACCAAAAGTTGCTTTTCTTTGTGAAATTCTCCACCCAATTGATCACCTCCATTGTGTCTCGAATGTATGATCTGTTCAAGGGCACCCATGGTTGTAGGATGATATCTACATAGCGACACAGGGGCTCTAGAACAGAGCCACAGCCCGACACAATGGGCCTTCCTGGGGGTTTGTCCCTGTTTTTGTGCACCTTTGGGAGTGTGTAAATAGTAGGCGTGCGTGGTTCTTTTTGGTTGAGATAACCATATTCAAGCTCACTCAGGTAACCTTCTTCTAATCCACGCGTAGTAAGTAGGTGTATGAGTTTTGACACTTCTCTGGTTGGATCTTCTGGCATATGCTTGTAATTTTCAGCAACCTGTAGCTGTGTCATGATCTCAGTCACATAGTCATCTCTATTTTGGACCACGATGGATCCCCCTTTGTCAGCTGGCTTAATGACCACTTCTTCATTGAGTTTAAGGGATTCAAGACTTATCTTCTCTTTCTTGCTAATGTTGTCCTTAATGTATTTCTTGTTATCAAAGAGTTTGAGCACATCTCTCAGAACTATCTGTTCAAAAGCCAGGATTTTGTTGGACATCAAGTGTGTAGGAAGAGTAAATGTTTAAGGTGTGTGGAGTGGTGTAGCAGCACATCTATTCTCTCATGTCGGTTTAGGATTTTTGTGAAAGTAGTGCCGTAGACGTATCTTTCTAAAGAAACGATGTAATTCAATTTTAGCATTGAAACTGCTGGCAGGAGCTGTGGGCACATAACTAAGGCCCTTGGAAAGGACCGACATTTCTGTGGGAGACAGTTGATAATTGGAAAGATTGATGAGGGATTGCTTTCTTCTACACTGGTGTTATTGGTTTGTTCAGTAATGATGGAGAGGGGTAGTACTTGTTCTTGGGAAGTTACTGGTGTCAAACCCGACTCATCTACAATCTGTACGTTTGTCGCCTGGTTTATATTTCCCTGTGTGTTTGAGGATAAAACTTGACTGCTCTCCGGCCTCTGCCCCTGCCTCTGTTCCAAACTCTGTTCTGTCCCCTGTCCTCTGACCAGCCCTGTGGTGGTCCTCCACCCCTGTGGGACGACCATCTGGTGTCTCCTAAAAAAGGCCCAGATGTAAGTTCTGAGTAGTTTGGTCCCTGATAGCTAGGTCCCTGATAACCAGGTCCCTGGTGTGATAGTTGCCTGCTTGTGCTAGGGTTAGTATGTTCGTAGTCACTGTCCCCACCACTTGAATATGGGGATTTGAGAAAATCTTATATTTGCGTCCACCCGGTCTCCCTCTATTCACATAATGGCCCTGGCCGTCCTGCTGGTAATATTCCTCAGTGGTGTAGGGATAGGTTACTTTCTTATCGTAAGTCCTTATGTCTTTTGCAAGGTTGTCAAGTTTTCTGTTTTGTGTGATGGTATTAAATTCTGCAATTGTTTTATCCAATCTCTCTAAGGCTTCTTTAGCATTAGTTAGAGCCCTGTCATCCAGAATTTCTTTTCTAAGTTCTTCTATCTCTCTGGACAATTTTTTGATGTATTCTAATGCAGCCTCTACTCCAAGCACCATCCAGTGCCTGGAGCAGTCCTGCCAAGTACCACGAATCAGGCGTTAGACTAACGCATTTCAGTGTGGTGATCCGCATCACCGCACTGAAATGCATTGTCACGCATTATAGGAATAGCCCCTCAGTTGTCAAAGCCGTTAGCGCTGCCTACTAAATGCGTGCTTGCATAAATACTATGCTAAGGTAAAGCTGCTGTTGTGGCTAGCAGCGCGCTGTGGCATGCACGTCCTGCTCCCGCAGGCGTGGGGGCTCGGCCGGTTGAGCTGGTATTTCCATGGCAGTTCTGTAGTCCATGATTCTTTTCCCACTCGGTTGCCGTTTTAACTAAACATCCAACCTGGCTGCACCTATGCCCCTCACCGAGGGAAATATGCTGAGCGAGCCGAAGAGCCCGCCAGCTTCTGAGTTATCCTCCCGTCGCATTTGTAATGCATTCCCGCTGCTACAGATGCTCACAGCGAGCAAGCTCCAGGCAAGCACGGAACATTATGCACGGCGATGTCAGTCAGCCTAACAGAGAAGACGGGTGCACTGGGAAAACAGCATCATGGGGATTGTAGTCTTATCTGCATAATAAGCATATTAGTTACTGTTCCTCTTCATTATTATAACAGAGGTTACTGCCAACACACCACAAAGTAGCACGGGACTGGCTGAAACACAGTAGGACATAAAAGGCATTTTTATTTAGCTATATTTGGGTCCGTAGTTATGATGCGCAGGACACGCATGCCACAGCGCGCTGCTAGCCACAACAGCAGCTTTACCTTAGCATAGTATTTATGCAAGCACACATTTAGTAGGCAGCGCTAACAGCTTTGACAACTGAGGGGCTATTCCTATAATGCGTGACAATGCATTTCAGTGCGGTGATGCGGATCACCACACTGAAATGCGTTAGTCTAACGCCTGATTCGTGGTACTTGGCAGGACTGCTCCAGGCACTGGATGGTGCTTGGAGTAGAGGCTGCATTAGAATACATCAAAACATTGTCCAGAGAGATAGAAGAACTTAGAAAAGAAATTCTGGATGACAGGGCTCTAACTAATGCTAAAGAAGCCTTAGAGAGATTGGATAAAACAATTGCAGAATTTAATACCATCACACAAAACAGAAAACTTGACAATCTTGCAAAAGACATAAGGACTTACGATAAGAAAGTAACCTATCCCTACACCACTGAGGAATATTACCAGCAGGACGGCCAGGGCCATTATGTGAATAGAGGGAGACGGGTGGACGCAAATATAAGATTTTCTCAAATCCACATATTCAAGTGGTGGGGACAGTGACTACGAACATACTAACCCTAGCACAAGCAGGCAACTATCACACCAGGGACCTGGTTATCAGGGACCTAGCTATCAGGGACCAAACTACTCAGAACTTACATCTGGGCCTTTTTTAGGAGACACCAGATGGTCGTCCCACAGGGGTGGAGGACCACCACAGGGCTGGTCAGAGGACAGGGGACAGAACAGAGTTTGGAACAGAGGCAGGGGCAGAGGCCGGAGAGCAGTCAAGTTTTATCCTCAAACACACGGGGAAATATAAACCAGGCGACAAACGTACAGATTGTAGATGAGTCGGGTTTGACACCAGTAACTTCCCAAGAACAAGTACTACCCCTCTCCATCATTACTGAACAAACCAATAAGACCAGTGTAGAAGAAAGCAATCCCATCATCAATCTTTCCAATTATCAACTGTCTCCCACAGAAATGTCGGTCCTTTCCAAGGGCCTTAGTTATGTGCCCACAGCTCCTACCAGCAGTTTCAATGCTAAAATTGAATTACATCGTTTCTTTAGAAAGATACGTCTACGGCACTACTTTCACAAAAATCCTAATCCGACATGAGAGAATAGATGTGCTGCTACACCACTCCACACACCTTAAACATTTACTCTTCCTACACACTTGATGTCCAACAAAATCCTGGCTTTTGAACAGATAGTTCTGAGAGATGTGCTCAAACTCTTTGATAACAAGAAATACATTAAGGACAACATTAGCAAGAAAGAGAGGATAAGTCTTGAATCCCTTAAACTCAATGAAGAAGTGGTCATTAAGCCAGCTGACAAAGGGGGATCCATCGTGGTCCAAAATAGAGATGACTATGTGACTGAGATCATGACACAGCTACAGGTTGCTGAAAATTACAAGCATAGGCAAGAGGATCCAACCAGAGAAGTGTCAAAACTCATACACCTACTTACTACGCGTGGATTAGAAGAAGGTTACCTGAGTGAGCTTGAATATGGTTATCTCAACCAAAAAGAACCACGCACGCCTACTATTTACACACTCCCAAAGGTGCACAAAAACAGGGACAAACCCCCAGGAAGGCCCATTGTGTCGGGCTGTGGCTCTGTTCTAGAGCCCCTGTGTCGCTATGTAGATATCATCCTACAACCATGGGTGCCCTTGAACAGATCATACATACGAGACACAATGGAGGTGATCAATTGGGTGGAGAATTTCACAAAGAAAAGCAACTTTTGGTAACCTTAGCTGTGGCCTCATTATATACGAGCATCCCCCAGAAAGAAGCACTGGAAATATTCCGGGAAGTTTTGGAACGCAGGGACAGACCTCACTTTGTACCAACAGACTTCATTATTGGTCTGTTAGAAGTGGCCATGACCAAAAACTTTTTTATGTTCCAAAAAGACTTCTATTACCAGACCAAGGGATTTGCGATGGGGGCTGGCTTTGCTCCAGACATAGCCAATTTGTACATGGACAGCTATGAGGACGAATACATCTACAGGATCGATAACCCTTTCATAGAAAACATCACTCTATGGAAGAGGTATATCGATGATGTCCTCATGGTATGGACTGGTAATTCAGACTCAGTAAAAGACTTTTGCATATGGCTTAATGACAGATCAAGAGATATAAAATTCACCATGACGTTCAGTCATGAAAAGATAGATTTCCTAGATCTAACTATCAGAACTGAAGGGAACGTGTTGTATACTTCACTATTTAGGAAACCATTGGAACGCAACACATTACTGGGTTACTCCAGTCATCACCCCAGGAACCTGAGAGATAATCTCCCCTATGGCCAGTTCCTTAGACTTTGGAGGAACTGTACCCATAGGGCGGACTTCTTCAGGGAATCAAACTCATTAATTGCCAGACTGAGTGATCGAGGTTATCCTCGCAGTCTCCTGAAAAAATCTAGAAAACATGCATTGTACTGCAACAGAGAGACATTATTAGAAGTCAACCAAAGCAAAAAAACAGAGAGTGACAAAATTGTCTGTGTTTCCACCTTTGGCAATAGGAGTAATGAAATAAAGAAAATCATCAATCAGAACTGGTCACTCATATCAGATGACATAGGGACCACTGATCCACCACTTTTGCTTTCAAAAGGGGAAGAAACATCAGGGACCAGGTAGTGAGTTTATACTTGAGTGACAAATCATCATCAAACATACAATCTCAACTAGGGCTACCACCATTGCAGGGTCACTTTAAATGGGGACGATGCAAGGCATGTGATTTGACAGTTGAATATAAAGAATTCACACACATAGATAGACGTTTCCAGCTCCGCCATCACACCAACTGTAACACCAAGGATGTGATCTATATCATCAGGTGCCCTTGCAACAAGGTATATGTAGGTCAGACCAAACAGAAGATCAAGGCCAGAATCTTACAACATTGCTCAAGAATCAGATCTAAAGAACAAGGTGCCCCGTTAGTAGAACACTTCAGTGAAATCTGAAATGGTAGCTGTTAGAAAAAGTCTTACCCAACCCTAGAGGAGGGGCACTCACAGCCACTCTGAATCTGCGGGAATGTAAGTGGATACACCTTTTAGACTCAGTAAACAGTGGATTGAATGAATCAGAGGAGATCTCAAGAAAAATGTCACTCTTAAGTACAGGATGAACCATCTGTACTCATCTAAACTGTTTCTGATATATTGCACATGGTTATCTTATGGTTTTGCCTGTTCTAAGTTTTGGAACTGCTGTTTAAAAAGTAAAGCAATATAATGTAATATCATGTTTGGTATAAAATCTGTATTTACTGAAGGTTTCTGAACCCTATTCCTTTTGAGTCAATCTACGCACATATTCATTGCAATGTGTACAAGAGATCTAATGTCCTCTGTCAGTTGTGGTTGTATACTACTGAACCATTCCAACATGTATTGTATGTATTATGCTTCATGAAAAGGTCCACTCTTTCTCTAAAATTGTCACTCCTATGTAAATTTCAAGTAACAGGTTCATAATAATTATATTTACCGTTTTCTGAAATGTTTTGAAATTGTTCCCCAATAACATGATTTGCCTACTTTGGGTGTTTTTGTGTATACGAACAAAGCAGAGATGTGCCTTATTGTTGTATCTAACATTGGCAAGGCATCATATTAGGGCACTTACATCAAGAGCTACCACAAAATTATAAATAAGTTTACCCTCAAGGTTGCTGGGATTTCACTGCAACCTGGACTTCAGTATTCAACTTTGATCCCACAAGACATCCATTATACTGCTCAGAAAGTCTCCCTTATAGGAGGCATAGTGAGAGTGTGACTCCTTAACTTCAGTTGAGATTAATAACACAATATCCTCTCTCACTCTATTTCTCTTACTCAATTTTTACCCAAAATATTTTCCTTTCACGATGTAACCGTTAGCGGTGTTACACCGCGGTGTCTCTAGAGCAAACTCCCAGTGGCTAACTCGGTATTGAGATGCAGCAGCGCGTTGGCACTCTGTATCAATGCTTCTTGACAGTTTCCATGCCAACACGTAGGAATTCCCATTCCTAATGTGCTTAACGTGCACGGGGGCGCCGGCGGCCCCTTTTCATCTATTTCAGTAGGAGCGCTCCGCCACTCACGGAGGACGCTTCTTCACCATACTCCGAGCTTAAGACGCCGGAGGTAAGTAGAGAGACTAGTTTTGTTTCTACATGTTTTTTGCTATTTGTAAAGACAAGAGATTGATAATGTTCTCATATACAGATCTCAAGGCAGCAGGCTGGCTCCTGATAATTGGAATTTCATATAAACGGAAGCAATTGGCCCTGTTTTTGCATATTTGAACTCTGAGCATACAGAGGCAGCGGGATATTGAAACCACTACACTCCAAGCATGTGACGCCGGAGGTTAGTGCACAGACTACTTTTCTTCATTCAGTCAATTACCTTCGATTTGTATGGACAACACAGTGACTATGTTTTTCCACATTTTGGCACACAGATTGGAAGGTATCAGGCTTGTTCCTGAATTGTGGAAGATTATTTCTAAACGGAGGCGGTCGGCCATGTTTCATTTCGCAGAAGTTGCGTATTAATCTGACAGTACCCCGAGCGTTTGACGCCGGAGGTGAGTTCATATAACATCCATTACTGTCACAAGTGTGTAATTTAGTTAATGAAAATTTCAATGGATGTATCCGTTTCTTATTTTTAGACTATAAGGGAGCATGCCATGCCCCTGATTTTCTTATCTGATTGACTACAGTCAGGATCGCCACACTTGGGCTAACCTTTCAGGGTGATTTTTTTCACCTTTGACTGACGGCGAGGTGTATTTACAATTATGGCTAATTCACTGGGACATCTCTAGACGGTGAGCAACAAGCTTGTGCTTTCGCTTTTGTCCCTAATTAATAAATAAATAATAATTTGGTGTCACACATTGATCTCTAAAGTACACTCAATCTTCTTCCAATACAGGCAACACACAAATACTGGTCGTAGTCCTGATGAAGACCCCATGGTGATGTGTTTTGATACACACACGTCTTCTAGGGGTCGAAACGTCGACGTATACCAAATCAAGCGTTACTGCCCAACTAGACCTTGTATTCATGAGAATAGAAGCTAAGCTGAGTTAGGGCTTCCCATGTTTTAAACAACGCTGAACTGATTGATTGTGTTATATGTGTATTATTGTTTATGTACAAAATGTATTGTGATCTGTGTGCATAACTTCACTGTACTCACCTATTGTGTACTTTCATCATTGTGTAAAACCCAGAATTTTCGTTTGTGTGTATATGTCCTGGGCTCTATTATTTAATCCTGGAAAGTTATGATTTTCCTCATATAAATCCTACCCACATTTCATTTGTTGTCAGTGGTCCATCCTTTACGAGAATCATTGTTGTGACTGTTTGCACCATTAATTTGAGATCTTCCATTTGTGGGGACAGAATAAGAAGTGTTTTATTTAATGTGCTAATCACTAGCAATTCTACTCCATGTTATGATCCCCTTCCTATTCTACACAACATAAAGCCTTCCAAATTAAATCCTCTCAGACTTTTGTGCATAAATGAAGGCCTGATGATTCTTGATAGCCTTCTTGTTGGACAATTCAAAGAGAAGAACTGAATGGATGTGCCAGTCATTGCCTAAATTTCATTTGCTTTATTCTTACCTGAAATGGTGAACTATGAGACAAAGAATGGGTGGATGGTTCTCCAAAGCTGTGTTTGAACTAATCACTTAGGCGCTGGTTCTCCTCGCCTCTTCAAAAGGTCTCATGCTATGGAAGAAGTACTGTGGCCCAGACTCAGATATACCCACCTTAATTTCTTATGCCTTTTGTGGATTTGGGCCGGCTATCAAGTTTGGCTCTGATTCTATGCAGAGACACTATGACTGGAAGCCCATAGGACTGAGAGACATAGAAACTGGTGGAAGGAATAAGACAATAGGGGAAGGAAACACATTCACTTCCTAAGGAAAATCTGTACACTGAGTCACTGAAACATGAGCAATGGAACAGGTATGCTTGTACTCTATGGGCAGACAGAAGCTTTGATGGGATGCAATGCAACAAGGATACACTGGGGCTAGAAAAAATGGAACTAGGGAGAAATGGGGCTCACTAGTAGTGTAATGCAGTGGAGTGGCAGATACTGGGTTAAGGAAGTCACTGGGATAACAAGCGCTCTTCTACGATCCCACCTATGTGTGATTTGATTGTCAGCCTCAATTGTTTCCCTTTGTTCAAATACTGATTTTAGATGCATAGTATGGACTCTACTTGATATTTATGTTGGGGATTTTAAACTACAATTCTTTGTAGCTTTTATTATCACCTTGTTAGTCATTGTTACTATTGTAAGAGGTATTCATAAGCAGTTTCACCACCCCAAGCAATTCTTTTCAAAGGTTAGTAAAGTTTCATTTATCTTATACTATTTCAGTTTTATTTTGTGGTTAATTTACCTCCTGAGACTCAAGTCTCCTACATGAAGGAGTACAACGTTTGCACTTTCTATTTTCACTTCACAAAATATATAATGTATGCTTCATTTTGGAAACTGAGGCGCAGTGCACACCTTTATCAGTTCTCACCGTGGTTAATGAATAACCACGAGGTAGCAGTAACAACTCTGTAATTCTAATAACTCTCAGTTTCCGCTGAAAATGTGTTTTCTGTTTTGCTTATAAGTGTGGCCTCATTCGAAGAGCCTGCATACATTTTTTACTGTTTTACTTAGCAGGTTTATAGGTTTAGAACATATGTGTGGGTGGAGGGAAGAATTTAGGTGCAGGAAAAAGGTGTGATTTCTATTGTAGCTCTGACAATGATTTTTGCTCATTAATACATCAAAAAATGCTGAACCAAATGACACCAAATATATTATGAAACTATAACTTTCATACGAATAAGTTAGTGTTGTGGTTTGATGTAATCTGTTCCAAATTTGTTAAGACATTTAGGGGCATATTTACAAGCCCCTATCGCCACAGAAATGTCACTTTTTCAACATTCCTGTGACGATAGGGGCTTCACCTTATTTACAAGGTGGTGTTAAGCCTCTTGACGTGGCTTAACGCTGCCTTGTATATAAGGTACCCTTGCATGCTATACTTAGCGTGAAAGTCGTGGGCAATGGGTGTTTTGGTGGGCGTTCCGCCGCAACACCCATTGATTTTGACACTGCCCCATATTTACAAGGGTGGAGTAAATATGGGGTAGCGCCAAAATTAAGACCAGGGAAAACCTGGTCTTCACATCGAAAAACGAGGAGAAATGCTTTATTTTGTCCTCGTTTTTGCTGTTTCTATGTGTGCTGCATTCTACAGCACACATAGAAAAAGCAAAACACACTGATTGATTCTTTATGTACAGGAAGGTGTCCCTTCCTGTACATAACCAATCAATAAAAAGGCAGACGGTTTGCAACTTTTATGTGTGCTGCACAATGCAGCACACATAGGAGATACAAATCGCCATTTGTGATTGTTTATGTGCAGGAAGGGATTTCATCCTGCACATAAAAAATGATTCCCCCCAATGGAGGCACCTTTGCACCATGGCGCAAGGGTGCCTGTGTTGGCACTAGGCAGCTTCTTTGGCGCCAGCGCTGGGGAAAAACAGGTGTGCACACTGTATGTTTGTAAATAAGGTGCATCCGTGCATTTTCAGAATGGCGGAGCGTGGCGTTAGCAAGTTTTGCTTAATGCCACACTCCGTCATTCTGTTGTACATAAGCCCCTCAATTTACAATAAGGTATTGGTAAGGCTTTCAAAGGGTTAATTGGCTAGGACTTTATATATGGTTTTTTTTTTAAATATCTTTATTGCCATTTTTAATATAAGCAGAGGGAATACCTTTTAAACAAACATTTGCATAGAAGGAAAAGAAACGAAAAACATACAGTTCCAATCTCCATTGTAGTATTATCCAATACCAAATTATCATTTAAGCCTGTTCGCCCGACTTATACAATGTACCTTCTTGAAGAATGCCTCTTTAACAGCAAAAACTTTGTATCTCCCCCTATGTCCCCTCCCCCCACCCATCCCTCTCCGTGTCTGTGTGTCTACACTACTCTTGTTCTGAGTTTCTGTGTGTGCCATATCTTGTGTCCTTGTCCTTGTGCATCCTAGTGTTGCTTGTGGTTACCCTGTTATCTATGGGGTATTCCCGGTGGCTGTATTCTGGGACGGGAAAGCCCTTGGCGGTTGCGCTTCTTTTATATCTATTAACATTGCCTCCCATGCGCGTACATCATCTTCTACTTTTTCATCATGTCTCGTTTGTTTCATCCAGGTCACATCTGCTGTTGCCCATTCATAAACATTCCGCACCCACATCGTTACTTTGGGTGGAGAGTGGCTCATCCATGATATGGCCACTTGTCTCTTTGCAAGTACCAGGCCTAGCAACACGAACTTCCTACTGAGGTTTATATTCTTAGGTCGAGGGAGTAAGCCCAACAGGACCATGTGGATCCCTCTAGGGACCACCCAACCAGTGGCCTCCTTTAGCTTGGCTAAAATGTCTGTCCAATAAGGGTCCATGCTTGAGCAAGACCAGGTCATATATACGAAGTCTGCACCTGCTACACCACACCGGGGGCATTGCCCGGAGTGATTTGGGTAAATTCTATTTAATGTTTTGGGGGTAAGGTAGGTTTGAAGGACATAATTGTACTGTATCAGTTTGAATCGGGTATTCGAGCTCACTTGTTTGACCCCTTTGTGGACTTTAATCCAATCCTTTGCTGTTAAAGGAGCTTCCACTACTGTTGCCCATCTTGTCTGTACAGGGAGTATCTGGGTCCTCTTATCTCGGATTGCCTGGTATAAATGTGAGATAAGTCCCCTTCCCCAGGCCATGCATAGCATTACTTGCAGTACTTTTGTGACAGGAGGTTCTTCCAGGAAAGAGGGCCACAACTCCCGAGCCACCTGGGAGATCTTTTCATATTGCAGAAACTGCCCTTTGCCTAGGTCAAAGGCAGGCACTGCTTGTTCTCATGTGATATATTGTGTATCTTCAAAGAGATCTCCCATCGTCCGGCATCCGCCTTCCTCCCATCTATGGACAGACATAGAAGTCGCAATTTTAGAAAAGGGTTGTATCACCCACAGTGACATATCTAGGGCATAAGGTGCGCGACCAACCACCTTCCTAATTGTGTGTTCCCACATCTCAGCTACGTGACAGATTATGTAGGGGCACGTAGGGGGCACCCTCTTCCCTAGCATCAGGAGGTCAGGAAGTGAGCCTTCCGTAAAGGTTCCTGCCAGCAGACTTTTCTCCCAGTTTTCGGCCTCATCCAGCCAGTGGACTGCATGTTGTAACTGGGAGGCCATGCAGTAATACTCTAGAAATGGCACCTCCAAGCCCCCGTTTTGCCACGTCCTCTGCAATGTGGCCAAGCTTACCCTTTTACGCTTAATGCCCCATAGCAGCTCAACCAGCAGGCTATCTAATATTTTAAACAAACGCTGGGGTATTCTTTAGAGGGAGTGCTGCATCGCGTAAAGGCATCAGGGTAAGATGATCATTTTTGTTATGGCTATCCTTCCCATAAGGAACAGAGGCAGCTCCCGCCAGAAGCGCACTGAACTTCTAATTCCCTGAATCACCTTCTCTATATTAAGCGTCAGGTATCTTTTGGGAGTGACCGCCAGTTTAATTCCTAAATATCTGGGTTCCGTCTCCACCCATGGGAGTCCCACCTCTGGCAGCACCCCATGTGGTCGTAGGGCCAACCGTTCAATCGGGAGTAGTTTCGACATTCCAGGATTTATTTGTAATCCCTATACATTACCAAACCCTTGTAGTATGTTTAATAATATAGGAAGTGCATGAGCGGGTTGTCGGATATACACTAGGGTATCATCCATATACATTGAAATCACGTGATTAGTGGCTCCCAGCGCGATTCCCCATGTGTTTAATCCCCTTCTTAGAGCCGCCGCAAACAGGATCAGCGACAGCGGGCATCCCTGCCTAGTGCCGCGCTGCAGTGCAAAAGCTCTACACCAACCTCCCCAACTCTAGCGCAGGAGGCCGAATAGAGCAACTGTGTCCATTTAAGGAACTCCGCACCAACTCCCATTATTCGCACGACCTCCCAGACATAAGCCCAGTTCACGGAATCAAAGTCTTGCTCTATGTCTAATAATGCCAAGGCATGATCATCCTGATCTGAGGTGGCTGAATGCCATATATGAGCAAGTCTTCGCAGATTATGGGTGGTACTACGCTTGGGGATAAAGCCCGCCTGGTTGGGATGTATTAAGTGCTGCATGTGTGGCAGGAGCCGGGCCGCTAAAAGTCAGCTCAGGATTTTTATATCTATAGTTAATAGTGAAATTGGTCAGTACGAACCTGCCAGCTGGGTGTCCCTGTCTGCCTTGGGAATCATAACTACTAGAGCCTCTCTCATGGAGGCTGGTAGAGTTTGCTCTGTAAGCGCTTCATTATATACCTCCAAACGGCGGTCCACCAGCATCGGTGCAAACTTCTTATAGAACTCTGACGGGAACCCGGCACTCCCGGGGCTCTTTACCACTTTCAAACCTTGAATGGCCTCCATTAATTCTTCTTTAGTGATTGGGGTATCGAGCACTTGTCTCGCGATATTGTCTAAGGGGGGAAAGCCCAGGGTGACCAGAAAATCTACAACAGCCTCCGGGGGTGAGGGGAGTCACCCCAAGTACACCCCGACCAGATGATCCGTTAGGATGTCCAGGATTGCCTGTTGATTATATACTTTTATTCCCTCTCTGGACTGCATCTGTACAATGGGGGTAACAGGGTTCTCTCCCCTGAATAACTTTGCGAGCAAAGCCCCGGACCTGTCTCCCTCCACATGCAGACGCTGCCGATACGCTTTGTAGTCAAACGTTTCTAAGCGGCATAGAGCCACCAGGAGTAGCTTTCGAGCTTCCCGCCACTCGTTCAGGAGATGAGGTGCCGTTGGGATGGTCTAGGACTTTATGTATGTTGTCTGTTAATTCACAGAAAGATCATGTTCATGAATAGGCATATAGTCCATGCAATATGAAATTTGAGAATTAAGCAAATTCCTTCTCCCATTATCCACTAAGGGTTCGCATACTCTGTATTGGGTCACAGATCCATCTGTTATGAATGGCTGGCCCTGGCAGGAAACATTGTGTTGCAGACACTATTAATGCAGGGACACAGGGAGCCACTCCGAGCGCGAGCGGACGCGCATTCTTGATGAATGTGTGACTACAGAGTCCGTCCTCCCCTGCTAGCCCTATGATGTCTGTTGAAAAAACAAGCCATTTACAACCATATAAGGAAAAGGTCCTATTAAATATGGTCTGTATGGTTACATGCATGGTTTGTATTATTTTATAAAAGTAGTACAAGCCAAAAGGCTTGTGTGCACCATGCACTGTTTACTGGGTTATAGACAAACCCTAAAAATATTTATCCTGTTTATAGTCGCCCAAATAAACAACTCTAGGCCTGGAATTAGGTCATATAAACTGTGTTTTTTATATTCTTAGTACAGCAGACCTGAATCAATATAGTAAACATAAATCATTCATGGCAATTCGTATTATATCAGATCATAACAGAAAATACAATCTTTTCATAAATAACATAATGCTTAACAACGTCTCTTCATGAACATTTTTAAAGTGCCAACCTAAGGAAAAAAATGGTATTACAGTGTGCTTTGATACAATTAAGCAAATACAGACACCAAATCAGGCAGGTAACATTACCCATGGTATAGTCAAACAATTATACAATTAGTCCGCTAGGTGCTTTAATATAGGTACACATCACATATGTTGTTAGTAAGAAAAGAGAAAAAGAAAAAGATGTACGCCTGTGGTGACAGGAATTGAACAGCTAACCTCCAATGTGTAGGACAATGAACAGAGTTCATTCCTTAAACATATCTTCATAGAAGAAAAACCGTAGCAGCAAAGTATTATAAGGACTGTCCTATGTAAAAAATAAGAGAAAGATCGCAATAATGCGTCATTCGACCGAAACAAACGTGTTAATACCTCGTAAGCTCTGATGTAAAATATAATGTACCGCTCACCTCTATCTCCTAATACAAGGTCCCAACAATCCCTGTAACATTACTTGATGCGAGAGTGTTAAGCTGCAGAATAAACATACTCTGAGTGAGTGATTTCGATTCACACACAGCACAAATTTCTAAAATAGACACGTGGGAACTTGCACTCACCCCAACGTGAAGGCACGATTTGCACAAGTTTTTCGTCTGGAATTACACCAAATTTGGCAAAAAGGTAGCTCTTGGTTCAGAAAGCAACCTTTTTTTTAAATGGTGTGAATCCATTCAGTAGTTCCTGAGAAGTTCAAAAATATAAATATCAATATCTGAGGTCCAAGGAGGATTCGTGAACCATCCAGAGCACAAGCTTCATTCTGATTGGCTGCCAACACTCCAAACCAAAATGTGTTGGCAGCCATCTTGTGACACAAGAAAACAGTAAAAAAAAAAGGATGAAAAACAAGAAAAGGGGGCAGGATAGAAATAACCTGACCCCCCAGGCCTGCTCAGGGGGTCCCACAGGGACCCCCAGGGCCACAAAAAGCATTTATATTTTATATTTTTGGCGGGATTTGCGCTGGGTGCGTGAATCTGGCTGAAACTATTTTTAAAAAACAAAGCGCGGGCTTCTGCGCTTCATTTTTTTTAAGCCCCCGGGTGGGGCAGGTCCCGGGGGCAATAAGGAAAATATATGCGGGGGCCCGCAGGGGGCCCCCGCAGCCCGGGGACCGCCAATCCCCGGGGCTTTGTTATTAAGGTGTGAACTGGCATCCCCTGCAGAATGATTCATCACGCCCTCCCTCCCATCAAACCGGGCATCATAAACTTTCAGGTTAGCGAATCCCACCACTTATGCCTTGCACCGCAGTGCGCAACATTTCTCATTCCCTGCTGTCTTCTGGGGGTTGGTTGTGGCGGTAGGGGTTGGCGGGGGTTGGTTGCACTGCTGCGATTTGTAATATTCTCACACCCTGATGATCGTGTCAGCCTTGTCTGAGATGGGACTGCTGATCGGTTTAGCCTCAGGCACAACGAGTGGGACTTCTGAAACTAGAGTGCGTGGGGGTGGATGGGGTTGTTAGGAGGGGGCCTGAAGAAAGGATGCTTTGGTTTGGTCCAATACTTGTGTGCTGGTAGGTCCGTTACTGTACCTTCAGGAGACTGCAGCGTGAGGATATGGGGGCGGGGTGGTTGAGCAAAGGGTGTTTCATTGGTGTATTTGGTGTGCGGGATGAGGAGACTCAGTCGTGTTTACCTTAAAAACCTTCAATTCCCTCCGAAAATTCCGCACACAGACCAGATCGTGGAGATCAGTCAACACTTAGATAGTCGCCTTAGATTTGCATCACTATCACAGGTGCCACAATCAGGGTGCACCTCAAAGCAATGCCTGAATTATGCCACAGATGAAAAGAGGAACAAGATAGAACCTCGCCTGTTGCTGTCGTTTAGTCGGACCTCATTCTCTTGCAGACTGTCACCCCGCGAGCGTGAGATCTCCAATGCTTTCCTTTCATTCTTACATAGTACGATTTTTTAAATATCAAAATCGTTAATAACACCCTATCCTCCGTTTGGAAGTACAGTATGCCTCCCAGGTTTGGCTCTCCAAAAATCACAATGCTGAGGTACGGTAATGAAATTGTACTTCAGGGGGGTGGCTAAAAATACTTGTGGCGGATGCTAGACACCTACTTCAAATGGGCTAGTAATTATGTCAGAGATTAGTGAATCTGTGCCTGCAATAATCTAAAAACACAAAGGCTCTCTTCATTTAGTTTTAGCAGTGGACTACTCTTTTTTGAACGAGGCAAAAACAAGCCACAACGCACGTTTACGCTTTGCATTTAGGTGAAGGACGCGCTGCTCTACTTGTGAAGTCTCCTAGCTACCCATGCGTCAGACACTTAACATGTGAAGAAACCCCAAAACGACACTTGCATGTAAAAAAAAAAATGCAGGACTGCCCTTCCTGGAAGAATCCATAAGGTGGTAGTGTGCGCGCTTTTACGCAACAATTCCTCTACTGCGCGGTCAATTGCTTGAACAATTTAGTTTAATTATAAACAAAACTGTCCCCTCGGGGCCCCCGTGGCATGGGAGCTCTACGACTGCATGCAAAACAATGGAGCACAGGCCAGCTAGGATGACCCCCTTGACAGACAGATTTGTTTTGGTTGACATGCCGGCAGAGAAGCGCAGGTCAGCAGGGAGCGGCCTCCTTCTCAAGCTGAGGGTGGCTGTCGCAGCCACGGGTCACATTTAAGAATTAGAATATTTTCTTCCTTAGAGGAGGACGTACATACTCTAATTGTACGCTTGGCTCACAAGCATGTTTAAGGGAGACAATACCTCATCATGAATGGTTGTATTACACGTTTAAGGGAGACAATACCTCATCATGAATGGTTGTATTTAGGGGTTATGCAATAAAACGTTACCGAGGAGATGACAGGAATTCATTGCGCAGGAAACAACTGCGTTTTTGTGAGGTTTCTCTTCAATTTGCTTCCTTTGGGGCTGATGAGCCCTGCCTGGGTCATTTCCCAACCTGTTTCTCTTGTGGCTAATCAAACTTCTCTCTGAAGCCCACTCATTGCCCGTGTGTATGACGAAGGGAAATTTGCTAACCTCAACTGCAGATGACAGAAGCACCTTAAAGTCTCAAAGCAAAGCGCACTGCAAAACGCTGTAGTGAAATAATCGGGTCTGTCAGGACAAGATGTCTGCTTGGCAGCTGCACCTAGTTCCACCAATGCTTTTTCCACATAATTCACATTACGAGGCACCACTACAGCAGCCAGGACAGGAAGTTAAGCAGGATTTTGAGTATGGCTGTGGCCTGGAACCGTGCCACAGGGAAGGACTTGGCACAATGAAAGTGCCCCGCAGCTGACCTCTGAATATGATTTGGCTGCTTGCGCTTTCACGAGTGACAGGAAGAAGCTACTTACAAGAGTCATCATTGTTTAGGGGCAGTGAGAGAAGGCGAGTTTATCTGAAGTAGTGAACTGCGCAATAGAGGGTGGGAGATTAACGAGGTATGAGGTTACTCAATTTTTCGGAGAGGTTCTTTGTCAGCACGATTTGCAAAAAACAATGTTTAATATGGAAAAACAAAAATTAAGTAAAATAAGTTTTTTAAAGCCCATTGTTTTCTGGGCTGACCCACATCGATGTTTGCTCCAGTGCCATATATATCCATTTGTGAGAATCAGCTATAAAGGGTGGATGTTCAACAACATGAATGCATTACAATGACTTTGGGGCACAGCGTTAGAGAAGCAGTGGTAAAACGGTTAAATGCAAATAATCCTACATAAGTGAGTAACTAATGAGCCACAATTTAAATTTTATATCATGTTGAACGAGTCTAAGTGATAAAAAGAAAGAGGGCACATATCTGGTAGTAAATTTACTTTATCATTTATGAATCACACACGCTGGTCTACTAGTGCACCTCATTCTCAAACGGGTTCCCTTAATGTTTATTACACAATTGTCCCAGTGTCACTGTCCTGGCATCGGGTAACCCTTTTTCTTCACACTGCTCTCCCATTGTTCCTCATTATGACAGAAGGTACCCCTGATTCTCTTCTTACTGTGCCAAAAGGGGTCTTTATGATAATTTTAAGATACCCCTGTTATTCCTTCTATTGGTTTCCAAGAGCACCTCTTCCATGAAACGTGGGATCGTAGCTGTTTCTCACACCTCCGTCCCAGCACCCATCCATCCTAGCAATAAGTACCAGACCCTTTCCGCACACTGCCCTTTCAGTGCACATCTATCCTGATACCCAAAGTCCTTTAATTGCCTGCATGGCTCTCTTAATGTCTCATTTTCTTTACATTAAGCCCCCCTTCTCTCTTCACATTTCTCTTACAGTGCAGCCTCATTCTGACATTAAGGCCCTTGCTGTTCTGCACGCCGCACTCTCAGTACGCCTCTATATTGATGATGAGTAGGCCTAACATCCCCCACACATTTTGTTCTATGCCTCCAACTCATAGCACTGTGTGATTTTGTGCTCATTTAGTAACACATGGCTGTGTGCCCACCTCCTGGAACAGTGCATGCTTCTGTGCCCCCATGCAGCAGTGAGTGGTTTCTTTCCCCCTCGTATTAGTGACTGACCCTTTTTACTTGCATAGCAGAGAATAGGTTTCAGCAAGCACAGTAGTGCTTGTTGTTGTGCCGTCGTCGTGCTGCATTGCATAGCGTCATTACCCTGTAGCATTTCATAGCTCTGTGCCTCTTGCAGAAGTGCGCGGCCCTTTGGAAGTCACTTTCACATTGCCTTAATTCGTGTCTCCTGTGCAATGCATGGCACTGTCTATTCTAGAAGGGCATGACCCCTCCACACTCCCTTGGAGCAGTACTCGGCTCTAAACCATCTCCATTTACAGGCATGGCTTTGTGCCCTCTCCGAGCTCGAAGGCTCTGTGCATCCTGTAACAATGGACTGTACTGTTTTTTGTGTGTGTTTTTTGTTGTTGCTACCAATGCCTGTCCCTGTGCCTTCTCCTTGTAGCTGTTTATAACTTTAACCCTTCTGCATATGCCAGCACATTATTCTGTGGCCCCTGGGCCCCCTTGGCCGTGCACAGATTTAGATTCCCTTCCCTTGCAGTAGTTCATGGGGCTGCCACACGGTAACTTTCAAAGCCTTGGTGGCCTGTTCCTCTACTTGTGCGTGGAGTGTGTGTGTGTGACCCTGTGCACGGTTGTGTGAACTCTGCCTGTGGCAGAAGATACCATTTGTACCCTCTGTGGAGCAGTTCATTGGGATGTGTTTCCCTTGCAGCATACTCTTCTCTGTAGTGTGCAGTGCTATGTGGCTCCATGCCATCTTCTGAAAACAGTGCATGGTTCCCTACCCTTGCATCAGTCCATGGCTGTGATTGGCTTATAGCTGTGAATTGTTCCTTGACTTCTCCCAGTAGCAAAGCCTGGCACTGCTCCCACCCTCTGCTCCAGATCATGATTCTATAACCCTTTGAGGCCTGCACGGCTCCCTGTTCCCACAATTCATTGCATGTTCTGTGCAGTCTCCCTTTAGCAGTGCCTGGCTCCGGACCCATATAGCCGCACACAGTTCTGTGACTCCCTTTAGCACTGCATGGAACTATACCCCTTATGCAGTGCATAGCTTCATGCCCCCTGGCAGATCCTTGCTCTGTACTCCCTGCCCATTGTCTCATAACATTGATACCCAACATCTTCTTCTGGTAGCACTGCAAGGCCTGTGCTATGCCCTGCATACCCCCTATGTTATTTTTTACTATATTATGTGCTTTTTATGTAGCATACCCCCACCAATTGCTTGTTCCTTCAGCACTTTTCTATCAGCACTTGGCCAACTACCCCTCCTGTTACCTCCAGTAAGTCCCACACAGTGGGATTGCTGAGAGGTCTTCGGAGGCCATGCCCCCTTTCTCCACCACTCTGCAAACGCACCTCCTGGCACACTACGGGTTGGGGGATGAAGTCCACTTTACTCCTTAGGGACTTTGGGGGCCAAGAAGCCCTCCTGGTACCTCCTGTAAGTCCTACACTGCGGAATTCCTGAGCGCTGGTCGGAGGCTCAGCCCTCTTTCTCCACCACTCTGCCAACGCGACTGCTAGTTAAAGAAGCATTTGCAATGTAATAGGTTTTGGATTCGCGAGAGTTAGAGCTATTGGTGTTGTAAATGTAAACGTTTTTTATTAATGTTTTTTGGAGTGGAGTGGATGTACGTTGTGTGTAGTGGAATTATGTGGTATGTTGTGCGGTGAAATTATGTGGATAGAAAGTATGAGGTATTTAGTGTATAGAAATTATGTAGAGTGGGATTATGTGTTATCGAGAGTAATTATGTGGTATGGTAGTCTGTGTTGTGGAGTGGTAACCTTAGGTTTAGTCTTCCTCGTTTCCATAGAAGCTAAACTATAAACTCAATGAGACAATAAAAGAAGGAATCACTGAGGAGCACTTCTGAACCCAGTCAGAGGTATGAGCAGGGCCACTGGAAATATGCGACTGTTTGGCTGCACCGACTTTCGCACAATTATACATTTTCCGTATTAGTCACAACATCCATCATCTGCTGCCTAATCTGCAGATTTGAACAAAAAAAGCCTTGTTTCTAGCTCAAACGGCTCAAACGTTACCAAAAATGCAGCTACAAAGCTACAAGTATTACAGCATGGTGGAAGGTCCTTTGTAAACCTAGAATAGTCACCTGTTACTTATTGCTAAATGTGGGTGTTAAATTGATACTAATGATGTGCAAGCCACTCTTGCTTCTCTCTGCACCTCTCTTCCCTCTTTCTGCAGTTCTCTTGTCTCCTTCTGCACTTATGTTGCTTCTTTCTGCACTCCTCTTGCCTCTTTCTGCACCCTTCTTCCCTCTTTCTGCACCTCTCTTGCCTCTTTCTTTATCCCTGTTCCCTTTTTCTGCACCTCTCTTGCCTGTTTCTGCACCCCTCTTGCCTCCTTCTGCACCTCTGTTGGTTCTTTCTGCACTTCTCTTGCTTCTTTCTGCACCTCTCTTGCAAATGTCTACACCCCACGTGCCTCTGTGTGCACCTCGCTTGCCTCTTTCTGCTCCTCTCTTGCCTCTTTCTGCACCCCTCTTGCCTCTTTCTGCACCTCATTTGCTTTTTTCTGCACTTCTCTTGCCTCATTATGTACCCCTCTTGCCTCTTTCTGCACCTCTGTTAGTTCTTTCTGCACTGCTCTTGCTTATGTCTGCTACTCTCTTGCACACTTCTGCACTCCTCTTGCTTCTTTCTACACATCTCTTGCTTCTTTCTGCACCTCTCTTGCTTCCTTCTGCACCCAATTTACCTCTTTCTGCACCCCTCTTGCCTCTTTATGCACCCCTGTTCCTTCTTTCTGTACTTCTTTTGTTTCTTTTTGCAGCTCTCTTTCTTCTTTCTGAAGCCCTTTGCCTCTTTCTCCACCCCTCTTCCCTCTTTCTGCAACCCTGTTGCCTCTTTCTTTACCTCTGTTCCTTCTTTCAGCATTTCTTTTGTATCTTTCTGCACATCTCTTGCTTCTTTCTGTACTTTTCTCGCCTCTTTCTGTACTCGAATGGGAAGTGCAAGCTGTCAAGTTTAAAGGTCTGCGTGCTCTTGTGAATGAGGTATATGTCTACTTGTATATGTATTCTCACATGTGTTATGCATCTGAAGATGGTAGCTTAAAAAACGGGTAGCTTCTTCTATAGGTGGTTAAATGTTCTCAGTTCTGCTCTGTCATTCAGTTGCACGGACACACATGTCTTATGTATATAGGTGTTATAGAGCCCCTCAAATATACTATTGAATACCCATTTGCCCTGTATTATGAGCAGAAAGAAATACATACACCTTTTTGTACACATATTTACAGAGTATGCAATTTGAAACACAGGTATTCAAGTATTTCTATGTTTATTTTTATGTAACATGTCACTCGGTAAAAGCAGAGACACGCATGCATACCTTCACAAACTTGGTCAGACTTACAACAGTGATATGCTTAGGATTGCTGTTTTATGATTGGTAGGTAGGCCTAACATTCTGAGCAGTCGATTAATAGTGAACCTTTAAGAGAAAAGTGAGGTTTACGACATCTTGGGAGAAGGATTAGTGTTTAGGCTACTCTGTATGAGTCTGTTGTAAGGTTCAGTCAAAGTAGGCCTCTTTCTGCACCTCTGTTGCTTCTTTCTGCACTTCTCTTGTTTCTTTCTGCACCTTTCTTCCTCTTTCTGGACTTCTGTTGCCTGTTTCTGCACTTATCTTGCTTCTTTCTACGCCTTTCTTCATCTTTCTGCACATGTCCTACCTATGTAGGCATATTTAGAAATTAGCATTTAAAAAACCTTTAAAATTCACTGAAAAAACTATAGGTTTCAGGGACGTTATAGTTTGAAATTAGCATTTAAAAAACCTTTGAAATTCACTGTAAAAACCACAGGTTTCAGACACGTTATAGTTAGTTGGACATTTCACTCATACGAAACCAGAGAAATTTGGCCGTTATAGTTAGTTGAGCTAACTATAACTCTGCTGATGACATCACATATTACATCACTCAAGACATGGTCAGTGACATCACTGATGACATCATTGATGACATCTCAAATGACATCACTGATGACATCATCCACGTGATAATCTGATGCACCTCCTCACAGCCTAATATATCCTTTGATACACCCATTCCAAAATACAGACTGCCATTCTCGAAACCATAGACACACCAATACCAGTAACTACATACCAACGCACTGATTCCTAGGTCTACACACACATCCACTCCCTCATCCATACAGTCACTCATACACGCAGTCACTCATCAATACAGCCACTATCATATGCACTCGTATACCCATACAGACACTCACACACCACCACTCACCCATAGAGCTACTCACACAGCTAGTCAGTCATGCAAGGAGTCATTGACACTCCCATTTACTCACCTACAGTTATACACACACCACCTCACTTATTTATACAGATACTAACACATACTTAGTCTCTTATACAATCACTGACACAAGCACACACTCATCCATACAGCCACTCTCACAATCACTCACTCTCACATATAATCATTTATATACTCCAACACTCACATATACTGCCTTTCACATATGTAGTTACTCACACATGTACCACTGAGACATCCATTCACCCACCAATACAGCCATACACACACTCACCCACCCATAAGCCCCTCACAGATGCACTCTTGAACCCATACACCCAGTGATTCACCCACTCACACATCCATGCAGGGAGCCACACACACCCCACCCACCCACACAGACACTCAGGAACCCATTCAGGTACTCAGACAACCAATCAAAAACCCATATCGACACTCATGTAGCTACTCACCAACCCAAGCAGCTGCTTACACACCAACTGACAGACTGATAAAGACATTCATACAGATTAGTCAGTCACCCATGTATTAGTAAGAAACTTTTAATCACTCACTTATACAGTCAGTCATGCACCTATTAAATCATCCTTTCAGACACTCATACACCCACTCATTCTTCAATACACCTTGGCATATATATATATATATATAAAACATATTTAAACTTTTTAGAAACACTCAGTCACTGGATGATGTCATCAGTGATGGCATCAGTGATGTCATTTGAGATGTCATCAGTGATGTCATGAGTGATGTCACCGACCATGTCATGAGTGATGTAATATGTGATGTCATCAGCAGTGCATTGCGGGGGCGTGAGTTATAGTTAGCTCAGCTAACTATAACGGCCGAATTTCTCTGGTTTTGTATGAGTAAAATGCCCAACTAACTATAACGTCCCTGAGACCTGTGGTTTTTTCAGTGAATATATATTGAAAAAGGCAGTCGCCGAAACACGTCTTGTGTGCATTGAAACCCTAATAAAATCTGGGTTATAAGCTCCTGTGAGTGCTGGTATTTTGTGAACCTCGAAGCTGCAATATATATATATTATTTGTCTATTCCTGGCAAAGTACGGCTGTCTTTGCCTCTACGGACCCTCCCTGTGCTCTGCGGCAGGCTTGCTCACGGCCAACATCGCGGATGCGATACTTGTGTGACCCGGAAGGAGTTTTTTTGCAAGCCAGCCCCCCCGCAGCCGAAAGTTTGCTGTACTACGAGCCCCGGCGGCACCGACGAGGACGGCAGGTTCGAGGGGAGTCGAAGGACGCCAACGGACCAACCGTTTCCTTTAATGGTAAGCCTGGGCCATTACAGAGTTGTGGCATATGCAGACAGCAGGGATAGTGCTGTCAATACAAGGGAACGTGCTTCATTATTGGAGTTAGTAACCCAAGTGCGTTAGTAAAATTTACTCCGGCAACCATGTCTACTTTGGCAGACGCGCTACGGAATTGAGAGGCTGTGGCGGATTCACTATTTGACAATTTACCTGAAATTGACGAGACACCTGGGGGCAGCAATGAGAACAATGCCAAATCCACGAGCGATGTGAAAACGCATCTCAAGACGTTAGAGAAACTTCTCCGCACCGAGTTGACTAAATGGTGGGAGAAGCGGTCGCTAGAAAAATATAAAGAGGTGGGACGAGTACCACGCGGGTTGAGGATTTTAATTGCTCCTTCTTTTGAAAACCCCAACCCGTTAATGCTAAAAGAATGGGCCACAAACAATCTTGAAGCCTCCATGAATATGGTTACAATATTAATCAAATATGCTGCGATTGACAGGGAGGAGATATTAAAACAGATTGATTCCCTTAATCTAATACTGGCGGCCCACGAACAACAAGAGTTCATTAAAAAGAGTAAAGCGGAAATTGATTTGCGCCTTCAAAAACATGAGGAAACAATCAAAGCACGAAAGATATTCAAATTTGCAAGGGATAAAAAAGATTATGAATCTTGTAGAATATTCACCTTTGCGCGTAAATTTGATATAGCTAAAAGGCAAGCAATGGGGCCCAAAAATCCATTAGCCCCTACTACTAGTTTGCGTAACACTGAAACATTTGAGACAGATCTCAGTTCAGCCGCCAGCAGTACGGGATCAGAGGATAGCGGATTCAACAATATACCATCCCTAATACCGAGCTGCTTTTCACCATCTGAGGAACTTGGTTTTTTAGTGGAGGATCGCCACCAAACATTGCGGCAGAGCACCCAGGCGAAGAGAGGCGCAGACGGAGGAACAAATGTAGAAAGCAAAGGCGCCAATGCAAAATCAAGAAACAACAGGGGCAGATGGCGAAATGCAAGGAAGAAAAATTGAGCACTGAGCAAAAAACGACTGTGGACAATACTGTCATCAACTTAACTAATATCAATCTCACTGCAGCAGAAATCCAACTATGGACACTAGGTTTGTCGTTTTGCCCGCCTAATCGATTCAAATATGTTCAAACCAGAATCAACATTTTCAAATTTATTTGGAAGCTCAAACTCCTAAAACATTTCAAATTAAGCAAAGCTACTACCATTGCTTCTAACATCTCGGCAACTGACAAACCAAGCATGCAGCTACAAGCAGGCGACATTACCAATCTCAAAACCATACATGCTCTTGTGGATAATTCCGATGACATTGTCTGGTCTACGCAAGATCAGCTGGTAAATCTCGGCACCTCTGGCAATCTACCTGCCCCAAGTCCATTTCGTCCGCCATCCACCTTTATCCCTCTTATGCCTAAAGATGCCATTGATACGTTCAGTGATTGTGTCATAAATGACCTGAAAGCTCTCAATTGCAAAGTATTGGCAAGGATGAAACATCGCTCCTACAGGGATAAACAGTATTCAGCATTAATGAAGAAGCTAAAAGAAAACGCTGACATAATTGTAACCAAGGCTGATAAAGGGGGTAACATTGTGTTGTGGCCCAAAACGCAATATTTACAAGAGGCATACCGTCATCTTAACGATGTCTCATGCTATAGAAGAGCCACGGCCAATGATATGAAACAATTAAAGGACTTGGTTCACAAAGTACTTGGACAATGGAAAAGGGATGGTTTGTTGAACAAAAATGAATACAGTTTTTTAAAAGTCGACTTTCCCATCACAGCGGTCCTGTATTTCATCCCTAAGGTACATAAACAATCGATGCCCACTCCTGGTAGACCCATTATATCAGCCCAGAGGAGTTTGTTTGAAGCCATGTCCAAATACGTGGATTATTTCCTGCATGAATTTGAGCTGCCTTCGTTTATTAAAGACACTGGGCACTTTTTATCCACTGTACAATCGGTTAACTGGCATGATGAATATTTGTTCATTGTGATGGACATTTGCTCTTTGTACACAAGTATACAACATACTGACGGACTGAATGCAGTCAAATTTTATTTGGAGAAAAGAAACATCAATTTTTACCAGCATAATACTATGTTACTACACATGATTGAACTATGTTTAAATAATAACTATTTTATGTTCAACAATGAGGTCTTCCAGCAGCTGCGAGGTGTGGCTATGGGGGCCTGCTTCTCCCCCACTTATGCGTGTTTACACGTTGGCTAGTGGGAGGAGCATGTCCTCAGGCAGACCCACAGCAAGATGTATGAAGCCCATGTTATCCGATGGTGGCGATTCATTGATGATATTTGTATTATCTGGAAAGGGCCAATTGAATCAGCCAATGAATTCGTGAAATGTATTAATGACAATAGACTTAGGGCCAGATGTAGGTAATTCTGAAATACCGAGTCCTTAATAGCGATTTTTACCGAATCACTATTAAGAACTCGGTATTTCAGATGTACGTAAAAAGTCGGTAAAAATTACCGATTCGGTAATAAGCGGTACAAATTAGCGATTCTGAAAGAATCGGTAAAAATAAATACCGAATCCCCATTACCGAATCGTCATCACCGATTCCTTAATACCGATTCGGTAATTAGCGATTCGGTAATTAAAAAAAACGGTAATTGTGGAATCAGCCAATCCTGTGCATCCTCATTACCTCCCAACCAGGAAGTGGCCACACCCATGCAGCTGCACTGATCCTGAAGCTGTTTGTGAGGCAGGGAGCACAGCAAACAAGCCAGGAGCAACTCTACAAACTATTTGCTGACAACACTGAGCAAAAATGGACAACCAGGAGAGGGAGAAGGATGCAGCTGAAAGAAAGAGGAAGCATAAATTCAGTGAGAGGGAGCTGGAGGTCCTTATTGAGGATGTCACAAAGGACCACGACAAACTGTTTGGGAAACAGTCTCTGCACGTGCCTGAATCCCAGAAAAGGCAGATTTGGCTGGTCATACAAGAAAGAATAAATGCCATTGGAGTAACCCAGCGCTCCATTGAGGACCTCTAAAAACGCTGGCATGACCTGAGGAAGCGTGCTAAGGAGAGGCTGGCAGAAAGAAAGCAGCAAGCCAACCTTACAGGTGGAGGGAGAAACACAGCACCTGCACCAACTGCCCTGGATCTCCTGGTCGAGTCCACCCTCTAGCCAGAGAGTGTGAGTGGGATTGGGGATGCAGACAGCTCAGCCAGAGCTGGCAACAAACAAGGTAAGATGCATGCACTGCTTGCTGTGCCCCCACTCCTAACCCCAATCCCCAATGAGGCATTGTGAATCCCACTCCAGTACATGTTTTACTGAAAACTCGCAATGCATTATGGGAGATGTAGTCAGAAGTAACACATGTCAGAACAGTCAGTCCACTGAACCCAAAGGCCTGTGACACACATCAGCAATTAGCAAGCAGAGGACAGTCAGTTTGATTGGCAGGCATGAAATTTATTATCACGCAAATGCTGCCAGATAAGTGAGCAAATGTACATTCTGTCTTCACAGGCGAGCCAACGCGCAGGGCTGCAGAGGTGAGCAAATGAAAGGCACCCAGGACAGAGAGGACACAAGAGGAGGAGGTCCTGTCGCCTGCAGGGCACACCACCCCACCACCACCACCACCATCACCACCACCACCACCATCACCACCATCACCAGCATCACCAGCGCCACCATCAACGCCACCACCACCAAGAGCCAGGAGGAATGCAGTGGCCAGCCTCCAGCAGATGGAGTTGTCCGAGGAGGACAGCATAGAAGGCCAACAGTCCACGGTGGCTGAGGATGCCAACAGTGCAGGCTCACAGTCCCCCACAGAGCGCGCCCACACACGTGCCATACGCCGCAGGGCAAGGGCAGCCAGTCCAGCTTCACAGGGCGAGGATGAGAGTGTGTTCGCCGGTCTTGAGGGGAACATGCTCAAGGTGCAGCGCCTGCAAGGCAAAGCCATAAGGTCAGTACAGCGGCAGATGGTACAGATGAATGGGCACATGCTGCGCATAGAGAAGGGCATCTGTTCCATGAACAATACTGTGGCTGAGGGCATGAGGGACATGTCCAAGGCAGTGAGGCTGCTGTGCAGCAAATTGGATGAGGACCGTCTGGCAAGGCGCAGGGAGAGGCAGAAACTGGACAACTACACCAAGGCGGTGAACCGCCTCTCCACTGCCACCTCTCTGCTCTGCAGGCGCTCGGTGGCCATGCAGGAGGAGATGGCCCACTGCAGCTGTGATGTGGCAAGGGGGCTGGTCACAGTTACCAGTGCACTAGAAGTGCTACAGACCAACCAGGTAGCCACTACAGGTGATGGGGGGGATAGTGAAGAGGCTACTAGCTGCAGTAGCATCACGCCACCTATCACAGAGTCCAGGAGGCGCAGCGAACGGCACAGTGCTGCCACAGGACAGACTGGCAGTGAGGACAGTGTGCCCAAGGGACACAGCAGTGCAGCGCGTGGGCGCAGGTAGTAATGCCAGCCATCATATGGTTTACCGAAATGGGTGGTGTAACCCATTTTGGTTCTGGAAACTGCATTTAAATTAGGCCTGGCATGTGACGCCCTTCATGTTGTGGTGGTGTGCTATGCTAATTAAACACCATCACTCACTTACAGTAACTGGCTGTGTCTCCTTACTTACTCAGAAATAGTTGCGTGTTATCTCTGCCCGTCTGTGTCTCCCATCTGGTGCTGCTGCCACACCTGCTGCACTGTGCTCTGGCTGTGGACAGTCCTCATCCTCATCCTCAGAGTCTGTTAGTTCCACTGCTGTTCCTTTCTCTGTGGCAAGGTTATGCAGCATGGCACATGTTGCTATTATTCTACAGCAGATGATGGGGCAGTACTGACGTGCACCTCCACCTTTGTGGAGGCAGCGGAACCTGCTTTTTAGTAGTCCGAAGGTGCGCTCCACAACGTTGTGCGTGCTTTTATGTGCCACATTGTATCTTCTCTCACTTGGTGTGGATGGGTTGAGGAATGGCGTCAGGATAAATGCCCGCACGGCATATGCGCTGTCACCTAAGTGAGAAAGGAAGTGCCATTAATATGAGTCACCCACACATTCATCCAAGGTATACATCAGGGTGTGTCACATTGATTTACCTAGCAGGTATCCTTCTCCAAATTCACCCCCAGCCAGACGTGTGTAGATCCCACTGTTCCGGAATATGTAGGAGTCATGGGTACTCCCTGGAAATTTGGCCACAATGTCAGTGAAGAAGTGGTCCGCATCGCATATCACCTGCACGTTGATGGAATGCATAGATTTGCGGTTGCGGTATATATACTCTGTAGCTGCAGGTGGGCAGATTGGTATGTGTGTCCCATCAATGCACCCTATTACATGTGGGAACTGTGCCTTTTGGTAAAAATCCAGCTTTGTCTTGTGCAGTTCCGCCTGTGTGCTGGGGAAGCATATGTAGTGATGCATTCTTTGCATCATGGCATCCAAGAAAGAGTTGAAGAAACGGGACAGGCAACTCTGTGACACACCACCTGCCACAGCTATCACCCCTGGTAACTTCCTGATGCAAGTAGGTGCAGGCTACAGAGCACCTGAACATGTGTTGGTATTGCGTGCGCCCTTGGTGTCTGATGCTCCAGGAGTGGGTGCCGGTCCCGTATCAGGTCTAGGATGGTTTGGGGGTGTAGCCTGTACCTCTCATGGATTTCAGCCTCAGTCAGTTGGAAGAGTGTAACGCGCAGTCTATACACGCGCTCCTCCCGTCTCCAGATCCTCAGTCCTGCTGCTTGCAAACGTAGCCGCCTTGCAATTATGTAGAGGGCCGCCATTGTGTTCACACTGTTGCATTTTGGGGCTGTTTAAATGCAGTGCACCTGATTACCACCTGCTTTGAGTCAGTGGTAATTAGCGACTCCTAAATACCAAAAATTCGAAAATTCGGTATTACCGATTTTTGGTACATCGGATTTGCGATTATTTAAGGATTTCTTATTTACCGATTCGGTATTTAGGGGTTTCGGTGTCTGCTAATCGCTAATTAAGGAATCGGTAACTGGTTTCCCTTATTTTTACCGATTCCTTATTTGCGATGGCGTTCGGTGTTTCCTACATTGCACATGGCTAAATACCAGTCGGTAACGCTGAAATTCTGCGAATTTCGGCGTTACCAACGGTATTTAGCCACCTACATCTGGCCCTAAACCTTGAATTTACTGCTCAGATTAGTTCGGAAAAGGTTCAATTCCTGGACGTAGAACTGTACATTGAGAATAACACACTACAAACCAAGCTCCACAGAAACGTTACAGCGGGTAATTCAATACTGCATGCCCAGAGCTCTCACCCCCATCACCTATTGAAAAGTATACCTTACGGGGAATTTTTACGTATAAGGCGAATTTGTAGTTCCAACAGTGACCTTGTGAGTTGCCAGAACGACTCTTTTCAAAGATTTTTAGCCCGTGGGTATAAAAGCAAAGACTTGAAGTATGCATTGTCAAAAGCTAACAGTTTGAATCGTAGTGAATATCTGGGAACAGTTTCCAACAAAACCATGCGTAAAGCAATTTTGAGTACCAGTACTACCTCCCAAGACCCAGCTCCTGTTCGGTTGATTACTACTTTTTGCAGTCAGGACAAGGAAATAAGAAAGGTTATTTATAAGAACTGGATAACAGAGAAAGGGCAAACGGCAGACCAAGGTCAAGCACATCCAGTCCACATGTACAATAGATTAAGAAGATGGTGCAAACACTTCCTACACCCGCCGTCCGAAGGTGTCAGTAGTAGCCAATTTCTAAGAAAGAAATGGAAGGTGCACACGTTATGAAGGCAATACACGCACGTCGAAATCAGTTCCAGAATTGCTTCTTTTTATTCAATCGATCTTTTTAGAACTGGCACACAGCCAACGCGTTTCGTTCCCGATTTTTGCCAGAGGGAACTTCGTCAGGGCTGTAACATTATAGACAAGACATAACATCAATAAAACAACAACAAAACATAAATAAGCAAGACATAAATAGTATCAGACGGCCCACAAATTATATAACAAAACCTAACGTATATAATACATATGTTATTCAAACATGTAAAAAACATTTACAAAACATCACATAGTGTGTATGTCAAACAAACATATAAAAAACATATATAAAACCTACAGAAGGAGAACTTCGTTTTCAAATATACATATTCTAATTTTTTATATACAGGGGATAGATAGTTAGATCTTAAAAGTAGCATAACATGCAGCAGCACCATACAGGTGCGGAACAAAATAAGTCTATACAGAAAAAGGGGCACTTCTACCACATGAAGCTGGAAGGAACATTAATGTGCTAATTCTTATTAACGGATCCCTCTATTCTGGCCTATTGTCCAAACTGACCTCACTATGTCCCAACTGGTACCTAATCTACCGCAGGTTACCTTCAGGTGGGCGCCCTCTATGAGGGAAGCATTGGTTAGAACTAGTCCTGAGATAACCAAGACTGGTACTTGGTTGTCTAAACGCACAGGGTTGTTCAAGTGCAGCGCATGTAGGGCCTGTAAATTTGGCACCACAACGTTTGAGTTCACTAATGCCTTCGAATCCAATCCTACTAATATAAACGTTTTTTTCACTTGCAAAACGGACCATGCAGTGTATATACTTGAGTGTTCTTGCAAGTTGAAATATGTTGGTAGCACCAAGTTACAGGTATTCACTCGCATTTTACAACACCTTCGTGCTATCGTGAACTCTGACCCTAATTACCCTGTGGCGCGACATTTTAAACTAGTTCACCACAATAACCTAAATGAGTTAAGATATTTTGTCATTGATGCGGTACCCAAACTGTCAAGAGGTGGGAACAGAGAAAAAAGATTGAGGCAACTGGAATCTCATTACATATTGCTGCTTGACACTAAGATGCCCAACGGAGCTCAATACAGGAGAGGATTTGCACAATTTCCTATGAGTACTCTGTGGTCATTCGTTACTGTATACAGCTACTTTTTTACAGATGACTCCAGTTGTGAGCATTATTTTAACCGTTCTTTTAGCCGGTTCGTGCTCTGGTTTTAACCTGATTTTAACCGTTTGGTTTTTCTTAGGTTTTTATCAGGGCTCTGTTTCTGGAATTTTAGACGATTTATGATGCAGCACGGATATTTTATTTTATTTTACTTTATTCCATCGTTTGTGACCTTAAATTGTGTCATCATATGCTTTATCATTTATGAGTCAGTTGGTCTATGGACATGTAATATATGCCCCCCTTATGCTGACGTTTTTCTGCTACTTTGCACATCTTTGCTTTTTTTGCTACTTTGCACATACTTCATTGATAGCTATAGTTTTTGAAGGTTGTTGGCTGCCAATGTACTTACTCTTTAAATGAATAATTGATACTGTGATTATAGGTGTTGGGAATCCTGGACTGTTGCTCTCCTTTTGCTGCTTAGAAGCTGCCTTTCTATACAATGCTAAAGTTGCACATATATTAACTAACAGTGCATATTTGGAGTTTACATGCTGCTAAGATTGATTGGTGCTAGTGCACTTGCACTTTATATAATTGTCGTTCAAGTGTAGTGACGAACTTGGACTGCTTTACCACTCTTTGATGTACGTTATTTGTTTTATACATTATTCCTAATGATTTTTATCTATTTATGTCATGTATGTTATGCTATTTTGCACTTGCACTTTAATATCAATTATTAACATTAGTATTCTTAATAGAGTGATGACAGATATATTTCTGAACCAATTGAATTAAGTAGCGAACAGTAGTGGTATAGGCCCTTAGGAACTCTCCGATCACGTAGCTAGCCTCAGTAGACTTAAGAATATATCATTATCTTGTACTGTTGGCAGGTAGTTTTACTTAGCATTTTCATTAACAATGTGAGGCTTTTGGATCTTCCCCACCAGTGGGTGTCTGGGTTCAGACATGATATGTAAAATACTGTTGTCTATTTAGTTGAATCCGCTACAGTCTCTCTTTTTTGTCTTTTTTTGTATATTTTCACATATATAGTTGTACCTCTGGGCCTAACTATGACTTTAATAGCGGCTTAGAAATAAGGGGGTAAACCCCGTTTTCTCTGTTTATTATTATTTTTAAATTTTTAGCACTTTCACTAACACATTCTTTGTGGTGTCTATTTGCAATTAGCCTCCAGTGCTGTCAGTCACAGCAACACACGATGTTTTTAAGATCAGGAATTTTTAGTATAAATTATAAACCACTGTGGTAATATTTTATATTATGTGTATAATGTCTACATGATTGTTTTGCAACTAAATCAGTCTTTCTTTTACTTGCAAATGAATATGTCTTTTCCTGATTTTAGTAGTATGTTGTTTAGTTTCATTGTGTGATGTCATTGGCTGAGCAGGGAGGAGGGTATTTTCTGAGATTATTTAAAGAAAAAATGAATCCTAGCGTGTCATGTGATCAAGGTCGTGGTAACACGGCCGAAACGCGTCATGCCAATTTGCACGAAATAAATTTGCACTGAAATTAGAACCAGCAGCACGTTGTGGTCTGTACCTGTGTTTCTCCACCAATTCGGAGGTTGGGACTGTGATTATTAATATATATATATATATATATATATATATATATATATATATATATATATATATATATCTATTACCTACTGGCGTTCACCAGTAGGTAGTTATAGTTAGGACCACGTTTCCATAGGAAAAGCATTTTTTGATGTGCTTATAACTTTGGCGTCGTTTGACGAATCTTTACGAAATTTTCCCAAAAGTTCCTCTTTTCAGGTCAGCTCCCATCCTAAAAGTTTGGGGGGGATTCGTCAAGGGGGGGCTAAGGAAAAAGGGGGGTCCCAAAACGTGTTTTCTCCATGCAATTTCCATAGGAAATTTTAGACAAGGCTACAGGTCAAACTGCTGAACGGAATTACGCCAAATTTGGCAGAGAGAAAGGTCTTGGTCCAGAAAGCACGCTTTTGTTTAAATCGGGTAAATCCATTCAGTAGTTTTAGAGAAATATCTAATTTTCCAGATATCGATATTTAAGAATTCTGACATCTGATTGGCTGAAGCGTTACGAGCACGAGCTTGCGGCTCATTGGCTGCGAACTGTTGAAACTAGGAAGTGTTGGCAGCCATTTTGTGATTCAGTCCGTCAGCTCACAACTCTCCCTCTGCAAGACATCAGGTCCGTAGTTCTACCTCTGCGAGGCAACACTAAAAATATACCGCAGCTCTGTCTGTGCGAGATACCCCTTTCACGGTCCCTCTCCCCACATCACCAGCTCGCGGCTATGCCTTTAGAAGCCAGTCCGTCGGCTCGCAGCTCTGTGACTGCGAGATGTGAGCCATTTTGTGACTCAGTCCGTCAGCTCGCATCTTTCCCTCTAAAAGACATCGCATCAGTAATTCTACCTCTGCGAGGCAATACTGAAAATATCCCGCAGGTCTGTCTGTGCGAGATACTCCTTTTACGCTCCTTCTCCCCACATCATCAGCTCACGGCTATGCCTTTAGAAGGCAGTCCGTCGGGCCCACAGCTCTACCTCTGTGAGCCACCTCATTAGCTCGTAGCTCTGTCTGTGCTAGGAGGCCCGTCGGCCCGTTATTCTCCCTCTGCGAGTTAGCCCGTCGGGTTGCAGCTCGAAGGGCTCACAGCTGTATCTCTGAGAGCCAGCCCGTTAAGTGATAGCTGTGTGTCTGCTAGCAGGCCTGTTGGCCCCTTGGTCTCCCTCTGCAAGTCCGGCCACAGCTCTCCCTCTGCGAGCCAGTACGGTGCTTTGCTTTTGCGAGCCAATGGCTCGTAGGTCTCCCTCTGCGAGCTGAGCCCAGGTGCCGCAGCTCTTCCTCTGCGAGCCTGCCCGACAGCCCGCAGGTGACACTCTGTGAGCCGAAATTGGGAATATAAGGCGGCTGTATAAAGAGCCCTTGTGTTTATTAATTGGAGATACATGTAAGTGCGAATGCACAGCTTCAAGTTAATCAGGAAAACTCGGTTTCCCTTATCTGTGAAGTGTACTCCATCACTTCTGTAGATATCAGCCATATCAAAACGTATGTTGTTGTTGTAAATCGACCCCATTCTATGGTCTCTGAGGTATGCAGACACAGCTTTGTTGACATTCTTCCAAGATTTTTCAATCTTATGACAAAATTGGTTTGACCATTTCCACTTCTGTCTTTGGCATATATTGGAATATACAAAGACAGTTTGAGGCAAAAGTAACATCAATTGTCCAAAGGTGTCTTTCATAAGCATTTCCAAACCTACCCCAGTCAATGTGCCTAGGTCGTTACCACCACAGTGCACAATCATGAGATCAGGGTGTTGGAGATGCAAACAGGTTTTAAACAAAGAGAGCAATTGGTGCTACTTCAATCCTCTCTGTGCAAACCATTTAATGTGCACATTTTGTAAACCTCGGTCTAAGTCAATACGTCTCTGTTCTGCATACCTCTTGCACCAGAAAACATAGCTATGTCCTACAATCCACACTAGCATTTTGAAGGTATGGCTACAAGATATGGATAAATGTCTGTAGCTCATGCAGTCTGTTCCTAGAATAAGAGATATGTTTAAACATGGGGAACTACTTTTTTTTACATACAAAACGTTAACCGATTGGGAGATTAAATGTATTGTGTCCTAAAAAGTAGGGTGTATATTAGTTTTGATGAAAAGCATCTTTGTGATTGGTTAATAAAAAAGCAGTTTATACGTGGAGTACATATTATAGGATGAAATTTGCTCAGCTCAACCACACCTGCTAATTGTATTTGGAAGGTGCAGTTCAAACTTGAAAGAATGGTGAACTTTTGACCTCCACGTGCCGTTAAAGGTTGAAAAAAATGTTGCAAAAAGAAATATCGGTAGGTTTAAAAAAATGATGAACTTTTAACCTGCACGTGTCGTATAATGTTCTAGAAAGTGGTAACACAATACCTTGAACCTTTCACCTGTATGTGTCCTTAAAAAAACTGTTTATATGGAAAGTTCAAACATAACCAATAAAGAGAGTTTTTGCAATCTAAAAAAAATAAGGAACTATTTTGATTTGTTCTTTATATGTATTTATGTGTGGAGCAACAGGGAAATTCTGCCATTACTGGTTCCATTCTTGATGAAAGCGGTGCATTAGATGTACTGGGTGACAAGAAAAGAATTGCATGCGTTTGTGACATTTTAAATCTGCATACCAACTACGAAGGTAAATTAGAAATTAAGAAGGTGTGTTATGTGGTTTGTAGTAGTGGTTAAGTATTTGAGACGTATTTTTAACTTTCAAAGTGAATGACAACAGATGCAATGGAGCCAACGATCATGCAGCTCGGACACCCAACACTGCTCCGACACCCCCGCCACCAGCCCCTTGTCCGCCATCCCCCTCACCTCCCCCCACACAAACAAATGTGACAGCAACCTTAGGAAATCTGGAACGTAACAAATTGGCTGATGTCGCACAATTATAGTAAAGAAGATGCATGTGAGGTTGGACAAATAAGAATCTCAGTCATCTATGGATTTACATATAAAACATTTTATTTAAACAAAACAACAAAATAAAAGTAGGTACAGGTATGGCGTGCCATCCCTTGACAATTTGTGAGTCACAGCCTGCAAGACAAAAAGAAAGATAAGATTGTGCGCCATGCGTCCATGAAAGGAGAGAGAGAGAAAGAGTGAGAGAGAGGAAGAGACAGAGAAAGAAAGAGTGAGAGAGAGGAAGACAGAGAAAGAGAGAAAGAGCGAGAGAGAGAGGAAGAGAGATAGAAAGAGAGAAAGAGTGAGATACAAGGAAGAGAGAGAGAAAGAGAGAAACAGTGTGAGAGAGAGGTAGAGAGAGAGAGAAAGAGTGAGACAGAGAGGAAGAGAGAGAGAAAGAAAGAATGAGAGAGAGAGGAAAAGACATAGAAAGAGAGAAAGAGTGTGAGAGAGAGAAAGGAAGAGATAGAGAGTGAGAGAGAGAGAAAGAGTGTGAGTGACAGAAACGAAGAGATGGAAAGGGAGAGTGAGTGTTGACACTGTGGAGAAAATCCTCACAGCTCACCTTTCTGCCACAGGTGTGTCTCCAACCACGTGCCGGAACATAGTGCAGTCTTGAAGTTTAGTAATCTGAAACATAGTATAGAATCAGTAATGGCAGAGTACATACAACTGCACACGCCTAATTCTCTGTTTGGCCACTGCGCACGCAGGCTGTTGCACCCCATCGACTCCCGCCGCCCAGAGGTGTCTGCCTGCCTCTGCGCACCCAGGCTGCTGTACCCCATCCACTCCCACTGCCCAGAGGTGTCTGCCTGCTGCTGTGCACCCAGGCTGGTGCACCCAATCCAGTCACACTGCCCGGAGGTGACTGCCCGTTCCTGCGCACCCAGACTGCTGCATCCCATCCACTCCCACTGCCAAGAGGTGTCTGCCCGCTCCTGTGCACCCAGGCTGCTGCACCCCATCCACTCCCACTGGTCGGAGGTGTCTGCCTGCTCTTGTGCACGCAGGGTGCTGCACACTATCCACTCCCACCGCCCAGAGGTGACTGCTCGCTGCTGTGGAAACAAGCCTCTCTGCTCACCTTCCACCACCGGCGCGTGTCTAAGAGGGTCCACCACGTGCCGAAGCAACCTCCTCAGGCGCTGCGTACACGCGGTCAAGCCAAGCTCACAATTCAAAGTGGGTTTTGATTGCAGGATGGCCACGCATCATCGCAGGCTGCACACGCGCTCAGCTCTGGTGGCACTAACTCAGTGGAACTGAAGTCATCGCCTCGTGGCGGGAGGTCCGTGTCAGGGGGGGTCGTCAATATGTGAATCACAGCCTGCTAGACAAAAAGCAAGATAACATTGTGCGTCATGCGTCCATCAAAGGAGAGAGAGAGAAAGAGTGACAGAGAGGAAGAGAGAGAAAAAGAAAGAAACAGTGAGAGGTAGACAGAGAGAAAGAGTGAGAGAGAGAGGAAGAGAGAGAGAAACAGTGAGAGAGAGGAAGAGAGAGAGAAAGAGAGAAACAGTGTGAGAAAGAGGAAGAGAGAAACAGAGGAAGAGTGAGAGAAAGAGAGAGAGAGGTAGAGAGAGAGAAAGAAAAAACTGTGTGAAAGAGAGGAAGAGAGAGAGAGAGAGGAAGAGAGAGAGGAAGAGAGAGAGGAAGAGAGAGAGAAAGAGTGTGAGGGAGAGAAAGGAAGAGATGGAGAGGGACAGTGAGTGCCCACACTGTGGACAAAACCCTCACAGCTCACATTTCCGTCACCGGTGTGTCTCCAACCACGTGCCGGAACATAGTGAAGCCCTCAAGCTTACTCATCTGAAACGTAGGATGGAATCAGTAATGGCAGAGTACATACAACTGCACACGTCTAATTCTCTGTCCCACCTTTGTGCATCCAGGCTGCTGCACCCCATCCATTTCCACTGCCCAGAGGTGTCTGCTTGCCGCTGCGCTCCAGGCTGCTGCACCCCATCCACTTCCACTGCCCAGAGGTGTCTGCCCACTGCTGCGCACCCAGGCTGCTGCACCCCATCCACTCCCACTGCCCGGAGGTCACTGCCCGCTGCTGCGCTAGCAAGCCTCTCTGCTCACCTTTCGCAACCTGCGTGTAGAAAGAGGGCCTACCACGTGCCGCTGCAAGCCCCAAGCCCGGGACCCGCGGACACGGCACCCTGCATATCATGCAGCCCCGCTCCGCAGAGCCACTAGGTCTCACATTTGGTGCTGAGTCTTGATTTCGCCATGGCAGAGGACATACCAGTGCACCGGACTTTTCATCGCAGGCTGCACACCCGCTCAGCCCTTGCGGTGCCACTAACTCTGTGACCAGCGAGGCGACGCCACGTGCCGGTAGGCCTGCGCTCTGATGGCTCAGGCCTACACTGCGGTCCAGCAGGGCACACAAAACCTGAGCTGTCCAGACCGCCGGGACGGGCCATCACCGCAGGCTGTACACCCGCTCAGGAGTTACGGTACCCGTACCTCAGTGGACCGAAAGTCACCATCCCGTGCCGGTGTGCCTGTGCCGGGCGCAGTGCATCCGGTGCGAGCAACTCTGAAATGGGATCGAGCATGTGCGCCCGGTCTTTTTTATTGGCAGGGTCATGTGTCCTGTGACGCCTGTGCTGGATGGGTGTGGTGTGGGTGTATACTAGCCGTGAGGGAGTGGCTGTGGCGTACTGACAACTAGGGTGTGACCAGCAGATCACTGCAATGAAAATCTGGGCCATGTAGCGTTGTTGTCCTTCCCTGTAAGCGTAAGCGGAGTGGGCTGGCCTGGCGTATGCCAGTCCTACGTGAGGCTGTGAAGAATGACTCCAGAGCTATGGGCGTGGCTCCGTTCTGGGCTGTATGAGGAATCAACTGATGCAGGTGTCCCTGTTGTAGTGCTGACGTCACCCGGGTCGCAAGCGCCAATGTGTCACTCTGTGAGCCAAGTCCCACAACATGGCCAACATGGAAGGTACGGGGAATCACTGACCCTACATTCATCCATAGTTCCACACATGAAAGATGGTGGACATGACACATCTGTGTGGATATGAATGTTTATTGCACATTCAGTGGAGTGTTGCAGCTGTAGCAATACAGGGCCATGCAAAGTTCAAGTTTCAGTTTTTGGCACATGGAGGGCAGCCAATTAGAGCCAAGCTTGTGTTCGGGGTCAGGCTGCGCCAACATATGTACTTATACAATTACTCTGCCAATCTCCAAGCACTTATAAATTCACTATACACACTCCTTGCAGTACTCTAATGATCCAGTCTCTACGTATGTACTTGTACAATGACCGAGAGAAAGTTACATAACCAAAGTTTTCCCCACTGCCAGAGGTAACATGGTTGCATACCCTGTCCACAGCACAATGTAATGTGGTAGGGCCCAGGGGCGGCATCTTGCATACATAATGAACACACGGACACAGACAGATAGTGGAACTGGGTACGGGCACGTGCGCTCGACTCATTTTTATTACCAGGGTCACATGTCCAGTGACGTCTGTGCTGGATGCGTGTGGGGTGAGTGTAAGCCAGCCGTCCGGGAATGGTTGGTGCTGGCAACAAGTACAACAGTAATCATTTGATCAGACACACAAATTCAATCATAAAGGGTCAATGATTTGTGCTGCACTAAGGTAGGGGCAACAGATGTGAAATAATACACGCAAGATTGTATCGTAAAGGGTCCATGACTTGTGGTACACTGAGGTAGGGGCAGCAGATGTGAAATTATACACAAAACATTGTATCATAAAGGGTTCATGAGTTGTGCTGCACTGAGATAGGGGCATCAGAAGCATTTAGCGTGTGCGCAGCCAGCGATGATGCGTGGTGCGGGCGAGTCGCACTGGGAGCAATGTCTCTTGACTACTGGACTGCGTCATCTGCAATCGCGACTCGATCTGAATTGTGAGCCCTGCTGACCGCAATGTAGATCGAAGGCAGTAGTCAGCACAGATATCAAGGAATGCTTTTTGTCACTTCCTCTTGACAAAATTCGAGGACATAGAGTACAATTCTGTCTGCAATTAATAAATCAAGACTCAATTTGAATTGTGAGCTCTGCTGTCCGCAGTGCAGACTGCCATTCAGTGTTCCTTTGGACTTGCAAGATGAATTTGGTCATTGTACTAAAGCTATAACTGATATAAAACAAGTTCTTGAAGCAAGGATACTAAAAGGATATTATGTAGGTTTTAGGGACGTAATACTTAGTTGCCTACTGGACTCTGCAATTAATGATTCAAGAGTCAATTTTAAATGTGAGCCCTGATGACCGCAGTGTAGGCCGGAGGCAGCGGTCAGCAAGGGCCCACAGCCACTTGGCGTTGAGTTGAGCTGTACAGTTAGTGTCACCTGAAGCAACCAGCGTGTGTGGAGCCTGCGATGATGCGTAGTCCGGGCGGGCCGCACTGGTAGCAATGTCTTTTGCCTAATGAATTCTGTCTTAATAAGTCCACGTGGCGTTGACTTGTGGTGCACTGAGTTAGTGGCACCTGAAGCACTCAGTGTGTGCGCAGTCTGCAATGATGCGTGGTCCGGGCGGGCCGCACTGGGATCAATGTCTCTTCCATACTGGAGTGCGTCATCTGCAATCGCGACTCGATCTGAATTGTGAGCCCTGCTGTCCGCAGTGTAGATCGAAGGCAGTAGTCTGTACAGACATAAGTCTGTGGTACTCTGCTGCTGGGTTCGCAGCGGGCCTGTGTCGAGGAGGCCGGCGGTCACGGCGGAGGCCTCGTGGCAGGGTGAGGGCTGCCGCCCTGGCAGACGCTTTGGCCTTCCCACAGGTGAACCACACCCACAGCCCCAGCCTATTTATTCATACTTCTATGCTGGAGTGGCGTACGTTGGACCAGCACACTCCGCTTCCGCTTCCAGGGGGGGACAACACAGCTACATTACCGAGATCTTCCCCACTGCCTGAGGTAACATGGTTGCGTCTATTGTCCGCAACACTACAAGCACCAGCAGTATATGTCCACATGGAGAGGTTTGTGCTCTGCATAGTGAGGTCTGTCCACCACATCACCGCTACACTTGGTATTGTGTGCATTTTTATTGATGGGTGACTTGCGTCCTTCACACATACTTGGTTGCCACATCTCCCAAGATTCAGCTATTGTGTGGCTGAGGGACCATGCCGTTTTTGGAAGGCCCGCTGTCCTGTTCTGCGCTGCCTCGGTGGTAGTAGGGAGTGGGGTGGTCCGGGGGGAGGTCCTGAGGGTGATGGCAGTGGGTGTTGTGGCCTTCTTGGGTGTCGGAGCTGCATGGTCAGTAGCTCTATGACATGTGTTGGTCTTCAGATGTGGTTCTGGGCTGGGCTCCCTTTCACACTGTAGGTAGTCGTCCTGCTTTACACCAGTAAAAGGCAGATGTTAAATTCCTACTGCTAATGCAGCTTATCGCCTGTTTTTGGATCGCACCCCAGATTTGGCTACTCGTTCAAAATATCGGGAAGTGGTGTTTTCGTGTTATTTTTGCACGGGAACGCCTACTCTGCATATTACTAGCGTTAGTTGTCGCTCTCATTTGTGGCGAATTTTTTTGCGGAAGCTATTGTTGGAAAACTGGCGATATTGGCTGTTTTCACTAGGTTGAGAATGGAATGATAATTTAAAATCACTGAAAATACCATAGGTTTAATGAACATTATAATTAGAAATTATCATTTAAAAAACGTTTGAAATTCACTGAAAAAACCATAGGTTTCAGGGACGTTATAGTTAGAAATTATCATTTAAAAAACCTTTGAAATTCTCTGAAAAAAACATAGATTTCAGGGACGTTATAGTTAGCTGGACATTTTACTCGTACGAAACCCTAGAAATTCCCCTGTTATAGTTAGTTCAGCTAACTATAACTCGCGCCCCCGCAATGCACTGCTGATCACATCACATATTACATCATTCATGACATGGTCAGTGCCATCACTGATGACATCACTGATCTGATCACATCTCAAATGACATCACTGATGACATCACTGATGACATCATCCATGTGACAATCTGATGCACCTTCTCACACCCTAATATAACCTTTGATACACCCACTCCAAAAAACAGAATACCATTTTTGAAACCATAGACACACCAATACTACTTACTACATATCTAATCACTGGTTCTTAGGTCTACACACTCATCCACTCATTCACCCATACAATCACTCATACATGCAGTCACTCATCAATACAACACTATCATATGCACTCATACACCTACACAGACACTAACACAGCAGCACTCATCCAGAGTTACTCACACACCTAGTCAGTCATGCAAATAATCAATCACACTTCCATTTACTGACCTATACAGTTATACACACAACACATCACTTATTCAAACAGAAAGAAACGCATAATTAGTCTCTTATACAATCACTGATACAAGTACACACTCATCCATAGAGCCACTCTCACAATCACTAACTCTCATGTATAGTCATTTATATACTCCAACTCTCACATACACTGTCTTTTACATATGTAGTTAGTTGGACATGTACCACTGAGACATCCATTCACTCACTAACACACCCATACACACACTCACCCACGCATACAGCTGTTTCCACATGCACTCTTGAACCCATACACCTAGTAAATCAACCACTCATACATGTATGCACAGAGTCACACACCTCCCACGCACCCACACACACACTGAGGCAGCCATACAAATACTCTGGCAACCAATTAATAACCCATATAGACACTCATGTAGCTACTGACCAACCCATGCAGCAGCTTATACAACAGCAAACAGACTGATATAGACATTCACACAGTTTAGTCACTAACCCATGCATTCAGTAAGACACATGTAATAACTGAGTTAAACAGTCAGTCACACACCTACTAAATCCTCCATCCAGAACTTATACACCCACTCGTTCTTCAATACACCTTGGTATATATATAATACATATTTAAACTTTAAAGAAAAACACATTCACTGGATGATGTCATCAGCGATGTCATCAGTGATGTCATTTGAGATGTGATCAGTGATGTCATCAGTGATGTCACTGACCATGTCATGAATGATGTAATATGTGATGTGATCAGCAGTGCATTGCGGGGGCGCAAGTTATAGTTAGCTGAACTAACTATAACAGTGGAATTTCTATGGTTTTGTATGAGTGAAATGTCCAGCTAACTATAACGTCCCTGAAACCTATGGTTTTTTCAGTGAATATATATATATATATGTTTGCAAGCTTGCCCACCACTTCTTCCACACGAAATAAGGCAAGAGTAGACCCAAAATCACCATGTCGCCAAGACGCGTTTCGGCCGATAGAGCGGCCTTGATCACATATACATATATATATATTATTATATATATTATTAGATATCTAGTTAGTTTCATTTTTCACGCCACTTTGGAGAAAGTTTACTGTCTGAGAAATTGTGAAGCAAGCACCGATTTACCTGGGTGCATTACGCTCACTTGTCTCGGATACAGGCAAGATAGACACTCTCGAAAATAACTGGGTCTCCCCTCTCCTTGTGTTTCTTGTATAGAAAAATTAGGAAGCAGAGGGTATACCCTTACCATATACCTCTCACTCCTCTTCGGTGTATAAAGTCACTATTAAGGGACATTATAAAAAATATAAATTGACTTAAAAGGGGACCGCGGCTGCCACCCCAGCCCGTAGATCTATGTGGGTAAGACCATAAAAATAAGCATTTGATAAGCTAATAGGTCTGTCTTGAGAATAATAATGCCTCTTCTTGTTGATTGGCAAATGTGTGTGTGTGTATTTTGTGGTGTTGAATGGACCACCATGCTCAGGGTTCCATACATCCATTTATGCATTATCATTGAAGAGAAAGATGCTGTTATAATGGGTATTTTGGCAAACTCAGAAGTCTCCAGTTTTGTACACTATCATGACATGATATCCAGAGTGGGTATGAACACAAAACTCACATGGGTGAAGCTATCAGGGAAATTCCACTGATAAACACAAACGTAATGCTTTGGGAAAGTCATAACAGATACTAGCATACATTGCTTTAGTAGCGTCAAAATATGATAGGTACCCTTATCTTACCCATGCAGAGTCGTTGGAATCATGGCAGGGGTTCCATCATTCAGTGTACCTAGAACAAACTATCATCAGCCATACTAAAAGGACACATTAAACCCCGTCAGTATGCTTCAACTTCCAAAGACCACCTCTGCCAATCACACTGCTCAAGAGGCCCATGTGTTAGTTTAAAGAAATAAATATGTGCAGCACAGCACTCTCTATGGGTTTAAAGTCATTGCCATCAGTAAAAGAAATATTGTGGTGCATCCGATACATGCCTTTTCAAGGCAGCAAACATATTATACATTATGTGTAGGTAAGGACAATGTAAGAATGATACAAGTCTTGCAATATGTTTAACAACCACAAGTGAGAAACGATCTAGGAGTATAACATAACACAAATTAGACGTTAACTGTGGAAGTGCTCTTTCAGGAAAAGCCATTTGTAATAAAAAAAACGGTGATTATTCCAAATACTAATCATCATGAGGAATATATAGGAAAATAATCAGAATGTGAAAATGAGACAGTATGTCTTATTACTTACGTGATCACACGCAGTCACAAATTTCCTATGAAACTCAGTGTGTGTCACAAACTGCAGTAGTAAAATTAAATGTCCCCTTATAAGTTGGAACATTTGAGAGTAATAGAGAATTTTCAAAAAAATATAAAATCATGTAGTTTATATTAAAAGTGCAGTATTAATGTGCAAGGTTTAATGAAAGAAAATTAGTTTACAAATGTGACAAAATGTACAAGGCTTTGTTTTTTTTATTGAGCAGAAGCATGGGGCATTCCATCAAATCATACAAGATCAATTGCCAATATTTAATTAACAAAACAAAATGATATATCATAATTTGAAACATTGGGTTCCATTGTTATTTCACTATTATAATCCCCAGCATTTTCTTTTAGACACACAGTAAAGTGCAGCGTGCCAGAACAACATTCAGAATACATCATCCTAATTTGAAATATAGGGATCTGAAGTTGTAAGATATCAATCAACTATTTTATTTTAAAAATAAATAAAGTGCATTGTGCCTGGATTCCTTTTAAAAGCTTCAGTATAAATAAAAGACCCTAAGATCAAAGGCTAATTCAGATTAATCAACAGTGCAGTTTTAGACATCAATAAAGTGTATCGTGATGAAACTGCATTAAACAATATAATGTATCAATAAAAAATACTCCCCAAAAATGTCTTTTAGTGCTTAAGTAAAGTGCAATACCTCATTAACTTTCAAACAGTTATCCTAAACCTTAATAAGGTGCACCTTTCCATATTCCACCCCAACTAGTAGCAAATTACTCTTAATATGAAGTGCGAGTGTGCCCAGACAATTTAACATAGAATATCCTTGTTCCATACAGACAACGTACCCTAGAATCATTTGCACCATCTTACCCTCCAACATTTTCTATTCCATCCATATATTGCCATGGAAAGTAAATTTCTTAATAGCGCCAACACTTTTTGCAAAGGCTTCTTCAAATTTCTTTGTTCGATTCATTTTATTATACCATTCTAGGTACGTTGGTACTCTAGTTGTCTGCCAGTTCTGCAAAATCAAGGATCGTGCCACTAGAGAGGCAATCGCAATAAATGTTTCCTCCCCTTTCACCATTGGCAAATTGTGGCTCTACATTGACAAGCCAAAAAGTGCCACACCGGCCTTACGTTCAATTCTTCTTTGCAAGCCCATTCTTAGAGCAACAAATACTTTCTCCCAGAACTGTGCCACCATCGGGCAGATAAAAAAAGTATTTAGCCAATTGGCTCTTCTTTCATGCTGGCAACGAAAGCACCAATCCTCTAGTTCTGGAGACATTCTATGGAGGGCTTAAGGAGTATAATATACCATCCAGCAGGACAAAAATGACATTCTTTTAAAATTTGCAGCCCTTAAGCCCTTATTGCCTAATTGCGAGATCACCTGCCACTGGAACTCAGACAAAGTGCATTGTGTTCCCTGAGTAATCATGTCTAAAAACCTTTTTACCAGATGGCACTCTCCCTGATTCCATAAAAATCTGTACCAATTCCCCCCCCCTTAGTTTTGTTCTAGAAAAAGCAGGCATTGCTGGTGACGAGCCTGTATTAGGTGGAAGACAGTATTTTTTTCAGTAGGTGCGTAGTCTCCTGATACCCAAGAAAGAAAAGCTTGCAGCGACCCCCGCACCTTGCTTGAAGATCCTGCCAAGTAATACTTCTCCCCCACCAAAAAATTACCCAATTCTTTAAAACTGTTTGCCTTCCAAAAACCTAAATGGTTGTTCTGTATTTGGAGGCCCAGAACTTTACATTCCCTAAACTGCAAATATTCGTACCCTGCACAATGACCATTTCCGGAATAGAATGCCTGAAGCCTAGTGCAATACTCCTGTAATATTTGTATCTGTTTTATTCGGAAGTTTGGCTGTCTTTATAAAAACTGAAAGAAGAGATCCGGCTTCCTGCACCATCTTTTCCAGAAAAAAACTATCCAGGGATCCATTAGCATCAATACTAATATATATAGAAGAGAAGCTTGGTAATATGTGCCAACCCCCTCATTAGATCCATTTGAAGCACTGAAAAGTTAACCCTAGAGATCTTCTTTTTCCAAATAGAATGTTGAAAAAGTGCTTCTAAATCTTTAAAATAGGTCATATTAATTATTATCGGAATATTTATAAAAAGGAAAATCAACTAGGGTAAAATAGACATTTTTATCAGAGCTACTCAGCCAATTAGTGTAAGAGGAAGAAGTGTCCATCTGTCTAAGAAGTCTCTAATATTTCTAAACATTCTCCCATAATTCGATTTAGTTACATATATCCCCAAGTATCGAATCAGATTGGAAGAGGAAGCTTGCTGCTGAAGATAAAAAGGAAGAATACTAAAAGGGATGTTGAATAAGAGCAATTCATCTTTATTTTGGTTAATCCTATATCCCCCAATCAATAAAAACTGCTTAAACTCTGCCAGTGTTGTTTTAATATTTTGTTCTTCGCGACAATTTTAACTTAGGCATCCCTGCTATTGGCCCTTCTATGCCCAAGTTTGCCCTAATCCTCACAGCCATGGTTCAATAAAAAAGGTGAATAGTAAGGGCAACAAGGGACAACCCTGCAGAGTTCCCCGATTTATATCTTACTTCCCTGCCAAGTTAGAATTAATAAAGACCTGAGCCTGTGCCCCTTGATATACATTGTGTAGCATATTAATGATTTGAGAAGGAAAGCCAAACCTCTTGAGGCCATAAAAAAGAACACCAAAATTTACCAGGTCGAAGGCTTTTTTGGCATCAACCATCATTATTAATGCAGGTATCTGATTTGTGTTAAAATAATCCAATGCGTGGACAAAAAATCCAGTATTAGATGACATCAGCCTACCAACCACAAAACCGGTCTGATCCGTATGAATCACCTTCTGAGCAGCCGGAGTAATACGATTTTCCCAAATTTTCATTAAAATGTTTTTCTCAGTATTTATAAGGTAATCAGCTTATATGAACTTACATCTCTGGGATTTTTTCCCTTCTTAACAAAACTGACAATGATAAATACCTTAAAATTGGATAGAACCTCTCCTTACTTTTTTACAAAATTAAATAGGTTCATTAAAAAAAGGTACTAGCTCTTCCGAGAATGCTTTGTAAAACTCTGTTGGAAGGCCGTCATTACCACAAGCCTTCCCCCAAGGCATTGAGGCCAAAGCCTTCTGGGTTTCTAATGCTGTAATGTCAGCTACAAATCCCTCTACCTGCGAGCTTGCCAGCCGTGGTAATTTAGTAGCATGGAAATACTGATGTATAGCTTAATTTGAGGCCATATATTTAGTAGCATACAAATTTATATAGTGTTCTAAAACATTTTTAGACATCTCATCCTTTTCAGAGACCAATATCCCTGACCCGCATTCCTGCAGCTCAGTAATTAATGCAGCCTCCTGCTTAACCCTGGTTGACAAAGCCAAGAATTTCCCAACCATCTGGCTTTCCTCATACACCCGCTGGTAAAACAGCCGCAAACTATTATTTTCCTCTATAGTAAAAAATTCCCTCAGCTCCTGCCTAGCTTCAACCAGCTGCAAATCCACTACAGCTCGGTCACCCAAATAGCTGAGCTTCATCTTCAAAGCGATATCAACTGCAGATTGGAGTTCAGCTATACATGCCACACGAATTACAGACTGTGATGTCTTAAATGCCACCATCAGTCCACGCATTGTTGCCTTAAAAACTCCCCAGACTGAAAAAAATGTTGCAGTGCCCTTATTCACCTGAAAAAAATCCTTAATACCTTATTTCATGTTTATCAGCCATTCCCGGTTGGAGAGAAGGAGGCAATCCATCTGCCACCTGGACCTTACTCTTTTTCTTGCTTCTACTTCTAGTTCAATTTCAACCTGAAAATGAATTGGCCCCGATTTCTGAATCAAGGCAGTTAAGAGAATGAGGGATAAGAAAGAAATCTATTTGAGAGGTTGAAATTGACAATTTTTAGATAAACGTTGGTGCAAGGATGCTATCTTGCTTGCTTGTGTTGTTTTTAAATCTCTTATCTCATCCAAGATAAGGTTCAGCATGGTCTTTATATCCCATTGCATAATAGCCTCCTCTCCTAGCAGCTGCTTTGAAAACTGCTTCTCTGAGAGCCCATCTGGTTCCACAAGCTCCTGAACTCGCAGACCCATATCTGCTATTCCTACAGCTGTGGGAGGCTGAGGCTGCGGTCCATCAAAGTTTTACTCTGTAACACAGGAGATTGCTGAGTACCGTTGTTTTTCAACTGGACCATCATTTTGGGCACAGAGCAGAAGACTGAGCATTTGAAGGAAGCACAGATACGACATCAGGGGAAGGCTCCTGAGTTGCCGTTAATGTTGTTTTCACTTTTGTAAAGGGTGGGTACTCTTTTGACTTCCCTTGGGTCAGGCTAATGCAGCCTTCATTTATATCCACAAATGAAGGGCTTTTTTCCTCTTTGTTGTCCTTTTCATTTGGCCCTTTCTCTTTATCGTCTAATGCCCGCCATTGTCTTTAGAGATATTTGGTGTCTCTTCCTCAGGCCCTCCTTCCCCTGCTGTCCCCCCTTGTGGGATGCCCTCCATAGTCGCCCCTGTATTTCCAGTCTCAGTTCCATGTTCCAATATATCTTCCTCTGAGCTTAGAGGGCTTGAGACTAATGCTGACCCGTTTAAAATGGCTTTCTGCTCTTGCTGCAGCTGACTGTATCTTCATTTGGGCTGTTCCTGTTTTGGCTTTGAGAGCCACAGCAGTGTCCACATTGGCCATCATGTTTGACATTTTCAGATGCTTCCCCATTTTGTTAAGCTGCTGACTTTGCCTATTTTCAGTCCCAGGTTAAAACTTAGAACTAGGGAGAGGGGAACCCTGCCAGTGACCCACAACCAAGACACCCTTCAAATGTTGACTCCCCTGAGTATCTTCCCCTGGCCCCTGTATTATGTCCATGTTAAAGGGCAAACAAAGACACCAAATTGCCAATCAAAGATCTATACCACAATACCTTTTCAGCTGTTCAATTGCAGACCAGCACTTCTCATTAGGCAGGAAAGCCACACATTGCAAGCATCAATGGTATTCTACTGCGGCTCCCCGCTAGGCCTCAGTAAACTTTGCAGTGTGGCAACATCTTGGTGGTGTCTTGCTGTGCCCCTGATATGCTGATGTGCTGAAGGCCGAGTCTCAGCTTCCCCGCGGTGTCCCGCTGTATCCCACTATGCAATGTCAACATCTACATGGCCCCACTTGCAAACATTGTCAGGAACCATAGGCTCAACATCGTCTCCTATGCTGATGACACCCAGCTCATTCTCTCCCTCACCAACAAATCCAACATCACTAAATACAACTTCCAAGAAGGGATGATAGCCGTTGCCACCTGGATGAAGAACAGCTGCCTGAAACTCAACTCCGAGATAACAGAGGTCCTCATCCTTGGCTCCACCCCCTCCGCATGAGACGACACCTGGTGGCCCCCCGCACTTGGAAATTCCCTACCCCGACAGACCACGCACAAAACATCGCATCATATTAGACTCATTGCTCACAATGAACTACCAGATCATTGCCGTGTCCTCGACCTGCTTCAACACCCTCTGCATGCTTTGAAAGATGTTTAGATGGATCCCATCCAAATCCAGAAAAACAGTCCTGCACGCACTCATCAGCAGCAGCCTGGACTATGGCAATGCCCTCTGAGCCAGAATCAACAAGAAACTCCTTTGCAAACTCTAGACCGTCCAGAACGCTGCAGCCAGACTGATCCTCGAAATCCCCCGTCGCAGTCACATCACCCAATACCTCCGCAATCCCCACTGGCTCCCAGTCAAAAGAAGAATAACCTTCAAACTCCTCACCCACACATACAAGGCCCTTCACAACACCTGACCAATATACCTGAACAACCGCCTCTCCTTCCATGCACCCAAAAGACACCTCCGATCACCCGATCTCGCTCTGGCCCCCGTCCCACGCATCTACAATACCAGAAGAGGAGGAAAGTCCTTCTGCTACTTCGCAGCCAAGGGCTGGAACGACCTCCCCTTCACCTTCGGTAAGGCCCCACACTACGCCAGTTCAGGAAGGACCTCAATACCTGGCTCTTTGGATTACCCCAGCACTCAATGGAGCCACCCCCCTCCCCCCAGTGCCTTGAGACCTTCATGGATGAGTAGTTGTGCTTTACCAACCCTGATTGATTGATTAATGCGGGCTCGTTTTGGCTGCGGCCGCGTTCTCCGCATCGGTGTGTCCTTCTGATCAGTGTGGCGGCATCACACTGTCTTGGTTGTCCGAACCCTTGAATCGGAAACCGATGTTGTACAGAGTTGTGGGGTGAGGGGGCGGGCAGATTACCTAATAGCAGCGCATGTGGGATTGCCTGCTGCTCACCTAAAATGTACAAGGCTATCTTATTTTCGCGTATCAGGCCACAAATGGCTAAAGTAACACTGCTTGAAAGCTTAACTTGCTTAGAAATGCTTAAGCTCACAAAATGTTATTCCCTGAACTGGATGTTTAACTCTTGACCTCTACAAAGAAATGGTTTCCATAATGAAGCAAATGTTTTATAAAGTTTCATACATTTCTACAGAATGTTTCTACTTAAATAAAGGTTACTGTTGAAAACATTTAGAAATTATTCTTTTTAATGGGGAAATGAAGGCCATATACATGTAGAATCAGCATTTAAACTTGAGCTTGACACCTTCAACTAACTTTCCTTTTCAGTAAATGTTACTTCAAAATGTTTTCTTTCTGTTATAGAGCTGTTTATGTAGATATTAGATTTAAAAGGTTAGATGTGTACAAGTATACCTGGGAAAGTCACTCTGAGTTAGAAGCTTACCCATACAAAACATTAGTTAATACAAAATTAACACTGCTGCTTGAAGAACTATTGTATTCTCAGTGAGAGGTGTTCTCAGGAGAGCATCTAATGCTGAATGGCTGAAAAAAAACTGAAGCTAGAAATGTTACTGACTTTTATAAAATGTGTTTATATAAGTGTGTGTTCCTAATCCACTAGCCATCTCCCATTTTTGCCTCTCACTTGCTATTACGATTTTCATTTACCCAAATGCTACGCCACGTTGCTCAGAAACTCTACTGAGTTTCTTGAACTTCTCTTTATGGGACGTTCTACTTCATATTTTTGATTCATTGACCTAACGTATTGCTAAAGCCCTATGCTAACTCTCACACTTTCAAATGTGACCTCTTTATGGTTCCTGGCTGATTTCTTTCTCTCATATTCTCAGAAAAGGGAATCTTTCCTTTCTGGAATGCGCTTAATGCATTTATTAATGTTATATATGTATTGATTGATTATATCATGATTTTAATGACTAAACTTGATTAACTATTTGTGATCTAATAAAGATGGTCTACTAAACGATTTCCCTTAATAAAATCCTTAAAACTTTCACCTAACTCTCATTATTTACTTAAAGTAATATTAATGATTGTGATGACGTTTTACTTGATGTATTGACCTTTTTCTTCTCAAAAGAACTGCAAAGATCCATGCAGTCTGAAGAGGGTGGGAATCAGCCCTGATGACGGTAAACCAAAAACTCTTAATTATAAACTGATTCTCGCTCCAGCATACTTGGTAGTAGAGAGACAGTTTACATTGAGGAGAGGAGCTATAAATATTCACCCCCGAGTTAGAGTAATGCCCATGTCCCTTTGCCCAGAGCTATAAGACTGACAAGGTGTGATTTTCGAAGGCGATTGCTGTATTGGAGGTGTGAGTATTAGTAGGGTTATGCGCAGTTTTTTGTGAAATACTGTTGTCTTTATTCATGAGATATTTGGGTATGCAAGTTGATTGAATTATTGATGCTTATGTGTTTTGTGAAGAAGTTGAAAAGGTTATCGGGCTTGACACAGCCTAACATCCCGAGATAGATAGATAGATAGATAGATAAGTAGATATTTAAATGTGTAGATTACACTTTATGGTTTTTATTTTCATTTTCTGCTACAAATTTGTGGTGTATGTCATGAGGTACCGTCGACTACACAATTGGGATAAGGACTGTAATGATTTGTAGCAATTGTGCTAAAACTGATTGATGTTAGTGGAACCTTACCTGCTGAGAAGTGAAGCTGCATTGAATAGAGTGATCTCCAGCTGGTTGAAATATTATTTGCGTGTATAAAAACTCCTTTTGTGCGTAAAATACAGAGGGTGTTAAAATCTTAATATTCTGAAGCTGTGGAATTATGTCTATGAGAGAAATTGTAAAGGAGGGTGAACTGCTGCAAGAAGTGAAATCATATGCGATAGTGTACTGCGCTGTGATTGATTGATTAGGGTTCTGTTGCGCTGCAATTGATTGATGATGAAAAAGAGTGGCGTACTGTTATAGGTCAATTGTTGTGTAAGTGCCGCATTGAGATTGGTTAACAAGTCTTCAAGTATTAAGACTTTAACAGGGTTGGAGAAAAGAAATCTGACTTTTACGGAATAGAATCAAACCATTTAAGAATATGAATTACATTGTTTGATTTTTGCTGAATAGTTTGAAATCATACAATGTTTTAAAAGTCTTAAGAGTTTTGTGAGAGGTGATGTGACAATCCCAGTATGGAAAGGCGATGAGGCACCTCCTGAGGGTACACCAGCACATTATATGACAATTAATGTATGATTAGACACATGTTTATGGCTTTGTCAATGGTGCAAGATCACTAAAAATGAGGGTCCTTTGAGTTTTCCAAAATATGGTTCATTTGAATTAAGATTTATTGAAAGATTGAGGGACAAGCTATACAACATGAAACCACCACCTAGACCTACACAGTATGAGGCTCTAAACATTTGAGAGAAAACTGCACATGCTAAGGATATAGAGAAATATAGAATAAAACTATAAGAGCAGTGTACAATTATGCAGATGCTCGAAGGGATGAGGAGCAACAGAAATGGAGAAAATCTATAATCTAAAGGACTAAGCTGTATCTAGCCATTACTACTGACAAACCTGAGAAACAGAAAAATGACAAGACACCAAAAAAAGGTGATGAGGGAGCTGCAAAGAAATTAAATACTGAGAGTGATTCAGGGGATTCAAATTTGGATGCATTGTTAGCCACGCATTCACCACCATATGTGGCCTCTATAACTAATGCTGAGGGAATTTTGATAGTGGCTTCGGCCCCTGTTGACACGAACATGGTTCAAATTAAAAGGCTATTACTGCTGACTTAGTCCATTATACAACCAGTTATATCAATATTGTGCCTGCATGAATTGAGACTACACCCACAGTGATGCCTCCAGTTGTTACTGCACAAATTGTAACTGTACTAGCACCAATGACTAGAGTTGTAACAGCACAGCCCTTAGAGATTCGCACACCGACTGCTCCGATTAATGTTGTTCAAGATACTGTAGCTCAAGGAGCTGTTGGAGGAGCACCTGCGACAGGGTTTGTCCCGACATCACAAAATTCAAAATTTGTTACTTGGCCAACACCTCAAACAGCTTAATCATTGAGAGAAGGGAGAAGAATTTACCTCCAACACCAATGAAATAGGGTGAGATCAATTTATTTGAAGATGGGATTCCCCCCCCATGGTTTGAAGAGATGGCTGTGAATACAAACGACAGAAAGTTGGGTTATCATCACACAACAGACAGACAAAGGGAGATCATTGAATGTCTCCAGATTAAAAATAGAATTAGAAGAAATAATCCGAGGTTGTTTGGAACTCAAAGATGTGAACCACTACAAAGAAAAGAAATTGATATATTTGTGTAAAGGAATTACTAGACGTGCAGCAATGACACATGATAAATTGGCAGAACTGGCCAGAAAATATGATGTTGATATTTCAAAAAGTGTTCAATTTCAGAAAAGTTTCAGGGTCCTATTGGATGATGAGTCTATTGAGACAATGAGTTCTTCATGAATGCGATTACACATCACTGAATTAGTAAAATGCATTTGTAGATGGGGGATTTTGAGAATTTTGAGAATAAATTAGCACAGAGCACTGAAAAGAAAAAGAAACAATTAGGGATAGCTGAAGCCAATAATAAACCACTGACAGGTTCCCTAGATGAATAAGAAGCTTTGGCCTATCCTTTGAGAGAAATACAGGAAGGACCATATGCTCATGTACCTTGGAGCAGATGAGATCTTGCTGCATTTACAAATAATTTTTCAAAATTAGGAGATAGGCTTGTATAGTCATACACACAAGCTGACAGGTTTTTTAAAATTTCAAAAGTGTTGTGAATTGATTTGAATACATTTTTTATATTGTAGTGGCATGCGATTTATGCACAGATGTAAAGTTGCTGTACAATGGCCACATGCAGAGCTAATGAAAGATGCTTGCGCTAATCTGTGGCGGCTGGCAGGGAACAGGGGTTGTGGGGTGGGGGGGTTGAAAAATAAAATGCAATGAAAAAAATCCACTTACTATTTTCTGCTGCTGTCGTCTCTTCATTTCTTCTCTTCCTGGCAAGACCGGAACCAGGAAGCACACAGGCTCTCCTAATCCAATCACAAAACTGCAATGCAGCGGTGTGATTGATTCCCCTAAGCCAATCACAACGCTGCAATGCAGCGTTGTGATTGGTATGAGCGCCGGTGTTGGGCGCTGAGAAGGGGACTTGGGGCCAGGGCATGTTCCCCACCAGGCTGTGTAATGCAGCCTGGTGGGAACATGCTAAGTGCGCATGACACTATGGCCGGGCCAAGACGGTCGGCCAAGCGATCATGCATACTTTGAGAGTGTGCAATCATCACTCTTCCCAGGCTCGGACCCCAGCCCCACCCTGCCCTAACCAAGCCCCGTAGCAAAGAAAAATAAAATGTCAATAAAAAAGCTATTATGATTTTATTTGTATTTTTTCTGCTCTCAGAGCAGTGGGGCAACGCTCCTACGCCTTAGCGAAGGAGCTGCCCCTGGTACTAATGCAACATCTCCTGAGGTTATGGAGAAATACGAAGCAGTGCTCTCATTTCTGAAAGGCAAGGTTGTTCCAAAAGATATTTATTTGTTAAAAATTAAAAGAACTACGCAAGAGCCAAAAGAGTCAGTGTATGATTACTATGAGTGGTTGCTTCAGGTGTTTCAACAGCACAGTGGAAGGGAATATCATGAATCCAGTGATATGGGATTTTTCAAAACTCAGTTTGTTTTTGGGTTAAGACCAGAGATCAGTACACATATAAAACAGTGATTTGCTGGCAAACAAAATCATTGGATAAAATCCTGAGATATGCAAAGTATTGCAGTGATGAACAAGAGATGAAGCATAAAAAGCTTAAGAAGAAATTCATGTTAGCTCAGATGAAGTTGGCTCAGAAAGGTTTTCAGAATCAGTTATTTGCAGGAAATGTTGAAGGTATGCAAGGAGTTGGTTTACAAGCTGGAAGACAAGGTTCTCAAGGAGGATTTAGTGTTTCACAGGGTAGAGGTAGAGGTGTTCTAGTTGATCAGAATTCTGGTGTAGTTGTTGCAATTCTAAAGAAGATGTAACCTTTGTAATAAAATCGGGCATTGGAAGAGGTAGTGTAGACCTAATCCAGAAAGAAGGAATGGAAATGTTCAAATGCAAGGAGGGGAGCAGATGCAGATGCAGAATGTACCCGTTCAGCAGGTACAAATGCCAATACAGAAACAGGTTCTAATGATGCAGGTTTCTGCAAGCCCAGATAGTCCCACAATATATGGGAAACCCCAGATGTAACCTACAGCAGATGCCGAAAGCAAATCTAAATCCATTTCAGAATCAAAACACATTTCAACAATTCCAGATGTTAGACAATGACAGTTTGGGCTCTGATAATTCCCAATGAAGGTGCCTGAGGGGGAGGAAGGTTGCGTGCTTCGTGCAGTCTTGGAGGTATACCAGAGTATACCATTTGTAGAAGGAGAAGTAAAAGGCCACCAAGTGTCATTTTTGATGAACACCGGTGCTAACAGATCCACTGTTTAAAGTCCCAGAACTACCCCGCTCGGGTAAGATGTTATAAGTTGTAGGAGTTTCAAATAAACAGATTACTAATCAAGTTTCAGAAAAGATCCCTGTAAAAATTGGTTAGTTTGAAGAAAATCATCAGCTTGTTGTCTGTGATTCTTGTCCTGTAAACTTGTTAGAAAGAGACTTATTGTGTAAGATAAATTGCACAATTTACTCCACACCAGATGGTGTAGAATTCCAGACACCTGATGAGGATGTCGAGTTCAAAATTAATCGACAAGAAACAGTTGTAAGTTTGTACCCAGTAAGAACAATTGAGGAATTACCTTCAGATGTGAAAGCAACAGTAAATCCATAAGTGTGGGATTTTACAGGAAAAGATATTGGACTGATTAAAGGTGTAGTACCTGTCCGAGTTACAGTGAAACCTAATGCTGTGTATCCAAGGACACCACCATAAAATGTGACTCCAGAAACAATTGCGGAAATGAAGACATGCTGAGAAAAGTGAATTTGAGGGAAATCTTTTGAAGCCCACGCAACTCTCTGATCGTGGGTTTACAGAAGCCCAATGGTAAACATAGGATCATGCAGGACCCCCGAAAGATCAACAACATTGTTATTCCATGTGGTTTCATGGTACCTAATCCAGCCACCATACTTTTCCAAATTCCATTTACTGCAGAATGGTTCACTGTCCTGGACCTATGTCAGGCTTTCTTTACTGTTCCATTGCATGAGGACAGCCAGTACCTGCTCTCCTTTGTGTTCAGAGAGAAGGTTATGGCATGGTGCAGAGTTCGACAGAGGGTATACAGAGAGCCCATCTATTTTCAACCAGATCTTAAAAAGGAATCTGAAGTCCCTACAGATGTCTTACTGATCAGTTCTCGTGCAAGTCATTGATGACCTACTTGTGGCATCAGACACACAAGAAGCTTGCAGACAGGATACAATTGCCCTTTTGAATCACTTGGCAGAGAATGGACTTAAAGGGTCCCCAGGTAAAGTGCAATATTGTTAGAAAAAAGTCCACTATGTCAGACATATCATTGAAAAAGGAGTGAGAAAGGTGTCACCCGAGAGAGTGGAGGCCATTTTGCAAATTAATTCTTCTCGAACTCAAAGAGAAGTCAGAATGTTTCTGAGAATGGTTTGCTACTCTAGACAATGGATACCAAACATTTTCCTAATGGCTAAGCCTTTTCTGAGGCTGACACACAAACATGTGCCTGATTTGCTTCCATGGGACAACAAGTGCTCAAAAGGTTTCCTAGATCTGAGAAAAAGTCTCTGTCATGCCCCAGCAGTAGGAATGCCTGATTACAGTAAGATGTTTACATTGTTTTGCAATGAGATGGAGGATGCGCTCTCTTAGTGCTTACCCAGATGCATGGAGATTCACGAAGACCTGTGCTTTATTTTTCAACCACCATTTACCCTGTAGCTGCAGAACTGCCAAGCTGTCTTAAAGCACTTGCTGTGGTTGAAGTAAATTTGGAAAGATGTGAGATTATAGTGATGGGACATCCTTTAACTGTCATGGTCCCTTACTCTGTAGAAAGTTTGCTTACCAGAACAAAATATCAGTACATGACTAACAATAGGCTCACTAGGTATGAGCAACAGTTACTTTCCAAGGAAAATGTGATTTTAAAGAGATGTCAGATCCTAAAACCTTCAACACTTTTACATGTAAATGAGGATTTCATGGATGATGTTGAGCATGGTTGTCTAAATGTCACAGATTTATGCACCAAACCAAGGCCAAACATAAAAGCTTAACCTATAATTGAACCTGATTATGTAATTTGTTGTCTATGGCTCATATTTGAGAAACAATTAAGGTACCCTGAGAGCAGCATACACTGTCTGCACAATTCGAGAAATTGTAGAAGCTTCATGGCTTTCAAATGTTACCTAGGCACAAGTTGCAGAACTAATTGGCCTTACAAGAGCCTACAGGCTAACAGCCAAATTGAAAGTGCCTATATTTACAGGTAGTCGGTATGGCTTTGGTGTGGTCCAGGATTTTGGACAGTTATGGTCACAAAGAGGTTTCATGACTTCTTCGGGAACTCCGATACGAAATGATGAACATGTAAGAAACCTGCTGGAAGCACTACAGTTGACAGCAGAAGTTGCAGTGGTTAAATGTGCAGCACACAGGAGTGGCAATGGATAGGTAACAGTCAGAAAGAGATATGCTGATGAAGTTGCATGATGTTGTGGACTTGTGGCCTGAACATTTAATGGGGCTTACACAAATGGGTTTGAAGAAGACACTGCTTTTTCAATGTTATTGTCAGTGGCTGAGACAAGGGAAGAACTTAAAGAATTGCAGGAGAACATTTCAGAAGCAGAACAGCAGGGTTGGATCAGAGCAGGAAGTGAGAAAAATGCATATAAAATGTGGATTCAGCAGATGGAAGGCTTGTGGTGCCAGAAAGCTTACAGTTCGCCATGTCACAACATTTTCATGGTTCAACACACTTAGGGAGAGATACAATGGTGAGGTTGTTCAAACTGAATTGGTCTAATCCCAGGTTTTGAATGCTTGCAGATGAATTGTGCCATTGATATGTGACATGTCAACAGATGAACGTAGGGAAAAGAACAACAGTAACATTCAGTCATGTAGGAAGATCAGGTGGTCCCTTCAACAGAATAGAGACTTTATTGAGATGCCTGTTTCTAACGGGTTGACATACATCCTGGTTAGAGTGTGCATTTTCTCTTGATGTGTGGAAGCCTACCCAACAGGGAAAAATGACAGTCTCACTGTAGCTAAACTGTTGTTGTGTGAGTTAAAACCTAGGTACGGCCTACCGGCTTCTCTGGAGTCAGATCATGGGACTCATTTCAATAATAAGATCCTAAGAATGATTTGCACAGCATTACAGAATGAGCGGAAATGACACTGTAGCTATTGACCAGACTTCTAGGATGGTAGAATAGCTCAATGGAACCATAAAGTCCTGATTGGACAAGGTTTGTGCATCCACTTCAATGAAATGGGCTGATGTCTTGTCTTTGGTGTTGATGAGCCTCCGTATTTGTCCTGACACGAAGACTGTGTTATCTCCTCATGAGATATTGATGGAACGTGCAGTGAGATTACCTGCTGTGCCTGCAAATGCCTATTTAAACATTACAGATGAAATGATACTTGACTACTACAAAGGATTGACTGATGTGGTGTATTAGGTCTCTCACCAGGTTGAAGCTGACACTTTAAATCTGCATCAAGAGCAGTGCCACCACCTCTATCCCGGCGATTGGGTAGTGGTCAAGAAGCATGTGCGAAAGTCATGTGTGGAACCAGATCATCCTCATAACGAACACTGCTGTTAAGTGTTAGCAAACAAAGAACAGACGACAGACCAAGGTCCAGCTCAACCAATCCAGATGTACAATAAATTGAAAGGTGGTGCAGAAACACTTCCTGCACCCGTCGTCCAAAGGTGCAAATAACAACCAAAGATTTTCAAGAAAAAGCGGAAGGTGCACTCGCAGGAAAGTCAAACACGTAAGTAGTAGTTCCAAAATTATTTCCTTTATTCAGTCAGTTTTTAAAACTGGCACACAGCTAACGCGTTTCGTTCCCAATAGTGCCAAAAGGGAACTTCATCAGGGCTGTAACAATCACAAACAAAACATGACATTATAAAAACATAAACAACATTTTAAAAGCTACATATTTCACACAATGACCCACAAACTCATACAAAATAAATATATGTCACATTAATGTTACATACATATAGACATAACATTAAACATAGCATAAATTACATAAAACTGTATACACAACACATTAACACACATGAAATAAGAATACGAAATTCTTATGCATAAAATGACATAAGAAAAAATATATATATTCAAGAGGAAAAAACACAAGATGTGTCGTGACAATGTCATAGGGAATTTTGAGGAAAAGGGAAGAAGAAAAAAGGAAAATAAAAATAAAATAAAATAAGAAATATAATATATCTTAAGTAGATTGTAACATCTTGAAAAGAAACAGCACCATGATGTAAATGGTGCCATTGAAGTAAATACAAAAGTGTTAGAAAAAACACAGATATCAATTTAAGTGAGGAATTATCACTATATCTCACCTCTTCGATATCCAACTATTCCGTAGTAAATAACAAATATTTTTAGAAGAATAATAATAACACCTCAAAAGGCACAATCCACCCGGAGCAAGATGTATAAAGCTCTAAAAAGAAGGGGAAAGGCTACAGTTAGCATAATAAAATATAGGAAGTACAATCTGGGCATCTCCTATATTTAGTAATCAAAGTGAACATATATCAAATGGGAGCCAAAACGCTAGCATTAGAGTAACATTGAAGGACACCCATATAATAGTTCCAAAAATCAAAAAATTCAAGGGCAATACAAGAATAGAAGCAGACAGATAATGATATCCCTAGCGTGAAGACACCACCATTAACTTTAAAAAAAGGAAAACAATAATTAGTCTAAAAAACCAAGCCAAGTCCGCATCGCTTGTATCATTTAAAAAGAATGCCGATACTGTTAATAGTAGGTAAACTCACCTAGCACAAATCAATAATATAAATATTGTAATATAGATGGCTCAAAGCCTTAATAGTAATAGGCATAATCCGAGACGCTGCTTATTTGCAAAAAGGATCCTGGCATGCCTCCTGTAAAAAGGAAAAAATTTACTTATTACAAACAGCGTAGCCAGTGCTAAAGATCAGCACAAATTACTACGACAGATATAAGATGTGCATATTCCAAAAGCAGTGTGCGAAGTCCAAATAGACAACAAAGAATATAGGTAAGAAAAAGAAAATGTTTTGATCAGTAAAACAACATCAAAACCCTTTTCTAAAATATCCCTATATCGAACAATGATAATAAATGACCGGTAAACATGGAAAACCAAGAATCTTGCCATAGTATATCCTAGGTGTAAGTAAACTAATAAATACGGAGCAAGCAAATCATTTACTCCTAGCGTGCTACCTTTCATGGATGGAAGTGGTAACACCTGTTTTCCAAAACATGAAAGATGGTGACACGCAAAGTTCAAAAAATCATCACGTCCTGAGACTCCGTTCATAAACAAGGTCAGGAGTATGAGAATCTCCTCCTTACGCGCTCCCTAAATATATAACCAGGCAAGCAACTGACATGAAATTATCATGTGCTGCGAAGTAAACTTGATAATTCTATACAGAATTAAATATAAATATTTCCAGATAGTCACAACAGAGCAAATTTAAACAAAAAAACGTAAGGAATAAGTTACGGAAAACACGTCTAGGTACGCGTTAGTCCCATCTATGGTATATACAATTAATCTTTATATGGAAGTTAGAAAGAAAGCAGTATTCCCAAATAATCACAAAACAGTTTTATAAATAACGAAAACGTAACCGAACAGTCACAAGGAGCACACCTGAGTACACATAAATCCCAACAGTTATCTATGAGATTATTCAAAAACCAGCGGTCCGCTTACCTCTAGGACATGTAGTACTGGAACGGCATGATAACCGGCAGAGTTGATCTATACGTAAATGGCGCCATTATTTAAAGCCCAGAGGGTTTACCGCGTCATCTCGTAAATTACAGTCACATGGACGTACCGAAGACGCAAATCAAAAAAAGACCCGCGAAAAGGGACACAAAGCCCCAGTAGTTCTATTCAGGAACTATATAAATGTGGCGGCCATCTTATAGTGACAGAGAAGTGCCGATGATCAAATCAAAATGGGCTCAGAGAGTGATCTAAATACAATAAATCGCACCAGCACGTGCGACTTAATTTCACATTCGACTAAAAGTACCTGTCTTAAGAATGGACTTTCAAATCAGAAGACCAACCGACGAGCATATTATGATGATATCAAAGGGCCAAAACCCTATTACGAAAGGCAAATGAGGCCGAGATGAAAGTTGTTTCATTATATAAAGAGACGTATTTTAATAATATCGCAAGAGGCACTACACTGATTAGATAGAAAAGGTGAAGACAGGTACATAATTCAAAAAGAAAGTCCTGAGTGATGTGTGTTTGACATAAAAGAAAAAGAGCAACAAACTTATAACCTGAAATTCAGAAAAAGGGGTACTCAAAACGCAGAAAAGATATTGCTATCATGCATTATCCCAAAAAATAATGTAATTCCCTATCCGTATTGTGTCCCATTAAAGTAGCTTGGAGGCGACAAATCCATTTTGCTTCCCTCTGTCTAACCAGCAGTTCGCGATTCCCACCCCTGTTTCCACAGGGGACATGGTCAATACCATGAAACCAGAAATTATTGTTATTAGGGTGTATGTCCCTATAATGTTCACTGAGGGGGTAGCGACTATCCTTATTGATTATTGCCCTTCGATGTTCCTGTACACGTGATTTTAAAGAACGTACAGTACTACCCACATAAATGATGCCGCAATCGAATCCTAAAACATAAATTACATGGGTTGTATTACAATTTATAAAGTGTGCGATATCATAGGACCTAGAGTTGTTATATGTGAAACTGCTGATTTTATTGCGACCAAACGGACAGATATTACAACAGGCACAAGTGTAAAAACCCAAAGGTTTGGGGGGTAGCCAAGTATTCTGACCCTGTTTGTTAAAAACATAACTGGGACAAAGATTATCACGTAATGTTTTCCCTTACGAGACGTTACCATGGGTGTATCTGAAATCCTTTTTCTCAATCCCGGTACATCCAATAGCAAACCCCAATTCTTTTTCAAGATATTTCGGACTTTGCCACAATTAAGATTATATTGTGTGACTAAACTAACTTGCCTGTCTGGTATAGTACCTTTTTTTACTTTTGGGAGTATCACGGAGAGTATCCTCCCCAGTTAAGTTATTTGCTTTAATCACTGCTTTAGATAGGATCTCTTTTTTGTATCCCCTTTTTAAAAATCTCTGCTCACATTCGTGTATATTTGTCAAAAATGTTTCTTCCTTACTGCAGTTCCTACGGATTCTGGTCATCTCCCCAAAGGGGATGTTGTTAATTACCGACCTCGAGTGGGCACTCCCAGCATGGAGAACCCCATTACAAGCTGTATCCTTCCTAAAAAGTGTACTTTCAACTACCTGATCCTTAATATAGAACTGTATGTCAAGGAAATTAATTCTTTCTTTATCACAGTTCATAGTAAACCTGACGTTGAAAACGTTAGAGTTTAAATACACGAAGTATTGCTGCAACTGCTCTCTGGATCCTGACCATAGGCAGATAATGTCGTCTATGTACCTTCCCCAGTACACGATGTATTCCGTCCAGGGGGAGGCACGTTGGCTCCAGGCATACTCCCTCTCGAACCAGCCCATAAAAAGGCAGGCATAGGAGGGAGCAAACCTGGAGCCCATAGCAGTCCCAAGTATCTGCTGGTACCAACATTTATCATGCAGGAAAAAATTGTTGTCCAAAATTAGGTTAATCATTTCTACCACCATCTCATTGAATTCATACAGATTTGCACTTTCTTTGTCTAGAAAAGTCCTTACTGCGTGTAACCCAAAGTCCTTGACTATGCAGGTGTATAAACCCACAACGTCAATTGTTATAAAAGTAAGATCATCCGACCATTGGAAATCCCTTAATTTAACTAGGATATCTTTGCTGTCTTTGATAAATGATGGAAGATTCACAACATATTTCTGGAGCCTAAGGTCCACAAATTCTGAAATCCTTTCAGTGGGTGATCCCACCCCTGAAATAATAGGACGCCCTGGGGGAAAGCGACCCCCCTTATGGACTTTGGGCAACACGTAAATGCATGGGTACGTTGGACAGAATACTCTGAGATAATCAAATTCTTCCTCTGTCAAGAGGCCAGTCTCTTTCCATTCACTCAATTTTACATTGATTAGTTGTGTCAAATCCTGAATGGGATCTGCCAACACCTTTTTATAGCAAAGTGCATCATTAAGTTGACGTTCAATTTCCGTCATATAATCACAAAAATTCATAATCACAACCTTACCGCCCCTGTCTGCCTCTCTAATTACAATACTTCCATCAGACTTAAGTCTATTCAAGGCTTCTCTTTCTTTGGCGGTAATGTTGTGATTGACAGGTGTAAAAGTCTCCTTTGTTGTCTCCATCTTGTATAAATCCCTTGTCACTCTGTCATAAAAAGTGTCGATGTTTTGATGGTAATTAAAAGTCGGTACAAATTTAGACCTGGGTTTTAAACCGCTATCTGTGTTTGTTTCTTGTTCAATTTCCAAATCACCAAGCAGAGTAGACATCTCTGGGGCCGAGTTCCCATCTAAACTGAGCAACAGTTGAACATTACGAATTTCTCCAATTGTCTGTCTAGTGGCACATTCAGTCCCATTTTGCTCCATATCCTTATTAGCATGTTGTGAAAAATAATCTCGCAGTTTCAGTGCTCTGACAAATTTATACATATCAATGTGGACATCAGTTGAATCCCCACTCTGAGATGGACAAAAATTTAACCCTCTACTAAGGATAGACATTTCATCCTTGTCAAGTACTTTATTAGACAGGTTTACAATTTTCAAATCATTTTCATCAGGTATGTTATTACATGTTACCACATCACTTATTATAGTGTTACTCATCATTTGTTCCCTTTGTTCATGGAACCCCGACCTCTGCCTGTACCTGCTTTTTGTCCTCCTACCTCCCCTACGGGTTTTGGCTGTTCTCTTTTCTGTTGGAGCCTGCTGCTTATTCTTAGCTTGGCGAGCTCCTTCTGGAACGAAGAAGCTCCTTCTGCTAAAGGGAAGTCCTGTGTCACATTAGATGCTACACTGTTTAATGATGAGGAGGAAGCACTGCCAATAGAACTAGCTTCATCATTTGCCTCTTTTTCCTCCCTATGTCTCTTTTTCTCATCACCCACCTGCACATTATCAAATTTTTTTGCGAATGTATACACGTGCCCACCCCGGTAATCCCGGTCATCTCTTCTCACCTTTTTAAGTTTCTTGTCTGTAAGGTAAAGTTGGTAATCGTCCATAACTTGTTTTAAAATCGCAAAATTCTTTGTTATAAGATCTTTCTCATCCATTGAGTTAATTTCCTTCTCTATACTCTCTATTTCTTCCTGTAGTTTCTCTCCCTTCTCCCTTGCATGACGTATCAGGATTTGCATCATAATATGCGATGCATTTTCAAGATTACTCTCCCACTCGTTAAGGAGATCTTCCTTTAGGTCCTCAAATGTAGGGAAGATCAGAATTCTTAGCCCTTGTGGGATTTTCTTATTGCTTAGATATTGCTGAAGAGTTATCCCGTCCCACCAGCGGGATAATTCTTGTTTTTTTAATCTCTCTAATCTGAGAAACAATGTCCTCAGGCTCGAAGTAGTTGGAAAACTTTGTACTACAGATATATTAGTAGAGCTAACGTTAAACAAGTTTAGGGCCATTTCTTCTCTACCATCCTGGAATTTAGACATTTCTGTATATTTTATATAAGTAACAGTTCGGACAGGGTGCTGGACAGTCAAATCAGTAAATTAGCAAAGAAAGAACAGACAACAGACCAAGGTCCAGCTCAACCAATCCACATGTACAATAAATTGAAAGGTGGTGCAGAAACACTTCCTGCACCCGTCGTCCAAAGGTGCAAATAACAACCAAAGATTTTCAAGAAAAAGCGGAAGGTGCACTCGCAGGAAAGTCAAACACGTAAGTAGTAGTTCCAAAATTATTTCCTTTATTCAGTTAGTTTTTAAAACTGGCACACAGCCAACGCGTTTCGTTCCCAATAGTGCCAAAAGGGAACTTCATCAGGGCTGTAACAATCACAAACAAAACATGACATTATAAAAACATAAACAACATTTTAAAAGCTACATATTTCACACAATGACCCACAAACTCATACAAAATAAATATATGTCACATTAATGTTACATACATATAGACATAACATTAAACATAGCATAAATTACATAAAACTGTATACACAACACATTAACACACATGAAATAAGAATACGAAATTCTTATGCATAAAATGACATAAGAAAAAATATATATATTCAAGAGGGAAAAAACACAAGATGTGTCGTGACAATGTCATAGCGAATTTTGAGGAAAAGGGAAGAAGAAAAAAAGGAAAAGAAAAGTGTGGTGGAGTAAAAAACTGGGTGCATGTGTCACACACTCGAAGAGTAAGAAATCCATATGACGAAATAGAGACAGCTCCAAAGAGGAGAGAGGGGTGAAGAATGACAAGCCATTGCACCTATCACGGTTTCTGTAATTACATACAGTGGCATTGACGTCTCTGAAGAAGAAGAAACAAGAGTTTAACATAAAGAAGCAGGTAACACAGAACCAGAACAACAAGGGGGTTTGAGTGAATGAACGAGTGCTGGAACAAGAAGAGTCATCCACAATGCTGAATGGCTAAGAAACCATGGTCACAGAAACCTGAGATCGAGTGTGTCAGTAGACCGCATACTGCAAACAATTGCTGAGGAGATAGAGTCAAGAAGTTTCAGTGACACTGAAGACGATCAGCAAACACCAAGGAGACCAAAAAGAGCACAAGGGCCTTATCGAAGATATTCTGCACCTGAATGGACTTACTAGGTGAATCAAGTGTTAAACACACACATATCAGATTTCGGTGACCTGACATCTGAACTGTATTAGCCCCCATGACATCACGCTGAGAGACAATTTGAGAAAAGTTGTTTGAAAAGATTTCTGAAAGAAACAAGAAGTTTGAGAGAAGATTTTTAGGTGAAAGATTTGCAAAAAGACTGAAATTCTTATTTTTATATTAAAGAAGATTCCTAAGGCAGCTGAAAAAGAGTAGGGATAACATATAGAATACTGAGTAGGGTTAAGGATGACTATATGAAGATTGCTGTAAATACAAAGCAAAGAGAACTAACTGTTTAGGAAAGGACTGAAAGAAAACTAATTGCAAAAATGTTGCTCAAATATGAATTTACCTTTGAAAAAATGAAAGAAAAGAGGCGTTTGGCAGAACAGGAACAGTTGTTTAATTAAGCGCAGCAGCCGGGAGATCAGGCAACAGAGTCTTTTTCTGTAGACTGTCTCAAAGCACTTTGGTTTTGGCCATTATTTTATACATTACATGAAGCATCATAAACTAATTTATGCATTCCAAAAGTGACGGAAAATTGGGGCCTGGTCATTGGCCATAAATTGAGGTGTCTGAAGAAACACAGGTGGGTCTCGGCCTCTCCTGGACACAATGCAGGAACAGTGGGTACGTGTCCAGATGTCCGGCATGGGGAGCGTGTGATCACTGTGTGTAATGTGCATGCTGTGTTCTGATTGGCTGTGTATTCCTAACTTAGTGTGGCATCTAACTTTATGGTGTTTTGATGTTTTGGGAACGTGCGCTCCTTTGGCCAAACATGTTTTATTGTGGCCAATCTCCTGGGATCTTTGTGGTGTTGTGGCCTATCTGTTATATCGATCTGGGTTTTTCCTGTTCGCGCATTGTTTCAGGGTTACGTGTCCCCCACACCGGTGATCTGTCAATCAGTTGCTTCAGGCCTAGGTCACAGGGCCTTCCTAACCACACATTTCTGACTCGAGTTTGAGGGGAGGTCACATTGGGTAAATTCAACAACTGAGATGCGAGTTCGTTATTATATGGACATATATCATGTGTACATCGACATCGCATTTTCCCATATTAACAAAAGAAACTGCTCAAAATAATCTGAACTGAATTGCTAAATCATTTCAGCTGTGTTTTTGCTTCACAATCTGATTTCAGACAAACGTGTTGCCTAAATTATAACGGTATTAGTAGGGTATTATTTAACACCAGATCAGGACATTTGGTCAGCGTTTGCTCCTGTGACAGTTACACACACATTAGATGAGAAAAGGTTAAAGGCATCATTCGTGAATTACAGGCAAGATGATTATTCTACTAACATTTATTCTAGATTATTTCAAGAATACACACAAACAATGGACACAAAGGACTGTTATGTATGTGCCCGTTTTCCTTCGCCAGCTGCAGAAGAGATGACCTACCACCACCTTCCTTTGTGATATGCAGCAACATGTAGTATTTCGCTTACACTAGTATATAGGTGAGAACACTTTGAATATGTTTACTCAAATTATGGCCTAGTTCTTTCTAGAGTTCAATTAGTAAAAACTATTAACTGACTCTCACAAGCAAAATAAATGAACATGCCTTGGTATTATTTAAACCTTCTATGCCTATAGATAGTGTTAAGGCTTACAACAATTTAACAATTTAACCTGCTTAATGAGGCCCTTAGAGAAAGTGTTCATCATGGTTAGAGGGAAAAAGTACAACCATTTCACACAGTAAGAACATAAGAGAAAATGTTTTGAAAAACGTTCAAAAGAAAGACAAGTTTAAAAAGAAAATGATTTACCCTAAGTTAAAATTAGACAGAAGACAAAAAGGGAAAATATGTGTTTACAAAAGAAGAACCCAAAGTAGAAGTACACAGGAGGTGAATGGGAAATTTTGCAAGGAGACGAAACAGTCATCCCTGGAGTTTATTTCATTTGTGGAGAAGTTACTTACTTTCAATTACCTGTTGACTGGCAGGAAATTTGTTGATTGGCTATATTATTCCCAAAGATGTATCATGTATGTAGTATAGATGCTTTGACACTGACACCTGCACACAGACACACCAATAGTGCACAAGATGGGACTCAAGTGTTTGGAGACATTTTTGGAGCAATAATTCCTCCAGTAGGGGGTATTTTAAATGATGAAAGAAATTGAAAACTTTCAACAGTAGTCAACTGTTGCAAAGTCATCCTGTGTGCACTGTGCAACCCCATTTTTGCTGAATGGTACTGGTGGTGACTGACTCTGACTGTCCTTGGGCTCTGTCTAACCAGGCCAGGGCCATTGCTATGTTGAAAACACAGTGAAAACACACACATGTACCATTGTCATGACCTACCCTACAAGTCCCTAGTAGATAATAGGGCAGGGGGATTAAGACTAACTATAAGTCCCTAGTATACAATAGGATATGGCAGTTTAGAGGTCAGCAGCCCTTTCTGCACTTGCATGTGTGTACTGCTGAGTGCCTGAGGTTATTTTAAAAGCAGCCCTGCCTTGCAACACTGTTTTAAAAAGTAAATTAATTGAAAACTCGACTTTGGTGGTAGGGGCACTTTACAAGTGATAATCTATAATATTTTTGCACGTTCAGTACTCCCAGGGCCTCCCCAATTTGCCCCAGGGGTGGGGAGGTCATGTCATCATGAGCAGGGTCCTTGCAAAGATGTTTTATGTTCTCTGGGGATAGAGAAACTACACATTTCACTACCCCCATTGTAGTAAATTGCCTCCCCAATTCTACTTTGGTGCTAAGAGCACTGTGGAGTTAGGATCTACACTATTTGTTCATATTCAAGACTCCCAAGGACTCCACTGGGTGTCCCCGGGGTGGGGGGGTCATGTAACTCTAAGCAGGACCCTTTTAAAAGATGTTTTCTATATGTCCTGATGATCGAGTAATTGCACTTTTCAGTTTCCCCCTTGTGGATGCCTAGCCCATAGGATAACATTGCAATAGTTTATGAATGCATAAATATTGCTAGGAATTGAAGCAAAATATCATTCAAAGATTTAAGAGAATGGTATTGATAAATCCAACACTATGCTGTTGTTGAATTTATCCTAACTTGAATAGAAAATAAGTTATAAGACTTTCTTGTCTGTAAGCCAAAATTCAGCCTTCCTGCATGTAGTCTTCCCCAATTGGTCAGAGTTAACAGGCTTAGCCAGGCTGCTTTGATGAAGTGATAAGTGGCTTACCCAGGGAGAGGCTATCTGCTGAAGAGAGCTCTGCTACACAGGCATGCCAGAGCAGGGGGAAGGGGTTGTAAAGCATGAAGCTTCAAAGGAGGAATAGGACAGGCAAGGAATGCCAGATCCATCTACCCGATCCCCTCTGACTCAGCCAGATGGGAGGCTTAAGGAAGTAATCTGCAGATGTTAGGGGGTGGAGAGCTATGGAAATGAACCATACTGAGATTTGCTTTAGTGAGTTCTTCATGCTCTGCTGAGATTTCAGCCATGTTGAATTTTGGAGGAATAGTGCTTTCTGGGAGAAGATTATGCCACACTTTGGAGGAAGTGGTCATGCTCTGGGGTGTTGCCTTGCACCTCATTGGACAGAAGTGCTCTCCTGCTTGACTCCAGAGAACACTGAATAAATACGTGAGAGGTGCAGAGCCTCTCAGATCTGCTGCTTGAAACTCAGAAGAAGTAGGCTTGTCAAGCTGGAACCTTGATTTGCACTACCAGGCCCTCCATTCTGACTGACTGCACCTGCTGCATTATATGGAACTACAGCCCTGTGGTTTTACCTTGCTTCTGAAGGATTAAAGAGTGGACTCCCTGCAAGCTACAGGTTAACAGAGCTCACCTGCATCATCACCACCAAGAGTCCCCTGCCTGGAGTGCATCCAGTGGACTTTTAAGGGTTTTGTCCAGGTGCCTTGTGGGATCTGTGGTCCCAACCTTTCAAGGACCATCTTGGAGCTTTCAGATCTTTATACTGTGTTTTGGACACCTTGGACCCTCAAGAGGAACTTCAGGAAGAAGTTCCAGAAGTTAGGAGAAGTTTGGAGCACCTTTGGAAAAAAGCTTTATAAGGTGACCACCTTAAACCGCGACCCGTCCCGGATTCCAGGTTCATATTGCCGGAAGTCCAACTTCCAGAGTTTGACCGGGACCTCCTTGAAAGTCAAGCCAGTGAACTCTCACCAAATCCAGACTGGTGAAGAGCCCCAGCGGAAAAGGCTCCAGAAACGTTTCTAAGTCCAAACGCAAAATTTTGACCAGGGTCTACCACTCAATGTATCAGTGCAGGGCTCCATCGCGGTCGGCCTGATAGTTTGACTTTGTCCCGGTCAAGCATGACCAGATGTCTCAGAGTGGCACTATAGGTTTCTAGTACTAGAAAGTGTTTCATCCTAAAAATTCATATCTCTGGTATTCTAAATTGGATTTTTGTCATTTTGGAGTCATTTTAAAGATACAAATATTTTTTATTTTCATATATTGGTGTGGGATTTTTATTGTGTGTTGTCTCTTAATTATTTACTGAATTCATGTTTTTAATTGCTTTACAAACCTTTCTCCTAAGTTGAGCCTGCCTGCTTGCAGCCAAGGTACCCCAGATTGAGCATGGGAATAATTTATTGACACCTATACTGAGCCCTAGACCGTGTTAGAGGCCATATTGACAGTGGTAGATGTATATTTACCAATACTAATAGCCCACTTTCAAATATCAACAAGCAGGCAAGCAGTACTTCTTGAGCCTTATTAGTTGTAAACACGGAATTCGATTAGCATTAGACATTTTGCTCGCAGAAAAAAGGGGCATCTGAAAGATGATGAAAGTTCAGCATTGCTGCACATACATCTCAGATGAAAGTAAGAAAATTCTAGAGTTTGCAAAGAACATTTCTGACTTGAAACCTGAATTAAAGCCATTAGAGGTACCGAGTGTCTTTGCTAAAAATAACCAAAATCTGAAGGTGCTAAACATTATACTACCTGCACCCTTCATACTGTGGTGAAAACTTTACAGCTAGCAAAACAGGCATATGTACATAGGTCAGTACCTGGTGCACACAGTCTTCAATGTTATGTAGAAATTAGTATCTGCGATGTAGAATATTACTCCTGTAGAAAACATTTTCTGCAGAACCCAAAAACTTGTGTGGAACATAATTAGCACAAGTCAACTGACATCTGCACAGTTACTCTTGAACACAAATATTTATAATGTGTTCAATAACTTTGCACACCTATTTTGCATTAGGAGTAGAGGTGGGCGGAATTTGCGTAGTCGCGCTACGCAAAGCTCCGCGAAACGGTAAAAAATCTCCGCGAGCACGCAAAAGTTCAGCGAACACGCGGAATTGCTTGTTCCGCCCGTTCGCGATGCTTTTTTCCTGTTTGCGAACGCTGTTTGCGTGCTCGGGGAGAAATATCTTGCGAATACGCATTTTGAAAGCGCGAACAAGCAAAAAGTTCCGCGAAGCCGCGGATCGCGGAATTTTTGGTAATTCTGCGTTCTCCGCGGACCGCGAAATTACCCAAATTCCGCAAATTCCGCGAGCGGAACGGAATTTACAGCCCAGGCCTAATTAGGAGCAGATATGTTTTGTAAAGACTTATAGCCATTAGCTGGACCCAGACTGTACAAAATTAGGTAGACATGTGATATGGTACTTACCTCCCACTATGTACACTATAAAACAAACTAGCACACTCATTGGATGATGTCATCAGTTATGTCATTTTAGATGTCATTTGAGATGTCATCAGTGATGTCATGAATGATGTCATAGAACATGTCACCAGTGATGTCATATTTGAGGTCATAAGCAGCGCATGGCAGAGGAGTAAGTTATGGTTAGTGCTGCTAACTATAGCTGGTGAATCTCTGTGGTGTTTTTAGCTCAAAACATTAATTCTGTCATTGACAAATTCACATAACTATTACTTTTGTTTTTTTCAGTAAATTTCAAAGGTTTTTTTTCTAAACAAAAAGGATCTTTTTATCACACCTAATTATAACGTTACTTTAACCCTTGTTTTTTTCAGTGAATTTGTAGATTTTTTCTATGTAAAGTAATATTTAATTACTATGCATAAATGTAACGCCCAGCTGCGGCCAGGCCCTGCAGCCAACACCCCCTCCATACAGCCAACCCTACGCTGCAGGTGTTGACCATAGGGCTTGACTCTGAGGACCCCCTCACCTAGGGCTGTTTGTTTTTTTTAATTAAAGGGGAGGGGGCAGTGTGACCCCCCTCTCTGAGCCTTCTTAGGCCTTAGGGGTCCCATCCTCCAAGTCTTGCTTATTTTTGTAAACTGTGTTTACTGGCATTATGCAATAAGTACATAAGTACAATGACAACAAACAAATTGTGCCACATGCAAACTATGTATGTTAGCATACTAGCCACATTGTATAGAACACAGTTGAAAGTGCCAAGACAGCAGTATTCAGCGATAGCATGATACCTTGCCCAGGATTCTAATCAAGATCCGAGAGGGTTAGCAGATATGTGGTAAATGGATCCCATTTTTTGGGGGGTTGGGATGATACCGGGAGTTCTTCAGCATACAATTCTAACTGCTCACTACAGGACGATATGACCCTGAGCCATTGGCGTCGAGTGAGCACTCTACGTTTGCACCAGTTCATTGCTACACATCCTTTGGCCAGCAGCAAAGCAACTGCCACCAGTCTGCAGGCTGCAGATCTTTTACCAGGCCGGCCAGACACACTCAAGATTCACACTCCACAGGCTCTAGTGCCATATCAGTGAGGGCCTTTGCAATCTGTATACAGAAATGGTGCACTGGGGCCACAGCCAAGACAGATGTAAAAAACCAGCATCTGGTTCCCTGCACCTCACATAACATGCATCATCACACAGACCATATCTATACAGTTTAGCAGGCTATTGCCTAGAGGCGTGTGTACAAAATCGACCGTGAGGCCTGGAGGGTGGAGAGGGGCTTTCACACACGGGAAGTGGGAAAGGATACATCCTCCCAAATGATATCCGTCAACAAAAAGTATCCTGTCCAGAAAGAGCTAGAATATAAGGTATGGGCACAATTCTCAATCAGAGGAGTGATGGTATGCTTCTACCACTATTGGGAGCAATACCTCTTTGTATAGTAACCCTCACACACTCTAATAGTGTCATGCTTCATCATCGGGTTCACCCTGGCTCCTAAAGGCCAGGGTGGGCTCAACCGTGTTTCAGGGAGCTCTTTGGAGAAAATGCCAGGGGGGTTAAAGATTAAAAACCCACCATACACTCCAGGTATCCCTTTAATATGGAGGATATTAAAATAACAGGAGTAGGGTGTTCCAATGGTCCTATGACCCTAAGAATATGCCAACATGTTTCAGCCAGTGAACGGCCCTATGGGTCCTCGGCTTTCTTCAGGGCAAAACTTTGTAATAAATACCTCCTGGAATCATTAATATAGCATCACACTTTTAAATTGAAAATGTTTTACCAAACATAAGCGCCCTCTGGATATACTTATCCTTATTATGGCGTCTATGTTCACAGGTCCGTCCAGCCTATGGGGAGACATAATATAACACAAGACTATTGTGTCTCTACCATACAATAAAGCAATTAAAAAGAAAAAGAAAAGTGCCTCATACAGCGTGCAATCCCTCTTATCCTTATTCGATAGGGTGCCGCGCTGTGCTTTAATCAAAGAGGGTACAGAATCCCCCTCATTCAAGTGCCACTCATTGTGTAATCATATATAATAATATATTTTGTGCATTGACCCCCGAAACTGACTTTTTTCAAAGAGGTGTACGATGAGTCATTCTCTACATAATATGCAAATGAGGGGCCCCCACTGGGGTGTCGTCAGTGCAAGTTATATTTTCGTCATCCAATTCAGTGTTCTCATATTAGGTTAAAAACATTTTAAAAACAATTCATGCCCACGTGTCTCTAGATGCAAGATGAACCCGCATGGAAGAACCAGTGCTGAGATGTTTCGATAGGTATCCGGCCCATGTGGTGATAATAGGAAAAATAAACACAAATAAGCTCTTACCCAAATTCGGAGGACAAACTACGTCTCACGAGTGCAGACTTAATGGGGCAGTCCTCTAGTCAAACACTGATAACAGAAATAGCTAGCCGCTCTGTGAGTCGCTGTCATTACATTACTATCACATCATCATTGTATTTAGCGTATGGAAACAGAACCTGGTTCCATATCCTAAAGCTGTTACAGAAAAATAGAGAGACATACGTCGTCAAGGATCCTAACCCCGAAGAATAACCTACTCGGTTCTGCATCTCCAGGCTTTGTGAGTGCTGGTGGGTTGGACCCGTGTTTGTTATAAAGGTTTGTCGGGGGAGGAGTGGTCTCAGTAGATGGCTCCACTCACAGCCCTCGGCGCTCGTCAATTACGTCATTATCGTAACCATTCCCATTGAACTACAAGACACCCAGGGAATGCTGGGAAACATAGTTCGTGGGCACAAGTCGGGCGCGTTTTTGTTTCAAACTTTATTGTTTCTAGACATGTTCAACTCCCCGGCCAGAGTCTCATCATTTCATATCCCTTTGGTCACATCTTAGTATTATTCAAGGTATCTTGGGCATGGGATGGGATAACTCGACCCTATATAATTTTTAGGTCTACCTCTCGAAAATAATCGGTAGTCTTGCATTATTTACCTGCAAGTGTCAGATCACAATATACGAATATTTGGGGGTATTGTTCATTCTTTAAAAAGAGAATTACACCTGGATATAGGGGTGTCAGGACTTAGGCGCATGGCGTCTGCAAGAAATGAGTGAGGTCATTTAACAGAGAAGCACGAATCAGGATGTTTTCAATATTGACATGGAAAACTACATCTCCCATGAGGCAATGGGTGTTTCTGTAGTTTTGATGGGCCAATCCAAGGCCGTTATATACGGACAAGGCACGTCGGACGACGTGCGTAATTCTGTAGTGATACTTTGTTTCCCACGAAGGTCTTGAGGAGATATTCTACGCATGGATGTTTCCCGTTTGATGTCAGGCTGCAGAGGGCTGAGGAAGCTGTATTTTGTTCCTTTCATGTCCGTGCCTGGCTTCCAGAGGTGAGGAGAGTAACGGAGATTCGCAAGCCACGGAGGTGAGCTTGATGTTCTTAGGCGGCAGCGGCAGGAAAAAGCAGCCGTCTTCTTGATTCACCGCTGACTGGAGTTGACATGGCGCTGCAGTGAAGTAACTGCAGTTGTGCTGCCTTGGTCTAGTCCAGAGCTCAGGAATCAAACAACTGTGTGGCCTGAATTTGGTATTGACAACTATTGAGAAGTTATGAACTAATAACTTGGAACTAGAGACGTTTTTCTTTGTATTCGTTATCTGGATGTGGGAGCGCTTTGACTTTGGATACTCCTATGTTTTTCCTTGGAGAAAATAAGTAACTTGGGGCTGTTGGGTTTTCACGTCTCGAATAACAACCTTATTACTCCTTCGCAACTATATGCACATTTGCTTGGATTACTCATTTTTATTTGGAGAAGGCTTCTGCATATCCTTTTAATTTTCTTTGGCTATTTTGAGGGGATAGTGTACATAATATTGGGGCAGTTGCATTGCGGCATGAAAGAAGTGAGATAACAGAGTACTCTTGGTTGAGGTATGTGGTGTTCCCTTATTTATTGAGAATTATTGAGAGTAGTTTCTTCCATGCGTTTAATCTTGTTTCTCTCTTCTTTCAGGTTTCTCCTTCTTCCCAGCTGTTCCCTTCCTATCCCTTCCCCCGCTTGATCACCCTAATATTCTGTTTCACACATCTGAATTGGGGGTATCGAGAGGTGGACCCATTTGAGCATTGTTCGGATCCTGAGGAGTTCCTTCTTTCACCCTTGCAAGATGGAAGCAGTGACAATGGGTGTATATTTGTATCCACAGTGGCTTTTAAGGTGGTTATGTGTTCCCAGGGTCTCATATTCATCCTATGTGGCCCACAGGGATGGAATCAGTTACCCGTGTTTATCGTCAAATAGGACCTGTAATGCAGGGGAATCCTTTTACATTATGCCAGTGTCAGTTTATGGTCGTACGTGGAAGGGCATTTGTTCCTTTCACATTGGCCAAGGACCTAAGTGTGAAGGTATATGTAAATATTTTTTGTGTATGTATGTAAAGAAATATATATATATACATATACCCCTCCTGGTCTCTTATGCTCTACCCAGCTGGCCCCAGGGGATAGAATCATTTAACCCGTGTTCGTGGGTTTTAAGGGCGTAAACCCATCTTTGTTCCTTCAATAGAAGTCTCCTCGGTAGGTCAAGGCCTCCCTTCACTTTTTCTATGATTGTCCACACCAGGTCTTTATCTGTGTGTTGATGTTCAACATAGTGTGCTGTGAGTTTAGTAGCACTAACCTTCCTATGTATAGTGCTCCTGTGCTCACTGATGCAGATTTTAACCTTTCTTGTAGTCATCCCAACATAACGTTCTCCGCATGGGCAGGTCACCATGAACACACAGTTATCTGTATTACAATTTGTGTGTGCATGTTGCTCCCACAGCCGTGGGAGTCCCAAGTCAATGTGGGATGTATGGGTGGTGAATTGACAAGCTATGCACGTCCCACAGGGGAAGTGGCCTCTCACTTGGGGGGCATTCCATAGTGTAGTTTGTCTCTCAGCTTTCTGTTGGTATGAGACTGTGTGGATCAAGGGATTCCTCAAATTTCAGTTTTTCCTGAATGAGAACATTGGTTTCTCAAAATTCAGATTATTGGAGGTCAGAATATTCCATCTCCGATTGATAATCTTCTTGATGGTGTTAGAGGAAGAGTTGTACGTAGTCACACAGATTAAAGATTCAGTTTCCTTTCTTGATTGATCTTCCAAAAGGGCCGACCGGGGGGTATTTCTGGATCTCTGCTGTGCCCGAGTTATTATCCTCTTTGGATAATGCCTCTCTTCCAATCTCTTAGTTAGGAGGGCTGCCTCCGATTTATAGGTATCCAGGTAGGAACAATTCCTACAGATTCCAAGGAATTGTCCAACAGGGAGATTCTCCCTCAGGGATCTTGGGTGGGTGCTGTTGAAACTCAGAAGGCTGTTTCTATCTGTGGGATCCTTATATAGTGAACTTTCCAGCTTCCCGTCTCTGGCAATGATGTTAACATCCAGGAAGGCCACCTTGTAACTATCCGTTGTCATCGTAAAACGGAGGAAGGGATTGAGTTGGTTTATCCAGCTCCCAAAACTCTCCTTGCTTGTTTGATCACTGTGCCAGACTACAAAGATGTCATCAAGATATCGGAGACAGGTCCGGATTTGTCCTGAGTATGGATTCCTGGCCCAGATGTATTCCTCTTCCCACTGACTCATATAGAGGCATGCTATGCTGGGGGCAAAGGTACTGCCCATTGAGGCCCCGTGCCTTTGCAGGTAAAGTTGGTCTTCGTAAAGAAAGAAGTTCTCAGTCAGGGACATCTTCATGAGAGTCACGATCCACTCAATAGGTGCTTCCCAGGTCCAGTCTTGTGTACGTAATATGTCCTCAATGACGCGGAGGCTCTCCTCCTGAGGAATGCTGGTATATAATGCCTCCACGTCTAAGCAGATCATCTTCTCTTGTGAGGGGTCATACTCCAGTTCTGCAAGGATGTTGAGGGGATGTTTCGTGTCCTTGACATAGGATTTGATTTTCGTGACCAATGGACGCAGGAAAAAATCAGTGTACTGGGAAAGAGGTTCCAAGATTGAACCTATTCCCGATACTATCGGTCTTCCCGGAGGGGGGATCCATCCCTTGTGGATTTTAGGCAACGTGTAGAGTGTTCTTGGTTCTGCAGACTGAAGAAACTCTCTTTCCTTCTTAGTGATCCATCCTCTTTCTAAGGCTCCCTCTCAGAGCTCTGTTACTCTTTTCTGTAGGTGAGAGGTGGGGTCGCGTTGCAATTTCTCATAGTGTCTTTGGTCACATAAGAGGCTAAGACAGGCCTCCCTATAGTCTTCCAGGTATTGTATGACCGTAGCGCCCCCCTTATCAGCTGGCTTGATTATTATATCAGACCTTTCGTTCAGGGTCTTCAGAGCTTCCCGTTCTTTCTGCTCAAGTTTTTGAACGCCTCCTTGTTGGGTTCTAACTGTTCAATTTCTTTAGACACTGCTTCCTCAAAGGCTAGGACTTCCGGGGGCATACATCCTCCAGCTGGACAGAAATTGGACTTTTTCCGTAGGGTGGTATATCCTGGTTCACTCTCCATCTTGGGTTTCCCTTCAAAGAACGCCTTAATCCTGGTTTTCCGGTACAACTCGCCGAGTTCGTATCGGATTTTAAATGTATCCATTTGGGTGGTTGGGACGAACCCCAAGCCTTTGTATAAAGCTGCCATTTCTTCGTCACTAAAGGTTTCATTTGTGAGGTTCACGACCAAGTCTAAACCGAGCTCGTTCCTGGTGATGGGTCTCTGGTCTGGCTCCTCGTGTTCGCTCTCTCTGCCTGTGGGTCGCTCCACTGTACCTGTTTGTTGGACCACCTGCCCCGTCCTCCTCGTCTTCCTCCCCGACCTAAAAAATGCTGTTGGTTCTGATTCGGGTGGAAGAAGGGTATGTTTTGAAATGGCGGGGGTCCTGGGTACTGTTGTGGTCCGTATGAGCTGGGCCAGCCAAACATTTGGGGAGGAGGATGATGGTAGTTGGGGGTAAAACCTCTCCCCCTTTGGCGTCTTGGTTTTCCCCTCCATCTGTTGGCCGAGTTGTCACTACCCCATTCATCTGAATCTGATCGCGATGACGTGGAGTCGCTTCTGTTGGACTGGTCTGTATCTGGATCTTATTGGGCCTTATAATCGTCCCTGATATATGGATAAACCTTCTTATGAGAATTTGTTTTTAGATCTTTTTGTAACTTTGTAATTTTACTCTGCATCAGGAACTCTTTATGTTCATTGATGTCTTTGTTGGCTTCTTCCAGTTTTTTCTTGAATATTGAGATTTTAATTTGAGTGTTCAGAAGATCCTCACTTGTCTTGATTTTGATGACTAGTGCTTCGGAAAGACGTTTCGCTGTGTTGATAATCAAGATCAACCAATCACGTGTACACCTCCACGCGATCAATCATCAATCAGAAGTTTGTTAAGCACAGCTACTCACCCGTAAGGGTCTCAAGGCACTAGGGGTAGGGAGGGTGCAGGATCCATTCCATCAAGGAGGGGGTCTGTCGAAGAGCCAGGTTTTGAGGTTTCTTGTGAAGATGGGGAGCGATGTTGTCTGACTGAGGTGGAGCGGAAGGGCATTCCAGGCTTTGGCCACGAGGAAGGAGAAGGAGCGGCCTCCCGATCTGGTCTTTCTGGTGCAGGGGACCATGGCGTAGGAGAGCTGGGCTGATTGTAGGGTCCTTTGGGGTGCGTGGAATTTGAGTCGGCTGTTCAGGTATGCTGGTCCGGTGCCGTGGAGGGCCTTGTGTGCATGGGTGAGTATCTTGAAGGTGATTCTTGCCTTGACAGGGAGCCAGTGGAGTGTGCACAGGTGCTGGGAGATGTGGCAGTGTTTTGGCAGGTTGAGGACCAGTCTTGCGGCGGCGTTCTGGATGTTCTGTAGCTTGCGGGTGAGGTTTTTGTTTATTCCGGCATAGAGTGCGTTGCCGTAGGCGAGTCTGCTGGTGACCAGGGCGTGAGTGACGGTCTTTCTATGTTCGAGGGGGATCCATTTGAAGGTCTTACGAAGGAGGCGGAGGGTGTGGAAGCAGGAAGACGAGACGGAGTTGATCTGGTGGTCCATTATGAGCTCGGAGTCCAGGATGATTCCCAGGTTGCGTGCGTGGTCCGTGGGGGTTGGAGGGTTTCCGAGGGCGGAGGGCCACCAGGTGTCGCTCCAGGCATCGGGGTTTGGGTCCATGATGAGAACTTCTGTTTTGTTGGTGTTTAGTTGTAGGCAGCTGTTTTTCATCTATTTGGCGACGGCTTCCATGCCTTCTCATAAGTTGTGTCTGGTGATGTTGGGTTCATTGGATAGGGAGAGGATGAGTTGGGTGTCGTCTGCGTATGACACAATGTTCAGTCCGTAGGTCCTGACGATGGGGGCGAGTGGAGCCATGTAGACATTGAAGAGTGTCGGGCTGAGGGAGGAGCCCTGGGGGACTCCGCAGGTGGTAGGTATAGGGTCCGAGAGGAAAGGGGGGAGTCTGACCTGCTGCTTTCTGCCAGAGAGGAAGGAGCGGAACCAGTCGAGGGCCTTGTCCTGGATTCTTGCGTCGTGGAGTCTGCGTATTAAGGTGCAGTGAGAGACTGTGTCGAACGCCGCTGAGAGGTCGAGGAGGATGAGGGCTACTGTTTCACCTGTGTCCAGTAGGGTGCGGATGTCGTCTGTTGCGGCGAGGAGGGCAGTTTCCGTACTGTGGTTTTTTCTGAATCCGGATTGGGAGGAGTCGAGGATGTTGTGCTCTTCGATGAATGTGGCGAGTTGGCTGTTGATGGCTTTCTCGATGACTTTCGCTGGGAAGGGGAGCAGGGAGATGGGTCTGTAGTTTTTGAGGTCGGTGGGGTCCGCCGAGAGTTTCTTCAGGAGGGGGTTGACCTTGGCGTGTTTCCAGTCGTCGGGGAACGAGGCGGTCGCCAGGGAGTGGTTGATGGTGTGGCGGAGCATGGGTGGGATGGTGTCGGCGGCTCTGTTGAAGATATGGTGGGGGCAGGGGTCCATGGGGGCTCCTGAGTGGATTGACTTCATTGTCTTCAGTGTGTCTTCGGTGGTGAGGGCTGTCCAGTTGTCAATCGCTGGTTTCCGGGTGTCGGCGGTGGTTGGTGAGGGTTCAGTGTGTTGGTTGTCTTCGTCGAAGTTGTCATAGATGCTCTTGATTTTGTGGTGGAAACAGGTGCTGAGTTTGTCGCAGAGGTCTTGTGAGGGAGGGATGTCAGTAGACTCGCTGGTGGGTTGGGGGAACTCATTGATGATGTTGAAGAGTTCCTTGCTGTTGTGCGTGTGGGTGGAGATTCTGTCTTCAATCGCTTTTTTCCTTGTTTCTCTGATGAGTTGGTGGTGGGCGTTGGTGGCGGCTCTGAAGTTGTTGTGGGCTACTGTGGATTTAGTGTTCCTCCAGGCCTTTTCGAGGCGGCGGCAAGTGCGTCTGGACTCTCGAAGTTCGGTGGCAAACCATCTGGCTTTCTTGGCACGGTTATTGTTGTTTTTCTTGAGGGTGGCTATGGTGTTGACGCTGTCTGAGATCCATCTATGCAGGGTTCGGGCTGCATTGTTGGAGTCGTCATTTTCTGCGATGGTTGGGGTGGAGTTGTTGAGTGAGGAGGTGAGCTGCTCGTCGGTGATTCTGGTCCAGTTTCTTCGAGGGAGCAGGTGCTGGTGTCTGTGGATGGTGGGTGTTCTGAAGGTGAAGTGGACGCAACAATGGTCGGTCCATAGGAGTTCGGTGGTGTGGCTGAAGGTGATGGAGTTTCCTGTAGTGAAGAGGGGGTCGAGGGTGTGTCCTGCTGAGTGCGTGGGCTTGGTCACGATCTGGTGAAGTCCGATGTTGTGGAGGTTGTCCAGGAGGGATGTGGTGTTGGGGTCCAGTTGGTTGTCGAGGTGGAAGTTGAGGTCTCCCAGCAGGGTGTAGTTGGTGGATGCGCTGGCCTGTGAGGAGATGATGTCCGTGATGGAGTTGGCGAAGGGTCCGCGGGGTCCAGGGGGTCAGTAGATGAGGGTTCCTTGGAGGGTGGCGGTGGGGCTGGCCAGTATCTTGAAGTGAAGGTGTTCCATTAGGTCTGTGTGCTCGTTGGAGCGTGTGCTCAGGCGGAGGGTGGATTTGTGGACGATGGCGATTCCTCCTCCCGGGCAGGTGGGGCGGTCCTTCCTGAAGATCTTGTATCCTTGGTGGATGGCGATGTCCGGTCCCGAGGTGGTGTTGGTCCAGGTTTCGGTGAAGAATGCTATGTCCAGGGTAGTGCTGTCGAGGAGGTCCCAGATTTCTGTGGCATGTTTGTCTAGGGATCGGACGTTGAGGAGGATGCATTGCAGGGTCTTCGGTTCGGGTGTGTTCTTGCGGTCGGGTTGTGCTGGGTCCGTGTTCCTTGCGGTGCTGTGGGTTTGTCGGCAGCGGTGACAACTGAAGGGTCCGTGGGTGTCCGCTGGTGAGGCTAGCTTGCAGTTGTTGTTGCGGCCTGGGTTGAGTGCGTGGAGTGCTGCTGGGTTGTAGTGTTGGCGGTGCGGAGGTCCAGGGTTCCTGCCGCTGGTCGCGGTCGGGTCACGGACGGGCGCAGATGAGCCTGCCTTTGGCACGCCAGCGGTGCGCCCGCTGTGCACATCCGCTGCGCGGCCACGCAGCGGCCGCCATTAAGTAGGGGTTGGGAGGGCTGAACAGCTGGGAGGCGGGAGCGGGGAGGGGAGCTGGATTGGTCGCGCTGGTCATGCTGGGGGGAGGGGCCGCGGGGGCAGCAGCGGCGGGGAGAGCAGGCGGGAAAGGAGGGAAAAAGGAGGAATAAAAGAAGAGGAAATAGAGTGGAAATACTCAGAAAAAGAGCAGAAATGCAGAAAAGTGCAGAAAGGAGAATAAAAATGAGGGTAGAAAAACAAGTGAAAACGGGGTGAGAGAAAGGAGATAGAGGTCCACTGGACCACCAGGGATGAGGCGCAGGTGAACCTGCGGGTGGAGAAGGGCCTCGAGCACCAAACACTCGAGAGTGCAGGGGCAGGCTTCACTTAATGGTGGAGCTGCGAGGGAGGGGGAGCAATTTCACTGACAATGAGTCAGTGACCATTCCTTTTTAAAAATTGGGTCATCTAGGAATATGCGTGGTTCGTTATTGACCAACAGTCCTGTTGGTGCAGCATTACCCCGCAGGTATTCCGTCATTATTGCTCCATAAAGGAGGATTTTCATTTGGGTTCTCTTGAGTTTTTTTTGTTTGTCCCAGTTTTGGGACTGATTTAGACATTGGGTGATGTTAGTGTCTGGTAGTAATGACGGTGCCGCTAGAGTGGCCAATGCCATTTCGTCACTATAGCCAATGCCAAGTGTTTCTGTCATGTTCACAGGTAGAAGTCTACTTGGCCAAATCAGACCGCGTATTTAAAAATGGATGACGTCGATACCTCACCCTGACGAAACTAAAATCCGAAGGGGAGATAGTTTATATGTATATTGGAATTGCCAATGTTACAAGAACCCTACAGCTGTGTGCTGCTCTATAACTGTGTACAAAATTGACCGTGAGGCCTGGAGGGTGGAGAGGGGCTTCCACACACGGGAAGTGGGAAAGGATACGTCCTCCCAAATGATATCCATCAACAAAAAGTATCCTGTCCAGAAAGAGCTAGAATATAAGGTATGGGCGCAATTCTCAATCAGTGGAGTAATGGTATGCTTCTACCACTACTGGGAGCAATACCTCTTTGTATAGTAACCCTCACACAATATAATAGTGTCATGCTTCATCATCGGGTTCACCCTGGCTCCTAAAGGCCAGGGTGGGCTCAACCGTGTTTCAGGGAGCTCTTTGGAGAAAAGGCCAGGTGGGTTAAAGATTAAAAACCCACCATACACTCCAGGTATCCCTTAAATATGGAGATATGGTGGATATTAAAATAACAGGAGTAGGGTGTTCAAAGGATATAATGGTCCTATGACCCTAAGAATATGCCAATATGCTTCAGCCAGTGAACGGCCCTATGGGTCCACGGCTTTCTTCAGGGCAAAACTTCGTAATAAATCCCTCCCTGGAATTATTAATATAGTAGCACACTTTTAAATTGAAAATGTTTTACCAAACATAAGCGCCCCTGGATATACTTATCCTTATTATGGCGTCTATGTTCACAGTTCCGTCCAACCTATGGGGAGACATAACATAACACAAGACTATTGTGTCTCTACCATACAATAAAGCGATTAAAAAGAAAAAGAATAGTGCCTCATGCAGCGTGCAATCCCTCTTATCCTTATTCGATAGGGTGCCGCGCTGTGCTTTAATCAAAGAGGGGACAGAATCCCCCCCATTCAAGTGCCACTCATTGTGTAATCATATATAATTATATATTTTGTGCATTGACCCCCGAAACAGACTTTTTTCAAAGAGGTGTACGATGAGTCATACTTTACATAATATGCAAATGAGGGGCCCCCCATGGGGGTGTCGTCAGTGCAAGTTATATTTTTGTCATTCAATTCAGTGTTCTCATATTAGGTTAAAAACATATTAAAAACAATTCATGCCCACGTGTCTCTAGATGCAAGATGAACCCGCATGGGAGAAACAGTGCTGAGATGTTTCGATAGGTATCCGGCCCATGTGGTGATAATAGGTAAGATAAACACAAACAAGGTCTTACCCAAATTCGGAGGACAAACTACGTCTCACGTGTGCAGACTTAATGGGGCAGTCCTCTAGTCAAACACTAAAGATAGAAATAGTTAGCCGCTCTGTGAGTCACCGTCGTTACATTACTATCACATCATCATTGTATTTAGCGTATGGAAACAGAACATGGTTCCGTATCCTAAAGCTGATACAGAAAAATAGAGAGACTTACGTCGTCAAGGATTTTTTACCAGGTCCCAGGAAGCCACGTCAGAAACGTTTCTATTATGCTGTCTACAATGAAATTTGGAAAATATCCCAACAAGAGTCCGCAGAGAGATTATGTGAAATCGACCGTATAAATCTAGAAAAGTCTCTAGCAATCGTAGACAATGGGTTAACTACATTGACCTCCAGGATATATTCCTTAGGCAACATTGTATCTTCTGCGATAGACATAGTAGAACAAGATTTGGCCATATTACAACATGGGCAATCTCAATTACGTTCTTTTATGTTATTAAGCTGGACGCTGCAATCTTCGCGTGCAGGCTATGTGCCTTGGCGTTATATCAACAGTACGTCTCTGTTTTCTGAATACAATCTAACAGATAAACAGATAGAAATGGCACAAAGGGGAGCAAAATATACAATGCTGCTTATCGAAACACTGGATAGATTAGCATTTACAGTGGCAGAATTACTGTCCATAGAATGGCTAATCCATGGCCACATAACTCTACCGGTCACTACTTTTCAGTTTCAGTATTGCCTTGAACAAAAGCAGGCAGGCAGATATGAAGAAATGGGTTGGGAATACATTAAGGAATCGTGGGTATTACCATACAGATTTCGGTGCTGGAGTGGGGATCGAGAAGTGTTTCTAAGCGGTACAAACTGTGAGAACGCTTTAAGTGGACCACTCATATGCCAGGATATAATGCTGTACGGGGCTTGTAATGGTTCTGTAGCGAACCTGTCCTGCCATTTGAGGTGCCCCAGCTGCAGTGATTACTCCAGCATTCAGGCTACTTTCAAATGGGAGTTACTTGATGCTGAACAGTCAAGGCTGCTGCGGAATGCTCCCGGGCATCGCATATCTGGGAACCGTGAGCTCCAGGGTTAGTTGTTGTATGCAAGTATTGTTTCCACCAACACATACAGTCAGGGAGATGCCGTTATGGCCTTCACTGAATGTTTCATTAATAATTAATACGGTTTGATACTCTAAGCAGAATGAAAGCCATGCTTTTACAGAAGCCTGTGCCTTTAACCTCTGCTCGAGAGACTTTGATCTCCAGATCGCAAGGTGTTCGGCAGAGATACAGGCGCTTATTCATACAAACTGCCCTCTCCATTTCGCAGAAATGGTAAGTCGCATCTTTAACATGTCTGATACGACAGGCATAGTCCACCTATTTAAGACCATAGGTTCTGGACTTCTGAGCACCTTTCAGATGGTACTTTAAGTTATACCAAACTTCGTACACTCCGTATTCGTAAGCATCTTTGGAGGACTTCCGCTCATCCTGTTTCTAGTAGCAGGTATCCTGATTGTTTTACATTTGCTACGCAATGGATGTCCCAGTCACCAAGGAGATGGAAAGAGCACTCCTGGAGTGTAAATACCGTGCCCGCATGGTACAACATCTAGGCACGCCTCGCCTAAGAGAACTAAGTGCATTTTGGTTCTTGTCATTTCGACCAGTCTGGATGGACTGCATCTTACCTGTCCTCCGGTGCCTGTATGCGGAGAAGAATGCGTGTTAGACCTTTGTTTGACACTCCCATCATGTGCGCAACCGGACGTGAATGCTTTACTGGACCCGATAACGGCATGTTCTGCAGTGTCCTCAGCGTATTCCGATGTTGATGGAGGCATTCCTTGAGCCCCCACAGGTATTAACAGCACCTTTTGGTATGGACACCGGTTCCTCCTCTGACACCCGGGCTTTGGACGGCACACAGGCTGGCCCAGCAACGGCTGCGGACAGTGTGGAACATCATCTGTGCTCAATTGACGTACTATGCAAGGTGCTACAGGGGCCGTCTACTGTGGAAGGAAGCAACGAAAATGTTGCGTCTACCAGCCAGGGCACATAAACATTTGACTCATCGTGTGCTGGAAGAAAATCGCCCTTTTTTAAAAACAAGCTCGAATTTGGAACTCAAAACAAAAATTGACATTCCATTAATTTATTGGGCATACATGGCTTTGCTTATAGTGCTTCGGACACTTTAGAGCTATGGCTTGCAATTTTTTTTTTTTTAAGACAGTTTTAAGATTTTTTGAAATTTTTTAGAAGTTTAAAACATTTTTAGCTAAACTAATGTTTTCAAACTTTGTGCGTGCCAATATCTAGTTAGGCTAGTAGTACGGTAATAAGTTACATATGTCGTCCTGTCGGAAGAGGAGTGGGTGTTATATTCCATATAGGTACCCTATATAGGTGCAGGTAACATTGCAACCTTTCACTTATATTCTTCCCTACATTACATACATTACGGTTATTAGGGACTGACCTTTTACCTATATACGACACTGCATTCAGAACGCGGGTTTCCCCCCAGTTCGAATCTCATACATTATGCATGAGGCTTCTCGGAAGCACAGCAGGACTAACATCTCCTGTATAATATCTCTGTATTAAGTTCAGGCCCAATGTCATCCTTTAGGCCGACACAGTAGCACAGCAAGGTAGGACCCCTGGGGAGATCTATGGGTATATATACATCACATCTTGCTTAGAAGGACAGAGGAGACTGAGACTTCCCGGCTGACACACTGACCAGACACACTGAGGTTCCTGCATGCAGACGCTCCAGCTCGCAGTGGTCTAACATCCGGTGCGGGGTGACCAACTCGAGACCAGGACAGGGTCCCATATTCTCTCATTCTAAGGTAATGGGGTTGACTAGATCCTAGAGGGATTCTTGGCATAACACCTACACAGATGCTAGGTACATTTAGGTACATTTAGGTACATCTAGTTAGAGAGGCATTGTAGGAGTACGCACTTCTTATCATGTGTTTTATGTACTGGTATATATTCATGATTCCTGCGAGATGGTAGAACTATACCATCCCTTTACTTTCGTAGTACTTTTACTCATATATCTCTGCTACTGTCTAATGGGTATTGCAGCTCATCTATTCTACACTAGAATAACAACTGTTCAATAAATTCTTATTGAAAACGCCCAGCCTGTTTATTCTGTGTATCTATCTGAGACAAACTAAGTAAGCACGAATGACTGAGTAAAAGGTAGTATATTGTTTCCATGATTCTGAGGGATCAGGGTTGTCATGTACTGAGGTTGCCAGAATCTATTCTCTCCTTGGTAAGAGGAGATTATAGTGGCACTGTGAGCTAGCTGATACAGATAGGCTAACGTATCCGTTGGGGGTGCACGGAATCAGTCTGCCACCAATCCACAGTTTATGTTATCCAAACGTGCAGATCCTGTATACGTTATATAGGAACTACACGACAGTAGGATCACTGCATCTTTTGCCATCTTTTAATCTTTTTTGGCCTGAGGGGCGTCCTTCTGTGTCCTTCCCTTAGGGCCTAGGGTGTCAGGGTATCCCTACCCTGCCCCCATATATCTTCTTCTTCATATCTTCAGAACTGGGGACAACATCCCTGAGCCCTGTAATGCCTGCCAGAAAAAAGTTTCTCATGTTGATGGCAGTTTTTGCAGGAGTCTGACTTCTGTTGGAGTGAGATGGCCTAATGGAAATAAAGCTACCTGGGACAATCAGAACACTCTATTTTTAAATTTGTGATCCCGCCAGAGTCTCACGGGCCCAACTGTCCAAATATCTATATTTTTTCACCCTTAGTTTCCCAAAACTACTGATTTACACCAACTCACAAAAAGCACAATCTGCAGACCAAGATCTAGCTTCCTTCCGAGTTTGCTGTAATTCCATTTAGCAGTGTCTGCTGTAGCCCATCTTAAAGAACTCTATGGAAAATGCTTTGGGATTTTGCATTTTGGGACCTCCCTTTTTTATGAGCCTCCGCTTGGCTGATCACCCTGAATTTATTCATGCACAAACTATTCAAAAAGTAACACCTTTTTGAAAGGTTTTGTGGAGCTTCATCAAACAGTGCCAAAGTTCTTAGGAACACAAAAAACGCTTTTCCTATCAATCAGGGAATTGTAAGCATGCTACTCACCCGTGAGGGTCTCAAGGCGCTGAGGGGGGGTCCGCAGATCTGTTTAGCCAAAGAGCCAGGTCTTGAGGGTCTTCCTGAAGGTGTTCAGGGAGGGGTCGCGTCTGATGTCTCCCGGTAGCTCGTTCCAGGTCTTGGCTGCAATGTGAGAGAAGGATCTTCCGCCTGCTCTGACTCTGTGGATGCGCGGGGTTTTGGCCAGTGCGAGGTTGGAAGATCAGAGGTTTCTTTTGGGTACGTGGAAGTTGATTCTGTCGTTGAGGTATTTGGGTCCGTCGTTGTGTAGGCATTTGTAGGCGTGAGTTAGGATTTTGAAAGTGACTCTTTTCTCCACGGGGAGCCAGTGGAGACTTCGTAGGTGTTGGCTGATGTGTTCGTGTCGGGGGATGCCGAGGACGAGTCTGGCGGCAGTGTTTTGTACTGTCTGGAGTTTGCAGAGTAGGGACTTGTTGATGCCGGCGTAGAGTGCGTTTCCATAGTCCAGTCTGCTGGTGATGAGTGCGTGGGTGACTGTCTTCCTTGACTCAGGGGGGATCCACTTGAAGGTCTTGCGGAGGATGCGGAGGGTGTTGAAGCAGCTGGAGGTGACGGTGTTGACCTGTCGGTTCATGGAGAGTGATGAGTCGAGTACGATGCCAAGGTTCTTGGCGTGGTCTGAGGGGGTAGGTGGGCTTCCGAGGGCGGTCGGCCACCAGGTGCTGTCCTATGCAGAAGGGGTGGTACCGAGGACGAGGACTTCTGTCTTCTCGGCGTTGAGCTTCAGGCAGCTGTTGGTCATCCAGACTGCGACATCTTGCATTCCTTTCTGGAAGTTGAGTTTGGCAGTGGTGGGGTCTTTGGTGAGGGAGAGGATGAGCTGGGTGTCGTCGGCGTAGGATACGATGTTGAGGCCGTGTTGTCGGACGATGGCTGCAAGGGGGGCCATGTAAATGTTGAAGAGGGTGGGGCTCAGTGATGAACCCTGTGGGACTCCGCAGGTGATTTTCGTGGGGTCGGAGAGGAAGGGTGGGAGTCTGATCCTTTGGCTTCTTCCGGTGAGGAATGATCGGATCCAGTCCAGGGCTGTTCCTTGTATGCCTGCGTCGTGTAGTCTGATGACTAGTGTGCGATGGGAGACAGTGTCGAAGGCCGCTGATAGGTCGAAGTAGGATGAGGGCTGCGGAGTGGCCTTGGTCCAGGAGGGTGCAGATGTCGTCTGTGGCGGCGAGTAGGGCGGTCTCTGTGCTGTGGTTGCTTCGGAATCTGGATTGGGACGGGTCGAGGACGGCGTTCTCTTCAATGAATCGTGTCAGTTTCCTGTTGACTGTTTTCTCTGCAACTTTGGCTGCGGAGGGGAGGAGCGAGATGGGCCGATAGTTCTTGAGGTCGGTGGGGTCAGCTGTGGGCTTCTTGAGCAGGGGTCTGACTTCTGCGTGCTTCCAGTCGCCTGGGAAGGTGCCTGTTTTGAAGGTGGTGTTGATGGTGCGTTGTAGTTTGGGTGCGATGGCGGCCACGGCTCTGTGGTAGATGTGAGGGGGACAGGGGTCGGTGGGGGCCCCCGAGTGGATGCTTTTCATGGTCGAGGCGGTGTCTTCGGCTGTGATCGGTGTCCAGTTGGAGATGGTGGGCTGGCTGGTGTTTCTGGGGTCGGGGGGCCGTCTGTGGCGCCTGGTGGATGGTCGATGAAGTTGTCGTAGAGGTTTTTGATCTTGAGGTGGAAATAGGTTCCAAGCTTGTCGCAGAGGTCTTGGGATGGGGTGATGTCTGTGGCTTCGCTGCGTGGGTTGGTGAATTCTTGAATGACACTGAAAAGTTCCTTGGAGTTGGTGGAGTTGGCCAGGATTTTGTTGTGGATGAAGTTCCTTTTGGTGGCTCTGATCTGGTTGTGGTAGTCCGTCATGGCGTCCTTGTAGGTGGTGTGGTTTTCGGTTGTCTTGGTGTTTCTCCAGTTCTTCTCCAGGCGTCTGCAGGTGCGTCTGGCTTCTTGGAGAGCGGTTGTGAACCAGGCGGCTTTCCTGGGGCGTTGTCTGTCGGGGTTGTGGGAAGAGCAGACCTAACTATTGCTACCTGGTGGAAACTGCCACTAGGCTATCTATACATATCACACTCACCAATAAATACACTTGCACATCCACTCACTAACCCACAGAGCTACTCACACACTCACCTATACACCCATACAGCCACTCACACACCCATGCAGCCACTACAGGTTACAGGTTACAGTTAGGAAATACAATTTAAACAATCTTAGAAATTCACTAAAAAAACAAAGGTTACAGGGATGTTATAGTTGGGAAATAATATTAAAAACTGAAGAAATACACTGAAAGAAAACAAAGGTTACATGGACATTATAGTTAGGAATTAGCATTGAATTTTTTTTATAGTTAAGCTCAGACAGTACACGCACACAACCATAGAAATTCAGCAGTTATAGTTACCTGAGCTAACTATAACTTATGGCCTCGCAATGCATTGCTTATGACCTCACATATTACATCACTCATGACACGGTTGCAAGTAGGTAGTTATAGTTAGGACCATTTCCATAGGAAAAGCATTTTCTGACTTGGCTGTATCTTTGTGCTTAAAATGTGATTGGCTGCCAACACTTCAAACCAGGAAGTGTTGGCAACCATCTTGGGACTCGGCTTCAGCCGTGTCTCACAAAAAAAAACATTTAAAAAAATCCCCCTCAAACATTCCATGCACAACCAGAATCACTGGCACACTTTTTATGGAAACTTTTGGGAAGATTCGTCAACTGACACCAAAGATATAGGCAAGTCAAAAAAGGCTAAAAATTCTTTTGTCACCCAAAACCCATTCCTACCTTAAACCCTAAATATTCCTTTGCCACCGAAAAGCCCATACCCACCCTAAACCCTAAAACTTACATTGCCACCCAAAAACCCATACCCACCCTAAACCCTAAAACAATGTCTTATCACCCAAAAACCCATACCCACCCTAAACCCTAAAATATACCTTACCAACCTAAAGCCGATACCCACCCTAAACTCTAAAATTTCCCTTGCCAACCAAAAACTAATACCCACCCTAAACCCTAAAAAAGCCCTTACCACCCAAAAATCTATACCTACTGTGAACCCTAAAAAGTCCCTTTCAACCCAAAAACCCATACCCACCCTAAACCCTACAAAAATCCCTTATCACTGAAAAACCTACACCCACCCTAAATCTTAAAAACTCCATTGTCACCCAAAAACCCATACCCATCCCAAAACCCTAAAAATATCTTACCATCCAAAAACCCATACTCACCCTAAACCCTAAAAATCCTGTTGCCACATAAAAACCAATACCCTCCCTAAATCCTAAAAAATCCTTTACCACCCAAAAACCCACACCCACCCTAAACCCTAAAATTTCCCTTGCCACCCAAAAATTCATACCCACCCTAAACCCTCAAAAATCCCTTTCAACTCAAAAACCCACACCTACCCTAAAAATTCCATTGCCACCCAAAAACCTATACCCACCCTAAACATCCCTTACCATTCAAGAAACACACCCTCCCTAAACCCTAATAATTCCTCCCACCCAAAAACCCAAACCCACCCTAAACTCTAAAAAAGCCCTTACCACCAAAAAACCCATGCACACCCTAAACCCTAAAATTTCCCTTGCCACCCAAAAACCCATACTCACCCTAAAGCCTAAAAAATCCTTTACCACTCAAAAACCCACACCCACCCAATTTGTTTTAACCATTTTTATGAATTATAATTAGGGCTCCCAGTTTTCCGTTTTTACGGATTTTTACAGATAAATACAGACAGAAAACAATGTGTTTTCTGTCTGCATTTATTTTTAAGAATGGATAAATACAGAAAATGTGCTTCTTTTCAGTGACTCTTCGTGCTGTCTTTCATGAATTTAGCCCAACAGCTGAGCAGATGGACAGCATGGTAAATTAAAAAACGGGATGAAACTTCTTTAAATAACTGCATTAGTCAACATACATTTGTGGTATAATGCTAATATTTGCCAGTGGATGTACTGTTATATTATATTTGGCAACTTAAATAGGAAAAACACGACAGACATCAAAGTATGAGTGCCCGTCTATCATTTAAATAAATATGGAAATGTACAGTTTTACAACTACATTTATACGCAAAACACAAAATAAATATGGATAAATACAGATAAAATGGCCAAAAATTAAATATGGATAAATACAGACGGAAATGTTAAAAAAATAAATACCATAAAACCGGGAGCCCTAATTATAATCAGTGCATACAATAGTACATCTGTTACAATAGTTAGTTGTAGTCTACATCACATTACCTGTTCCCAAAGGGTCCAGCTATCCTTGAGAACAGTGGCAGATATTATAGGAGTCAGCGGTTCAGGAATATTTTTTACAATAGCAAACTGGTAAAGTACAGGTAACAAACTGGCAGGTCATAACAGTTACAAATATTCAATATCCCTGCATCAACATTATAAAATCATATCAGCACTTGCGGGCAACTACAGTAGTATCTAACTATAAGTACAAATTGAAGCACAAAGCAGACGTCTCACAATGAAGCAGTCAAGCTGGCTACTTATTGTTCAGGCCAAAAAAAACAGCTGAGAAACAGTTGAGGCAAGGAAGGGGGGGATTGTAGGAGACCCTTGTGATGCATGACAAAGTACATTGGGTGTTACAGCTCCCCAACCTCTTCAAGAACTCAGGACTCTTCGGAGAGGACCTGTAACTCGCGAAGTAGTGTGTCCCACTTCAACGCTATAGGGGCTTTGCGCAATCCCCAAACTTTTTCTCTACGGAGATCAACTGATTCTGCCTTACCCCATTTCACTGTGGCCACACATGAGTAAGGAAGTCCTGGGAGGTGGGCATCCTTCCACTTTATTGCAATGGCTCTCCTAGCTATAAGTGATGCAAGGCCTACTAAGCGATTAATGGCACCAAATGCTTTTCTGTGCTTGTGTAACCACAGTAATCGTACTTCCATAGTGCATAAGTTCTCCCTCCCCATGACGGTTGTCAGCGCATCTGTGACTGCCTTCCACAATGACTTTCCCTCTGGGCAAGTCCAGAACATGTGTGCCATATCTGCACCTTGGGAGCCACATCTAGGACAAGTAGGCAAAATAATATACTGTATGTATTAAAATTTTGCATTACAGGAAAGTTTATGTGGGTATAGAAGTACCTTATACCACTCCTTCTGGGACAGTTCGCCACCAGTATCATGCTCCCATGTCTGTCTGAGGTGGTGCAGCAAATCTTGTGGGAAGTGTGCCAATGCACATGTAAACCATGCAATAAGATGACGCCCATTTTCCATTATGTGGAGTGCATGTACTAGAAGATGCGTGGCCGGCTCAGTGTCTATGATTTTTTGATTGCTCTGAAGCTCAGCCTGCAGAGTATTGTGCACTGAAAAATGGACCATGGGCAGATTGTAGTCCTCACTGACCTGCTCGAACGGAACAAGGGTAGCAATTTGGAATAGTGCACCCAGAGTTTCCACTCTATCTGACTTCCAGTGTTCTATCCCATCCCTCCCAAGCATGTCCCTGAAGGGGCGTATGGAGCTAAGCTGGTTCTAAGGTGTGTATGTCGTTAGCTATGGAAATAAATGCAGGCTTCTGATGTAACTGGCATGCACTAGAGTCAATAGTTTTTGCGGTTGCAGAGTGAGTTCGCCCTTCGGCAGCAATAGCTTGTGAATTAGGCGGCCATTGCAACCTGCCACAGGATGGCCCAACTCAGGCAGGTGGCAGTCCACTAGCCACCGAGCCAGCCACTGTAATTGCGCTGCCGAATAATAATGCTTAAAGTGAGGAGAAGCAAGGCCCCCTCTTTCCACCCACAATAGCAGCTTCCAAAGGGCCACTTGCCATTTTCCTTTATTCCAGAGGAAGGTCCCCAGTATACCATGAAGATCACAGAATGTGGATCTCAGGATGTGCACGGGAACATTATGGAAATAGTAGAGCAGGCATGCAACATCACCATCTTGGAAAATGAAACATGGGCCTGCACTGTAAGTGGAAGCGTGTTCCTGAATGTCAGTTGTGGTCAGAGGTAGACAATGGCCCGCATAAGATTTCCATCTATTAAATCCTGGGTAGTATGATAAACCTGAATATCCAGGTAGCGGAATGTACGGGACTCCCATCGCACAGGGTTAGGTCCCGCCGTAGGTTGGTGGGGTGGGCAACCTGAGCTGAGGGGGAACAGGCAGGTCTTTGTCCAATTCACACCTAAAACCAAAGCCTCTCGGAATTCGTCTAGTTCTGTCTCTACACTTCGAAGTCCCATCTGATGTCCCAGATATAAATGAGGACATGCTCCGCCTAGAGTAGAATGGCATGTAATTCGTCCCTTAAGACAATGCCCCATTCCTCGCCATCCCGCCGTATGCCAGTTGGCTAGCAGTTCCATCAAAAACGCAAACAGGAGCGATGATAGTGGGCATCTTTGGCTGGTGCCCCGGTAAATTGCGAACAGAGCCGAAATCAGCAGACCTACTTTTAGCAGTGCTGTGGGGTTAATATAGACTAGGCAGGTGAGGCATAGTAGGCGCCCCAGGATGCCAAACTGTGAAAGCGTTGTGAACAGGTAGGTCCAGTCCAATGTGTCAAATGCTCTTTCCGAGTCAATCACTAAGAAGGCTATCAATCGGTCCATTATCTCGCCCCACTGCTCGAACAGGGGCTTGCGCTCGGACAATCACGTGGCAGCACTCTCCTGGGCCTTCTGTGATCGATGAGAGAGAGGCCCCCAGACATGCCGTGCCATGTCATCAGACACAGTTACCTAACAGACATTTATCATGTATGACTTAGATTTTATTTTGTAAGGTGAGTGGGGGGATCAGAATTCTTCTTTGGTTGGCATTGGACAGGCTGGGTTCCCTTTATTCACGGACAAGTGACTGATACTCTTGCATTTGCAGGTACCAATGGAGTTGAGGGGGCAGCCACATTATGGCTTAGCTTCGTCAGGACATGACACTGTCAGCCAAAAACTTTGTTCATGTTTGGATGTGTTATGTTATATGCTACAGGCCAGTGGTTCTTAACATGTGGCTCAACAACCCCTCGAGGGTCCAAAAATAAAGAAGCAAAATGGGAATCTGAACACTTTTTCTATATTTGATTGTGAATTAAACAGAATATTTGGTGCACACTTGTATTTGTGGGTATTGTCTTGGGATTCAAATCATAGAAATTGCCTAGGCTTGGGGCCCCTGGCTTCCAATAGGCACTCAGTAGGGGTTCCCAGATTCCAGTTATGATTCAGTATGGCCCCACAGCAGTCAAAAGGTTAAGAACCAGTGCTATAGGCAACAACTCTACTTAGTTAGCACTGGCCTCTCTCTGTCAACAAGGAAAAGCAGACAGCAGTCTCAAACATTGCTCTTAGGAACTCTGGTGCTATCAAGAGCAGATACCTAAATTATTGTATATCTTAAATGGAAGATCTTTGGGGTACCCTAGGTATTTTTAAGACTTAAGTGTGGACTGAGTCTTTGTTATCAAAATAAGAGCTTTAGACAATACTGATGTTAACAAGACTAAGTGTTTAGTGACTCTGTTATATTTTGACCAGAAGTCTGTATGATGTTAATAAAGAGTCATGGCTCACCCCTGTGGAAAATATGGGTATGAGTCAAAAGTGAGGGTGACTACCAGGGGGCAGGTGATTTGCACCTGTTACTGTCCAGCAAGTAAGGGCAGTACAACTATTAGCACCTACCCCATATACTGTATTCCACCAAACCTACACCACCAAACTCCACCACATGGGTATCCGGGGAAACGCCTTTAAGTGGATCACCTCCTTCATCACAGGACACATGCAGAGAATCCACCTACCACCCTTCACCTCCAAACCCAAGAGTATTATCTGCAGTGTCCCCCAAGACTCCTCCCTTAGCCCCACACCCTCTTCAACATCTACATGATGCCGCTGGCCAACATTGTCAGCACCCATGGACTCAACATCATTTCCTACGCTGACGACACCCAACTTATCCTCTCCCTCATGGAAGACCCCGCCACCCCTAGAGCCAGCTGTCTGAATGCCGTGACCAGTGTCACCGACTGGATGAGGTCCAACTGGCTGAAGCTGAGCACGGACAAGATGGAAGTGCAAATCTTCAAAAAGAACACCTCACCCTGGGATGACACATGGTGGCCCTCCATACTCGGACCGAAACCTAGCCTCGCGGACCACGCCTGCAACCTCAGAATAATTCTAAATAACCAACTCACCATGAAGTGACAGGTCAAAGCAGTATCCTCCTCCTGCTTCCACACCATCCACATGCTCTGAAAGATCTTCAGATGTATCACCGTGAACACTAGGAAAGCAGCCACTCAAGCCCTCATCTCAAACACCGCAGACAGACTCATTCTCAACCTTCCCAAATGGACCAGCATCACCCCCCACCTCAGAAGTCTCCACTGGCTCCCTGTTAAGAAAAAGATAAGCTGCCAGTTCAAGCTGCTAACCCACACCCACAAAGCCCTCAACAACATCAGACCCACCTACATTAACCACCGCCTGACCTTTCACCATACTGCAAGACAACTCCACTCTACCTCCCTCGCACACGTCAGATTCGCAGCGGAGGTTGTTCCTTTCCTTACCTTGTCGCCAAGTCCTGGAACTACCCCCACCTTCTAACATCTCCTTCACTGGCTGATTTCAGAAAGGGACTCAAGACCTGGCTCTTCGTCTAAGGCCCTCAGTACCTAAGCGCCTGGATACCCCCCTGGGGTGATAAGCTGTGCTACACAAATATTGCTTGATTATTTGATTGCCTTACTCCTGCGCATCTGCTCTCCCCATCCCAGAAAAAAACAAGCATTTGCAATGCAGTAGGTCTCGCATTGCCATTAGTTTGAGTTATTGACATTGTAAATGACAATGTTTTTTTTTGGTTTTTCTTTTTTAAAATATAAATAAAAGGCATTGTTATTTACAATGGCAATAGAAACTTCAAACACATACCCTTGCTGTTTTTTAAGTTGCAAAGAGGAAACTGCTGGAGTCCTTGTTCTTGGCCGGTGGAGCAAACGCTGTGAGGGGCAATAAACCAGGTTGGAGCAACCTCCAGTTCACATGCAGAGCCACCCGTGCACCATGGAGAAGGAAACAACAGGGGGTGGCAGCCATGGTAAATTGAAGTGCGCCCTTGCATAAACAATGTACGTATTTCGCCTGCCCTTCCATTCCGAAAATGCACAGCACCACATTGATCTACTTCCTGGACTGTTCCCTCCGGCATGCAAGGGAACAGCCCTGCTCTGCCAGTAGCTACCACGCCCTTAGTGAAACACCAGCCTCAAACACTACGAAGTACAACTCCCCGACATACAGAGACCCATTGGCTATAAATAATAGATTACATTCAAATCATGGCACACAAACCGGGGTATGTGCCCGATATTTTATAGCATGGGAGAGAGAGTAGCTAAGAAATTGTACCCCTGGTGTACGGGCGAAATTACTTGCAAACGGGCTCTGCACCAAGGGGAAAAAAGTGATTATAGTTTAAAGTTTAGAATTGTTCCAAAAAGGTACTTTGAAAAGTTTCTCTTGATGACTGGTTTACAGTGCACTTCTCATTAATTCCGTTTTTGAAATTTCGTAGTTTCAGGTCTTAACATCCTTATAAGTAATCACCTTGCTAGCACTTAACCTTGTATACAGTGCACTTGCAGCACCGACACAAATAAACGTACAGGCAGGCACACATTATGTTTGTATTAAGTTACCGGGGCTTTGGAGTTTCCATTAAAAGATATTTAAGTTGCTTACTAGTGTTTTTTTAAAGATACAACCCAGCGGGATGCTAGCTACTATAGGTACCAGACCCAGAAGGGGGGGAAACTATGTTCAACTCATTCAGGAAAAGCCTTGTGATCACAGCACATCTTACAGCCCACGTTCTCTTCTATAAACAACCAGCATAGGGGCATATCAGCAAGGCGAGGCGATAAAATTATCGCCGCTTTAGCGTCCGTTTTCGGACGAAAAGCGGCGATAATTTTATCGCCCTATCAGCATGGACACGCTAACGCGTGAATCCATGCCTTAGCGCCTGTTTACTGAATGCCCAGCTTTGCATCTCTAATGAGATGCAAAGTGGGCGTTCCTTCCCGAAATAACTGGAGAAATGTCGCTAACCGACATTTCTCCAATTATCAAGGGAATCGCTAACAAGCATAGCGATAAGAAAAGTAGCGCTAACCACGGTTATCGCTACTTTCCTTACGCATGCTTTAATTCTGACTTAGCCATGTAATCCAATGGGAGGTAGATTACATGGCTAAGACCACCCTGCCCTATCAGCAAGGTATCGCCGGTCACAGTGCGATTATCGCTGGTTTCCCAGCGATAATCACACTGTTTTCCAGCTATTGCTTGCATTTCTATGGCTTTGGAGATAAGCGTTGCTGATAGCACGCTATCTCCGCGATAGAAAGCAGCGATAGCCGGCGATAATTATCCTAGCGCTAAGTGCGCTTAGCGATAATTATCGCCGGCCCTTGCTGATATGCCCCATAGTGATTAATTATGAGGGTCTCAGCGGTAGAACTGTAGAGACCCATCACTGACTGCCAAATACACATTCTAAATAAAAAACAGAGCCGATTTTACCTGCTGTCTGTGGCTCAACACAAGCTCCTGCGCGGGTGACGACTCCTTGAATAAAACAAGCATTTGCAATGCAATAGCTTAAACCAGGTTGGACCAACCCCCAGTTCACTTGCAGAGCCACCCGTGCGCCATGGAGAAGGAAACAACAGCGGGCGGCAGCTATGGTAAATTGAAGTGCGCCCTTGCATAAACAAACATGTGACATGCAGGAATCTCAGCACCTGCCTGCAAACGCGGGCGCCATGGTGAATGAAAGCATGGCGCCCGTCTTCATTAAACGTATGCGTGGAGTCTATTTTGAGGCGCATTTAAAAAGGAGAGCGGGCGGTTGGTAAAATTTTTTAAAGCAACCATGCACTTTTCCCAGCATTCCTGCGTGCTGTATTGTTCAAATCCTACTTCGGGAATCCTAGAGACTTGTGATTACGTCTATGGACCTAAAGCACGAAAAACACAGTAGACAAGGGCAGCGTCTAGTGAGTGCTGTGTGCGGCGCCGGCCGCCATTGTCAAACTAAAAGCACACTTGGCGCACTGAATAACGAGGCTTGGCCCGAGGGAGATGGCAACAGGAGCACGCTGCGCCACCTGGGGTCCCAGGACGAGGTAAGAGAGCCCACCCGAGGCGCATTTTAAACAAGCTGTCGGCATTGTGAGTAAAATATAGTGCGTCCCGGCTAATGAAGGAGACCGTGTAACGCCGCAAGTGAAAGATCCAGTCCGGGTGGGCCGTCCCAAAAGGAGACAGGGCGGTAACAAGGAGGGACTAAGAAGCCTCCTTTTCAATCGGAAGCCTGCGTTTAGCATGGAGGATGAGGCCAAGCAGTGGTCCCAGGGGCTGCATTTAAAAAAATACTGCTTTATTTAAAAGCAGCCCCAGACATGGTGGTCTGCTGAGCCCAGCAGGCCACCATACCTGGGAGGGCCTGCCATTCCCAAAGGGGTCGCAAATTGCTAGAGGCTCATTAAAATTCATGAGCCTCTCTATTTGCGACCCCATTGGGAATCGCTAACAGTGTGAAAAACACTGTTGTACATTGGATATAGGGTCTCGCAAATTGCTAATCGCAAAAAACTAGCAATTTGCGAGGCGCTATTTCCAACGTCGTACATCTGGCCCACACTATTTATGGAGGCAATAACTTTTGCGACACACTATTACTTACAATAATTGTAAACCATAACACAGAGCGCCTTATGGTATATTTCTCCTGGCATTGTATTTCTGATGAGCATTACTTCAGCAGTGTCGTGAGATTTTAACGTGAGATTCAGATTGGCACAGTGTGGTTGTTCCATTAATCTAGTCTTCTAATGCGTCGATGGTTCTAACTGGGTGCAACACATAAGTGATGGCCAGAGCAACACTTTTTGAACTGTGGAGAGCTACTACATATGGCAATGTTGAGCATTTTAAGTCAGATATAGTCACAGGGTCCCTATCAGATCGTCGCATAAGTTGACAAGAACAATTAAGACAATGAAGACCTAGTTCTAACATAAGTAAGACGCCAATGCAATCCTCCAATAGATGATTTTTGTGATTCAATATCTTTTTAGAACATGTGCTATCCTTAAATGACGTAATTATAACTTATCGTACCGATTTGTTTAGGCATATGGGGCCAGTTGTACGACCGTTTTTTGCTGTTGCAAACGGGTAATCAGCCCGTTTGCAACCGTAAAATAGGTCTGCCCTATTTACAAACCCTATTTTGCGAGTCAGTAAACTATTAACGACTCGCAAGATAGGGTTTGCGACTCACTATTAGGAAGGGGCGTGCTAAGTGCATCCCTTCCTAATTGCGACTCGCACTTCAATGTAAGATTGTTTTGTGGCCGCAATTGCGGCCGCAAAACACTTCGCAATTTACCACCCATTTCAAGTGGGTGGTAAGCCACTCGCAAACGGGAAGGGGTTCCCACGTGACCCCTTCCCTTTGTGACTGGCATTGAAAATAATTTTTAAGAGCAGGCAGTGGTCCCACGGACCACTGCCTAATCTTAAAAATGAAACAGTAAAGTTTCATTTGTCTTTGTTAACTGCATCCCGTTTTCCTTTAAGGGAAACGGGCTGCGTTAAAAAGAAAAATGCTTTATTTAAAAAGCAGTCACAGACATGATGGTCTGCTGACCACAGCAGGCCAACCTCCCTGGGAGTGCTAGCCATTCCCAATGGGGTCGCAAATTGCACCTGCCTCATGAATATTAATGAGGCAGGCAATTTGCGAGCCCATCAGGAATTGCAATCAGTGTCTGATACACTGTTGTAAATTCCAATTTGCGAGTCGCGAAACAACACAATTTGCGACTTGCAAATTGGAAGGGTCGTACATCTGGCCCATGGTGTGTCCAATTGCAACACTGGAGTCTATTCCTATAAAAAGTGTCCTGTGGTTTCCCCTATGTTATTCTGCTCGAGGATTTTCATTCTGTACACTAATTAATTCAGTAGCATATGAACTTTTTTTTTTTTAAACATTTTTTTATTTAGCTGATGGTAAAATCTCGCACCATACTTTACAATTGTCCCAATACCACTTTTTTTTAAACATTATTTTATTTAGCTGATTGTACAATTTCGCACCATACTTTACAATTGTCCCAATACCACTGATGTCATTGCATAGAATCCCACAGATTACCATAGCAGGCAAAGGTTTGGTTATTGTTTATTCTCTCTGACAAATCCTAAGCGTAAAAGATTTGCACCACAATAATCCGAGTTAACATTGTATGTTGTTTGTGCACATATTTCCCCATTTATAACCGCATTGCTGATGACTGACTTGTGGGAAAGTTTATGCTCAATGCAGTGGGCCTGAGAGTCATGGTGACAAGGCAACGTTAAAGGCTGTAGGCTTGAGTGGTTTATTGGGAAAAGTTAAACCGTACTCCATATATGATTTTCATGAAAAGGTACAATAAAGGCAGTAGGAATTGTATAAATTATATGTTAAGGCCAATGTCATTTAACAGTGGATTAATATTACACAGTGTTAAAACTTGTACATGCGTTTTGGTACATGGAATCTCACACATCGCAGACAAGGAGTTTGGTACTGGGTACCCCCTCTGACACACCCTTTGAGTAGAAGAGATGTACTGTAATTATCCTTGTTATTCCATTTCAAGGAAGTTATCTACTGTTATAGAAACTCTAATAGTGTGCCTATTTGTAATTTTATGACTGTATGACTAATGGGTAACCTTATGAAAAAAACTATGTTGAAAACAGTAGGCCTAATCTTGTTACAGTGGCAATCCAATGATAAAATGTATAGGCCTACTTGATTATTGGGAAACGTTATGTCAGATGCCATAGGTCTGATTTGAACATTTTGAAAAGTTAGTACAAAGGCAGTATGAAAGATTTATTGATTTTGAAATCCCTACATTAAAGCCAATAGGACCTTAATGGTGGCTATTGGGGTGAGCGGCTGACTGCTGACCAAGATGGCCGCACACTGAGAGAGCTCTGCAGCTGCCATTGGCCTAATCCCTAATTATACATTATCATCCGCACAGTGTCCGCAGCACTCAGATATGCAGTGCAGACCAAGGCTTACATGCATTCATCGAGAGAATTTTTAAGGTGAAAGAGCATCGGCGAGGGACAGGAATCGACGGAGACCAAGGTGCCTTGAGAGGAGAGGAGTAGGCCCAGACGGAGATGAATGATCAGAGCGGCGGCTGCTTCAAAGGTGGAGTCTCGCTCCTCTGGGCCCCTGCAGCCCAGAAAGTGAGGAGGTGGTGGCGAGGGTGCAGCCGCACTCAAGTCAAGACGGGAGACAGACCGGGAGGTGACCATGACAGCAACTGAGTGAAGTGCGGTGTGAGCCTGGCCCGCTGTGTGGAGGGATCCCATCTGCAGGGCCTGCCTGTACACTCGCCCTCCCTTGAATAGTGACAGGTGATGTGAGTGATTGGAGAGGCTCTGGCGGGCCCTCAGCAGAGTGGAGTGAATCGACGACCTGGTGGCGCCCTAGTCGGTGAGCTGGTGGTCTAACGGGCCTGTGGAGGTTGTGGCGATTGCGTCGTCTGGTGCCGGCTGGTCACTTTTTAAAGGCCTGAAGCGGTGTGACCATTGGGTGGCGGCAGCAGAGCTGGCGTGGGGCTGGGAGCCATGGGGGCCAGTCCCTTTGCTTGGCATTGGCAGGGCCCAATGAAGACCCAGAGGCCGAACTAGAAATACACCCAGAGGGGGAGTCTGGCATGGGCCTCGGAGTGGGTGGCACCCATGATACGGTGAACAAAGTCTCCAACTGAACACTCCTGCTGAAGGGACAATACTGGTGGTGAGAGGCCTGGTGGGTGCCTGTCTCTTGAGGAAGGAAATCCATGGGAGGCAACCTAGTCTAAGGGTTGTACTACGGCTGGGCCCTGGTGGGATCTGTGATTGACAGGGCCCCTGGGGGACTATTGTACTGAGAGGGTCTTAGCACAGCTGACATGGTCAGAAATTGTGGGACCAGGCCCACACTAAGGATAAGCTTGATGAATGGGCCATAATTATGGCGGCTCCTGTTGGGGTGACCCCAGGCCCCAGAAGACAATGTAAGATAGAGCTCTCAGGAACCTTCTGTACAAGAGATTATGGCGGCCATTACATCTGCAGGGCACACTTGAGCCAAAGTGACAATCAATGTTAATCTCCTAACGGCAGATGTCCCCAACATCTTGGAAAAAGTTAAAACTGTGGAGACCCAGATTACTGTCCTTCAATCCATGTCCAAAAGACTGGAGGAACAGGTTCAAACACTGATGAGACAAAATGCAATTCTCATCTCCAGAATCGACGATCAAGAAGAAAGATCCCGAAGGAGCAACATTAGGGTCGTTGCGGTCCTTGAGGGGTCAGAGGGACCTAGTGTTGACCTGTTACTTGAAGATTCTATTCTTAACACCCTCCACCCAATGAGACTGTCCAAATTATTTTTGATTGAAAGGATACACAGGGTACTGGGACTTCCCCAAGGCTGGGTGCCCCCGCTCACGATTATTGCCAGAGTTTTTAATTATAGATACCTCAACGCCATCCTCCAGGCGACACAAGCACATGGGGACCTGTAGATAGACAATGCGACCATCAGACTGTTCCCTGATATTACCCTGCAAGTGCAGAGACAGCAGTTTTGAAGCAGTAACGAGAGTTCTGCGAGACAAGGAAATAAAATATATGATGATGTATCAGGCTAAACTATGAATTATTTCCGATGGCAAGACGTGGCATTTCACCTCCCCGGAAAAGGCATGGAACAGGTTGGAGGGCTGGCGACCAGTGAGCCGGAGAGTGGCAAATAACAAAGGAGCGGGGACCCAATCTCAGGGGACAGATCACAAAACCCGCCCCCCGTGGTGGACATCATTCTCCAGACTCTTCCATGGGCCTGTGAGCAAACATTTGTATGGACTCTGGTGCGATGCTGTTTGAATTTTGTTTGATGATAACATAGTCATGCGACTATGTTATCATCATATGTTATGGTATATATATTAGTTTGATGTAGTTGGAGGGAGGGGCTTGCGAGTGTGATTGGGTTTGATTATTGTTCATTGCGGAAGTATGCATAAGACACCAACATTAGGTCTCCAGAATGAGTCCTTTTGTTGAGGGATTATTTTGCAGCATTATCCTTTCATTTACTGGCGGAGATGGCAAGAGCAGCCTACCCACATTCAGCTATGTTAGTTCCAGGGCAACAGGCACTCTGCAGGTTGGGGTGGTGGGCGGTTCTAAGCTCACAATGTAGGGCAGCAGGGAGGGGGGAATTAATTGGGGTAGTATAAATGTTAAAGTTTTTAGTTATATCAATGTATCAACACAGCATGACAATGGCTAGGGGGAAGAAGGAGGGAAGGGGATTCCAGAACACCTCCTATGGTCCGGACTGCTTCTCAATAAGTCCGCAAAGCGACAGATGGGCACGCATAGCACTTGCACCACCATGGCTGGGCACATATGGAGAGATCTAAATATATCAGCACCGCCGAACACATGCACTTCCAGATCCACACCGATCCCAACACCACCCTCAGAGGAACCCTCATCTACAGACCCCCCGACCACAGTTCAGCGATTCCATCGCTGACTTCGTCAGCACACACGCCATCGCCTCCACGGACTACATCCTCCTCGGGGACCTGAACTTCCACCTCGAGAACAACAAGGACACCAACTCCACCACCCTGATCGACAACCTCGCCACCCTCGGACTCAGGCAGCTCGTGACTACACCCACCCACGCCGCCGGCCACACGCTCGACTCCATCTTTTCCGCAAGCCCACACGTCTCCTTCAACCACACCTCCGAACCCCACTGGACTGACCACCACTGCATCCACTTCACCTACAGGAAGCCCACCACGCACCACCGCACCGAACAAATGCCTCGCCGCTGCTGGAGCAGAGTCACGGAAGACCAGCTAACCACAACCCTCGCCCTGAGCCCACCCGCCGAACCCTCCGACCCCGACACCGCCGCCCGCAACCTCAGACAGTGGATCGATGACTGCGCCAACACCCTCGCCCCGCTCAAGAATCCTCCCAACAGCCACACCAGCAAGAAAGCCACCTGGTTCACTGAACACCTCCAGGCCTCCAAACGAACATGCCGAAAACTGGAGAAGATCTGGCTCCACGAACGGACAGCGGACAGCTATGCCGCCCACAAGAGCGCCACCCGCAGTCACCATCACCTCATCAGATCCGCCAAAAGGGCCTCACTCAAAGACCGCCTAGACAACAATGCACACAACAGCAAAGAGCTCTTCAACATCGTGAAGGAACTCTCCAACCCCAGCTCCAACACCAACGACATCCAGCCGTCGCGAGACCTGTGCGACTCACTGGCCACCTTCTTCCACCGCAAAATCGCCGACATCCACAACAGCTTCAACACCACGACCGCCCCGGCAACCACCGAGACCACTGCCCCCACAACCACCAACCGCCTGCTCTCCTGGACCAACATCAACGACGAGGACACCAGCGAGATCATGAACACCATCCACTCCGGTTCACCGCTAGACCCGTGCCCTCACCACATCTTCAACAAAGCCAGTACAGCCATCGCGCCCCATCTCCGGAAAATAATCAACATCTCCTTCGAGACAGCAACCTTCCCGGAAAGCTGGAAGCAAGCCGAGATCACCGCCTTACTCAAGAAACCCAAGGCAGACCCCAAGGACCTCAAGAACTTCCGAACCATCTCTCTGCTCCCGTTCCCCGCGAAGGTCACCGAGAAAATCGTCAACAAACAACTGACCCGCTACCTCGAGGAGAACAACATCCTGGACCCTTCCCAGTCCGGCTTCCGCAGCAACCACAGCACCGGAAACCGCCCTCATCGCCGCCACCGATGACATCAGGACCCTGCTAGACAACGGAGAAACAGCAGCCCTCATCCTCCTGGACCTATCAGCCGCCTTCGACACGGTCTGCCACCACACACTACGAACACGCCTTCACGACGCCGGGATCCAAGAGAAGGCCCTGGACTGGACCACATCCTTCCTTTCCGGCAGAACACAAAGCGTCCGCCTCGCCCCCTTCTGATCCAAGGCCACCAAGATCATCTGCGGCGTACCCCAAGGCTCCTCCCTCAGCCCAACGCTGTTCAACATCTACATGGCACCCCTCGTCCACGTCGCCCAACAGCACAACCTCAACATCATCTCCTACGCCGACGACACCCAGCTGATCCTCTCCCTCACCAAAGACCCTCACACCGCCAAAGCCCACCTCCACGAAGGAATGAAGGCCGTCGCCGAATGGATGAGGACCAGCCGCCTGAAGCTGAACTCGGACAAGACGGAGGTCCTCATCCTTGGTTCCAACCCTTCAGCCTGGGACGACTCCTGGTGGCCAACATCACTGGGAACAGCCCCGCCACCCACCGACCATGTACGCAACCTAGGGGTCATCCTCGACCCCACCCTCTCCATGACTAAGCAGGTCAACGCCGTTTCCTCATCCTGCTTCAACACCCTCCGAATGCTACGCAGGATCTTCAAGTGGATCCCCACCGAAACAAGAAAAACAGTCACCCAGGCCCTCGTCACCAGCAGGCTGGACTACGGAAACGCCCTCTACGCAGGAACGACGGCTAAGCTCCTGAGAGACGGCTGCAACGCATCCAGAACGCCTCTGCACGTCTTATCCTCGACATCCCCCGACGCAGCCACATCACACCCCACCTGAGAGACCTGCACTGGCTCCCTGTCAACAAGAGGATAACCTTCAAGCTCCTCACCCACGCACACAAAGCACTCCACAACTCCGGACCAGCCTACCTCAACAGACGACTCAGCTTCTACACCCCCACCCGCCAGCTCCGCTCGACCAGCCTCGCCCTCGCCACAGTCCCCCGCATCCGGAAAACGACCGCCGGCGGCAGATCCTTCTCCCACCTCGCCGCCAAGACCTGGAACACCCTCCCCCCCAACCGCCGACAGACCCAAGACCTACTGGCCTTCAGAAGACTCCTCAAGACCTGGCTCTTCGATCAGTAGCAGCACCACCCCCCTCTTCCCCCAGCGCCTTGAGACCCTCGCGGGTATGTAGTGCGCTTTATAAGTGACATGATTGATTGATTGATTGATTGACTAGGGCATAAGATTAAGCGATTACTTGTGCTACAATTATTAAAGTATCACACTCCTGATGTGGTCCTGGTCCTGGTCCAGGAAACGCGCCTCAAAGACACACGATACAAGGCCCTCAATAGATTTGGCTATATGATGTTAGCTCAGTCAGGGTACACAAATGTTTCCTGAGGGGTGGGCATCCTACTCAAGAAGTCAGTGCCCTTCACTGTGCATCGCACATGTAATGATCTGCAGAGCAAACATGTGGTGGTCACTGGTACTTAGGAGAGTCAGATGATCCACCTTTGTTCTGTTTATGTTCCACTGTGCCTACACGGGGCGACGCTTCCAGACATCAGTTCTCTCTTATTAGGCATGCCTGTTGGAACATTAGTCTTGGGTGGGGATATGAACAGCATGATGGACCCTGTGGTTGACAGAGCAGGTAGTGCTGCACCCAGAGGAGGGAAGGACCTATTGAGTTCCTTTGTAGAGGCGTTGGGATTAGTCGATTTATGGCGACAGCACAATATGACTCAAAGGCAGTATGCACATTTTTCATCAGTACACAATAGCTTTTCCTGCCTTGATTACATTTTTAGGCTTGCTATGACTGTTGATACATTTTGAGAAGCAACGCACTACGCAATAGACATCTCCAATTATTCTCCCACTGGGGTCGCCTTGCAGGGACCCTGCTCGGAGTTTCTACTGGTTCCTAGGATAGATACCTGGTATCTCCGAGACAAAGGGTTGGATGACAATATTAGGAAGGTGACTGACCTCTATTGTTGAGAAAACCAGTGCTCGGTGGAGTCGGCCTGTGATCTCTGGGAAGCGTTCAAAACTGTATTACGGAGCCAAGTTCAATTCCTGATAGGAGGGAAAAAGAAGGATCTCAGACTCGAGTGTGAGGTGGCTGAGAAAGTGGTGTTGGCCTTAGAGGAAAGGGTGATAGCGGAGGGAACACCGGGCCTGGGCTATCAATTGTGGCTTAAAAAAATGGGCTCCGAGCCTTGGCGGAGAACAGGGCGAGGAGCTATGCCTTGACAGCACAACCTCATTTGTATGATGTAAGCGATAAGACTGGCAAACTACTGGCCTGGTTAGAGTGAAGGGACCTGTCCAGGTCCTGGGTGCTTGAGGTAGTCAACTGGGAAGGGGTGATAAGGAAAGCTAATGCCAAAATAGCGGAGACATTTGCAGACTACCATGAAGGGATATTTACCTCAGACACTTCTAAAACTGAGGGGGATTGGGCTGACTTGCTGCACAATATAGATTTGCATACACTTGTACGTAAGGACCGGGAGGGTTTGATTCTGACCTTACAGAAGATTAAGTGATAGCTGCTATCCGAAACTTACAGTCTGGCAAGGCGACAGTCCCCAATGGGCTGCCAGTGGAACTGTACCAACTCTACGTGACAAGAGTAGCTAAGCCCATGTTAGAAATGCTCCAGGTGGCGTCTGTAGAGGGATGCCTGCCAAAATACCAGAGAACAGCCACTATTGTAGTGCTTCATAAAACGGTCAAGCCACCAATGGAGTGTAGTTCTTATAAATCGATTTCGCTCCTCAATGTTAAAGCTAAAGTGCTGGCTAAGGAGCACCTGCCTGAACTTAAAGCACTTATATGGGGTGCTCAAAATCACTAAATCACCCTGTCAGGACCGGCGGCCTTGATTGCCCAAAATGCCAGGATGGCATTTGACAATATAGAATGGAATTTCATCTTTGCTGTACTAGCCAGGATGGGCTTTGGGCCGAAGTATTGTGGGTGGGTTTTCCTCCTTAACCAGTCTCCCCTGGCAAGGGTCAGAGGAGAAGAGTCCCAGGAATTTGCACTGCACAAGGGGACAAGACAAGGGTGTACCCTCATACCTATGACTTTACGCTAGCCCTCCAGCCGCTGGCGGCGTGGGTGTTCGGGGATCCACTGATAAAGGGAATACAGGCACCCGACAGCAGGGAGGAACACATATCACTTATACGATTCTCTGCCATACCACTCCATAAGCAGAATACTACAAGTCTTTGAGATAGGCTCAGCTGGTTTAGGTAAGAGCGGTGGGGTGGTGGGGTGTGGCTGGGGCGGGGCAGAGGGGGGGACGTAGATGGATGACAGATTAGGGAAAATAAAATAAAAATATAAAACTACTTACGATGCAACGAGTGCAAGGTAAGTGGTTTTAATTATTTCCTTATTTCCTTTTTCTGAATCCATCGTCTGTCGACTCCCCCCACCCCGCCCCACTGCTCTTACCTGAACCGTGCGCCTGCTTTGAGATGCTTGGAAGCTATTCCGGCTATAGTATAAATTGGTCCGAGTCAGTGGTCTTTCCCTTGGCGGGAGGGGAACCCAGGGTTCCAATCTGACTGCGCAGCAGAGGTAGTGCACAAAAGCTTCAAGTATTTGGGCATACACATTACTCGAATCCACAAGACTTTCTCCACTTGAATGTGTTTCCACAGCTTGAAAGGCTGCGGGGCAATGTGGTCCACTGGTGGTCCTTGCGTCTTTCATTGATGGGGAGGGCATCTCTTTACAAAAGGATGACCCTCTTACATCTATTGTATGTGTTTGAAAACACTCCGTTTAAGATTTCTCCATGGCCCTTCAGGAAAATAAACCCAGAGGTCCGTACATTACTATGGAATGGCTCTACTCAGAGAACTGCATTGCGCAAACTGCAGAGGGGGGTATACGAGAGAGCTCTGGGGGTTCCTGGCGTTCAATTGTAGTTTTGGGTGACGCAGCTTTTTCTGGTGAATGACTGATTTTTCTCAGACTAATAGAAGCCAGCTTAACGGTTGGATAGTGTTGGACTTGGCTCTTTTTGTAGGGTTATCCCAAAACGTTATGTTTCTTCCTTCTATTTTTTCCTGACCTGTTGTTGTTGGCTTTAGGACTCTGGGCACTTTACCACTGATGATCAGTGTTAAAGTTCACATGGTCTCTGTGTAAATTGTGTTTATGATTGGTTATCCATGATTGGCATATTTGATTTACTGGTAAGTCCCTAGTAAAGTGCACTAAGTGTGCCAGGGCCTGTAACTCTAATGCTACTAGTGGGCCTGTAGCACTGGCTGTGCCACCAACATGAGTAGCCCTGTAAATGTGTCTCAGACCTGACACTGCAGTGTCTGTGCGCAGTTTTAAACTGCCAAGTGCATCCACTTGCCAATCCCTAACCTTCCTGTTCCTTACATGTAAGGCACCCCTATGGGAGGCCCAAGGTACCCCTATCGGCAGGGTGCAGTGCATGAGAAAGGTAAGACATGTACTGGTGTGTGTGTGACATGACATGATAGTGAAATACAGTGTATTTAGTTTTTCACTATTGAAAGCCTATCTGCCCCATAGGATAACATGGGAGATACTTTGTAACATCTTGCAAGTATAACTCCCCATTGGGACAAGGTAGAGAAATCAGCTTTAGGCTCTCTGAACTCAGAATTTAATAACACATCTTTATTAAAGATGTTTTTGAAATTATGTGTTTGAAAAAGGCACTTTTAGAAAGTAGGCATTTTCTTGTTTAACCATTCTGTGTACCTCTGCTTGTTTGTGGATTGGCTGTCTGGTTTTGGAGTGACAGGGGCTAGGGATGTGCATTCACTGTAGACAGCCACTGTTGGGGGGGTTAAGGTGTGCCTGGCCCTTCCTCGATGACTCAGAGCTAAGCTGAATGAGGCTTGGCTGCATTTAGAGTATTTGGAGGAGATTTCCTTGCACCTGAATAGGGCCTGTCTCCCTTGCACAAAGTGGTCTCCACTCCATGTGGCCATACTGCACCAGTGAGGACAGAACTGATTTAGACTGGTCTCAGAGACCCTTGCACAAAGAGAACAAAGATAAAATGGGGTAGAAGTAGTACACCTTAAACCTCAGAACTTTAGATCACTTCTGGACTCAAGAGGAACCTTTGCCAAAGAGAAGAGCTGGAGAGCTGGGAGGAGGAGATCTGCCCCTTTGCTGTTTGCTATGTGGGGTTGGCCTGCAGTTGCTGTTTCTGCCAAGTAAAGGACAAAGACTGGAACTTTGCTGTGAACCTGCTTGAAGAAGAATCTCCAAGGGCCTGTGTATGCTGGCCTCCTGTTCTCAGGGACACAAAGACTTCACCCCCAGCTCCCCGGAACTCTGCTGCTGAGAGTTCTGATCTGCCAGGAGGTGCCTGTTCCAGTTCTGGGCCTCTGGAAGTTATTCCTGCTGTTGGGAGCTGGAAGAAACCTGAAGAACTGAGAAAATTGACGCATTGCTGTTCTTGTGGCTGTTTTTCCCAATGCAGCATTGCCGTGCAAGAAGAATCTCCACGCACAGCGCCACCGCTGCAGAAATGACGCAGCACCTGTCATGGCTGCAAGAACCACTGCTTCATGGGATCGCGGCTAAAGAAACCTACGCAGCTCTGCTTGCCGCCGCCGCATCGATCGCCAGCGCATCCCAGATTTCCACACATCGCACCTGGGTGGCAAGTTTTCCCAACGCATCACCCGTGGACCAGAAAGGTCTTGGAGTCAACGCATCACTTCCCCCTACCATACGGATTTGATGCATTACTCCTTCTGCGTGCAGCTGAACTGTCGCATCGCCTCCCCAAGTTCTCAGGAACTGACGCATCTCATTGTTTCTCAACGCTTCCCTTCTCTGCGGCTGTCTGGCCTTGTGAATTTTGGTGCATCTACAGGTACTTTGTGCATAATCGTGCATCCATAGTTTGCTATGGACCCAGTTGCTTGAAACCTTTTAAAAGCCATATTATTATTACATGTATGTTGGATTTTTGTACTTTTGGAATTGCTGAGTTTAGATAAAGATACTTTATTTTTCTAAACTAGTGTGGTGTCCATTTGTGGTGTTATCACTGTATTACTGTGTGTTTGAGTACAAATACTTTACACATTGCCTTTGGGATAAGCCTGTTTGCTCATACCAAACTACCCAGGGGGTGAGCAGGGGCTATCTAAAGTATGTATCCCCCTTACACTGACTAGAAGCAAGGGTCCCTATTTGGATAATGGTACATACCTCTGCCAACTAGAGATGCCTATTAGAAATGGGGGTCTCTAGTTGGCAATGCTTTGCACCTTTTCCCAAGTAGGTACTCTTTTTTCCTAGTCAGTGTAAGGGGTGTACACTTCCAAAATAACACCTGCTCACCCCCTTGGCAGCTTGGAATGAGCAGACAGGCTTATCTCAGAGGCAGTGTGTAAAGCAATTGTGCACACATACAGTAATACAGTGAAAACACTACAAATAGACACCACACCAGTTTAGAAAAATAAGCAATCCTTTATCTAAACCAAACAAGACCAAAAATTACACAAATCCTCAATCCAGTTCTGAAAAATATGCAGTTTGCAGGAAAACCTTAAACTTGTAGGAATATCCACAAAACACAGTTCTTCCGAGTTGGTAGCTCTGTCTGGGCCTACTGCGATGCTGAAAACAACAGAGTCTAACAGTTCCAGCCGACCGCGTGGGTATGTGCCAGCTGAAGTGTTGACAGAATCGTGAACCGTATCTTTCTCATTGCAGCCAACACGTTGATGCGAGTCGGTCAGGGCAACAGTTGCATTGCAAAATGGAAGCGGTGCAGGGTGTGGTGCCTTCACGATACTGTGCAGGCAGCGGCTCAGTGACGATCTTCCAGACGGCATCGGTGAGACCAAGGCTTATGGTGCGTGGTGAGGCGGTGCTCGATGTGGTGCTGTCAGGCTGCGGTGCAGGCGACGGAGCTGGTCAATGTTTGGGTCACGCAGCAACGGTGTCGGTGACATCCAGACAGGGTGAAGAGAGGCGGTGCGGAGTGCGGTGCCCACAGGATGCGGTGCAAGCAACGGCTCGGTGGTGATCGTCCAGATGGCGGCGGTGAGACCAAGAATGCGGTGCAAAGTGCGGTAGGGCCTTCGGCGGTCTCTTCACAACACAGAACCTGCAACGGACTCGGTGACAGAGTTGGCTGCTCCTTTCTTCTGCGGCGACTGAAACCAGCGGTTCCAGAGACGGTGCCCAGACGGATGGTGAGATCTTTGCTGTTCCTGACACCTCTTGAACAGGGGGCAAGCTCCACTTCAAGCCCTTGAAGACACTTTACAAGCAGGATACACGCACAGTCCTCTCCTTGGCAGAAAATAGCCACTGCAGGCCAAACTCAGACAGCACACAGCAAAGGGGAAGTACTTCTACTTCAGCTTTTCACAGCTCTTCTCCTTGGCAGAGGTTCCTCTTGAATTCCAGAAGTAGTCTAAAAGTCTGGGGTCTTAGCCCCACTTTTTATAGCACAAATCCCTTTGTTCTCTGGTGGCACACAAGCTCTTTGCCCAGCCAAAACCAGTTCTGTCCTCTCTGGTGCAGCTTCCTGGTAGGAGGTGGAGACAGCATTGTCCACATCAGACCAGGCCCATTCAGGTGTGAAAGAAATCTCCTCCTCCTACTCTGAATGCAGCCCAGGTCTATTCAGCCCAGCCCTGACTCACTCCCCACCCCCCAAGTGGCTGTCTGAACAGAATGCGCATCCCCAGCTCCTGTCACCCCAAAGCCAGACAGTCAATATACAAACCTAGCAGAGGCACACAGGATAGCTAAGCAAGAAAATACCAACTTTCTAAACGTGGTATTTTCAATCACAGAATGTAAAAATCATCCTTACTAAAAGATGCATCTTTACATTCTGAGTTCAGGCATATTAAACTCCATCTTTCTATCTTGTCCCAATGGGAAGTTATATTTATAAGATATTATAAATAAACTCCCATTCTATCTTATGGGACAGATAGCCTTTCAATAGTGAAAAACGAACTTGGCAGTATTTCACTATCAGGACATGCCACAAACATAAGGACATGTTCTACCTTTCACATACACTGCACCCTGCCCACAGGGGTACGTTGGGCCTACCTTAGGTGTGACTCACAGGTAAGAAAAGGGAAAGTTAGGCCCTGGCAAGTGCACTTGCCATGTCGACATGGCAGTATCAAACTGCGCATAGACACTGCAGTGGCAGGTCTGAGTTACATTTACAGGCTGCTCATGTGGGTGGCACAATCAGTGCTGCAGGCCCACTAGCAGCATTTGATTTACAGGCCCTGGGCACACACAGTGCACTGTAATAGGGCCTACCAGTAAATCAAATATACCAATCATGGAATCATCAATCCATAACATTAATTTACAGAGGGAGCACTTGCATTTTGGCACGGAACAGCAGTCGCAAAGTACCCAAAGCATCTAGACCAGTAAAAGCGAAGTCCAACACACAGTAAAAACACAGGGGGCAAAGGAAAAAATACTGGGGAAACCCACGCTAAGGATTCAAGGTCTAACACATGTCCCCTCCAGCTGAAATGTGGGGAGAACTACCCACCCTCTTGGGAGTTCTCTTCACCAAGGCCTAAAAATCTGGAAAGACCATCAGCATTGGCGTGTTCCATCTTAAAGTCCATTCCCTGTAGGGAAATGGACCACCTCAACAATTTTGAGTTCTCACTCCTCATCTGCATCAACCATCTGGGGGGCCTGTGGTTGGTCTGATCCCGGACGTGAGTCCCAAACAAGTAGGGCCTCAGCTTCTTCAGCGCCTAGACCACAGCAAAAGCCTCATGCTCAATCACACTCCACCTCTGTTCCCGGGGAAGTAACCTCCTACTAATGAAGGCTACAGATTGGTCTAGGCCCTCCTCATTTAGTTGTGAGAGCACAGCCCCACACCATGCTTTGAAGCCTCTGTCTGCACCACGAATTCCTGTGAGGAGTTGGGTGCCTTGAGCAGGGCATCAAAAGCTTTCTGACAGGCGTCAGTCCAGTTCACCTTCCTGGGCTGCTTCCTGGAAGTCAGCTCTGTCAAGGGGGCAACAATGGTGCCATTTCCCTTGACAAACCTCCTGTAATACCCGGTGAGGTCTGAAAAGGAACTCACCTCTGTCTGGGTCTTACTGAGAGAAGTGGGAAGCCTAGAGGGGTTCTCAAGCTGGGAACTGATTGGGATAGAACATTTGGGTGACGTCTGGAGAGGGCAGGCTCTGATACCCTTTGCTGACCTTTGTCAGGAATACGACTGACACAGATTACTATAAATATATGCAATTGGGCCATGCCATTCAAAGGCACATACCAGAAGGGAAGCAATTGCCTGAGGCGTCCCCCTTAGAGGACCAATTATTGGCAGACCCTATGCCAGATAAGGGAATTTCTAACATATATAGAAACCTGCTCAATAATTTCCCATACCCCTTATTGAAGCTAAGAGAGGCATGGACTGAGGATCTAGGCGAGATTGAGAACAACAAATGGACAGAAACGATACAAAGCCTGAGGGAAATTGCCATTAGGACTAGACTCCGCCTGCTACAGTTGCGGATCCTGCATATATCTTATTACTCAAGAACAGTCTAGTGTAAGATTGGGAGGGTGGCAACACCGCTATGTCTACGGGGGTGTGAACAGGAAGGCAAATTTTTTCATATCCTTTGGGAATGTTCAAAGATCCAAGACTATTGGAAACAAATAACAGAAATGATGGCCCAGGTGATGCCACGATTGGTCCTGGTGGATGCCAAGAGGTTTATTTTAAATATATCCGGGGAGGAGCCATGGCCTAGATTTCCAAATATCTAGCTAACACTGGTGGCCGGGGTGGCCAAGCGGAATATAGCAAGGGCATGGGGTAAGGCGGCACCCCGACTATAGACAAATGGATATCGGACACGGACTGGTGGTAGAGAGCAGAACTAGTTGTGTATCAGAGTAGAGGATGCCCCAAGAAATGGGAGAAGGTGTGGGAGTATTGTCGGGATTTCCAAGGTTTTTAAGGTGAGGGAAGATAGAGGGATTAGAAGATAAGTATGACATGTGGGATCCTTCCTTAATTTGGAACAGAGCAATGAAGTGGATGATGGGCCGTAAAAGCACCGATATGATGAAGACCTTGTGTTCGAGTGTAAAAGATATGATTACATGTTTAGTATGATGTATGATGATTGTATCACCAAAAAGGCATCTATGCTGTATGATACAAATGTTAATAAAAATATATATATTTTTTTAAAAGGGTGGATTAGTTTAACACAGTGTTATAACATGCAGACAGGTATTTATTTTTACATTAAATCTCACATATTACTTTACTAAGAAAGATGTTTGGTGTGGGCTACCCTCTCTGACAAACCCTAGGGATAGAAGCTTTGCACTATGAGACTCCTTGTTAGGCTCTTTTAGGAGGCTTTGTATATAATTTTTCCAACTGTAGTTTCAATCATTGTTAGAAATGGGGGTCTCTAGTGGGCAAGGGTTTGCACCTTTGTCCAAGTAGGGACCCTTACTTCTAGTCAGGATAAGGGAGTTACACTCCTAAAATAACCCCTGCTCCTCCCCTTAGTAGCTTGGCACGAGCAGTCAGGCTTATCTTAGAGGCAGTGTGGAAAGAATTTGCACATAACCAACAGTAATACAGTGTAAGCACTACAAAAGGACACCACACCAGTTTAGAAAAATATCCAATATTTTTATATACTTAAGACATGACCAAAAATGATAAAAATACACAATACAGTACTTAGAAATCTTCAGTTATCAAAATAAACTTGAAATAAAGTTCCTTGAAGTCGATAGCTCCATCTGGGGCTATCACGGCATCGTGAACAACAAATCCAAACAGTTCTGGCTGACCGCGGCATCGCGGGCCAGCTACGGTGTCGGGAAGACCTGCAAAACAGTACCTTTAGAAATGCAGGGCGTCGGCGACCTCTGGTTGAGCTCCAAAAGCACGGAGTCCGCAGGCGTCGGTTCTGGAGGTCGGTGCAGGAGTCATCGGGTCCTTGAAGTCACACGGGTTGCAGTTCGAACTCCTCGCGGTTTAAGTCAGGAGCGCCGATGTGAGCAGGCTTCGGGTGCTGCAGTGCGAAGTGCAGCGGTGCGGCATGCGGTGGCCCCAGGTCACGGTGCAGGCCACGGCTTGGTGACAGTCATCCAGCAGCGTCGGTGAGACCAGGGCTGCGGTGCGAAGTGATGCAGTGCTCGTCGCGATGCTGGCAGGTCACGGTGCAAGCAGCGTCGTTGTCGTTGCTGAAGCGCTGTCGTCGGTGGACGAACTGGAGTCGATGGCGCTGGCGTCGGTAGGCCAAGGCTGTGGTGCGGGATAAGGACGGTGCGTCGTGTAACTTACAAGCGGTGCCCTTGAACCACGGTGCAAGCAGCGGCGTCAATATCGGCGTGAAGCGTCGTCGTCGGGGATACCAGGGGGACGGCGTGAGGCGAGACGGTGCGGAGTGCGGTGCCCACGGGTCGACGTGCAAGCAGCCGCTCGGTGGCGGCATCAGGTGGCATCGACGGTGAGGCCAGGGTTGCAGTGCAGCATTGCGGCGGTGCCCTCTACGGTACCTTCAGGACAGGGAGTCGGCAGCGGCGTCGTAGACGGCGTCGTGGTGCTTTTCTCCTGTTGCAGCACAAAACACACAGTCCCCAGTGCTGATGGCAGAAGAACTTGAAGTCTTTGCTGTTCCTGAGACTTCTTGAACAGGGGGCAAGCTCTACCTCAAGCCCTTGGAGTAACTCAATAAAGAAGTTGTAGAAAGTTCAAATCCAGTCCTTTCACTGTCCAAGACAGAAGCAGCTACTGCAGGCCAACACAGCAAAGCACTCAGCAAAGTGGTAGTTCCTCCTCACAGCTTCTCCAGCTCTTCTTCTTGGCAGTCTTCTTGGTCCAAAAGAGTTCTAAAATTCTGGGGACTGGGCCCCAATATTTATACCACCAAATCCTTTGTTCTCTGAAGGCAGAGGGTGTCTGTACCCAGCCCAAACCAGTACTGTCCTCACTGGTGCACCTTCCTGGCAGGGGTGGAGACGGCATTGTGCAAGGCAGACCAGGCTCATTCAGGTGCAAGGAAATCTCCTCCCACTACTCTAAATGCATCCCAGGTCTATTCAGCCCAGCCCTGACCCTTCAGGCTCTCTGGAGCCACTGCCCCTCTCCAGCCCCTGTCATCCCAAAGCCAGACAGTCAATCCACAACCCCAGCAGAGGCACACAGGATGGCTAAGCAAGAAAATACCTACTTACAAAAAGTGGTATTTTCAAACACAGAATGTAAAAATCATCTTCACTAAAAGATGCATTTTAACATTCTAAGTCCAGACATACTAAACTTTATTTTTCTACCTTGTTCCCAGCGGTAGTTATGTTTATAAGATGGTATAAACAAACTCCACATTCTGTCCTATGGAAATAGGCAGCCTTGCAATGGTGAAAAACGAAATAGACTGTACTTCACCACGTGAAAAACAAAATAGACTGTACTTCACCACAAGGACATGTCACACACATCAGTACATGTCCTACCTTTAACATACACAGCACCCTGCCCAAAGGGGCACCTTGGGCCTACCTTAGGGGTGACTGACATGTAGAAAAAGGGAAGGTTGGGGCCTGGCAAGTGGGTGCACTTGCCAGGTCGACATGGCAGCTACAAACTGCGCACAGACTCTGTGGTTGCAGGTCTGAGTTACCTTTTCAGGGCTACTTCTGTGGGTGGCACAACTAGTGCTGCAAGCCCACTAGTAGCATTTCATTTACCAGCCCTGGCACTCTCAGTGCACTTTACTAGGACCTCACCAGTAAATCAAACATGCCAATCATGGAAACACCAATCCATAACATAATTTACAAGAGGAGCACTTGCACTATAACACTGAACAGCAGTGAGAAAGTGCGCAGAGACACTAAACCAGCAAAAACAGAGTCAAAACCAGGAGGTCAGGAAGCAAAAGGACAGGGGAAACACGCCAAAAGATGCCAAGTCTAACACATGTCCCTTCCAGCTGAAAGTAGGGAGAACTACCCAGCCTCCTGTGAGTTCTCTTCGCTAAGGCGGAAGAACCTGGACAGACCACCTGCGTTGGCATTTTCTGTGCCACGGCAGTGTTCCACCGTAAAGTCCATTCACTGTAGGGAGATGGACGACTTCAACAGTTTTGGATTCTCACCCCTCATTTGCATCAACCATCTGAGGGGCCTGTGGTCTGTCTGAACTCGGAAGTGAGTCCCAAACAGGTAGGGCCTCAGCTTCTTCAGTGCCCAGACCACAGCAAAAGCCTCCCTTTCTATGGCACTCCACCTCTGTTCCCTGGGGAGTAGTCTCCTGCTAAGGAAGACTATAGGTTGGTCTAGGCCCTCTTCGTTCAGTTGTGAGAGCACCGCCCCCACACCATGCTCTGAAGAGTCAGTCTGCATGACGAATTCCTTGGAGAAGTCGGGTGCCTTGAGCATGGATGCCATGCACATGGCTGCCTTCAGGGCATCAAAAGCTTTCTGGCAGGACTCAGTCCAGATCACCTTCTTGGGCTACTTCCTGGAAGTCAGCTCTGTTAAGGGGGCAACAATGGTGCCATAGCCCTTAACAAATCTCCTGTAGTAACCGGTGAGACCTAAAAAGGCTCTCACCTCTGTCTGGGTCTTGGGAGGCTCCCAAGCCAGAATGGTGTCAATCTTGAGTTGTAGGGGCGCCACCTGGCTGCTTCCTACCTGGTGTCCCAAATGACACCCCAGAGCCCTGCCCGATCTGGCACTTACTGGCCTTGATCGTGAGGCCTGCCCTCTGCCCTCAACACTTCCCCGAGGTGCCGCAAGTGTTCTTCCCAGCTGGAACTGAACACTGCAATGTCATCCAGGTATGCAGAACTGAAATCTTCCAGTCCAGCGAACATCTGGTTGACCAACCTCTGAAAGGTGGCAGGGGCATTCTTCAACCCAAAGGGCATCAACCGGAACTGGTAATGTCTTTCTGGGGTTGAGAATGCTGAACTCTCCTTGGCCCCATCGGTTAAGGCAATCTGCCAGTAGCTAGATGTTAAATCAAGCGTGCTGAGGAACCAGCAGCTCCCAACCGATCAATGAGCTTATCTGCTCTGGGGATGGGGTGTGCATCAGTCCTGGTGACGGCATTGAGCCCACGGTAGTCCAAACAAAACCACAGTTCTGGAGTGGCACCGGGTGCAGCAGCTTTTGGGGCCAAGACCACTGGGTTGGCCCAAGGACTGCTGGAGGGCTCTATCACCCCTAATGCCAACATCTTAGAGACTTCCTCCTTGTTGCTGATCCTGACCCGGTCAGTCATCCTGTAAATCTTGTGTTTTACAGGAGGGCTGTCACCAGTGTCTACGTCATGGGTACACCAGTGAGTAACACCTGGGGTCAGAGAGAACAGTGGGGCAAACTGTCCCAACAACTGGTGACAGTCACTCTGCTGCTCTGGGGTCAGTGTAGGGGAGAGGATCACACCTTCCACTGACCCATTGTGCTCCTTGCTGGACAAGAGGTCAGGGAGAGGCTCACTCTCCTCTTCCACCCCATCATCTGTCGCCAAGAGCATGCTCACTTCGGACCTCTCGAAGTGGGGCTTGAGACGGTTGACATGGAGAACCTTCAAAGGGTTCCTGGGAGTCTGCACATTTACCAGGTAGGTGACATCACTTTTACGCTCCACCACCTCAAAAGGCCCAGTCCACTTGTCCTGCAAGGCACAAGGTTCCACTGGGGCCAAATTTGACCAGAGTGGCATTCTGGTCATACCACTTTTTAATTTCTTCCTGGCTTGCTTCCAGGTTCACCTCAGCGTGTTTCCTGAAGCGGGCAGTTTGGTTTCTGAAGGCCAGCATGTAACTAAACACATCCTGGGGAGTTTTCCTGGGAGCTTCCTCCCAGCCTTCCTTCACCAAACTCAGAGGTCCTCTCCCGGGGTGACCATACAGGAGCTCAAAGGGACTGAACCCAAGAGACTTCTGAGGCACCTCCCTGTATGCAAAGAGAAGGCATGGCAAGAGGACGTCCCACTTATGGCTCAGGGGTTCTGTTAGACCCTTAATCATGCTCTTCAAGGTTTGGTTGAATCTCTCCACCAAACCGTTACCTTGTGGGTGGTAATGAGTGGTGAACTTGTAGGTTACACCACACTCCTTCCACAAGGGTGTCATATACTTCAATATGAAATTGGTTCCACGGTCAGAAACCACCTCTCTGGGGAAACCCACATGGGAAAAGATCCCCATTAACGCCCGGCCCACCACTGGCACCGTCGTTATCCTGAGAGGGATTGCCTCCGGGTACTGGGTGGCATGGTCCACCAAGACCAGAATGTTCCTGTTGCCCATGGCTGTCTTGGGATCCAGTGGCCCCACAATGTCCATCCCTACCCTTTCAAAAGGGGTTCCAACAACTGGAAAAGGTTGGAGAGGAGCTTTGACCTTTCTCCCACTCTTACCACTTGCCTGGCAAGTTTGGCAAGACCTGCAATGTCCATCTGACTGCCTTCGCATCTGGGGCCAGAAGAAGTGGGTGACAAGCCTGTCGAAGGTCTTGTCCCGCCCCAAATGTCCTGCCAAAGGCATGTCATGAGCCAGACCCAGTAGGAAGGTCCTATAGCTCTGGAGTACCACCAGCACACGGGCTGACCCAGACTCAGTGACCTTAGGCCCGCTATACAGGTGACCGCTCTCCCAGTAGATCCAATGTGATCCAGACTGATCACCAGCTGCCTGGTCTGCAGCCTGCCGCTGCAGACCCTCCAGAGAAGGGCACTCCTTCTGCTCCCTGCAGAAATCTTCCCTGGTGGGACCACCTTCTTGCTGCCAATGGGTCAGCTCGGAGATGTCTCCCAGTTCAGCTACCTGCTCCCCTGTAGGTACTGGGGCATCCCCCTCAAGGTCAGCCTCCTCCCGGTCCGTGGGAACTTCAGGGGCCAGTTTCCTGCACCCCCTCCACTTTCTCTTGGCAGTTACCTAGGCCACTGTTTCAGGCTCCAGGTCCTTCTGATCACCCTTTCTGGCCACCATTGACCGAGTGGACACGCATGCCCACTCTGGCAACTCAAGCATCTCCAAGTGAGACCTGAGCTCAACATCCTTCCACAAGGACTGCTCCAGGCCGTTACCTAGCAGACAATCTACAGGCATGGTAGGGCTCACAACCACCCTCAAGGGACCTGAGACCCCCCCCATTCAAAGGGAATCTGCGCCACCATACACTGGTGCTCTGAGTTGTCTGCACCAACTACTTGGTGGAATGCCCTGGGGACTACCTGCTCCTCAGAGACCAGGTGACACCAGACTGAGGTCACACTGGCTCCAGTATCTATGAGAGCCTCTACCCTTTTCCCATTGATGGTCACCCAGGTGCTGTATTTCTTTGTGTTAGGGGGCACCTGGTTTCCTGGGACCATTTCACTGTCCCCTAGTGAGACGAGGGTCATTTCTGCGGGATCCCCACCCTCCTGTGGGCACCCCTCCTCCCCAAGCGCTACACATGCCAACACCTTGGTCTGCACACTGGTGGGTGGCTGTGCCTTCTTGGGACACTTGGGGTCCCCCTTCAAGTGAACCACCTGGTCACATGCAAAATACTTGTGGGGGCCGGTCTCAGCAGGCTTTCCTGAAGACACCCCTTGCTTCTTTTCTCCTGGGGGATGGGAACCTTTACCCTGGGTGTTAGTTTGGGGCCCTTTAGAGAACTCCTGTGCTTTACCCTTGTCCCCCCACTTTTCTGCTGGGGACCCTGCCCACCTCTGGCTGAGTCTCCCCCGAATGCTTTCTTGTGGACCCTGGTACTCACCCATTGGTCCGCCTCCATAGCAAGCTTCCTGGGGTCAGTCAGCTTACTATCAACCAAGTGCTGGCGTAGCTCTGCAAAACATAGACTAGACAAGTGCTCCCATGCAATCAAATTGTAGAGCGCCTGAAAATCTGTTACATTACTGCCCTTCACCCAGCCATCCAGTGACCTGCAGAAAGAATCTACACATTCCAACGAAGTGTTTGCATCAGTTTTCCTACTGGACCTAAACTGATCCCTGTACTTGTCAGGGGTGAGTCCATACCTAGTGAGGAGAGTGTCCTTCATATCAGCATAGGTGAGGTTCTGCCCCTTACCCAAAGCTATCAGAGTATCCCTTGCTTCTTCTGGAAAGAGAGGCCACAAGCCTGCCCCCAATTCCTTTCAGGGACCCCATTCATGTGAATAGACAACTCGTACCCTTGAAACCACCTTTGTATGTCATCCCCCTTATTGAATTCTTTACCTACCTTCTTGGGGATGTGCACAATCCTATCTGTCTGCACTGAAGAGTTGCTGTCACCATCCGTGCTGGACTTGCTCTTCAATTCCAGCTCCTTGAGCCCACGCTAAGGGTCTAATACCATCCTTTGTGACTCCATCTTGAGCCTCTCAAGCTCTATCTCATGCCTCCTAGCTTCCCTTCTGTCCTCCAGCTCCTCTGGGGACAAACCACTGCTACCTAACCTGGAGGGACCACCCCCTCCCAACAGCACATCTTCCCTAGGAGTAGGCTCTTCCGCCTCCCCAATAAGATCTCCAGACTGCCCACTGGCATGTCTGGCTGCCACCCAGGCCCTCAGCACCTTTTGTAGCTCCTCCTTCTTGGTGAGGCCTTTGACTTGGACTTTTAGGTTTTTACAAATAGCCTTCAACTCCTTGACGTTGTAGGTTTCCAACCTTTCCTCCTCAAAGGCCACCTCTAGGGATGCAAGTGATGATGCTGCTGTGGCAGGCATGATGCAGTAGGAAGTTAAAGTTCCAAAACGATAGGATCACAAAAATAGACCAGAAAAAAAACAGTAGGTGGCACGTTATGGTCTGCGATATGGTAGTAGTGCACACCAATCACTGTAAGTCAAATGCAAACACAAGTCCTGTCCTCACCGCTGACAACCAATGTTAGAAATGCGGGTCTCTAGTTGTAAGGGTTTGCACATTTGTCCAAATAGGGACCCTTCCTTCTAGTCAGGATAAGGGAGTTACACTCCTAAAATAACCCCTGCTCACCCCCTTGATAGCTTGGCATGAGCAGTCAGGCTTATCTTAGAGGCAGTGTGTAAAGCATTTACACATAACCCACAGTAATACAGTGTAAGCACTACAAAAGGACACCACACCAGTTTAGAAAAATATCCAACATTTTTATATACTCAAGACAAGACCAAAAACAATAAAAATCCACAATACAGTACTTAGAAATCTTCAGTTATCAAAATAAACTCGAAATAAAGTTCCTTGATGTTGATAGCTCCATCTGAGGCTATCACGGCGTCATGAACAACAAATCCAAACAGTTTAGCTGACCGCGGCGTCGCGGGCCAGCTATTGTGTCGGGAAGACCTGCAAAACAGTACCTTTAGAAATGCAGGGTGTTGGCGACCTCTCGTTGAGCTCCGAAAGCACGGCGTCCGCAGGCATCGGTTCCGGAGAATGGTGCGGGAGTTGTCGGGTCCTTGAAGTCACACGCGTTGCAGATCGAACTCCTCGCGGTTGAGTCGGCAGGCATCGAGTGCTGCGGTGCGAAGTGCAGCGGTGCAGCGTGTGGGGCCCTCAGGTCGCAGTGCAGGCAGCGGCTCGGTGATGGATGTCCAGTGGCGTCGGTGAGACCAGGGGTGCAGTGCAAAGTGATGCAGTGCTCGTTGCGGTGCTGGCAGGTCACGGTGCTGGCAGGTCACGGTGCAAGCAGCGGCGTCGTCATTGCTGAAGTGCTGTCCTCGGCTGACGAACTGGAGTTGATGGCGCCAGCGTCAGTAGGCCAAGGCTGCGGTGCGGGATGAGAACGGTGCGTCATGTAACTTACGAGCAGTGCCCTCGAACCACGGTGCAAGCAGCGGCGTGGATATCGGCGTGAAGCATCGTCGTCGGGGATACCAGGGCGACGGCGTGAAGCGAGGCGGTGAGGAGTGCAGTGCCCACAGGTGGCGGTGCAAGCAGCGGCTCAGTGGCGGCATCAGGTGGCTTCGTCGGTGAGACCAGGGTTGCAGTGCGGCAATGCCGCGGTGCCCTCTGCGGTGCCTTCAGGACACAGAGGGGCATATTCTCAAGGAGCTATCGCGAGTTATCAGCACGTTATCACAGCCAAATCCACGATAAATTTATCTCCCCATTCCCAAGCTGGTGCTAACTGCCCATAACACCATTTTACCTGCGATAGCAGTCGCAAAAAACATCGCCACAGATGCCCCCGGCAACTAACGCTAATGATATGCAGAGTAAGCGTTCCCGTGCAAAAAGCCGCGACAACACCACTCCACAACATTCTCAACGACCAGCCCGATCCGCGATAAGCTCACAAAACATGCGTTAAGGCGCATTAGCAGCAGAAAATTAACACCTGCTCTTACATGGTGCAAAGTCGGACGACAACCTGCAACAGACAAGGGAGCACAGCCCATAGCCACACATGAAGAACAACAGATGCCATGGAGCCACTCACCATGCATCCCGGAGTCCCGAGAGGGCAACAACACCCACCGCCACCACACCCAGGACCCTCCCACCCCCTTGGGGCCCCACTCCGGGCACCCCCCACCCACACCCGTACAAAGATATGTCACATCAACCTCACGAAATCATGAGCAAAACAATGTGCCCGATGTCGCACAATAACAACACCAAACATACATGTGTCGTCAGACAAATGAGAATCATACATTCATCTTAGACTCAGCAAATAATTTGTTTCATACAGAATAAACACAAAATAACTATTTTGAAGAGTCATGGCGGGTCCTCTCAGGACAATCTGGAAGTCACAGCCTGCAAAACAAATTTCCAGATAAGAAGGTGTGTCATGCGCTCATCAAAGGACAGAAAGAGCGAGCGAAAGTGAGAGAGAGAGAGAAAGAGAGAGTGAGAGAAAGAGAAGGAGAGGGAGAGGGAGTGGGAGAGAGAAATAGAGATATTGTACAAGGAGCGCAAGGCCAATCGGGCTCCTGGCTCATAAATGCCAACTGTTGTGTGTGTATCGCTATTGGTGCACACTAAGTCAAAGGCCTGCCATCAATAGCAACGCGAAGGCCACATCACATTTCAAAAATGCAAGCAGTAGTCAGACCAACATCAGGAATGAAAGCTCCATTGTCTCAATACACAAGGCTGATGGACACCTGAACCCCCGACCTTGGTCCTGAATGCGGCTGGCATTCCCTGCGAGAGATACCAAACCAGATCATGATGACTCCCACACCACGAACTGCGCGAATGAAAAACCAAGGTGTCCACACCCCACACACACTTGTCCCTGCCTGAGGCACACCTGCTTGGGATGCCCCTGACACATAAGTAAGAAACAACCCATATGCCCAAATGTTGCACACAAATACAACTCATTGCTCCGAGCAGTGGCATCTCATCTCATCTGCCGCCTGTCAGAAGTGTGCCAGTGCTACGAGACCAACAAAGCCAATGGCTGGCAATCCCGGGCACATGCACAACCCCTGTCACATGGAACTGTACCGTGCACGAATGCTGCATCTGTTGGAATCACTGCCACTGGCAGTGTTGCGCATCAGTTACCGTCTGAGTTTCCGTCTTGCGTACGTCACCTGCGTCCAGCCCTGGTTCCACTGTCGATCATGCACATTCGAGTGGCCCATGGATGTCTGCCTATCCAACACAACAGTAGCTGAACTGGATTATGACACGTGTGTGTGCCCCCTATTGGCCCACAAACAGGAGTGTAACCGTGACACCCGTGCATGGGATGCCTTGATATTTGGCGTATGTGCAGGCAGTTGGGCATGGGAGATTGCACAACTCCTCGTGTGCAGTGACCACTTCGAGGCGCTCCCCTATTGGGCTGTGTTGCGGATTGGTGAAATGGCATGGACTGAGCACAGCTGCCCGGACCAGGTAATGGATTGGCTTGCCCTCGTGTACCTTGACCTCAACAATGATGTACTCTTGGAAAAGATTGCCCATGAAGCAGCGCTCGCATACATGGACGAGTAACTACGTTCCTGCAGCCACAATTGATTGTCACCCACAGCACAGGTCCCCACACCTTGTAGCATCTTAGAGGAATTTTCACATATCCCCCACAACAGTGCACATGTCTGCCTTCGCCTGGACTCAGAATGCATATGCGTGGACCTACATGTGTGTACACACACCTGTGCAAGGTGATGCAGTCCCATGGGCGGAGCAGCACTGCGTCGCCTGGCAACGTTCCAAAAGCGGAGAAACTGCTGGGGGGAGAGTACACACATGGCAATGTAGCATGACATGTGACCTTGTAGGATCCCTTCACCTGCTCACTGTCAGCAGAGCACGCAGTCAGTGCAGTCCGGTGGTACAGCACTATGCAGATCCCATGGGCTGTGAGTCGTGTCCCCTGACACGGGCCGATGAGCAGACGCTAAACATCACATGACTCGTACAGCAAGGCAAGGTGGGCTGAGACCGTTGACATCCGTAATGAATTGTGTGCACTTTTGCCACCCCATTACTTGCACCTCAACATGTCCTAAGCTGCCTGTAAGTGTCTTAAACATTGGTCTGCATGTTGTGGCCCTTGCCTTGCCCGTACTGACACGCACATGCTAATAAAGTCTGCGCAACTTCACCTGTGTACAACTGTGATGAGTGTTGATTATAATGACAGATCATGTGCATACATGTGCATTGTCCGTACACAGGGAGGCATTGACTGACGCTTGTGAATTGGGGGTGAGTCCCTATTGCCAGCTCCACCTCTGTGAGCCAGACATTGTGGCTAGGATAGTTGGTGGCAGACCTGTGCTCCTACGTGTCCCCAGCAATGTGCGTATGGTGTCCAACTTCTCGCCATGTAGAACAAGGCCATCCATCAAAACAGACTGTGTCCACACAGATGTGTGTGAGTAGGCATGCGAAGAGACGTTCTGTTGTCACGTGATGGGGACACCACTTAAGGACTGCTACCGAATGTGACATTTCCACACACAGCCCTATTTGATACATGGACGTGGGGCTACGTTTGGGGGCAACGGGATTAATGTTACTGTGCAATGAGGCCACAGCTAGTTCACACCTTCATAGTTATCTAAGTCGCCATGTGGGTCAGGTTCAAACATGCGCATTGATGACAACTACCAGGGTGTACCTTTTAGTGCAATCGATGTCCCTACATTCATCCAAACATTTATTCGTGAGTGAACATAGACATGACACATCTGTGTGATTTGGAATGTTTTATTCACATTCTGGGGGGTGTCGGACCTGGAGCAGTACATGACCACTTCAAGCCCACATAACATGGTTGCCCAGTGGTGGGCCAACCAGAGTTCTTGTGGCAATGCAAAGTTGATCTGAAGAGGAAGGGTGCAGTCCGCCGCCGAGTTGCTGTGTCAATGGTACCAGAGCAGATATGGCAGTCCATGTGAAGGTCGCAGAGTGTTTCGGGGGACAGTGGGAGGTGTTGTTCCAGGGCACGATGCAGAGAGCACAACCAGGCAGGGACAGGCCATATGGCGGGGACGGATGCTACTACCTCATTTCTCACACAGTCATTACCCTCCACATCTTACTCCTCTGAGACGTCTTCTGTGTCCGGTGTGTCAGGTGTGTGTGGTGGGGTTATGGCTGCGTCACTGTGTGCCACTGACACATCAGGGTGCGAAGGTGATAGGGCTGCATCACTGTGTGCCACTGACACATCAGGGTGCGAAGGTGATTGGGCTGCATCACTGTGTGCCACTGACACATCAGGGTGCGAAGGTGATTGGGCTGCATTACTGTGTGCCACTGACACATCAGGGGGAGGATATGTGTGTGTCGAGGTTCCTGCAGCAGTCACCTGGAACAGGCTCAGTGGCAGCAATGGCAAGATGAGGATCTGCAAGGCATGGAAGATCGCAGCTACATCTCGCTGGTGTTCAGCAGTGGCAGCCATACTTCCAGCCTGCATCGGCTCCATGGTCTCCATTGACCTCCGCATCTGTGCCAACTCTGTGCTCTCATCGCTTGGGCCTGTCTGCCTAGACAGTTCTTGTAACCGAGTACTGGACCCAGCGATGTCAGCCAAGGATTGTTGGTGAGCATGGTGCGGACAGTGGGTGTCCGTTAGGGACTGTAGGTGCTCCCTGATGGGACTCAGGCACCCACGTATGGCATCGAGTTTGGCTGCCATGAGCTCAAAACCCAGCCACAGCTGATCTGCCATCTTCTCCTGGCACCCTAACACACGGAGTTTGAAATCCATGTATTGGTCGTGGGGATTCTGGGAGGCAGCCGTGGTGGTGTGTGCTTCCTGCGGTGTGGTCTGTGCAGGGTGTGGGCTCACCGCGATGCAGCTGGACTGCCCTGCTCCTGGAGGTGGGGTGCGGAGGCTGTCCACAAGCCGTTGGAGGGTGTCTGTGCAAATGTGCAGGGTGTCCTCTTCATCATCACTGAAGAGATGTGTGGTCTGCTCTGCAGGAGGTGTTGATTGTCCCTCTGCATTGTGAAGGGGAGATGCAGGTTAACAGTGTGTTCCATGTATGTTGATGCATTGTAGATGTTTACATTCAGACTGAATGACGATGTACATTGTGACTGTTTTGGTGAAGCTGGCTATTTGATGGGAGTCAGTGGACATTTCGACTACATGACGGATGTGTGGTTGTACTCGTACATTATCATCTCACAGTGTCATGCATTGCCAGATGTGATTGGCCAGTTTCTACGCACGAGCGGCACCAGTTGTGTCCTCTGTCCTGTGGTGTAGGGGTTGCACTCTTTCCCACATTGTCGTCAATGTTGATGTACTGTGATTGCTATGTGTGTGTGCTGCATTGTTGGCGATTCGCCCCTGCAGCTCTGCATTGGCGGACCCTTATCCCTTTGAGTCGGTGTGCATTTGACTTGTGTGCTTTTCGGGTGCTGGGATGTTTGCGACTTGGGTCATTTGTGCTACTGGAGATATTTGGTACTCTTGTGCATTGTTTGTTTGCAGATGTGTTTTTTACGTCATGGTTCGTAGGTGCACGTGGATGTGTCAGAGTGTGACCTGCTCCTTTACGGATGTGGTCCACACTCAGCCACCTCAGTGTCATCTCGTGCACCATGTCATGTATTGTGACTTCAGCCATGCTATCTGTCATGCAGTGTCACTTGCATTGTCGGTGTGGCTCACAGAGCCGCTGCTTTTCGGGATTCAGCACATGTGCATGGGTAGGTTGTGGCATTTGTGATATGGAGGGGCGCCCATTTCTGCAGATTGTGGATGGGGGACATGTTCCACAGTCATTGTGGGTGTGCAGTGTGCTGCACATGATTGTGAATGTATGGCATTGTGCCCATCTGCCCCCGTCCCCCCAGTCCCTGGTCGTTACTCACCCTGTTGCTGTTGGGTCAGGTCATATCGGGCTGTGTCCAGACCACCGACTCCTTGCACCGTCTCCACTCTGATGACTGTGGCCACCATTTCCTCCAGCTCATCCAACTCGTCCTGTGGCGCAGGACTCCCACCTCCAGTCGCCTTTGCTGCCTTCATGTTGGCAGCGAGTTTCTGTTTGGTTTGGCTGTGCACTTCATGCCAGCGCCTCTTGACCTCCTCCATTGACCTCCTCGACACTCTGACTGCATTCACGTTGGTGACGATGGACTGCCATATTTCCGTTTGTGTTGCCAATGACGTAGTGGAGGTGACGAACAGTTGCTGGTAGTGTTCTATCACCTCCGTGACGATGATCCGGTCTTCCTGCGGACTGAACCCCGTCTCTTCCTCTTCTCCTTGCCCTTCCCTGAACACGGGGTTCCTGGCTGGTCCTCCATGGGGCTTGTGGGGTTCGGGTTGTCCTCTGCACTCGGTCCGGGTGCATCCATGGTGCTACGCAGTTTGTTTTGTTTTTGGTGTTTATTTTTGGTTGCTCTTATAGTGCATTTTCACGCATGACGCGTGGGATTTGCGGGCCTGTGGCTGGTTGTCGCTGATTTTTGTATCGTGGTTTGGGACATTACAGGGTTTTTCGCGTTCGTGTTTCGCATTGTTTCTGCATCGCGTTCGTTTTTGGGCGGTCATTTGGCACGTTATCCTGCTACTATTGCATGGTGCCGCAGGGTTGGGAATACCACGTTAACACTGTGTTATTTTCCTGTGATAGACTGCGATGTGAAGGGTTGCGTTTAGCAACTTTTGCGGTAGTTATCACACGTTCTTGTGAATATGCCCCAGAGTTGGCAGCGGCGTCGTAGACGGCGTCGGGTTGCTTTTCTTCTGTTGCAGCACAAAACACACAGTCCCCAGTGCTGATGGCAGAAGAACTTGAAGTCTTTGCTGTTCCTGAGACTTCTTGAACAGGGGGCAAGCTCTCCCTCAAGCCCTTGTAGAAACTCAATAAAGAAGTTGTAGAAAGCTCAAGTCCAGTCCTTTCACTGCCCAAGACAGAAGCAGCCACTGCAGGCCAACACAGCAAAGCACTCAGCAAAGTGGTAGTTCCTCCTTACAGCTTCTCCAGCTCTTCTTCTTGGCAGTCTTCTTGGTCCAAAAGAGTTCTAAAGTTCTGGGGTCTGGGCCCCAATATTTATACCACCAAATCATTTGTTCTCTGAAGGCAGAGAGTGTCTGTACCCTGCCCAAATCAGTTCTGTCCTCACTGGTGCAGCTTCCTGGCAGGGGGTGGAGACGGCATTGTGCAAGGTAGACCAGGCCCATTCAGTGCAAGGAAATCTCTTCCCACTACTCTAAATGCAGCCCAGGTCTATTCAGCCCAGCCCTGACCCATCAGGCTCTCTGGAGCCACTGCCTCTCTCCAGCCCCTGTCATCCCAAAGCCAGACAGTCAATCCACAACCCCAGCAGAGGCACACAGGATGCCTAAGCAAGAAAATACTTACTTTCTAAAAGTGGTATTTTCAAACACAGAATGTAAAAATCATCTTCACTAAAAGATGCATTTTAACATTCTGAATCCAGACATACTAAACTTTATTTGTCTACCTTGTTCCCAGGGGTAGATATGTTTATAAGATGGTATAAACAAACTCCCTATTCTGTTCTATGGGGACCGGCAGCCTTGCAATGGTGAAAAACGAAATACACTGTAATTCACCACCAGGACATGTCACACACATCAGTGCATGTCCTACCTTTAACATACACATCACCCTGCCCACATGGGTACCTTGGGCCTACCTTAGGGGTGACTGACATGTAGAAAAAGGGAAGGTTGGGGCCTGGCAAGTGAGTGCACTTGCCAGGTCAACATGGCAGTTACAAACTGTGCACAGACTCTGCGGTGACAGGTCTGAGTTACCTTTTCAGGGCTACTTCTGTGGGTGGCACAACTAGTGCTGCAAGCTCAATAGTAGCATTTGATTTACCAGCCCTGGCACTCTCAGTAGACTTTACTAGGGCCTCACCAGTAAATCAAATATGCCAATCATGGAAACACCAATCCATAACATAATTTACAACAGGAGCACTTGCACTTTAACACTGAGCAGCAGTGAGAAAGTGCGCAGAGACACCATGGGCCAGATGTACAACCCTGGAAATAGCACCTCGCAAATTGCGAGTTTTTTGCGACTCGCAGTTTGCAAGGCACTATTTCCAATGTACAACAGTGTTTTTCACACTGTTAGCGATTCCCAATGGGGTCGCAAATAGAGAGGCTCATGAATATTAATGAGCCTCTCGCAATTTGCGACCCCATTGGGAATGGCAGGCCCTCCCAGGTATGGTGGCCTGCTGGGCTCAGCAGACCACCATGTCTGGGACTGCTTTTAAATAAAGCAGGTTTTTTTAAAATGCAGCCCGTTTTCCTTAAAGGAAAACGGGATGCATTTATAAAGAAAAAAATGAAACGTTTCGTTTCATTTTTAAGGGCAGGTAGTGGTCCCTGGGACCACTGCCTGCCCTTAAAATTATTTTCCCCTGCATTTGCAAAGGAGAAGGGGTCCCCTGGGGACCCCTTCCCTTTTGCGACCCCATTACCACCCTCTTGAAGAGGGTTTTAATTTGCGAGTGTTTTGCGCCCGCAATTGCGGACGCAAAACATTCTTTCATAGGGTTGCCCTCGCTATTAGGAAGGGAACGCCCCTTCCTAATAGTGAGTCGCAAAACCCTATTTTGCGAGTTGCAAAAAATTGCGACTCGCAAAATAGTGTTTCTACATTACCCATGCTGTTTTTGCATGCGCAAACGAATTCGCAAGCCCGATTGCGCATGCAAAAATGGTCGTACATCTGGCCCTAAACCAGCAAAAACAGAGTCAAAACCGGAAGGTCAGAAAGCAAAAAGACAGGGGAAACACGCCAAAAGATGCCAAGTGTAACAATCATAATTGTATATTTTTATATTACTTTATGCTTTCTGGTTGCCACATGTAAAAGCTTGTGGCCAATACAGGAAGCCTGAATTGGTTATGATGACAAGCCAGTGGTAAAGGCAATATGTTTGAGTGGTTCATTGGGAAAAGATGCACTGGATCTGATCTGTTATTATGAAATGTTATGACAATGAAATCAGCCTAACCTATTTATTGTAAAAAAATATATAAGATAAGGCCAATATGCCTTTAAGGGTGGAGTATTATTACTCTGTGTTAAGACCTGTACACAAGTATTTTGTTACACAGAATCTTACAGATTACAGTAGTAGGCAAGTTTTTGGGCGTTGCTTAGTTCCTCTTTTGTAAAGCACGTCCGTGTGCACACAAGCGGCCCCGAAAAACACTTATCCCCTGATAAAGGGCTTCCCTAGCCCGAAATGCATTGGGATGGGATGACATGAGATTGAATGTCACTATTAAAAAACAGAAAGGAAAGAAAAGAATGAATCATTTTTCTGGAAAAGGTGGCATGACAAATAAGACTACCACCTATTTGACGAATTAAAAAGTTTAAAGCTCAAAAATTGAATGACTTTTGGATTTATTGTGAATAAGAATCCCTCAGAAACGAGGGACATTTTGCAGTGCTGAAGGGGACGGACCCCAGCTGGGGAACGCTTTTCTTCATTTAAACGTTTTACACTCAAGGATCAGAGAGTGTACCCTTCTGCATGCTTCAAACTGAGTAAACATTGGATACTAGATTTGAATACTTTGGAGTGCGTAACCCCACATATTAGTGATTATTGTATTTTGCTCTGCCAACTGTATTTGCATAAATATTTGTCATTTTATGCTTCCTTCCTTGATAGTTGCATTATGGGAAAGCTTCTACTAAATACAATATGAATGACATGGTTATTGTAAAAAATATTAACAAAGGCTAAAGGCCGGCTTGATTTATTGGGACAAATTATATTAGACGCAACATGTCTGATTTGTTCACTAATCAAATATAAACCAACATGTGTTGAAGGGTAAAATGGTATTACACTGTTATTAAACTTGTATACACTATGCATATTGCCATTGCAAGATAGCTGTTTACTGCTATGTTTAAGTTTTTACTTATGTTTATTGCCAGGATAAGTAGGACATGTTTAAGCAGTGGTTTAATTTCTTTTGTTTCAATTTTACTCATTGAATATATCTTACATGTGTTTTTGATCTTGTTCATCTTTTTTATAGCGAATGGAATAGTGGGTGTGAGAAGTTGGCCTGGTATATGCTGTCCACCAATTAAAGTGGGCACCTTGTACCAGTCCAAACAACCCCTTATTGGAGATAGGTTAAAGACAACCTTTATTGAAAGCTATCCTAGTGGTAGCTATGGAGAGCAGCCTTCAGGCTAAGTCTTGGAGGAATGTAAAGCAGCTTGTTTTACCAGTCTATAATCTCTTGAGTGACCAAATGAAAGAGGACCACACCAGGTATATATATAAAATATATGTATTTATTCTTAAACACACCCCTCTAGTCTCTTTATGAGGCTAGAGTTCGAAGTACATAAGTTGCAAGTCAAATATCAACAGTAATAGCACAAATACACGTTTGAGCCCTAGGGGTGTACCAAACCATATACCAATAAAGTGGTATAAGAACCACGACTGAGCTAGACACAAGGCCTAGAGCCTGTAGAAGTGCTTGGCCCTCAAGGAACCACCCAAGGTAGTGACACAGGGGACCCACGGGGGACGCGTGCAGTATGAGAACACAGCCGCGTGCCGCCGTTGACTTTTATGGGGAATGTCGCGGTTGGAGTTTTAAAGAAAAAGGACACTTAGAGGAGGACTTGGAGCAAACCCCTTTAGAACTAGGCAGTTCTAGAGTCAATACCCACGGGAGCACCGGAGTACTCAAGTTACCTCACCCAGGGAAGCCGGGTGCATAGGTGTCTTTCGGGGTCGGGTTTCGAAGTCGTTTTCAATGGCGATCTGCTGCAAAGTGCTGCTGGCGACCAAGTCGAAAGTGTTCGGGTGGATCCAAGGGTGGATCAAAGATCTGAAGAACCTGAAAGCAGAGGGGACAGAGTCTGGGTCACTAGCCAGTGACCAGGAAGGCGATGAGCAGATGCCCACCGATGTCGGGTGCTTCAGGTAGGTTGACGGTCGTCTTGACTCTTCAGCCACGAGGTCCAGGAGGTGTCGACGACAACCAGGAGCTGGATTCGAGCTGTCCCACAACGTTTGTCGATTGCAGAGGTGTCGGCGAACAGATTGGACCCAACAAGCCTTGGCAACGGCAAATCACGTGGAAACAAAGAAAGGACGTTGATGCAGACCAGCAAGGTCTGGGGGACTCACCCAGCAAGGATAAGTCAGGGCACATCTGGAGCAACCAGGGAAGCCCAAGCAGAAGAAGAGTTGCCTTCGGGAGGGCCCACTAGCCAACGGACTAGCGACCGCAAAGGAGCCTCAAGCAGACGCACTTGGAGCTGGCTCACAGGACACTCGTGGAGTGGAGGCCAGTGATCTTCGGTGCAGTCTGTGCTGGAGGTGGGGGCTACTCGTAGCCCAAAGCACAACTTCATGGACATCCAGGAAGAGGATGCACTTGCAAAAGTTCTTGGTGCCCAGGGGTCATGGTTCCACGTTACCCATGACAGCTACGGGCCTCAGTTTTGCTGGGGACTAAGGGCAGCCTCAGGGAAGTCTGGAAATTTACCTCTGGTGATGGAAAGACTTCGGCGTCCGCCGGGAGCTTCAGCAATGCAGACCGGACAATTGCTTCTTTGGTGCCTGCCAAGCAGGGGAGTCACTCCTTGACCCCAAGGGAGATTCTTCAGTCCTCTAATATTGAAGTAGAGCGTCGAAGGTCCAGGATTTGGCTTCAGAGTTTCGTCCAGGGTAATCTAAAGTCCTAAGGACTGGGGTCCCATACTTATACTAAGTTAGGGGGTTGGACATACTCTGGGGACCCACCTATGGGAGGGTCAGGGAAGAGGGGTGGTTACACCCTTTCCCTTTGTCCAGTTTCGCACCAGAGATGGGGCAGGTAGCCCCTGCAACCGGTTTGAACTGGCATATGCACAGGGACACCAAGTGTGCCCCCAGTGCAGGACTTCAAAGCCTGCACTGGGGGCTGCCGCCCAGCCCCAATACACATCATCCTGTCTGGGGAGGTGGTTACACCTCCCTGCGACAGGAAACCTATTGTCCAGGCCTCCCCTGCTGGAGTTTCGGTCAGCAGCAGGAGGCCAGACCTGTGTCTGTGGCAGCGGCATCCATTTTGTGATGCCAGGGCTCTGTAAAGAAGTTACCGGGCAGGCCGGTGAGTACATGTCTCTCCCTCTAGAAGGGTGGAATGCTACCCCCGCCGCCAGGACTGGCGGGGGGGGGTAGTATTCCAAGATGTTTGACACCAAACACGACATGTTTTGGTGCAGCCAGTCCAAAGTTAGCATTGTACCGCGAGGATATAATGCACTTAAGAGTATATGGTCAGGCTGTACCACAAACAGCATCAGAGGATTGACTCCGAACGCTGCAGAGGGGCTCTGCTCATGCAGGGGCACCCTCTCACATAAAAACCAAGCACTCTGCCTTCAGGATTGGTAAGGCCTGCCATAGGAGTGACTTATAGGTTTATATGTGTGTGCAATGGTAGTGATATAGGTAACCTATACCACAGTAAGGGGTGCATGCACCACCTTACCCAGGCTGCAGTAGCAGACCTGTGGTGTTATTTTGGAGGGCTTCTCAGAGTGGCATAATACATGCTTCAGCCCCTGGTAGGCCTCTGGGGTACCTATGCCCTGGGTACATAGTATACCATATACTAGGGACTTATAGGGGCACTCCAGAATCCAATCAAAGATGTACCTAAGGTACATGGAAACCATTTTAGAGAGGAAGCAGATAGACTGGGGCCCTGAATAGCAGGATCCCAGTCCAACTAAGTCATAAACCAGCAAAACACCAGGAAAAAAGTGGGGGCAACCATATAGTCAGATTCCACCTTCCTACATAACCCCCCCAAACGAAAGGAGATAAGGCTAACCTTGGCCAGTTGAGCCTTTATTGACTAAGTGGCCATATAAGGAAGCACCTGCACTAGCATGGTTGCCCCCTGTTTTATGGTCCACTAAGCTATCCCTCACCCTAAGGGTATGAGAGGGTCTCCACCATGGGGAATTACTACCTGTGGGGTGTTTTGGCAAAGTAAAAGGCTGGTGAGGCGTCTGAGTAGAGAAGTGAGGCCCTAATAAAGTTGGCCTCAGCTTCCTCAGATCACTGGTCACCATGTAGGCCTCTCTTTCCATGACTGAGTTGTACTTTGCTCTAAGGGTCAACCTTTGGCTGCCTACAGCTGGGGGTTGGGTCCCTTTGGGTGGAACACTGGAGGGACATGGCAGGTTTGGAACCATTTGGTCCCAGGTTTGCCATTGCCTAACAGAGTCCTTCTGGGGGAGGTCCCTACACAAATGTATGGGGGATCCCTCAGTGTGTTGAGGAATTTTCACCTGGCTAGGGCTACTAGACTGGGTGCCCCTAATCTGCTGATGGGGGGGGTTCCTCTGGACAGGGGCCCTGTGGGGTTCACTGACCTTCCTGACCTCTGCAGCCCTGGGCTGACTGAGGCAGGGTAGAGAGGGGCAGGTTACCTGCTCCAGACTGGGTACCACCTTGGAAGGGTCCTCTGCCATCAGAGGGGTTGCCAGGCTAGGCCTGACTACCTCTGGGGCAGTTACTTCACTAGGGGTATGGATCAGTTCCCTGAGGAGGCTGACCCTTTCCTACTGTCTGGAGGGAGGAAGACTTTTCTTCAACCCTTGTGCTCTCTTTTGGGGGAGAGTGGGCCATTCTTCCAGGCTCCATCTCTCAAAAATTTTCCTGGGGTGGGGCTGTGGCCATCACAGCCCCCCTAACTTTCTCAGGGATGCCCAGCATTCTCAGATGGGCTTGGTGTTCAACTTCAGCCCAGGCTGAAATTTCTAGATCATTGCCCATCAGGCAATCTACAGGCAAGGTTGGGGACACTGCCACTCTTTTTGGGCCTGTGACCCCTTCCCAGCTGAGATTGACAATGGGTATGGGGTGATCTGTTCTGACACCATCAATGTTGGTCACCTGGTATTTGAACTCAGGTAAAAGCTGGTGAGGAGGGACTAGTTTCCCTGCCACCATGGTGACACTAGCCCCTGTGTCCCTGAATGCCACAGCTTTCTGACCATTAATCATTGGCTCCAGTCTGTACCTGCCCAATGCATTGGGACCCATGGTAAAGGTGGCAAATCCTATACCACCATCAGAGTCAGAGGAGTCTATTGAGGGGGTCCTGTCTAAACTAGGGCCCACCTCTGTTCCCCTTGCAAAAGCACCTAACTTGTTGGGTGCACTACTCCCAACTGGGGGATTACTACTGGTAGAACCAGGAGGGATGGTAGTATTTGTTGGAGGAACATTTTCTTTATTGCCAATCCTGGGGCAACTGGGATCTGTTTTCCAGTGTCCAGGCTTTTTACAGACATGGCAATAGGGTTTCTTTTCAGGAGAGAAAGGAGTTTGGGACCCACCCCCAGAAGAGGACTTTTGGGGCCCTGTAGTGGATTTATCCTTAGATTTATCCCCACCTTTCTCTTGGGACTTGGTAGAATCTTTTTTCTGGTCACCACCCTGATTTTTAGGCCTTACCCTGGTTCTGACCCATTTGTCTGCCTTCTTTCCCAATTCTTGGGGAAAGGTCAGATCAGAGTCCACCAGGTACTGGTGTAAAAGCTGGTTTTGACAATTATTAAGGATCTGCTCCCTCATAATCAAATTGTACAATCCTATAAAGTCATGCACTTTGCTGCCATGTATCCAACCTTCCAGAGCCTTAGCAGAACAATCAACAAAGTCAACCCAGTCTTGAGTCTGAGTCTTTTGGGTATCTCTGAACTTCAACCTATACTGTTCAGTGGTTAGGCCAAACCCATCAATCAGAGCACTCTTCAAGACTTTGTAATTGTCAGCATCCTCTTCTCTAACAGTGAGGAGCTTATCTCTACCTTTGTCTGCAAAGGAGAGCCACAAGATTGCTGCCCACTGCTCCTGAGGGACCCTCTGTACTTTACAGGCCCTCTCCAGTGCAGTTATCCATTTGTGGATGTCATCCCCACTCTGGTAGGGAGGGACAATCTTGCTCAGGTTTCTATGGTCATAAGACCTTTCCCTACCACTAGGGAAGTTGTTGCCACCATGGGACTCTAGTCCCAACTTTCTTCTTTGCCTTTGAAGCTCTAGGGACTCCCTGTCTATAGCCAACTGCTCTTTTCTGATTCTCAACTGAGCTTCCTCATACTTGAGCAGTCTCTCTTTCCTCTCATGAGAGGATTCCCTCCTATGAGAAGAAACAGAGGTCCCTACTGAGGTGTCAGAGTGGTTAGACTCCTGAGAAGGAGATCTAGACCTTCTGGGCACACTTACAACTCTTACTGGGGGACAAAGGGGAGGTCATTCTGATCCTCCTCCTCATCCTCAGGAGTAGCTGCATTATCCAGGTCAGGATCATTGTCATCCCCTGGCCAGTTTCAGAGGTCAGGTCCTGGGTATTTTCATCCCTGGCCCCTCCCTCCTCTTCTGCCCCACCCTCTCTGCCTACCCTCTCAGACCCTATAGGTCTTCTAAGATCATCTAGCAGAAGCATCTCCAGGAGACGTTGGGTGTTGGCACTTTTGCCTGTCTTCAGCTTCCTAATCTTGCACAACTCTCTTAATGCCGAGAATGAGAGGTTGTCATATTTGGATGGCAGGAGCCCACTGGTTCCTGGCAGTGAAGACATTACTAGTGTGGTGTGGTGTATGCACTACCTACACTAGTGTGGCCTACTAAACTCTCTTGAGTTGTAGAAAGGGTGTGCTATCCCTTAACACACAACTCTAAGTTCAGTAGAACTTACTGTATTACTAAGCTTGATTTATATGTACCTTAGGTACCCTTAGTGGTTTTCAGTTGATCAATTCAATTGAGATTATCTGGTAAAACAATAGCAAGCTGGAATCCCACACGCTGCACACCAATGTGAGAAGTTGGCCTGGTATATGCTGTCCACCAATTAAAGTGGGCACCTTGTACCAGTCCAAACAACCCCTTACTGGAGATAGGTTAAAGACAACCTTCATTGAAAGCTATCCTAGTGGTAGCTATGGAGAGCAGCCTTCAGGCTAAGTCTTGGAGGAATGTAAAGCAGCTTGTTTTACCAGTCTATAATCTCTTGAGTGACCAAATGAAAGAGGACCACACCAGGTATATATATAAAATATATGTATTTATTCTTAAACACACCCCTCTAGTCTCTTTATGAGGCTAGAGTTCGAAGTACATAAGTTGCAAGTCAAATATCAACAGTAATAGCACAAATACACGTTTGAGCCCTAGGGGCGTACCAAACCATATACCAATAAAGTGGTATAAGAACCATGACTGAGCTAGACACAAGGCCTAGAGCCTGTTGAAGTGCTTGGCCCTCAAGGAACCACCCAAGTTAGTGACACAGGGGACCCACGGGGGACGCGTGCAGTGTGAGAACACAGCTGCAAGCCGCCGTTAACTTCTATGGGGAATGTCGCGGTTGGAGTTTTAAAGAAAAAGGACACTTAGAGGAGGACTTGGAACAAACCCCTTTAGAACTAGGCAGTTCTAGAGTCAATACCCACGGGAGCACCGGAGTACTCAAGTTACCTCACCCAGGGAAGCCGGGTGCATAGGTGTCTTTCGGGGTCGGGTTTCGCCGTCGTTTTCAATGGCGATCTGCTGCAAAGGGCTGCTGGCGACCAAGTCGAAAGTGTTCGGGTTGATCCAAGGGTGGATCGAAGATCTGAAGAACCTGAAAGCAGAGGGGACAGAGTCTGGGTCACTAGCCAGTGACCAGGAAGGCGATGAGCAGATGCCCACCGATGTTGGGTGCTTCAGGTAGGTTGACGGTCGTCTTGACTCTTCAGCCACGAGGTCCAGGAGGTGTCGACGACAACCAGGAGCTGGATTCGAGCTGTCCCATGACGTCTGTCGATTGCTGGGGTGTCAGCGACCGGATTGGACCCAACAAGCCTTGGCAACGGCAAATCACGTGGAAACAAAGAAAGGACGTTGATGCAGACCAGCAAGGTCTGGGGGACTCACACAGCAAGGATAAGTCAGGGCACGTCTGGAGCAACCAGGGAAGCCCAAGCAGAAGAAGAGTTGCCTTTCGGGAGGGCCCACTAGCCAACAGACTAGTGACTGCAAAGGAGCCTCGAGTGGACACACTTGGAGCTGGCTCACAGGACACTCGTGGAGTGGAGGCCAGTGATCTTCGGTGCAGTCGGTGCTGGAGGTGGGCGCTACTTGGAACCAAAAGCACAACTTCGTGGGAGTCCAGGAAGAGGATGCATTTGGAAATGTTTTAGGTGCCCAGGGGTCAAGGTTCCACGTTACCCACGAGAGCTACGGAAGTAGAGCATCGAAGGTCCAGGATTCGGCTTCAGAGTTTCGTCCAGGGTAATCTAAAGTCCTAAGGACTGGGGTCCCATACTTATACTAAGTTAGGGGGATGGACATACTCTGGGGACCCACCTATGGGAGGGTCAGGGAAGAGGGGTGGTTACACCCTTTCCCTTTGTCCAGTTTTGTGCCAGAGCAGGGGCAGGTAGCCCCTGCAACTGGTTTGAACTGGCATATGCACAGGGACACCAAGTGTGCCCCCAGTGCAGGACTTCAAAGCACCAGAGAGTGCTCCCGCCCAGCCCCAATACACATCATCCTGTCTGGGGAGGTGGTTACACCTCCCTGCGACAGGAAACCTATTGTCCAGGCCTCCCCTGCTGGAGTTTAGGTCAGCAGCAGGAGGCCAGACCCGTGTCTGTGGCAGCGGCATCCATTTTGTGATGCCAGGGCTCTGTAAAGAAGTTACCGGGCAGGCCGGTGTGTACATGTCCAAGATGTTTGACACCAAACACAACATGTTTTGGTGCAGCCAGTCCAAAGTTAGCATTGTACCGCGAGGATATAATGCACTTAAGAGTATATGGTCAGGCTGTACCACAAACAGCATCAGAGGATTGACTCCGAACGCTGCAGAGGGGCTCTGCTCATGCAGGGGCACCCTCTCACATAAAAACCAAGCACTCTGCCTTCAGGATTGGTAAGGCATGCCATAGGAGTGACTTATAGGTTTATATGTGTGTGCAATGGTAGTGATATAGGTAGCCTATACCACAGTAAGGGGTGCATGCACCACCTTACCCAGGCTGCAGTAGCAGACTTGTGGTGTCATTTTGGAGGGCTTCTCAGGGGTGGCATAATACATGCTTCAGTCCCTGGTAGGCCTCTGGGGTACCTATGCCCTGGGTACATAGTATACCATATACTAGGGACTTATAGGGGCACTCCAGAATCCAATCAAAGATGTACATAAGGTACATGGAAACCATTTTAGAGAGGAAGCAGATAGACTGGGGCCCTGAATAGCAGGATCCCAGTCCAACTAAGTCATAAACCAGCAAAACACCATGAAGAAAGTGGGGGCAACCATATAGTCAGATTCCACCTTCCTACAGTGGGTGAATATAAGAATAAATTGGAGAGTGGCGGAATGGATGCATGAATACAAGCATTAAAAAACAGAGTACTAAATCCTTAAATGCACCAGTTGCTGAAGAGACACTTTCAGTTCTTTCAGTTATTACCCAAACGTATTTGAAGTGCCACTTCTTGTTATAATAGTATGCTCAATCCTTATCTGTTTTCTTCATTTAGCCATTTACCTTTTTGAAAAAATCTTACTTACATTTGGAATTGACCTTTATAATGTTTATTTTGTTTCACACAAAACATCCCACATTTTCTTTTGAGACTGTTTTGCTTCTTAGGTCATGATATAATATCAATTGCGAACCAAGGTTTTTCTTTGCAAAATTCTTTATTTTGTCCACAAAACCTTCTATCTGTGCAATAAGGAAGACCAATCACAGCCTGCCAGTGGATTTTACTATCATATCAAGGATATGTATTATTATCCAAATATCAGGCATATGTACTAATGTTCAAATCAGTTTTAGAACCCCCTGCTCTAACATCTCATATGTACACAGAACAGTGGAAACACACAACCAATACAGCAAATTTCCTTCATTAAGCCCAACCAAAGGAACAAAAGGGCAAATTACGAGTCTGGCGGTCTTTGACCACCAGACTTGCGGTGGCCCAGCGGTGGCAGTCCGACAGCCGCCCTATTCCAATGCGGCCATTCAGACCACTGTGCCGGCTGAGCCAGGGAACCGCTGTACCCTGGCGGTGGTGCAGCGGACAGGGGTATCCAATATGCAAGGCGGAACCGCTGCTGTCCGCTGAGCATATTATGAGTTTCCCCACCGCGGTAAGTATGCCATGAAAAGGCTGGTGGTAGAGAAACAAAAGGGGCCCTACAGGGCCCCCATGCCTCCACCGCTATGGGGATGCATTTAGGGATCAAGCAAGAGGTATGCAGTTCCTATGGAGAGGGGCCAGAAGGTCAATGGGTGAAGGGCCAATTGGCCGAAGGGCGTGTAAGGAGGCTCCAGGTAAAGGAAGGAAGGCTGGGGAGGATAGCTCCAATAAGGTGCAAGGGCCCTCACACACCCCGAGAACGGTCATGCTTCATCATAGGGCAGCTCCTCGTTGTGCCGGAGCTGCAATGCCCAACGGGCCCCGCAGGGGGGCTCTTTGCTGGAGGCCTTCTGTGTTGTTTGCCGACAGGCCCTAGAAGATGGGGTGTTGGAGCGACTCTGTGATGAGTAGAGTACTTCCTAGGACACTCTCTTGACCGTCCCCCATACTTTAGAGTAGATGAGGATCCCCCTCCGGTCCTGATGAAATGCCACTCATCCTATTGGAGAACTTTGGCATGAAACATGTCGACCTATTGACCACCTTCATATTTCACCTTTTAAGTTGAGCTGCAGCAGGTTTAATTCGCCTCGCCAGCCATGACTCTTGAAGTCGGTTTTAATCATAGCATCAGTATCCAGCGAATAAAGGATTTTTTGGACACTCATAGCTACTATTTTTAGACACACTTTCACTCCCACTCTACTCATCACACATTCGCTCCAACACCCCATCTTCTAGGGCCTGTAGGCAAACAACACAGAAGACCTCCGGCTAAGAGCTCCCCTGCCCTATGATGAAGCATGACACCTCTCGGTGCATGTATACTGGAGCTACTAAACGACCCCGTCCCTCCTAGTGTGGATGTATTTAGGGGGGCACACTATGTGCCCCCCTGTTTGCACGCACCCCAAGTCCAAGACGGCATGGACTTCAATGTCCATGCCATGCTGTAAATGCTTTTGCGTTCAGGTTGCAGAGCCCATTTTCAGGACACTGCTGTGAGAACGGCAAAAGAAAAGCCTGCCAGACACGAGTTGAACTCATAATCTGGGCGGACCATGGACAGCTTTGGCAGTGCTGTGCCGGTGCAAAGCCGATGCAGCACCGCCAAATTCGTTATTCTGCATGTAAGATTGCTAAATATCAGGTGATCATTCTTCAGGATGAAATGCAAAGGCAAATAAAGTAAGAAAATTTGACATCCAAATATCCTTCAAAAGAATCGTTCTTTCCTTTAGCAGTCCTGTCACAGATCAAAACCATATTAATTGCATTTACCGTGCTTTAAACCGTTTTCATGGTTTGCATCTGTAGAGAGAAACAGGAGAAACAAACTGCACATTTGTGAAGAACGTGTTTAATTGTGCAAAATGTACTTCTGCACATACTAAGGGAACATTTTTAAGCTATGTCTGACATGGTACTTTGTACTGAAAGGGTATTAAAGCTATGCTACACTCATACATACATCTTTACACCATGGGGCAAAGGTCTGTGCTAGACACTAGGCAGCAGGAAAGTGCAACAATACAGGTGATGGCAGATGCAGCCCATAACTTAACTGATATAGCACTGCCATTCTCTCTCCCTTTCATCCAACGCAATGTGTCAACTTTGATTGCTGTGCTATGTGAACCATTTGGCTCATAGGGTTTTAATAATGACTTTTAAATATATGGCAACAGTCAACTACATACATTTTCTGATTGTGATAATAGCCACTTTAAACCTCACATGAATCAAAGCCAATTTACTTCTGTGCAAGTGCTCCTAAAGTTGCAGAATCACACCTACAAATCAACAACGAGAATAAACAGAATACTGCTATAAGCAATTTGCAATACTTAGGGGGTTGTTACGAGTAAGGCGGTTACGATGGTGGCGGTTGGGCCACCACAAGACCGCTGCCACCGCCGAGATCGAGGATCCCACGGTGGTGGTGGTGTGGAAAGGGGTCTGAATATGCTGGTGGTGCCAATGCCGGCACCGCTGGGCATATTACGACTTGCATGTCCACCGCCCATTCCATGACGGGGACACCTCCATGAAAAGGGTGGCAGAAATGCAGGTATGGGGGCGCTAACAGGGCCCCTGGGCTAATCTGCACATGGGGGTGCATGCACCCCCCCCCTAAAATTGCACTTTCATGTGTGCACTGTGTGGTATGCACATCATGTTGCATGCAACACAGTGCATGTACGTGCAGCAGGCTTTCTCATGGTGGCGGTATGTTGTATAGGCTCTCCTATGAGCCTAACATACCTGCCGCTGTGACACCGATGCAGCACCGCCCGCCCACCCTGGATTAAACTCTTAATCCATCGGGCCGGTGCACCACAGGCTTGGCAGTCTTCCTAGGACCACCGTGGTGGCAGTCCCAGATGAAGACCGCCAAACTCATAATCAGGCCTTTAGTAATGACTTTCCCAAGATAAAACAATAACTACAGTTTTCAGTACAATATCTTGGCCAGTTTAGCCTTTTCCTTTGGCACGCCTGGATATACAGTGCAATAAGTTGAGCCAGTGGTTGCTGGTGAGGTCCACCCGCAGTTATTTTTGTGGACCAGCACTTACTTCCTGTATCAAATATTTACTTTACTGAGCACAGTGGCGTAGCTAGGCACTCTGCTGCCCGTGGCGGTCCCTGCCTCTTGCCGCCGCGCTGGGGGGGGGGGAGGGGTGCTGGCGATGATTTTTGCGGCGGCCGCCGCCCCCAAAACTCATGCCGCCCGGGGCGCACCGCCCCCCTCCGCCCCCCCCTTGCTACGCCAGTGAGCATAAGAGAGGGAAAAACATACCAATCAGAAAGACGGAGGAAGAGAAAGACAGCAAAACTGTCACAGAAGAAGAAAACAGGAACCTGCAAGAGTGAGAAAAAACGGAGCATGGAGTGTCAGGTAGTGGATTAACGACTCCCAGCCATGGTGTTCGAAATGCCGATGTTTAATTGAACTGTCTGTCAGCTTCTGAGGAGAACTTTGGCACCGGCACTCTTTGTTTCACAAACAAAGCACCGTGTACATATGTGTGCTGTAGAGTGTGTGTGTGTGCGCGCGTGCGTGCGTGTGTGTGTGTGTGTGCGCACACTCGCATATGTGTATTGCTCAATCCTAGTGGTGGAGCAACTGAATACTTTACATTGTGAGGTGCTGGGTGATGTTACCATAGGTTTCAGTAATACTAGGATACTGGAATTACTTTGATAGTTGTAATGTGGATCTAAATGGGAACTTAAATTTTTGAATTATGCTTAAGATATTTACAATTTCAATTCATATATTTGAAATTTTGCTACATGGAGAGTAAATGATTTTCACAAGATCATGCGATTTTCACCCAATGTTTCAGGTTGGATGGGAGAGGGGGGGTCCCCGGAAGGCAGCCTAGCCACTAGACCCCATATCATCCAGCAAGATGAATATGAATTAGAATGACATGCAAAATATCTCAATATTGCCATTTTGCATTTGTGATTTAAGAATACTGATGAGGGCGTAGGAGACTCCGAAATGAAAATGTGCACATATTGTATAACACCAAAGTCTATGAGGTTTGTAAAAAACAAAACTTGCAAAAATAAGTGTGATTCTATTAAGAACACGATTTTTTAAAGCAGCTGCTTCTCAAAAACTAATTACCTTTTAACACTAGTTCAAGCTTGCCTGCAGACAGAAAAATAAACTTAAATTGCATATAATGCATGACTTTGCAATGTGACGTCGCCCACATTAAGTAAGAAATACATCACAAAATGGCATTTTCATGCACCGAATCCAAAACAATTATTTCAAATGTTATAAAATAATAAACTATCCTAAAACCTGGCTACATAAAATTCTACTGTGAAGTGTGCCACCAGTGTACCAAGTATGCAGAAAATTATTAGGACTGTTTGAAACTACAATTAGCGGTCATTTACCATGCCCACATGATTGGTGCAAAATGTGCCATGCAGTGTCATTGGTGACATTGGTGGCATTTTGTACGTACTTGAAATAAATAAATAAACAAAAAACGTAATTTCCTTCACATGCCTCAATGGGGGCTCATGTGAAGCTTCAAGCCCAGCACAGCTTTAGGAGCCCAGACACATTCTCTTGAATGTCCTCTCTGTCACTCGAAGTGCACAAATTACAAGAATGCATAATGTTCTGGTAAGCCAGGGTTGAGGACCCCTGGAATGTCATGACATGTCTCAAAGTGCTTGGAGCAGGGTCCTTAAGGACTGGAGAGGTCTCCCCTGCTTGACTGGGTGAGGAAGCTGCTACTGGGACCTGAGTCAGAGCTCCTACTGGCCCTGGGGTGGAAGACCCCATCCTAAGCTCCATTCCCTAGGCCACTATGTCTTAACGCACTTGGGACGGAGTCCCACAGTCCCTCAGAGGGCTCCCCTGCTCAGTTGGATGAAGATGCTCTGACCAGGCCCTGGGTCAAAGCTCCAGCTCACCTGGGGCTCAAAGATACCAGCCCTGGGCTCAATTCTCTGGGCTGCCATGTCGCAAGGTGCCTGGGATGGGGTACCTAAGGCCGCGGGAGGGTTCTCCTTCTTGGCTGGGTAAAGAAATTCTGACCGGGCCCTGGCTCAGGGCTCAGCTGGCCCGGGGGAGAAAGCCTTGTTCTGGGCTCCATTCTTCAGGCCACCATGTCTTAAAAGGCCCAGGACAGGGTCCTGCAGTCCCTAGGAGGGTTCCCCCGACTGGCCAGAAGTAGAAGCTCTGACTGGACCACAGGTCAGAGCTCCAGCTAACCTGGGACTGGAAGCCTTCATCACTGGGTCGCCATGCCGCGAAGTACCTGGGACGGGTTCCCCCAGGCCCTGGGAGGGCTTCCCTGCTTGATGGGGTGAAGAGACTCTGAATGGGCCCGGGTCACAGTTCTGGCTGCCCCGGGGTTGGCCTGGGCTCCAATTCCCAAGGCTGCCTTGTTGCAAAGTCCCCAAGATGGGTTATTTCAGCCTTGGAAAGGCTCCTCTGCTTGGTCAGATAAAGAAGCTCTGACAGGGCTCTGGATCGGAGCTTTAGCTGGCCCAGGGATGGAAGCCTCCATCCCTGGACTCCATTCCCTGGCCAGCTGTGACACGGAGTGCCTGAGACGGTGTCTCACAGGCCCCAGGAAGGCCTCCCCTACCTGTCCAGCTTAAAAAGCTCTGACCGTGCCCCCTGGTCAGCTCTTCTGTAGGCCCAGGGGTGGAAGCCCCCAGCACTGAGCTCTATCTCTGGCCAGTCATGTCCCACAGTGCCTGGGATGGGGTCCTGAAGGCCTGGGAAGGGTACCACTACCTTCCTGGATTAGGAAGTTCTGATGGGGCCCAGAATCATAGCTCTGACAGCTCCAAGGGTGATAGCCACCAGCCCTGGGATCCCTTCCCTTGCCCTCTGTGTCCTAAAGTGCCCAGGACAGTGTGCCGCAGGCCCAGGGAAGTCAACCCTGCCTGCTTGGTAAAAAAAGCTCTGACCCAAGCCCCGGGTCAGAGCTTTGGCTGGTCCAGGGGTGGAAGCCTCAGGCCCTGTTCTCCCTTCCCCACCTTACTGTGTCTCTTGCCTGGGAAGGCCTCTGTTGGCTGCCTGGGTTGAGAAGCTGTGACCTGGCCCTTGGTCAGAGCTCTGGCAGGACCAGGGGGCAAGCCCCCTTCCCTGTGCTCCCTTCCCAGGCTGCCATATCACCAAGTGCCTAGGATGGGGTTCCGCAGACCCAGCAAGGTCTCCTCAACTTGTCTGGATTAAAGCTCTGACTGGGCTCCGGGTGAAAGCTCTGGCTGGCTCAAAGTGCCCAGGACAGCATCTTGCAGGCCTGGGCAGGGTTCCTCTGCTTGGCCAACTGAAAAAGCAGGCCCTAGGTCAGAGCTCTAGTTGGCCCAGGGGTAGAAGACACAGCTCTGTACTCTATTCTCAGGCTCACCATGTGTTTTGGAGCCCAGGACGCGGTCCTGCAGGCTCAGGTAGGACTCCCCTACTTGTCCTGGTTAAGAAGCTCCAACACTGCCATGGGTCTTAGATGAAAGACCCCCACACTGGCCTCCCTTCCATGGCCTCCTGTGCCACTCAAAAGCCTGGGACAGGGTCCTGCAGACCCCAACATGGCTCCCCTGCTTGGCTGAGAGAAACAGATCTGGTTGGGCCCCAGTGAAGGAAGTGACCGATTAGGGCCACCCGGGTCACTTACGACCACCTCTTAGCCTTCCAAACAAGTGAAGAGTCAGTCAGACAGTAGAGAATACAAACAATCGTTTATTGGTAAATTATACTGCAGTGGATCCCAATCTGATCAGCACCCGATGATGTCTGTCAAGGGGACTGATTCCCCAACGCTTGATAGCGCATATTCATATGTGGTGCAGCGGCCAGGGCAGCTGACTTCGGAGCACAGGGCTCACGGTTCGATCCCCGGCTCCGGCGGCAGCTCAGCTCAGCACCATGTGACTCTGGGCAATAGCTCACTTAATCTCCACAACGGCCCCCAGCGCCTTGAGACCCGTAAGGGTGAGTAGCTGCGCTATATAAAAACGGACTTACATTTTTTTTTTTTTTACTGTCAACCCCCAACCACGCCCCCAATGGAAAGTTACTGGCCTGAGCCGTACATGTACAAAGAAGGCACAGCAGGATGGGCTGCCACCTGCATGGCGGGTAGACATTATCACCATCTTAAGGTTGCCTTGCGGAGCCTGGCTCTTCCTACCATGGGAGCAGGGCTACAAAGAAGGATAGGCATGCAGAGGCAGAATAGTCTATTCATTAGTGAGTCGAAGGACAACCTTGAACACAAAATAGAAAAAATAGCTGAACACAGTCTTTTGTCGAGGCGAGAAATATAGAAATAAGGTGCTTGAATCAGCTACCACCTAACATGGCCTATAAAATACAAAATGGCGCCGCAAATGCTAACCTAAGCTTGCATCATGAACATGACTCCATGGGGCACGGTTCAGGCCTAGCGGTTACTGCTAATCATAGCCTTCTAAATGCTAACATATCATAACGAGAAATCAGTCCACATAAGTACATAGATTGCCAAATTCTAACAGACCCTCCTTTAAGCATTAGAAGGCTAACTTTATTAGAGCTATCAGGTAGGGTCTTTACAATTCTAAGCAGGAAAGCAGAATTATAATCTGCATTCTATTCATTCACTAGTAAGATTAGGTAAGCATGTATGTACAAAACATATTCAATATTCAAAAATGCCCTCATCTATATTCATCAAATCTTGAACATCCTGCGTCATCATATCCGTGACTTTAGCATAATTTCTTCCTCTTTTAGATGTAGGCGTTAGCTTACCCACACAGTAAGAACAACAGGCTGGGAGGCAATTAACACACAGGCAGCATGAGAAGATGATACCTCCAATGAGCACCAAGGTAAAAAGTAACTTCCAACCCCAAGTAGTTAGCAAACACCAGACCCACCCAAATAAATACCAGGTCCCATTTTCTTGGTGAATATCAGAAGCAAGCTTGTGCAATTTCTGTATGGCTGCATATACATTCGGGGCGTGGTCTGGTATGTAAACACAACAACTACTACCGATGACGCGGCAGGCTCCACCCCTATCGGCAAGTATGACGTCTAACACCATCCTGTTTTGAAGAGCAACAAGTCTGGTAGCCTGCAGCTCGGCTGTAATATTGGTCAGTATCCCTGCAGTAGTATTAATAACCCCTTCCACTACTCTAGTGAGGCGTCGAATACTACGACTGTTGTACATGGGACCCCAGAAAGGCAGGATACCCTTCATTGGGTTAGTAAATTGCTGTAAGGTAGTATCTGTTTGGTCTATATCTTCAGTATCGATAACTCTTTTGATCCGGGGCAGGTGTACATTCCTGCGCTGTAACCTATGATCTTTGTGATAATTGGGTGGCGCAATATATACAGGAGGCAATAGGAAAGAGACATAACATATAACAGCCCAGCCCCTCGGGAGCCATATATATGCTTGAGACCCACAGACAAAATATACATTATGGGGCAGGAGTAGAGGTGGGCTACTGGTTGTGTTCAAATGGTATGTATAATTGCAATTACTTTTTCCCACTGGGACATTTGCAAACCCCTGGACACAGAAACTGGCCGTAACATTTACTACCGGCACTGGCACTGCTCTGTCTTGGGTAATATTGTGTGAATGGAAAGATCTAAAGTACTCAGTGACATTAAATCCCTGAAAATCCAACTTCTCATTCTGGAGCCACGTGGCATTTTTCTTACGTTCGTAAACATTCATACAAGCATCAGGGTGTAAAGTATCCTGCTCCCCTCCTTCTCCCGGAGTAAATCCTTGATGTTCTACTATGTATTCCAACACTGTTTCATAGTCGTATTGGGTAATATTCGCAGCATCGGCATGATAATGGATATACACCATCGAAAGCAACTGAAACCATGACTCACAGCTACTCAAATATGACATGGGTAAAGACACAAATAAATCGTTTTTGTGCATGACATAAGGGAGTAATCCACACACTCAACAATCAGTAACATTAGACGTCTGATGTACTTGATGGAGCATTTGAAGGAAAACATTATCCACATATGTCTGTCTGTGTCTCTCTTTGTGCAGGGCCAAAGTAACAAAAATATGTTCAGGGGGGACGGGAGTTGTTCCCAGCAGGGTGTGCACAGGATGTTTCTCTTCCAAATACCACACCACCCCAAATACTGTTATTAATACTACAAAAATGAATACTACTGCTACTATCCTACTCTTAGTGGACCAACTAGACCAGCCAGGACTGCTCGGCTCCACCAGAGGGGCTGCTAATGGCTGTTCTTCTTCTATAATGGGACGACCAAAGGGATACATTTTCAATAATTCGCAACTGCCAGAGGAAATCCGTATACTGCAGCCAACAATAATATCACAAATCACCCAGCGTCCTTCAGAGCCTCGCTGGCAGACTCCTATTGTTCATCTCCGATGTGCATTCGTCGGTGGAGCTGCGTGATCGCAGCCCTTGCTGAAAAATGTGTCCACTTCTTTCAGGATAGGGCACCCTCCCTCCTGGGAGAACACCCTCAACTGATCCTGTCCAGTGTCTAGGGCAGTGCACTACTCTTCTTCTGACCCTATTGCTATCACCGGTACCTTAGACAGGGTACCTGCACCTTATTCTTCATCCATTAAGTCCATCCCTATTCTTCTGACTTTCCCTTTGGTGCACTGTCCTTCCGTCGGGGATGCAAATTGTATCGAGCTACTCCAGGTACAGTGTCATCACGGAAAAGAATCTGAAACTCAGGGGCAGAAGGAAACTGAGACTCAACTGTTGGAGAGCTGGACGAGGGTTGCTCTTGGGAAGCTCTGATCTCTGGAGGTATAGCTTCCTGCAAAATGGCGTCGCTCTCCTCTTCCGTCTGCGCCCAGCTCACTCGGGCATCAGAAAAGGGGGCGAAACGGGGCACACACTCAGTTTCGTGGTCTGCAATGCCCTTGCTCACCCAGCGGTCATAGGGAAGCGGGAGTGGAATCCTGCGGGTATGTGATGCATGGATCCAGTGCTTCCTTCCATCTACTCTCACTGCCGTACGAGTCGCGAGAAGGACCAGAAAGGGTCCTTTCCAGCGAGGCTCCAGGCAGTTCTTCCTCTGGAAGTTACGGATCAAGACATAGTCTCCAGGCTGCAGCTGATGTGGAGGCCCCTCTGGTACTGGCCGTAGTGTCTCCTGGGCCTGTTGATGAACAGAGCGTAAATCTTTAGTCAATTCATAAAGGTAGTCCACAAGCAAGGGGTACTCTATCTCGGAAAAGCGTTTGGGGCGTGGAACGCCCCATACATTCGCAAGGCCGCCAAATGGGGACAACCCTGTCTTAGAATGTGCGGTTGCCCTAACAGATAACAAAGCTAGGGGTAGAGCATCTGGCCACTGCAATCCTGTGCTTTCCTTTATTTTGGCTGACTTCAGTTTGAGATTACCGTTGCACTTCTCAACCAAACCTGCTGATTGGGGGTGATTCGCTGCATGAAATTTTTGTTTAATGTGTAGCCCATCACACACCAGTTGTATTACCCTTGAATTGAAGTGACTTCCGTTGTCACTCCAGATCAAGTGCGGCAAACCAAACCGCGGGAAGAACTCCTTTAGGAGTGCCTTCGCCGCCGCCAGTGCTGTAGTCTCTTTGGTGGGGTAGGCTTCGATCCATTTACTGAACGCACAAATCACCACCAATACATACTTCAAATTGTTCACTCGTTCCATTTCAATATAATCCATCTGGAGGACCTCGAAAGGGAAGGAAGGCGGTGCAAAATTACCAGTGGGTGTAGGGGTGCCCTTCCCAGGATTGTGCAGCATGCAGATCATAGAATATTTCACTAAATTAGCAGCTACTTTGGGGATATTGTCATTTTGCCATACAGGGTCTAGCACCTTACATATTCCCTTCGCGCTAATGTGAGCTGGGCCATGTGCCATAGTGACAACAGGGAGCACATATGCATTGGGCAACATCCATCTTTGTTTCCCTGAGAGATCTGTCCAACACCCATCCTCATCTAGACACCCCGTACTCTCCTGCCATATTGCCAACTCATCAACAGTTGCCTCACTCTGTATCTCCTTAACATTGTCTAGTGTGTCCTCAAACATCCAGTTTTCAGGCACCCACCTAGCTCGGCCTGCCATAAACATATTTTTCATCTTTGATCTAGCTGTCTCCTTCGCTGTCTGATCTGCAAACGCATTTCCTCTCCCTACATCATCAGTAATCGCCTTATGTGCACTACACTTCACTATTGCTATTCTTTGTGGAAGTGTCAGGGCGGATAAAAGTCTATATATCAGGGGGCCATTCTGTATTCGTGAACCATGCGATGTTAAGAAACCTCTCTCCACCCATAGATGCCCAAAGTTATGAGCAACCCCAAAGGCGTACTGGCTGTCAGTATAAATATTGACAACCTGTCCTTCACTTAACTCACAAGCCCGGAGAAGGGCAATAAGCTCTGCAGCCTGGGCCGACTGATATGGGACACAGGATGTTTCAACAACTGTACGCAGCATTGTTATCGCATACGCTGTAGTAGTGGTGCCATCTGGTAACTTAAAACAAGAGCCATCGACATATAGTTCCCCTTGTGGGTCAGATAGAGGAACATCAGTCAAGTCTACTCGTCCCTTCATTTCTTCCTCCGCTCTATATACACAATCGTGCACATCGGCATCTCCATCTGGCGAAGGGAGAGGCAGTAACGTGGCTGGGTTCAGAGTGGCACATCGTTTGATGGTAATGTGTAGTGCAAATAAAGTTAATTCATAGCCAGTCAAACGTGCACTAGTAAGGTGCTGGGTCTTTGTTTTGTTTAAGAGCGTATCCACAGCATGAGGTACCATAACCGTGAGCGCTGCCGATTGTCTGATAGAGACTGCCACGGCTGCAGCAGCTCTCAGACAGCTCGGGAGAGCTCTGGTGATGTTATCCAGGATAGCAGAAAAGTAAACGCAAGGCCTTTGCTTACCACTAAAGGTCTGTGTTAAGACAGAGAGCGCACAGCCAGCCGTCTCATGTACATAGAGCACAAACGGCTTCCGATAGTCAGGCGTAGCCAGCACAGGAGCAGAGCAAAGCGCAACATTTAACTGTTCAAAAGTTTGCTGGCATGCAGGTGTCCAAGGTAAGGGCTCATGCACATCTTTAGTGGTTAATCGGAGCAGGGGTTTTGTTAGTAGGGAGTAATTACGGATCCAGTGACGGCAGTACGAAGTAATGCCAATAAACACACGCACATCACGTTGGGTTTTAGGGACAGGCATGTTAGTTATAGCAGCAATACGTTCAGGCGTTAGTCTACGACCCTCCTTCGACAGTAGGTGACCGAGGTAGGTGACCTCCTGTCGACAATATTGGAATTTAGAAAGGGACACTTTATGTCCGTGCTGTGCCAAATGCAACAATAATTTAACAGTCGCGTCTTTGCGGCCGTCCTCAGTGTCAGAAGCCATTAAGAGGTCGTCGACGTACTGCAATAAGACATTACCAGAGGGGAGTGTCAATGAATCCAATTGCCCCTTCAAAGCTTGACTATAAATACTAGGGCTCTCCGTATAGCCTTGAGGAGCACGACAGAATTGGAAGCTCTTAACAGCTATGGAAAATCCAAACAGATATCTACTATCTGGATGGATTGGAATGCTAAAGAAAGCATTTTTTAAATCGATCACAGAGAAAATTTTTGCTGTGGGAGGAATCATCGTTAACAATGTAGTGATCTCAGGAACCACAGGATATTGAGGGATCACAATCTTATTAATCGCATGCAGATCAATGACAAAGCGGTAAACATCAGGGTGAGCATCAGGGGCATCAGAGGGAGCCTTCTTAAGGATAGGAAGAATTGGGCTATTGCAAACATTTGCCACTGTCTCCTCAACCACCCCTGTCCTTATCAAATCCCAAATTATTTGCAAGAGGGGTTTCTCCCCAGCCCACGGTATCCTATACTGGGGAACACGCGTCAGTACAGCATTATCCTTGATAGAGACAGGTGGTATTCGCAATAACCCCACGTCTGTATCCCCTGTAGCCCATAAGGTACACAGCACATCTTTGAACTCAGCAGGGAGGGGGGCATCTTTAGTAAAACATTGTCTCGCACTAACCACCTTTGGGCCAATTGTCATATAAACCCCATCTGGCGAACAGACTATAGTCGCATGTAGCTTCTTAAATAAATCTAATCCCATCAAATTCTCTCCACAATTCGTTGTCTGTAGAAACAGGGACTCAACCGTAAAAGGGCCAATAGTCAAGGCAAGGGGCTTGGAAATGGGGCTCACAACCGGCACGCCAGAAAAACCTACCGAAACATTATGTTGGCCAGACAGAGCTGCCTCTGGGACCAGCGAATGAGAAACAGAGCTATTCATAGCACCTGTATCAATTAGGAATGTCTTGGTCGTGCCATGTATGTCCGCGCTGACATAAGGGCCATGCTGATCTACAGGCACTGCAACTGGTCCCTCACCCTGTCCCTGGCAATCCTAGCTGTAAGACATTCCTGTCACCTCATCCATATCATAATCATCATAGTAATATTGCCCTCCTCGAGCATCATAAAAATAGTTCTTATTCTGACGACCCACCGACAAATCCGCCCCTGCGAGTCATCACGGTCCCCTCCACCATGTCCACGTCCTCCATAACCCCGACCTCGCGGGCCACCACCTTATGCAACAATTCTGGACACTCACTTCTCCAATGCCCCTCCTTTTTGCAATACGCACATTGAGTCGGTCCAACAGGTACGCCCGAAGTACTATTTCTATTTGCCCGAGGCAACTGCTGGGCCGATCCCAAACCACCTCTTCCCCTGCCATTGCCTCTTGTCACTTGCTGCATTAACACTTTCGTCTTCAGGTCCTTAGACTTTTTCTCCACCTTCTCTTTCTCCTCATTCTCTCGGTGCTCATAATACTGCGCCATACTCAATATTACCGATGGGGAGGAAGTAGTCCAAGTACTCTCCGAAGCCTGCAGCCGAGCCGCTATCTCAGGGAGCAAATTCCTAACAAATCTATTAACAAACAATCGGACACCACCCTCCACTGACAAGTCTTGGCCACTGAAGTCAAAGAACACACCTTCAAACCTAGTAAAGAAATCAGACACACTTTCATCCTTCTTCTGACGGCACGCTGCTAACTTGTCCCAATCAACTCATCTAGGCGGAATAAGGGAATGCATATAAGTGATGATACGACCCGGCAAAGCTAATATTTCAGCCCTCGGCTTCTCGCCAGGCTTCCTGTCTTTATCCCATGCCCTAATCTCATTCCAAGTGCCCCCTAGTTCTACGGCATGATCCTGCGTATGCCCCTTTCTCCATATATCCACCGGTACCAAGAGCCCAAAAAACAGCTCATTATCAGCTAGCTTCATTATCGTAGAGGAAGCCACTTCCGTCAACTCCTTATAGTAGGCTGTTGGATTCTTCCTAGGATCCGGCAACTGACTTTTAAGAGATAGTACCTCACTCCTCTTCCAAGGAGTGTAAACCCACTGTTCCTTGAAATGAGCCTCTACCCGTTGCTGAGTTACAATGTTCGCTGTATTACGCTGCTCTGGGATCTCGGGATGGTAAATAGGGTGTACCTCCCTCTTTGGGAACTGCGCACCCAAAGTTGGCGTTTTCTAGTGCAATCTACTACGATAACCAATCAGGGTCGCAACATTGCTAAAGACATCATTGGGGGCCAAATCCGTAACGTACCCCCGATCCCGAATTTCATATATGATCTGTGGTACTACACCATTGAAACATTGTTCCCACAATCCTATTAGTGTTGTCGACATATGTTTAAGAGCATGCTGCTGAACAAACGGCTCATAGTCTTTCATCACACTCCAGACATCTTCCACACTGTAAATCGGATTCTGGGCCCACTGTGCAGCCTGGTCAGCAACCATTCTTTTCTCCTCATTCCCAACATCGGATCTCATCAATGCCCTCCCCATCCGTTCACGCGCTGCTGCCCAATTTCCCTCAACCTCTCCACGCTTAGGTGTCCCAACATTTAGTAGCATCGGAGTTGACACACTGGGGGAGGACAGAACAGATGAAAAAGCAGGTAGCAGCGTTAACCATGGCTGCGAAGAAGGGGTGAGAGAAGGGGAAACAACAGGTGGAGGAGCAGCAGATAGAGTAGGGGAGCCAGCGGCCCCCACACCGGCAACTGACACAGACAAAGAGGAAGCAGGCGGGGCCGGGGCTGAGACCGCCGACCCAGAGACAGGAAGACCAGCAGAAAGTGCAGGGTCTGTGGGTTGGGATGCTGGAACAACAGGGTACACCCTCTGCAGGGCATAAGGAGGTGGGGGTCGAGTATCTAATAGTTCTTCCACAAAGGTGTCACCTTCATCTCGAGCTACATAACACTTATCACTCTGCAAACGAAACTTCCTATCAGCACATTGTATACCCTTCTCTATTTTCTCTCTGTCATAAGCCATGGCTTTCTGCATCACCATCTGCACCTTGCCCCTCCGGGCCTCTTTCTCCGCCCTCATACGTCGCTGCTTCGCCTCTTTCTGCCACACCTGAAGATTGTCAAACATCAACTGTCTACTCCTTTTAGCAAATAATTTGTCCTGCAGGAAATTCAATTTTTGTTCATCAAACTTACCTGTAAGTGGCCACTGCAAGTCGCCATTGTCCCTCGTATATTTATTCCACAGCGTGCTAAACATAATAGGGCCAATACCATACTTGACGTATACGTCGAAATTTGGGGTACCTTCTGGAGGCGCAGGCTGCCTCTCTTCTAATTGGGCTTCGGTAGAACAACACCGACATCCAAAACACCCAATTTACTCAGACAAGGCATCTTAATATAAGACACGGTCACCGTCCACACTGAACAAACAGCATAGCAAACAACACAACTACAGACGGTCCGAAAACTGTACCAGGCAGTCCGCAGACTGCACCAGACAGTCCAGAGACTGTACCAAGTCAAGAGGACAGGCTCTCGCCCCAGGCCTTTTCAAGAGTATACCGAATTTCCAAGTGGCCTGGCAGAGCGTTCATAAACACTCCGTACCTCAAGGGTCCGCAGACCCACCAAGTTCGAACAAACTAGAATTCAAAATGGCGCCGTATTTATCACAAGACAAAACAAACTCACCTGGTGCACACAGGTCAAGCAAAGGTATTCTACACTGCCGACTCTTCGGACCAAGAGGTCAAATCCAAGGGTTCCGCCTTCTCAGGACCCCAGCCCGGGTGACCGCTAGACAAGGAGCCGCCTGATCAGACAGGCAGGCAGCTGCGAGTGCAAAACGCTATTGTGTAGGGTACCCTGATCTGCCCATCCGACCAGACGTAACCCCGTCCTCCTTACACCCGATTACGGGTGAGGATGGGACACCCGATGGAGGGGCCCCTCGTTGGGTGCCAACTGAAGTAAGTGACCCGATTAGGGCCACCCGGGTCACTTACGACCACCTCTTAGCCTTCCAAACAAGTGAAGAGTCGGTCAGACAGTAGAGAATACAAACAATCGTTTATTGGTAAATTACACTGCAGTGGAACAACCAAATCCTGGGCACACGTATATAAGTGTGTATAAATAAGGTAAAATTGACGTAAGTCCATAGGAAAATCAATTGAAGTAAAGTTCGCAGAAGAGTCTTTTCTTATTTCTTTAATTCAAACCACGTTGAAAGGTAATCAGCAGAAAAACCAACAACCAGCCAACACGTGTTTCGTCTAGGAGGTTACTCCCACGACTTCTTCAGGGCTGGGAATGATACAAATCATAGAATAAATAATAACAAGATATGGTGACTGTAAAAGGAGAGAAAACTCCCCCACAAGGTGACATAGGTGAGAAACACCCATTGACTGTGGAAACCCTATACAATATCATTGCCCGTTCCATGGTTCCAACAAACAACAATATAGTGGTACAGTGCTGTTATAATAGTCCAATAAATGAGATAAGTGTATCGGCGATGTGCAAAGTGACTCTTTGTGAAATAGCACTAATAACATATATGGGTTATGTATTCACAACAAATTTCAGTGAAAACTAAAAGACCAGAAAACAAGTACTAATGACACTGTGTGACGAAGTTTGTTAATAAAGATCAGCCTGAGGGTAATGCGCGAAGTTAAATTATAACGGATAGCCGATGGAAAAACACAGTAAAACAAAAAGCGGAACGGAATGGGAATCCCTGAATCTAGAAAGAATTAAGGGAATAGTGGCCAGTAGGACCGTAAAAGGGATTTGGCGAGCATGGAGCAAGAGAAACATCCTAAATCAAAGGTTGATGCGTGCATACAAAATGCCAATTGTCCTACCACGAAGCCAGTGATAATTAAAATGGCTAAAATGGAGTGTAAAAACAAAAACAAATAAATAAAAATCTCTACAGCGTTTACATAGTGAATAAAAATCCTGGATAAATGTTTAAGAGAAATAAGAAAACCGAAATGAGGGAGCATAATTAAGAGTGTAGAAAAAATTGAAAAAGGAGAGCTATGTCTACCTGTAGTCTTGGTGAACGAAGCAGTAAACTCTGGAAAGGATGTGAGTGAAAGAGGATATCAGAAGAAATAAGTAGTGAGAACAATCAAAAGGAGCATATGGTAGTGAATAAATAGTAATAGACAGAAACTCACCGAGATGCCGGTGATAATTCCAACCCGGCAGGTCTGTACTGCAAGGTAAGTAAGAGAGTGCCCAAGTGTATGGATAGTCAATAACTAGGATAAAAGGAGGGGAATGGTGTCAGTAAGCCCATTCTTAGAAAGGAATAAGTGTAGGAATTGCTAAACGCTGTACAGAGTATATCATACCTTGTTTTATCGTATTATGCTCAAAGCAAGCCACGAATGGGGACACTGGTGTGTATCATGTAGTCAACGATCTACAATCAAAAGGGAGTGGAGACTGAGAATACAGAAAACATCACGTAAAGCGATGTGAAAATTAGCCTGCAGTCGAAAAAAGATATATCGTGCATTAGGGCTGGAACTCCCTATGTCACTTACTTAATCGGGTGTAGTATAGCGGATACGCCAGGCATACGTCCATTCGGTTCTGATTAAATTGGAAAGCAGATACCAGTGTAAAGACACGGTGTGTGTCAACGATCTATAACAAAATTGGAGTATAGCTTGAGTATGAACCAAGGATCGAAATACTAGAAGGAGCTGAGTCAGCCCGACTATCAGAAGATTCAAAAGTAGTATACCAAGGGTGCTACTAAGAGAACTTACTTCTGTTATTGCAACGAGGAGTGAGTCGTGGCTTGCGTCGATGTCCTTCCGGTGTGAGGCGGGACACTCACCCGGAAGTGTATTTATATCGGTACTCACCAGAACAACAAGAGCGTGTACCTGGTAGGCAAAAGGGAAGAGGAACTTTATTGTTCCAATACTCGCGCCACAGTGAACAAAGGGAAACTTAATAGTAAGTGTTTTCCAAGACTGAACACCATAAATGGAGCACCGCGGTTAAGCATAACAGTAAAAGCCAATGATTTGGAAGTAAAGGAGAAAATGGATTTGTGGGAAGACGGGGGCCGTGTGTGGAAATGAATCGGTAAAGGTTGAGAAGGACGACTTGATAGAATAAAGCTGTCTTAATACCGGAGATTACACTTGTGTCACGAAAAGTACACATCTAAAAGCATACCATGGCAGTCGTATAGAAAAAAGCCACAGTAAAAAAATATAATGTTAATGGTAACAGCATCGGAGGGCAAGTCACCGAAGGCAGTAAATTCCAATATGTTCTTAGAACGGTGACTTGAACCGTATCATAAAATGGCATAGACAAAGTGGTAGTGTGGAGCAAATCAACTGGATAGACACACGGCTAAACACATATTGTAGGTCATGGGTGATAGTGGTTACAAAAAGCTTATAAAGACCCATGTGTATCAAACAGAGATAAGGTGATGACGATATATGTAATAGATAACAGCCATAAAATGTGTAAGCTTATGGCGAATCGAAAGTGTTGCTGATTCAGTGATGACATCATATGGGGTAGAAACAAAACAACATAACATGTAGTTAGGCATAAGTAGTAATGGCTACATATAGTCTCAGCAGTCCCTAGAATTTATGACATAAGTGCAGTAATGCTGACATATGTGGTGAACCGTCCCTAGACCTTCTGACATAAGTATAGTGATGGTAACATATGTACATAACCATAACAGCTGGAAATCATAGGTTAATGGATTGTCTAATGTGTCGTTGAATTATAGCAACCCCATATTCAACCCAATGGTGACATGTTAACGATATGAATGTAACGCAAAACAATAATGCAGAACAAGCATCGAAGGTGAGATCTCTCATTCACAGTCTCAATCGCCCAAGAAGTACTGCATCTCATGGTCGCTGTATAAACCATGTCCCACCGTGTGCAAGCGCATAATCCAAGTCGACTCTGTCCGTCTAAGTTTCAGCTCTCTATTGCCTCCACGTAAGCTTGGTTCAATGACCTCAATACCATAGAAGGTAAAGCACTTGTGCTGACCTTGGGAGGGGCATACTGCTGCATGTAATGCTACAGGGTATCTGGCGTCTTGTTGGTGTAAGGCCCTAATGTGTTCACCAATCCTGTCTTTGAGAGATCTGATAGTGCTTACAGGCACATTCAATTACATAGATTACAAACCTAGTAGTACAATTGATATTTGATCTGATATTGTAGGTTCTTTTGTCATGACTAGTGAAAGTTTTTGTCCCATGTTTGGCCCATCTGCACACTCCACAGTTGCCACATTTGTAGAATCCCATACTGCGCGGCGTAAGCCATGAGGGAGAGTTGTCGATGCGTGGGACTGTGGGACTAAGTCTGGTGCGTAGGGTTCTACCCCGTCTAAAGGTGATTTGCGGACGGGCTGTAATAAGATTGTTAAGTGACTCGTCTGACTGTAAGATGCCACAGTGTTTAGTAAGGCTCCTCCTAAGGGTATGGCTGAGACCATTGAAATCTGTGATTAAGCGTACTTTCTCCCTATCGGTTTGTGTTCGCGATTTGGGTTTAAGCGTGTCCTCTCTATTAATGTGTGTGATTCTGTTCTCTGCTCGTTTGATACTGTGTGTGGGATAACCTCTGTTCTTAAATCTGTTTTTCATATCAGTGATACAGTTTTGAAATTCACACTCCTCACTACAATTCCTTCTGGCCCTTACAAATTCTCCATAAGGTATGGCTCTAATTTGGTGTATTGGGTGACAGCTTTCTGCATGTAACACTGCATTGCAAGAAGTTTCCTTGCGAAACAGACGACTGTGAAGTCCCTCATTTTTGATATACAATTCCGTGTCTAGAAACGTGATGCTGGTAGTGCTGTTCTGCATCGTAAATTTCATCTCATAATCATTAGAATTGAGGTAGGCATTGAATTGTTCCAATTCTACTTGGGTACCTGACCACATTAAAAGGCAGTCATCTATGTAGCGACCCCAGAAGACGATAAAATCTATCCACGGTGCACCTCTTGTGCCCCAGATCCAATCTGATTCGAGACATCCCATGTAGAGATTAGCAAAAGAAGGAGAAAATTTCGACCCCATGGCTACACCTTTGATTTGTTTAAACCACTTTCTGTCAAATAAAAAGAAATTGTTGTGTAGAATCAGGTCCATCATAGTGATTAACATGTTGGTATGTTGCCAAAGAGTCGCAGGCCTGTTGTTTAAAAGTCGTGTGACTGCCTGTAAGCCCAAATCCGGTCTGATACTGGTGTACAGTGATACCACGTCCAAAGTGGCCAAGATCATGCCAGGTTGCCACTGTACATCCGCAATTGTGCTCAGAATGTGCTTGGTATCCTGTATATAGGAAGGTAAATTACGTACCATGGGACCCAAGAAAAGATCAACATACTCTGCTAGTTTCTCTGTGGGGCCTCCAATACCGGAGACAATAGGTCTGCCAGGTGGGAAAGGTAGATGTTTGTGAATCTTAGGTAAGGTGTACAGCCACGGAAAGGTGGGTCTGAACACTTTCATGTAGGTATACTCGTCTTCATCAAGAAGACCAGCTTTGTGCCACTCTGCTAGATGTTTATTGATGGTATTAGTGAGAGATGCTGTAGGGTTGTGCGCTAGTGGTTCGTAGCAAGTGTTGTCATTGAGTTGTGTCATGATCTCATGATTATAGTCATTTCGATTCATGACAACAACATTGCCTCCCTTGTCTGCTTCTCTAATCAGAATATCTTTGTCATTACACAATTCCTTCAAGGCTAAGCGTTCCCCTTGTAGTAAATTGTCATGAAACTTATGTCTGGTCTTAGGTCTCTTAAAGTCATGTTTGTCAATATCATCAAGTACACGTTTGTAAAATAGATCAATAGGATTCCCACAGGGAGGGTGGGTGTCCATTTTGATCTAGATTTCAAGCCACTAGCTAAGCTGTAATCAGTCTCGATGTTAAGTTCTACCAGTAATCTCTCCATTGTGTAGGGAGATTCTTCAAGATCAGTAAGTGATAGTAATAGTTTAGTCGCTTGCATATCTTGTATGCTAGGTACATTGGACATATTACCACACGTGATGTTTTTGAAATTTTTATTGATAGATAGGTTACAAGAAAAATGCTTTTTTAGCTTGAGACCTCTAATGAATTTGAAAAGATCTATTTTCAATCTGCAGATGTCCCTGGTTCTCGTGGGTTGAAACTCAATCCCTTGCTAAAGAGCAAAACCATGTCATGTGTGAGGGTTTTGGATGAGAGATTAACTACCTGCACTACCACTTCTTTAGTATTTATTTGTTCTTCCCGTTGCCTGACCTCAATTTCTTTCTGTATTCCTCGTTGTCTCCCTCTTTGGCCTCTGCGGATTTTGTATCTGGGCCTCCCCGTGTGCCTTGTATTCTGTTGCCTCTCCGCATGGTCCTGACCTCGCGTAAAAAAGAAGATTCAACTTGTCTAGTCTCAGCTTCGCTATCACTAGACATGTGGGTGCTCAAAGAGGTTGAGCTGGAGGAGATGGATACTGTTTCGGGTCTGGTGAATCTGTCCTGTGGTGGTCCAACTTGGACCAATTGATCATATTGATCATAACTCTGCCTACCTTGTAATCTACTTCATCCCTCTTGAGTTGTCTGGACAGGATTGGTGAACACATTAGGGCCTTACACCAACAAGACGCCAGATACCCTGTAGCATTACATGCAGCAGTATGCCCCTCCCAAGGTCAGCACAAGAGCTTTACCTTCTATGGTATTGAAGTCATTGAACCAAGCTTACGTGGAGGCAATAGAGAGCTGAAACTTAGACGGACAGAGGCGACTTGGATTATGCGCTTGCACACGGTGGGACATGGTTTAAACAGCGACCATGAGATGCAGTACTTCTTGGGCGATTGAGACTGTGAATGAGAGATCTCACCTTCGATGCTTGTTCTGCATTATTGTTTTGCGTTACATTCATATCGTTAACATGTCACCATTGGGTTGAATATGGGGTTGCTATAATTCAACGACACATTAGACCAACCATTAACCTATGATTTCCAGCTGTTATGGTTATGTACATATGGTACCATCACTATACTTATGTCAGAAGGTCTAGGGACGGTTCACCACATATGTCAGCATTACTGCACTTATGTCATAAATTCTAGGGACTGTTGAGACTATATGTAGCCATTACTACTTATGCCTAACTACATGTTATGTTGTTTTGTTTCTACCCCATATGATGTCATCACTGAATCAGCAACACTTTCGATTCGCCATAAGCTTACAAATTTTATGGCTGTTATCTATTACATATATCGTCATCACCTTATCTCTGTTTGATACACATGGGTCTTTATAAGCTTTTTGTAACCACTATCACCCATGACCTACAATATGTGTTTAGCCGTGTGTCTATCCAGTTGATTTGCTCCACACTACCACTTTGTCTATGCCATTTCATGATACGGTTCAAGTCACCGTTCTAAGAACATATTGGAATATACTGCCTTCGGTGACTTGCCCTCCGATGCTGTTACCATTAACATTATATTTTTTTACTGTGGCTTTTTTCTATACGACTGCCATGGTATGCTTTTAGATGTGTACTTTTCGTGACACAAGTGTAATCTCCGGTATTAAGACAGCTTTATTCTATCAAGTCGTCCTTCTCAACCTTTACCGATTCATTTCCACACACGGCACCCGTCTTCCCACAAATCCATTTTCTCCTTTACTTCCAAATCATTGGCTTTTACTGTTATGCTTAACCGCGGTGCTCCATTTATGGTGTTCAGTCTTGGAAAACACTTACTATTAAGTTTCCCTTTGTTCACTGTGGCGCGAGTATTGGAACAATAAAGTTCCCTCTTCCCTTTTGCCTACCAGGTACACATTCTAGTTGTTCTGGTGAGCACCGATATAAATACACTTCCGGGTGAGTGTCCCGCCTCACACCGGAAGGACATCGACGCAAGCCACGACTCACTCCTCGTTGCAATAACAGAAGTAAGTTCTCTTAGTAGCACCCTTGGTATACTACTTTTGAATCTTCTGATAGTCGGGCTGACTCAGCTCCTTCTAGTATTTCGATCCTTGGTTCATACTCAAGCTATACTCCAATTTTGTTATAGATCATTGACACACACCCGTGTCTTTACACTGGTATCTGCTTTCCAATTTAATCAGAACCGAATGGACGTATGCCTGGCGTATCCGCTATACTACACCCGATAAAGTAAGTGACATAGGGCGTTCCAGCCCTAATGCACGATATATCTTTTTTCGACTGCAGGCTGATTTTCACATCGCATTACGTGATGTTTTCTGTATTCTCAGTCTCCACTCCCTTTTGATTGTAGATCGTTGACTACATGATACACACCAGTGTCCCCATTCGTGGCTTGCTTTGAGCATAATACGATAAAACAAGGTATGATATACTCTGCACAGCGTTTAGCAATTCCTACACTTATTCCTTTCTAAGAATGGGCTTACTGACACCATTCCCCTCCTTTTATCCTAGTTATTGACTATCCATACACTTGGGCACTCTCTTACTTACCTTGCAGTACAGACCTGCCGGGTTGGAATTATCACCGGCATCTCGGTGAGTTTCTGTCTATTACTATTTATTCACTACCATATGCTCCTTTTGATTGTTCTCACTGCTTATTTCTTCTGATATCCTCTTTCACTCACATCCTTTCCAGAGTTTACTGCTTCGTTCACCAAGACTACAGGTAGACATAGCTCTCCTTTTTCAATTTTTTCTACACTCTTAATTATGCTCCCTCATTTCTGGTTTTCTTATTTCTCTTAAACATTTATCCAGGATTTTTTATTCACTATGTAAACGCTGTAGAGATTTTTTATTTATTTGTTTTTGTTTTTACACTCCATTTTAGCCATTTTAATTATCACTGGCTACGTGGTAGGACAATTGGCATTTTGTATGCACGCATCGACCTTTGATTTAGGATGTTTCTCTTGCTCCATGCTCGCCAAATCCCTTTTACGGTCCTACGGGCCACTATTCCCTTAATTCTTTCTAGATTCAGGGATTCCCATTCCGTTCCGCTTTTTGTTTTACTGTGTTTTTCCATCGGCTATCCGTTATAATTTAACTTCGCGCATTACCCTCAGGCTGACCTTTATTAACAAACTTCGTCACACAGTGTCATTAGTACTTGTTTTCTGGTCTTTTAGTTTTCACTGAAATTTGTTGTGAATACATAACCCATATATGTTATTAGTGCTATTTCACAAAGAGTCACTTTGCACATCGCCGATACACTTATCTCATTTATTGGACTATTATAACAGCACTGTACCACTATATTGTTGTTTGTTGGAACCATGGAACGGGCAATGATATTGTATAGGGTTTCCACAGTCAATGGGTGTTTCTCACCTATGTCACCTTGTGGGGGAGTTTTCCTCCTTTTACAGTCACCATATCTTGTTATTATTTATTCTATGATTTGTATCATTCCCAGTCCTGAAGAAGTCGTGGAGTAACCTCCTAGACGAAACACGTGTTGGCTGGTTGTTGGTTTTTCTGATGATTACCTTTCAACGTGGTTTGAATTAAAGAAATAAGAAAAGACTCTTCTGCGAACTTTACTTCAATTGATTTTCCTATGGACTTACGTCAATTTTACCTTATTTATACACACTTATATACGTGTGCCCAGGATTTGGTTGTTCTACTTTGTTGCAGGAGTTCTCCTGCACGCATATAGGGGTTACAGGGGTCTCCCCTACCTGGTTAGCACCGTATGCACTTGAGCTTTTACTTATACACATACGCAAACAAAGCTGAGCGCTACCACTTCCTACCTACTCAAAACCCTCCCATTTGACTGTACACTGCAGTGGAGCCCAATCTGATCAGCACCTGAAGATGTCTGTTGAGAGGACTGATTCCCCAACGCTTGGTAGCGCATATTCACTCTTCTGACAACCCCCAACCATGCCCCCAATGGAAAGTTACTGGCCTGAGCCGTACATGAACAAAGAAGGCACAGGAGGATGGGCTGCCACCTGTATGGCGGGTACACGTTATCACCATCTCAAGGTTGCCTTGCGGAGCTTGGCTCTTCCTAACGTGGGAGCATGGCTACAAAGGAGGATAGGCATGCAGAGGCAGAATAGTCTATTCATTAGTGAGTCAAAGGACAACCTTGAACACAAAATAGAAAAAATTGCTTAACACAGTCTTTTGTCGAGGCGAGAAATATAGAAATTAGGAGCTTGAATCAACTACCCTCTAAAATGGCCTACAAAATACAAAATGGCGCCGCAAATGCTAACCTAAGCTTGCATCATGAACATGACTCCATGGGGCATGTTTCAGGCATATCGGTTACTGCTAATCATAGCCTTCTAAATGCTAACATATCATAACGAGAAATTGGTCCACATAAGTACATAAATTGCCAAATTCTAACACCAGGTCAGAGCCCAGTGAGGCATTCCCACAGTCACTCTTTGATTGAGGCATCACAATAACAGACAATACTGATTTTTATATGGCAATATTTTAACCCTAGAGTGGCTTGGATAGGTCTTCCTAATAGACCTCGCTTTCTTTCTGGACCAGTTGGAATTTGTCAGTCGTAAACCAAAGTTAGGTAAAAATGCAGATTTCCATTGTCAAACTAAAATGATTTTCCAAATATCAGCGTCCAGCATTCCCAAATATTAACTTACTTTAGAGGTACCAAATTGTTCTTTATTGAGACCAATCATTGCTGCTTGACGATCTAAATCCAAAGATGTATTTAGTGTATTCTGCATGAAATTAAGAGCAAATGCAGCTACCCAAAGATCAAGACCTAGAACTGAACCTTCATTATCACATTTAACTATTCATCACAATAATCTGCATCCACCGTATGTAATTAATAAACGTAATTGGGATACACCATAGGTGTATATTCTGAATTGTAAATTACATGTTTAAAAAGACATAGGGGCCTATTACCCTGTTGGGTGGACTCGTGTCCGCCTGACCCGTGTCGGAACTGGGACCGACCGACCTCTGGTCGGTGGTCCCGGCCTCCTGATTAGGATGCGACCGAACACAGGGGCATATGTACAAGAGCTGCAGCTAACTAACGCTAACGCTAGTTAGCAGCAGTTTACTTAAAGCGGCCTATCACCAAAAGCTATCGCCCTGTTAGCGATGTATTTAGCTGTGGTGAAAACTGCCGGTAACACTAGCGTGAAGGAGGCCTGGGCGGTAAAATCCGCTCCGCTCGCGGAATGTGCGGAATTTTGGCAATTCCGCGTTCCGCGGAGAACGCGGAATTGCCGAAAATTCTGCGATCCGCGGTGTAGCGGAATTTTTTCCTTGTTCGCGCTTTGAAAATGTGTGTTCGCGCATGCTGAAGCGACTTACCGGGATCCCTGCGTTCGCCGATGAGTTTTCCTATTCATTCGCCACGAGATTTTGGTAGCCGGCCGTGCGATCCCGCGAGAGTGTGCGATCGGACATCCACGTTCGCGAACAGGAAACACGCATCGCGAATGGGCGGGACAAGTGAAACAAGATGGCCGCGCCAATTGGCGACCGCATGGGCAAGTTCGCAAGATATTTCCCCCCGAGCACGCAAACAGCGTCCCCAAACAGGAAAAACGCATCGTGAACTGGCGGAACAAGCAATTCCGCGTGCTCGCGGAATTGTGCGTAGCTCGTGGAGATTTTTTATATCTTCGCTGAACTTTGCGTAACGCGACTACGCAAATTCCACCCAGGCCTAGCGTGAAAGCAATACAAATGCTGACGTTAGCGGGCAAAAACTGACAAAAGGCCCATTAGCGGCAAAAAAACTCACTTTAGTCAGCCTGACGTGACTATTTTTGCCTCTAGAGGCAAAAATAGCCTATAAGTCCACCTCCAATGAAAAATAGGAAATAAAACCAATGGAATGCAGAATGGAGCAGCCAGGGCTAAGTGCAGCACAGATCAACACCCCCCCTGAGCCCCCCAACAGCCAGGATGACCAGCCAGACTCCCATTGGAAGAAAAAATTCAGCGCTACATTTACGAAAAGAGGTGCATCGCTGTGCCAAACCAGTGATGCATCACGTTTCATTGCGCACTCCTTGCAACACCATGGCATCCAAAACCTTGAAAGCACGGACAGTCCCCGGGGCCCGGAGACCTTGCTGGGGCTGCGTCTGGGACCCGGAGTGGGATGCAGAGGTGCTGTGGAGTCGCTGGGCCATGGCGGTAGACATTGAGGTTACGCACCATCGAAGGGAGGTCTGCATCGCATACTACGATCCACCACTACTCAGGGGCGCATGGAGGAGATTATCAATGGTGTGCTGTGCCTCTCTGCATCACAGGCCGTAGGATGTTGTGCTGGCAGGATGCTGTGGAGGGTGAGGACCCTGAGCTGTACCAAACTTGTGTGGCAGGAGCGCAGCAACTTTGCGCCTAAGGGGGACCTGTTGCCACACCTGCATCGGGAGGTTCCCCAGCGGACTTGGCAGCGACTGCTGTACCCAGGCTTGTGAAATCCCACCTGGCTGAGGCTCCTGCTAGCTAAGTCACAGATTTGGAGAGAGTGCAGTGCTGTGAGCCCCAGTATCAAGTCCAGGTGAGGAGAAGGTGGGACACGTAGCGGAGGAGGCCAGGGGGCGAGTTGGGCCCAGGCCTAGCGCCTGTGGGTGACGTACACCATGCCCTGAGCAATACCTGTGCTGCGGCTGACCTACATCACCGAGGGCACCGCACAAGACTGGTGGGGGACTCCACTAACTCGCTCAATTCACTGAGAATGGCCATTGGTGGCAGTTGGTGCCAGGGGCACGGGGGCCTGTTCTGGCCCAGGCCCGTGAGTATGCAGCTTGATCCGCTGTTACTCGCTGGGGAACACGGAATCTGGTCACCACTGTCAGATCAGAAAAGGCAACCCGGTGCTGCTGCCTTTCTTGCCCCCTGTTAGTTTGCATTTGGGTGTACAGGGGACTAACCCTTAGTGGACTTCCTATTTCCCCAGTGCTGTGCCGTCTGGTTGCTGCTGCTGCTGTCCCCATCTGCTGCTGCTGGTTCCTCTGACACAGAGGTCAGGTGTTTGAGTCCCTCCTCCACCCGCAGGCTCCTGCCTGCGTCTCATCCCTGGTGGTCCAGTGGTAGAGCGTCACTGCTCAGCAGCTCGACTGCCCTCCTGTCCCTCTCGTCTGCTGTTCTTGTTGTTTTTTCTGCTCTTCTCCGTGGCTTTCCTACCTTTTACTTTATTTGTTAATCTTTGCTGTGTTTAGCTTTGTTTTTCCTTTGCTTTTTTGCAGTTCCTTTTTCCCTATCCTCTCCCTCATTGCTGCTGCAATCACCCGCGTCCCCACCCCCTCCAGTGTCCTTTCCCATGTCTCCCGCTTCACAGCTGTCCAGCCCCCCTGCAGCACTACTAAATGGCGGACGCTGCACGGCCATGCGCAGCGGGCATGCCACTGGTGTGCTGAAGGGAAGCCAAAGGCAAGCCTGTATGTGTCATGCCCAGAACCAGGGACCCTGCCTCTAGGACACTCCACCGCTACGACGCCAGCACCCTCCTCGTCCTCAACCCTGGACGCCACGCCGCCTGCCATCTAGTATCACCGAAGAATACCCTTGCACCCTGCGCCTGTCAAAACTGCAAATGCACCTTCTGCCACATCAGCACACCAGCGCCTCTTGCCGCCCAGCCAACCAACAGCACACCCGACTGGCTCAACTCCATCCTCCTCAATGTGTGGTCCCTCCACAAATACGCCACAGACATCTGGGACCTCCTCAAGGCCACCTCTTCAGACATCGCCTTCTTCACGGAAACCTGGACCAACCTCTGCTCTGGACATCGCCATTGCCATCCCTGACGACTACTAAATCACCTGCAAGGACCACCCCGACCGTCCAGGAGGAGGCATTACCACCGTCTACAGAAGCACACTCCGACTGACCATGTACTCTAATGACCTAACGGTGACCATGGAACACCTCCACTTCCAGATCCGGACCAACCCCAACACCATTGTCTGCGGTACCCTCATCTACAGGCCCCCCGGGCCATGGACCCCCATTCACCGATGCCATTGTAGACCTCATTGCACCCCAGGCTCTCCCATCCACCGACTACATCCTGCTCGGGGAGCTCAAGTTCCACCTGGACAACCTCAGTGACCAGAACACCACTCCCCTCCTGGGGAACCTCACCAACATTGGAGTTAAGCAGCTAGTCACTGCACCAACCCACATATCCGGACACACGCGCAAGCACGTCTTCTCCGCCAGAGGTAAGTTGAACTACAGCCACACCACTGGACTCTATTGGACCGACCATCATTGTACAGATCACGTCTTCACCATGCCCACCGTACACCACCACCATCATCGCCCCCGTCACTGCTGGACCAAGGCCACCGAGGAACTTCTCGTCAACTCCCTCAGCACCACCACTCCGCCAACACTTACAGACGACAACACTGCAGCGCGCAACCTCCACCTATGGATCTGCAACTGCGCAGACATCCTGGCACCCCTCAAGAAAAGGCCAGGCAAACAACACTCCAAGAAGGCCAGATGCACATGCAGTCGTCTCGAGAAGTGATGGAGCTGCAACATCAATCAACTCAGCAACACAGTCACCCTTGATCCATGGCGCAAGGGTGTCGCATGGCAGCCATTGTGCACCAGCGTATTGGAAAAAGACAGGAGGGCTTATTCATGAGCCTCTTCTGACAGTTTCACCCCGCCAGTGCATCATTTTCTTGACGTTCTTGTAGCATGATTCTTGCACAACGTTGCGCCGTATTTGCAAAGTGAAGCATCTAGGCATATGCGTGACCTTGTGAAGCCCTGTGCCACATTATACCTGCATCAGGTATGATGTATGCAGGGTGGCCGTTTCCACGCAACAAAGCCTCATAGGAGTGGTGCAGTAAAATCCATCAGATTTCACTGCAACAATTGTAGGATGCCACTGTGTGAGTACCTTACGCCTGCCTAATGGCAGGCGTAAGGGTGACGCAGTGCCACAGGTGTAGGCTGGCCCCATGCATTGCTGGAGTTGCGTCATGCTTGTGACACAACTGCAGCAATGCTTGAATTTAGCACTGACAGATACGTCAGGATTCCAGACGTATCTGTCATTAATTGTGACATGGAGCGCCATACAGTGAATACAGCGCAACCATGGTGTCGCAAGAAGGGCATAGTGAAAAGTGTTGCAACGCTGTTTTGTCTCAGCGATGCAACACTTTTCCTGAATGAGGCCCAGGAATGCACCCTATCTTATTGATGGTGCGCATTCCTGTCCTGTAGTTTTGTCGCAGGGCAGTGCAGCATCATTCCTTGCAGCGCTGTGCAGCACCAAAGCCTTCTGAAATGAGGCCCCAGGTGTTTGCACCATTTTTAAGACAAACTATTTTCTGGTCTTAAAAAACTGCCTCTAACTGCAGTTAGAGGCAGTGTTTTTGTTTTGCACCATACAAAGAATTCCTTGTAACTATCGCAAAGTGGGGTTAGCGGCGGTTTTTGCACGGGAACACCTACCTTGCATCTCATTTTCGTTAACTCCCGCTAACAGAAGTGGCGATCTTAAAAATGCACGTTTTCGCCAGAATACTGCCGCTAACTGAGGTTAGCAGCAACTTGTAAATACGGCGATAAAAAAAGGCTGCTGTAACGTCAAAAAATTGACGCTACGGCAGTGTTAACTCCATGTACATATGCCCCACTGTTCGTCACATTCGGACATTTTCCTCTGGGAGCATGTATTACGGCTATAAACCGGCCGTAGTACATGCTCCCATAGGGATATGAGAGATGGTGTAAATCCCTGCACCCCGTGGCAGGCACCTCAAGGTCCCTGCCAAGAGGTGCAGGGATTAACAGGGGGGCATATAGGTGCCCCCTCGGCCCCCAACAGGAGGCCATGCATAGATGGGGGCCCTGCTAGGGGCCCCCAAACTCGCTCTCCGACAGGCTTTCCATATCGGAGAGCCCGACATGGAAAGCCCGCCTGAGACCGAGTATCATAATTCCAAGGGTGGAAAGACCGCCCTTTGGTATTACAGGCCAGCCTCTGACTGGCCGACGGGCTCCTTGATCCCGTTGGAAGCCATCCGGAATGACCAGCCAGTTTAGTTTCTGACTGCCAGTATTGTAATGCGGCGGTCAGAAAGTAAACAAAGATGCAGCCCGGAAAGTCTCCGATCGTCGGCCGGAGCATTTCCGGGCCTCATCGTAATTGGCCCATAGAGTTTTTCACAATTCTTCTTGTATTTTAAGGTTAAGAAAAGATTTTCTAGTTTGAATGTAAAGCAGAAACAAGAATTATCTAAATATTCTTCAGAGTGTTATATTTTTGTGACATCCCTGTGCATTTATTAAGTCCGATAAAGATCTTATAATATTTTGTAGAATTCAGTTAGACTGGAACTTCCCCAAACCACAGTTTGTTTTTGCCAAACCTCCGAAACGAAGGTGCCACGAACATACCAGCATATGAGGTGCATCCTTAACCATCATTAATCTATTTTTTTCTAAGAGAAATTCAGGACTAAATTTGGTTAATAGCCACCTGGTTTTCAGAGCGAGATCAAATGTGCAACAAACTTGAATTTTGATAATGTGTGTCTGTCTGGGGCAAGTAAAAACTTGATGGAATGCAATCTGGCAGTCCAGTAGTAATGTCAGTCATCTGAACACTAGAGGTCTGTGTGAAGAAGTACAATAGTCCCAGCAGTGTACAATTATCTCTTCTTTATTGAAGATCTTCTCATGTACATAAACGTCCTATCCACAGGGCAACCCAACAGTAACTGACTCTTGGAGTTCTGAAGTTAACACAGTCTAACAGGATGAACACTCTAGAACACAGAAGGCTTCTACATCAAATGGACTAAAGCTGAAGTCCTACAGCAACAGGCTAGATACTAATTACCACACACCTTCCCCTACACCTTAGAGAAACTTAAGAAACACAAAACAAAGAAAGCTTAGTGCAAAACAAAGTCACGCAGTGCTTCAGGAGCTTTACATGTGCGGGAGCTCCTGTGCAAAGGCGACGGACCATCAGGGCACACCACAGGAGCATCCAGTTTGGTTTGACCACCAGGACGCATAAGAGCAATCCTGCCCAAATTCCATATACGGCCGACATCAAGTTTAACCGCATTATGAAACAACTATGTCACCTTAAACGGCGAGGAGAATTTAGAGACAGTCAGACCTCTGAAGATAACGCACTCTCGCCCTGTCACCCACACACACATCCGTGTGAGAAACAGCATGTCTTGCATCAAAGTTCTCATTTCTCTCGATGGACTTGAGGTCCTGAGTTATCTGCCAGGGGACTACATCAGGATCCTCAATGCCCATACCTTTTCCCCTCATCCATGATTGAAACATGTAGGTGTTGGGTCTCCGGCCCCTAAACAGTTCAAAAGGAATTTTCCCCATGGTAGAGTGAGGAGTTAGACAGTAAACCATCACCCTCTCCACAATACCGGTCCTCCAATCCCTGCCCTGCCCCTTAGCAAGTTGAATAGACTCTTTTAGCACTCGGTTGAACCTCTCTACCATACCGTTAGTTTCGGGATGATAGAGTGCACAACGCTTGTGCTTAATGCCTCTCTTCGCCAAGAATTCTTCCATTTTTTTCGAGACTAATTGGACACCATTGTCCATTAGAAGGCATTCTGGGAGCCCTTCTCTGCAGAAGATGTCATCTAAAAACTTAACAACATCTCTTGTCTTGATACTCTGTGTTACTTTGACTTTGGGCCATCTTGAATACATATCCATCAACACAAGAACATAAGACTGACCAGACTTGCTTGTCACTGGCCCCAAGACTCTAAGACTACTTCCTGCCAACAGCGTGTGGGAGCATCACGTATGACCATAGGTTGGACCCTTGTTTTGTATAAGATTATCGCACGCATTACACTCCATGCAATCTCTCACCACACGTTCCACAAGAAGGTCAATTCCCAGCCACCAGAAGTGCAAACAAATTCTCTCTTGGGTTTTTGAAATTGCTTGGTGGCCCTGATGAGCTAATTGAATAATTTTCATCCTAACCAGTGACCGAGTAACAAGCCTGATGCCCCTCCAAAGCAAACCCCACTTACAGAAAGTTCATCTCGTACGTTCCAGAACTTGCGGACCTCCTCACTCAAATTCCTTATGCCAGCCCAACCTTCTGTCACCATTCTTCACACTTCACACTTCACAGACCACAGCATCAGTCTTCATCGTTTCTCTGCATTCCACTTCACTAATCACTTCCTCCAAGTCCTCACACACTTTGTGTTCATCATCCTCCCATAACCCTTTTGGGTCATCAGGCACACAACCGGTCTGCTTAGAAACCAGGCGAGAGAGACAGTCAGCGACTTTATTCTCTGTGCCAGGTATATAATTTACAACAAAGTCGTAGTCCTGTAGGGCAACCACCCACCTACAAATCCTGGATGAGACTCCATCAAAGCTTTTCTTGCAAAACAAATCTTTTAAAGGCTTGTGATCAGATCGAACCACAAAGGAGCTTTCCCAGAGAAACTTTTTTAACTTTCTGATGGCCCACAAAATGCACAAAGCTTCTTTTTCAATTACATAATATTGTACCTCTGGACCAACAAGCGCCCTAGACAGAAACATGATGGTCACCTCCTTATCACCTTTCACTTGCTTGAGAACCGCACCCAAACCCTTGGAACTGGCATCAGTAATCAAGATGGAGCAGGCAGAGGTGTCGAAGCTTTAAAGAGAGGGCGCACAACTCACGGCCTTCTTAACGTCTACAAATTTGGGTTCGCATTGAGGGGACCAAAGGAATTTTGCCTCTTTCTTTAAAAGAGTCCTTATTGCAAAAGTGCAGCAGGCAAACTGGGGAACAAATTTATTCTAGTACTCCTCCATACCCAAAAAGGTGACTAAGTCATCTCTATGTTGTCTCACTGGGAGATCTTCAATGGTCTTCACAAGGTGGTCTCTAGGTCTAACCCGTTCCTTTGTAAATTTGTGACCCAGGTAGTCAATTTCCGAGAGATTTGTTTCCCACAAAGTCAAACCCCGTGACCTAAATCTCTCAAGAGCTGCCCTAAGACTAACATCATGCTCTTGTTGTGATGAACCATGAACTAAGACATTGTCTTGGTATATCTTAACCCCAGACAAACCATTCAAAAGGTCCTCCATGGCTCGCTGGAACACGGAGGCTGCAGAGTTCAAACCAAAGGGAAGGCAGGTGAATTTATACCTTCCGAACAGGGTTATGAAGGCCGTTAAGTCCATGGAATCATTATCAATTTTGATCTGATGATAAGCAGCTTTAAGGTCAAATGTGGAGAAAACCACAGCACCCTCCAATTGTGTCAGCATCTCAGTGATATTGGGGAGGGGATACCTATCGGCGACAATGGCCTGATTAAGAGCTCGAAGGTCCACACATAACCTCACTTCTCCAGAAGCCTTGCGCGCAAGAACTACTGGAGCCAACCAATCACTTGCTTCTGTCTCCACAATGATGCCCTCTTTCTTCAACTTCTCAAGTTCAGTAGGCATAGACTCCCTCAAAGCCAAAGGTCACAGGATGGGCATCAACTTTAAGAGTGATTCTATGTGTGTATCCCGAGAGACACCCCAACCTTTCGCTGAAGACATACTCAAACTCATCACGCAAGTCACGTCACGCACCTGATCAATCTTCAAGAGATCACGAGCAGTGGCATCCACCGGGACTGTACGAGAGGAGATGTCTCTGAGAACTATGCAGGGGTCACTGCCGGGAACCAAAAATACTCACAGATCACCTTGATGGATCCAGCTAATAATACTATCTCCTCTACAAGAGATATAAATCTTCCCCGCAATCAGCCTCCCTTTGTACTCGATGTCGCCCACGAAGTAACCAAATAGCTTTATGGGCTGACCACCATATGCTAGAAGCGTGATGTCAGGTTTGAAAACCTTCATTTTCCCTTTCAATGTTTTATCAAAGAAGTCTTTGGGAATCAGAGATATCTTCGCCCCGGAATTAAAAAAGCATTTTGATGTTATTACTATTCACCTTGACATCTTCAATGGGGCTCTTACCCTTGTTCTGTCCAACCTGAAGTTACACCTCCCCACAGTGCAACTCATCGTATTCAGAGTCACTCTCGTTTTCTAAGGAAACTTCCTTCACCCGTATATTTTTTTGTTTTTCTGAGCTCTACAAGCTTTTGCTAAATGGCCTATTTTCCCGCAATTGTGACATTTGGAAGTAAGAGCAGGACAGGACTTATCATTAGCTGAGTGACCAACCATATCACAATGGAAACACTTTCCCTTAAAGCCCTTCTTTGAGTTAGGAGTAGAAGAGGCATGAATCACAGATTCCAAGTGTTTCAAGGACGTTTTTGTCACACTCTGCACCTTATCACTCAAAACACCATTTTCTTTCTGTATAACCTCCACACAGGCAAGAGAACGTTCAATCCTTTTTGCGATTGATACAACCTCATCCAATTTTGGGTCATCTATTTGCCACAACTCTTCTTTAATTTTCTCTATGTTGCAACCTAACATGAATTGGTCGTGAATACGTTCTTCGAGTGACCCTTCGGACTTGCACGTGGCACCTAATTTTCTAAGATTCGTCACATATGCCTCGAAAGATTCTTGAGATTTTTGTACCCATCTTCTGAAGTGGTACCTCTCTAAAATTGTACTCAACTTCGGAAGGTAATGTTTATCAAGTTTTTTTAAACAAATTTCAAATTTGTTCAGGTTATCTGACTCACTCTCACTCAAATCAGGAAGATGTTCATACACCTCTTGCCCCTCAGAACCCAAACAGTGCAAGAGCAGCGCAGCTCTCCTTTCAGCACTTAAAGAGACACTGCAAACTCGAGCATAATTGAGGAAAACCTTCTTCCACTTTGACCATTGTATATTTGGATCACCGGGATTTGTGAAAAAAAATGGGGGGGGGAGTAACATTTTGCATGTTGGCACGCAACCTTTACGAACAATGACAGATTTCTAGCCTTTAAATATCCACATACACCCTAGACAGAGCAATCACACTTGAAAGTGGAGGAAAAGAGACCAGAGGACATCCTCTAGTATGTCTGTAGCACAGAATATTATGAGGTCACATACACAAAAATAAAAAAAAACAATATATATCAGTCATCAAAATTAGTCAATGCGTGACAAAAATGTTGGACTATCACCATGGAAAGCAGTGAAGCGATCCTGTCGATGTCTGGAGGTGTGCCTATCACCGTGTTATTGAGATCAAACAAAACGAAATACCAATCACCGATTAAGTAAAAGACATAAGATATGAGAAGCAGGTGTGCCTATCACCCTAGAAGACTGCAAAGTGAACTTCCTGAGATGTGTGACAATATTGACCAGTTCCTTTAAGTAAAGTAGGAAGGGTGTGCCTGTCACCGTCGAGAAGAAAACAGGAGAGACTCTCACCTGAGCCTCGTACTTCCTCCTCCTTTTTAATAATGCAGAACTTGAAGGTAATCTCACTGTCTCAGCGGTGAAATTGTTGGCCGCACTGCAACTTTAATTAACTGCGTAAACAATAAGAACAAGGAAACGCTGTTCGAATCTTGGCCAACGTCACCTAAGAACAGCGAAGAAGCAAAGAACGCAGGACCCCTGTTGCCTAGGAGACACAGCTAGTGTTGCGTAACGCATGTGCGTGGCGTGCGGCTCTTGGTGTAGGCAATAGCAACAGAGAAGATGGAGACACACGACAATGGCCGTAGCCGCGAGACAGCGCGAGCAGATAAACTGCGTTGATTCAAATGATGCAAGTGGCCGCCAGTGTAGTCTTGTAAGGAAGTGAAGCGCTTTATGCCATATGTTAGTTCAAGCAAGACTGCAGGGTAGCATAGGTGGTACGTTAATTCAAGCAAGGCTGCAGGGTGGCGTAGGCAGTATGATGGTGCTGATTCTTTTGAAGCAAGTAGCCGTGTGTACGTTATGGCTGTTGCCTTCTAAGCAAGTGGGGCGCTTAATGTGATTTTCAAGTTGTGCTGGGTCGCAGGGTAGCGCAGACAGTACCTTACAGTTGGCCAAAATCACCACTGTGTTAGGACGTTTCAGTTTCTAGTAGATGCGAAGGTGTTTATCCATCATTGTCCACATCAAGGTCTGTTTGCTCCAGTGTGAAGAAGTACAATAGTCCCAGCAGAGTACAATTAACTCTTCTTTATTGAACATCTTCTCATGTACAGAAACGTCCCATCCACAGGGCACCCCAACAGTAAATGACTCTTGGAGTTCTGAAGTTAACACAGTCTAACAGGATGAACACTCTAGAACACAGAAGGCTTCTACATCAAATGGACTAAAGCTGAAGGCCTGCAGCAACAGGCTAGATACCAATTACCACAGACTGCCCTCACCCCCAGTCTAGGAGCCAATTTATTTTTTAAATGCGGGGTACTTTATTGGCCCATTTAAAAGTGACAATTCGAGATTCTATGCAGTGAAAAAAAAATGTTAGAACATTAATTGCCAAATGTTGAAAAAAGGAACAATACGTTTGGCAGAAAAACTATTTAAAAAGTTAAGCCTGCCAATAATTGGCCGAGGGAAAACCTTGTTGGTTCTCATACAGTAGGTTTCCCACTACTTTTTATAGCCATTTTGCGAAAAATGAAAGAGATTTTAATGTCAGCATTCAACAACAGGATTGGACAGTAGAAGGGACATTTACAGATTATTACATTGTTTGCTTCCAGCCAAGAAGTTGGGGCCTGGCATTGCTAAAAGATTTCATGGGTAACTTGTATAAGTGGCTCTAATATTTGTGGCATAACTACTTCCAAAATTATCCTGGCAGACCATCCTTGTCTGGAGCTATGAATAACATCTCCAAAAGAATTTCTTTGTATAGGTTCTCGACAAAAAAGGTATAGGAAGTTTTTTTAATCTTTCCTTTAAAAATGTTCATATTAAAAAAAACATATACCTGAAACACTAGAGGATGTGATTCAATCTTGGGTATCAAATCAACAATAGGAACAATATAGGAATAAATACAGCACAGAAAGTAATTTACTGGTTGCTAGGGGTTGCAGCTGCGTCCCTGGCTTGCATCTTGCAACAAATAGCAATGCTTTTGTGACCACAGGCCTCAGAGGTTGCAAAAGCAACCCCAAGCACAGAAGGTAAAGTGTGTTCTGAAGAGCACTGACTAATTTCTGCAGATCCCACTCGGGGATTACACTTTAAGTTAAAAACAAAAACATTCAAAAGTGGAATGTGCGCTCTTTAAAATATAAAATGAAAGTAAACAAATTAAAAAACTACGCATTTTTTTAAATTGTTGCTATAGTCAGTTCAATAAACTTTTATTCAATTTTCGAGGAAAATCATACAACTCTACAAAAAATGTGTCAATGGTAAAACATGCAAACATAAGTAGATACATTTACCTAGCAGTGCATTAAATAGATATGAAGCAACAATCATGTTAAAAATCTGGAACTTTACATAACACTTGATATAAAAATCCTAAAACAGGAGAACACAGATAAAAAAATGGAAACCAAGAAGCACAGTTTTGGTGTGGCCAGGAGCTATAAATATAGAAAGGTCGGTCTAATTTGCTTAACCCCTTCCATGCTCATGACGAGCTGGACTCGTCATGGCACACAGTGGTCGTGTGCTCATGACGAGTCCAGCTCGTCATGGGACCCAGCACAGGAAATCCCTCTGGTGCGGGCACCAGAGGGATTCCCTTTCTCCTTAAAGCCTCGGGAGCTGGGGAAGAGCTTCCCCAGCTCCCGAGGCCCCCTGGTTTCCCTGAAATGACGATCGGCGCGCACGTCGCGCTGATGTCATTTCAGTGAAACTGAAACTGAAATGAGCCAAGAGGCTCATTTCAGTTTCAGTTTCTACGTGCTCAGGGGGCTATCTCAGCCCCCTGAGCAGAAGAAACTCGGGAGAGGTATCATTGGAAAGGGAGAATCTCCCCTTTCCAATGGTACTCCTCCCTAGTGGATCCCTGCTTGGGGATCACCCCAGGAGGGCGATCCCCAAGCAGGGATCCACCCACTAGGCACCAGGGAGGGGAGCGGCCCCTTGGGCAAGGGCCTTTGCTCCCCCATAAAAAGTTTGGCATAATTAGTCTTTCTGCCCCCGGGGGAGATGGGGGCAGTAGCCCCCACCTTGCCCCCGGGGGTAGAAAGCCCACTAGACACCAGGGATTTTTTATGGGATATTTATTAGGGGTGGGGTTGCCCAAAACGGGCATGCTGATGCCCCCACCCCGGCAACAAAATTAGTCTTTTTGCCCCCCCTGGGGGGAAGATGGGGCAGTAGCCCCCAATCTGCCCCCCCGGGGGGGCAGAAAGCCCACTAGATACCAGGGATTTTTTTAAAAATTATAGTTAGGGTGGGGGCTGCCCAATATGGGCATGCCAATGCCCCCAAACCCCTGCCGCAAAGGTACAGTCTTTCTGCCACTCCTGGGAGGCAGATGGGGGCAGTAGCCCCCAATCTGCCCCCCCGGGGGGGCAGAAAGCCTGCTAGATACCAGGGATTTTTTTTAAAATTACAATTTGGGGTAGGGGCTGCCCAATATGGGCATGCCAATGCCCCCACCCCGACGCTAGAAGGTACAGTCTTTCTGCCCCTCCTGGGGGGCAGATGTGGCAGTAGCCCCCAATCTGCCTCCCCCGGGGGGCAGAAAGCCCACTAGACACCAGGGTTTCTTTTCCCCTCGATAAATTTAGGGGTGGGGTTGCCCCAGATGGGCATGCCAATGCCCCCACCCCTCCCCCCACGAAATTCCAGTCGTCTGCCCCCCCGGGGGGGCAAATGGTGGCAGTGGCCACCAATCTGCCCCCCGGGGGTTCAGAAACACCCTAGATGCCAGGGATTATTTTTTTTATAGGCCCGGGGTGGGGGCTGCCCAGAATGGGCATGCAAATGCCCCCACCCTACCCCCCAAAGACAAAAAAAGACTTTCTGCCCCCCCAGGAGGCAGATGGGGGCAATAGCCCCTGATCTGCCCCCCCGGGGAGGGGGCAGAAAGCCCACTAAGCACCAGGGATTTTTTTTTTATATAGGTAGGGGTGGAGGCTGCCCAGAATGGGCATGTCAATGCCCCCACCCCAAAAAAAATGCTACAGTCTTTCTGCCCACCCCTGGGAGGCAGATGGGGCAATAGCACCTTATCTGCACCCCCGGGGGCAGAAAGCCCACTAGCCACCAGGGATTTTTTTTTTTACAAAGTTCGGGGTGGGGGCTGCCAAGAATGAACATGCCAATGCCCCCACCCACCCCAAAAAGATGCCCCTGTCTTTCTGCCCCTCCCAGGAGGCAGATGGGGGCAGTAGCCCCTGATCTGCCCCCGGGGGCAGAAAGCCCACTATGTGCCAGCGATTATGCTGGCTTTTTATACGCAGGGGTGGGGGCTGACCAGAATGGGCATCCCAATGCCCCGACCTCCCAAAAGAATAGCCACAGTCTTTCTGCCCCCTCGGGGGCATATCGGGGCAATAGCCCCTGATTTCCCCTCCCCAGGGCGGCAGAAAGCCCACTAGGCACTGACTTTTTTTCGGAATGTGCCTACCTGTAGAATTTGGTTCCTAGCTCTGCCGGCACCTAGGGAAACCTAGTAAACCTATAGATTTTTTAAAACTAGACACCCAGGGGAATCCAGGATGGGCTGACTTGACTGGCTCTCACCAGGTTCTGTTACCCAGAATCCCTTGCAAACCTAAAAATGTGTCCAAAAAAACACATTTTCCTCACATTTCTGTGGTGGAAAGTTCTGGAATCTGCGTGGATCCACAAAATTCCACCCACCCCGCGTTCCCCAAAGTCTTCCGAGAAAAATGGTACCTCACTTGTGTGGGTAGGGCTAGTGGCCGCGACAGGAAACGGCCCAAAACGCAGCATGGGCACACCACATTTTCACAGTGAAAACGGGCCCTTTTTTTGCAAAGTGCCTAGCTGTAGATTTTGAACCCTAACTCTGCCGGCACCTAGGGAAACCTAGCAAACCTATACATTTTTGAAAACTAGATACCCAGGGGAATCCAGGATGGGGTGACTTGACTGGCTCTCACCAGGTTCTGTTACCCAGAATCCCTTGCAAACCGAAACATTTGTAAAAAAAAAAACACATTTTCCTCACATTTCTGTGGTGGAAAGTTCTGGAATCTGCGTGGATCCACAAATTTCCACCCATCCCGCGTTCCCCAAAGTCTTCCGAGAAAAATGGCACCTCACATCTGTGGGTAGGCCTAGTGCCCGCGACATAAAACGGCCCAAACGCAACGTGGACACACCACATTTTCACAGTGAAAACGGACCTTTTTTTGCAAAGTGCCTAGCTGTAGATTTTGAACCCTAACACTGCCAGCACCTAGGGAAACCTAGCAAACCTATACATTTTTGAAAACTAGACACCCAGGGAATCCAGGATGGGGTGACTTGACTGGCTCTCACTAGGATCTGTTACCCAGAATCCCTTGCAAACCTAAAAATATGTCCAAAAACACATTTTCCTCACATTTCTGTGGTGGAAAGTTCTGGAATCTGCGTCGATGTACAAAATTCCACCCACCCCGCGTCCCCCAAAGTCTTCCGTGAAAAATGGTACCTCACTTGTGTGGATGGGTCAAGTACCCGCGACAGGCAAGGACCCAAAACCTATTGAGGCGACATCAAAATTACCTATCACAAACCAACCTGGTTTTGCAAGGGGGGGTCCCATGAGTTTTTGGCCCCGAGCTCGGCGGCCATCTAGGGAAACCTACCCAACCCACACATTTCTGAAAACTAGACACCCGGAGGAGTCCAGCGAGGTATGGCTTGCGTGGGTCCTCCAAAATTTTCTTACCCAGAATCCCCTGCAAACCTCAAATTTAGCTGAAAAAATCACGTTTTTCTCAAATTTCTGTGTGGGAAAGTTCTGGAATCTACGTGGATCCACAAATTTCCTACCACCCAGCTTTCCCCCAGGTCTCCCGATAAAAATGATACCTCACTCGCGTGGGTGGGTCAAGTACCCGCGACAGGCAAGGGCCCAAAACGTATTGAGGAGACATCAAAATTACCTATCACAAAACAACCTGGTTTTGCAAGGGGGTCACCTGGGTTTTGGCCCCGGGCTCAGCGGCCATCTTGGGAACCTACCAAACCCACACATTTCTGAAAAGTAGACACCCGGGGGAGGCCAGCGAGGTATGGCTTGCATGGGTCCCCAAACGTTTTCCTACCCAGAATGCCCTGCAAACCTCAAATTTAGCTGAAAAAATCACTTTTTACTCAAATTTTTGTGTGGGAAATTTCTGGAATCTGCGTGGATCCACAAATTTCCTACCAACCTGCGTTCCCCCAGGGCTCCCGATAAAAATGGTACCTCACTTGTATGGGTAGGCATAGTGGCTGAAACAGGAAATGGCCCAAATCGTATTGTGGAGACTTCAAAATTACCTATAACAAAACTACCTGGTTTGGGGGGGGCACCTGGTTTTTTGGCCCTGGGCTCGCCACCATCTAGGAAAACCTAACAATCCCACACATTTCTGAAAACTAGACACCCTGGGGAGTCCAATGAGGTATGGCTTGCGTGGATCCCCCAACGTTTCCCTACCCAGAATTCCCTGCAACCCTCAAATTTGCTGAAAAAAAATATTTTCCACATATTTTTGCGAGGAATCACCGTGCTGGCACAAATGTCCTACCACCCAGCGTTGCCCTTGTTCCCCCGAGTAAAATGATACCTCACTTGTGTGGGTGTCCAAAGCAGAACTGGCTAAAAACGTATTTTAAAAAAAATGTAGCGCTTAGAATTCTCGGTGCTATACCCTAAATCCCTATGTTTTGGGCTCTTCCCAGTCACAGGCCTTTGGCCCACCCACACAGGTGAGGTATCATTTTACTCGGGAGAACAAGGGGAATGCTGGGTGGTAGGATATTTGTGCCGGCACGGTGATCCCACGCAAAAATGTATGGAAAAAGTGATTTTTTCAGCTAAATTTGAGGTTTGCAGGGATTCTGTGTAGGAAAACGTTGTGGGACCCACGCAAGCCATACCTCGCTGGACCCCCGGGTGTCTAGCTTTCAGAAATGTTTGGGTTTGGTAGTTTCCCAAGATGGCCGCCGAGCCCGGGACAAAAACCCAGGTGACCCCTCTTGCAAAACCAGGTTGTTTTGTGATAGGTAATTTTGATGTTGCCTCAATAGGTTTTGGGCCCTTTTCTGTCGCGGGTACTTGACCCACCCACGCGAGTGAGGTATCATTTTTATCAGGAGACCCAGGGGAATTCTGGGTGGGAGGTCCAAGTATGCGCGACAGGCAAGGGCCCAAAACGTATTGAGGCGACATCAAAATTGCCTATCACAAAACCGACCTGGTTTTGCAATGGGGTCCCATGACTTTTGGCCCGGGGCTCGGCGGTCACATAGGGAAACCTACCAAACCCACACATTTATGAAAAGTAGACACCTGGGGATTCCAGGGAGGTATGGCTTGCGTGGATCCACCAACGTTTTCTTACCCAGAATCCCCCAGAAACCTGAAATTTTACTGAATAAATCACTTTTTCACACATTTTTGTGTGGAAAGTTGTAGCATCACCGGGCTGACACAAATTTCCTACCACCCAGCGTTCCCCAGGTCTCCCGATAAAATGGTGCCTCACTTGGGTGGGAGGCCCAAGTACGCGTGACAGGCAACGGCCCAAAACGTATTGAGGCGACCTCAAAATTGCCTATCACAAAACGCACCTGCTTTGCAAGGGGGTCCCATGACGCTTTAGCCCGGGCTCGGCAGCCACCTAGGAAACCTACCAAACCCACACATTTCTGAAAAGTAGACACCTGGGGATTCCAGGAGGTATGGCTTGCGTGGATCTCCAACGTTTCTACCCAGAATCTCTGCAAACCTGATATTTTGCTGAAAAAAATCACTTTTTTCACACATTTTTGTGTGGTAAAGTTGTGGCATCACTGGGCTGACACAAATTTCCTACCATGCAGTGCTCCCCAGGTCTCCCGATAAAAATGGTGCCTCACTCGGGTGGGAGGCCCAAGTACCCGCGACAGGCAAGGGCCCACAACTTATTGAGGCGAGCTCAAACTGGCCTACCACAAAACGACCTGGTCTTGCAAGGGGTCCCATGACGCTTTGGCCCGGAGCTCGGCGGCCACCTAGGGAAACCTACCAAACCCACATTTCTGAAAAGTAGACACCGGGGATTCCAGGGAGGTATGGCTTGCGTGGATCCCCAAGTTTTCTACCCAGAATCCCCTGCAAACCTGATACTTTGCTGAAAAAATTACTTTTTCACACATTTTTGTGTGGTAAGTTGTAGCATCACGGGGCTGACACAAATTTCCTACCACCCAGCGTTCCCCAGGTCTCCCGTTAAAAATGGTGCCTCACTCGGGTGGGAGGCCCAAGTACCTGCGACAGGCAAGGGCCCAAAACATTTTGTGATAGGCAATTTTGATGTCGCCTCAATACGTTGTGGGCCCTTGCCTGTCGCGGGTACTTGGGCCTCCCACCCGAGTGAGGCACCATTTTTATCGGGAGACCTGGGGGAACGCTGGGTGGTAGGAAATGTGTGTCAGCCCCGTGATGCCACAACTTTACCACACAAAAATGTGTGAAAAAAGGGATTTTTTTCAGCAAAATGTCAGGTTTGCAGGGGATTCTGGGTAAGAAAACGTTGGGGGATCCACGCAAGCCATACCTCCCTGGAATACCCCAGGTGTCTACTTTTCAGAAATGTGTGGGTTTGGTAGGTTTCCCTAGGTGGCCGCCGAGCCCGGGCCAAAACGTCATGGGACCCCCCTTGCAAAACCAGGTCGTTTTGTGATAGGCCATTTTGAGGTCGCCTCAATACGTTGTGGGCCCTTGTCTGTCGCGGGTACTTGGGCCTCCCACCCGAGTGACGCACCATTTTTATCCAGAGACCTGGGGAAATGCTGGGTGGTAGGAAATTTGTGTCAGCCCCGTGATGCCACAACTTTACCACACAAAAATATGTGAAAAATTGGATTTTTCCAGCAAAATGTCAGGTTTGCAGGGGATTCTGGGTAAGAAAACGTTGGGGGATCCACGCAAGCCATACCTCCCTGGAATCCCCCGGGTGTCTACGTTTCAGAAACGTGTGGGTTTGGTAGGTTTCCCTAGGTGGCCGCCGAGCCCCGGGCCAAAACGTCATTTGACCCTCCTTGCAAAACCAGGTCGTTTTGTGATAGGCCATTTTGAGGTCGCCTCAATACGTTGTGGGCCCTTGTCTGTCGCGGGTACTTGGGCCTCCCACCCGAGTGAGGCACCATTTTTATTGGGAGACCTGGGGGAACGCTGGGTGGTAGGAAATTTGTGTCAGCCCCGTGATGCCACAACTTTACCACACAAAAATATGAGGAAAAAATGATTTTTTCAGCAAAATGTCAGGTTTGCAGGGGATTCTGGGTAAGAAAATGTTGGGGGATCCACGCAAGCCATACCTCCCTGAAATCCCCTGGGTGTCTAATTTTCAGAAATGTGTGGGTTTGGTAGGTTTCCCTAAGTGGCCGCCGAGCCCCGGGCCACAACCTCATGGGACCCCCCTTGCAAAACCAGGTCGTTTTGTGATAGGCCATTTTGAGGTCGCCTCAATACGTTGTGGGCCCTTGCCTGTCGCGGGTACTTGGGCCTCCCACCCGAGTGAGGCACCATTTTTTTCGGAAGACCTTGGGGAACACGGGGTGGGTGGAATTTTGTGGATCCACGCAGATTCCAGAACTTTCCACCACAGAAAAGTGAGGAAAATTTGTTTTTTTGCCAATTGTTTAGGTTTGCAAGGGATTCTGGGTAACAGAACCTGGTGAGAGCCAGTCAAGTCACCCCATACTGGATTCCCCTGGGTGTCTACTTTTCAAAAATGTATAGGTTTGCTAGGTTTCCCTAAGTGCCGGCAGAGCTAGGGTTCAAAAACTACAGCTAGGCACTTTGCAAAAAAAGGGTCATTTTTCACTGTGAAAATGTGGTGCGTCCACGTTGCGTTTTGTGCTGCTTACTGTCGCGGGCACTAGGCCTACCCACACAAGTGAGGTACCATTTTTATCGGATGACCTTGGGGAACGCGGGGTGGGTAGAATTTTGTGGATCCACGCAGATTCCAGAACTTTCTACCACAGAAAAGTGAGGAAAATGTGTTTTCTTTGCCAATTTTTTAGGTTTGCAAGGGATTCTGGGTAACAGAACCTGGTGAGAGCCAGTCAAGTCACCCCATCCTGGATTCCCCTGGGTGTCTACTTTTCAAAAATGTATAGGTTTGCTAGGTTTCCCTAAGTGCCGGCAGAGCTAGGGTTAAAAAACTACAGCTAGGCACTTTGCAAAAAAAGGGTCATTTTTCACTGTGAAAATGTGGTGCGTCCACGTTGCGTTTTGAGCTGCTTCCTGTCGTGGGCACTAGGCCTACCCACACGAGTGAGGTACCATTTTTTTTGGAGGACCTTGGGGAACGCGGGGTGGGTGGAATTTTGTGGATCCACGCAGATTCCAGAACTTTCCACCACAGAAAAGTGAGGAAAATGTGTTTTTTTGCCAATTGTTTAGGTTTGCAAGGGATTCTGGGTAACAGAACCTGGTGAGAGACAGTCAAGTCACCCCATCCTGGATTCCCCTCGGTGTCTACTTTTCAAAAATGTATAGGTTTGCTAGGTTTCCCTAAGTGCCGGCAGAGCTAGGGTTCAAAAATTACAGCTAGGCACTTTGCAAAAAAAGGGTCATTTTTCACTGTGAAAATGTGGTGCGTCCACGTTGCGTTTTGCGCTGCTTCCTGTCACGGGCATTAGGCCTACCCACACAAGTGAAGTACCATTTTTTTCGGAGGACCTTGGGGAACGCGGGGTGGGTGGAATTTTGTGGCTCCACGCAGATTCCAGAACTTTCCACCACAGAAAAGTGAGGAAAATGTGTTTTTTTTGCCAATTTGTTAGGTTTGCAAGGGATTCTGGGTAACAGAACCTGGTGAGAGCCAGTCAAGTCACCCCATCCTGGATTCCCCTGGGTGTCTACTTTTCAAAAATGTATAGGTTTGCTAGGTTTCCTAAGTGCCGGCAGAGCTAGGGTTCAAAAACTACAGCTAGGCACTTTGCAAAAAAAGGGTCATTTTTCACTGTGAAAATGTGGTGCGTCCACGTTGCGTTTTGCGCTGCTTCCTGTCGCGGGCACTAGGCCTACCCACACAAGTGAGGTACCATTTTTTTCGGAGGACCTTGGGGAACGCGGGGTGGGTGGAATTTTGTGGATCCACGCAGATTCCAGAACTTTCCACCACAGAAAAGTGAGGAAAATGTGTTTTTTTTGCCACTTTTTAAGGTTTGCAAGGAATTCTGGGTAACATAACCTGGTGAGAGCCAGTCAAGTCACCCCATCCTGGATTCCCCTGGGTGTCTACTTTTCAAAAATGTATAGGTTTGCTAGGTTTCCTAAGTGCCGGCAGAGCTAGGGTTCAAAAACCACAGCTAGGCACTTTGCAAAAAAAGGGTAATTTTTCACAGTGAAAATGTGGTGCGTCCACGTTGCGTTTTGCGCTGCTTCCTGTCGCGGGCACTAGGCCTACCCACACAAGTGAAGTACCATTTTTTTCGGAAGACCTTGGGGAACGCAGGGTGGGTGGAATTTTGTGGATCCACGCAGATTCCAGAACTTTCCACCACAGAAAATTGAGGAAAATGTGTTTTTTTTGCCAATTTTTTAGGTTTGCAAGGGATTCTGGGTAACAGAACCTAGTGAGAGCCAGTCAAGTCACCCCATCCTGATTTCACCTGGGTGTCTAGTTTTCAAAAATGTATAGGTTTGCTAGGTTTCCCTAAGTGCCGGCAGAGCTAGAGTTCAAAAACTACAGCTAGGCACTTTGCAAAAAAAGGGTAATTTTTCATTGTGAAAATGTGATACGTCCACGTTGCATTTTGAGCCATTTCCTGTTGTGGGCACAAGGCCTACCCACACAAGTGAGGTACCATTTTTATCGGGAGTTTTAGGGTAAGACAGAATTGTAGAGCAACTGTTATTACCTATTGACTTTCGATGCATTTCTGCCTTCCAAATGAAAGACAATGTGTAAAAAATAAGTCATTTTGGAAAATGACCTATAATTCTCATGCTAGTATGGGTACTCCCAATTTCGGAAATGTGCAAATATCTACTGTTTCTAAAATCTACATTTTGTTCCCATTTCAGAAATACATAGGTGTCTTTCATAACAATTTTTCCATGTATACATTTTCCAAAAATAATTGCTATATACCCGGTACATAATAAAAACCATTGCAAGATGCTGCTCAGTTATTGGCTCTGGGTTCGTCGGGTTCTTGGTGAACCTACAAGTCCTATATATCCCCACAACCAGAAAGGTCCAGCAGATATAACGGTATATTGCTTTCAAATAGTTGTCATAATTAGAAGAAGTTACAGGTGAAAACGTTGACACAAATGGCTGTTTTTTTCAACTAATTTTCAATTTTTTCTTAATTTAACTGTTAGTTTCTATAAGGAAAACTTTAAGGATCTACACAAATGACCCCTTGCTGAATTCAGAATTTTATCTACTTTTCAGAAATGTATGGCTTTCCAGGATCCATTATTGGTTTCATACCAATTTCTACCATTAACTGGAAGGAGGTTGAAAGCACAAAAATAGCAAAAGTAGGCTATGTCCCAGAAAAATGCCAAAACTGTGTAAAAAAGTTGGTTTTCCGACAAAAGTCTGCTTGTCCCTGAAAGCTGGGAAGATGGTGATTTCAGCACCACAACCCCTTTTTTGATGCCATTTGCAGGGAAAAAACAAGACGCTTTCATCTGTAGCCCTTTTTTCGCATTTTTCCCCAAAAAAACAAAATTTAGCTGTATTTATACACAAACCCTGGGTACCTTTACAATCCCCATGATGTTAGAAAAAAAGGACGCAAATTTGGCGTGGATACCTTATGTGGTCAAAAAGTTACAGGGGCCTAAGCGCGCACTACCTCAAATAGCCAAAAAAAAGGCTTAGCACAGGGGGGGAATAGGCCTAGCAGCGAAGGGGTTAAATCCACATTCAGACAAAATAGGTTTTAAAACTTTGTGTTACAGGGCAGAGAACTTTGGGCAAAACAGAGTTGTATGCATGGAGGTACAAATAGAAACATCATCACAAGTGCAGGGGGGCAGATTAAATTGTGAGAAACAAACACTCTTTGGAAATAACAACTGATGAACAATATTCAGTCTCAGGAATTGTTAATCCGATGGTAGTTGGACATGTCCACAAGTGGGTAGGACTCCATTCCCAGGTGTTATTTAACCAAGACATAACCTTGAAAAGACTGCTTCCTGTTTCGCTAAGGCAGCGCTCTCCCTTGCAGCAGCCACTCTCTCAGCTAAATCCCGCTTGACGCAGGTTAAGTCCCTTTTAACAATGTCCAGAGGATCAAAGAAAAGATCTGGGTGGCCCAGTTCAAAAAAGGATTTTTTCATATATGATATTTAAGGGATTTGGGCAACTTTATCTAAAGCCAAACAGTCCTGAAGGATAAGTATATATAGGTGTAGGTCCTCCTTATACCAAACTGAGCACCATAGGAGCCGTGGGCAATTCATCGTGGACAATATCGGCACGGGTGCCCTGACATACGGCTATGAGATTTCTCAGGAACCTGTTTTGTTTCACATGAGTAGAATCAGTTTTGGCATGCCCCCAAATTTTACACCCAAAAGTGACCATCGGGATACACTTGGCCTTATAAATCTCTAACACAATTTTTGGTGGCTTGTGCCCGATGCACCTAGCAAAATCATGCACTCCAGAAATGGTTCCTTGCAGTGTGCTCCCGATTTTCTTTATGAATGGGGTCCAGGTAAGGCCAGAATTCAGCAGGAGACCCAAATAGGAGAAGTCATCCACCCTGGATAAGACCTGACCCAGTGCAGAAAGACTACAGGTTTTAGTGTTTTGGGGGCCTGCAACCATAAAAACAGATTTTTTTTAATTTGTGAAAATATCCAAGTTATTCAGAAAAGCAATAAAAGATTCCAAAAGACTTTGCAAACTCCTGGTTGTGCGTGCAATTAAAACCGCATCATTGGCATAGAGAAGGACCGGGATAGGTCTTTGTCCTACCCTGGGGACATCTGCTCAATATTAATTAAAGTGTCTTCCAGGCTATTGATGTACATGATGATTAAAAATGGAGCAAGAATACACCCCTACCGAACACACCTTTTGAGTTCAAATGGCTAGATGCACTTGCCTTTGGATCCATATCTCATCACCCCATTGAGTCCATCATGAAGAACTCGCCTTAATGCCACTAGGGCATGGACCACCCCCATGGACTCCAGCTCAGCCTAGAGCTTCTCCCGGTTAACTTTATTGAAGGCTGAGCTGAGGTCCACGTAGGCCATATGGATGGTACCCCCATCTGGTGGCTAAATTTGAGAATGTGAAATCAAGTAACCTGGACCAATATGGGCTTCCCTGCTTGTCCAAACTGTGTGATCCTAGGCAAATATTTTATTTTTCAGCACCTCCTTTTTTATTATCATGAGTTCACTTTTAAATACTTGAGTTCAGGATGTGCACTGTACAAGCATCTCTTATGTCTGATATAATGTTGCTCCAGCCATAATAAAAATCTAGGCAAAGTTTAGGGTTTACATGACTACTGACGTGCCTCCTAGTTCACTAATGACATTCTCATTGTGAGGGGCAAGCCATAAATGTTTCTAAAAACTATCACTTTTTATATATGCCTGTCTATGCAGTGATATACTTTATGTACAAAGGTGAAACGATTCTGCATGTTAAAGATGCACACTTTCTAGGATTTTTAAGAGGTTGTGTCATACATTTCCTATTATTTATTGCACGATATACATAGCAAACGTTCTCATGGCTCTGGTTGTGCACAGACTCAGAGTGTAGCCAGACCCATGGGTGAGCTGTGGCTAAGCTCACTCTATTAGTTTGCCTTTGCGCCCTCCTTTATTTGTGACTCAGGCTTAGGACATGGGTCCATCAGTCACTTGATAAACCTATTTGTAAAAGCAGAGGACTAGAAACGTGGTGTTCTGCCCACATGCACCAATTGAACTCTACCATCAAGGTTTCATGTAGCAGAAGAAGAGTGCATGCAGTAAAAATACATTTTAAATAAGTGATCCCATGACATGGACTCCAGGCTATTGTGGTGAACGTGGTCATAGTCATGAATTCCCAAGGTAAACTACAGGCTTGCGGGGTACAGGCAGGGGCATAGCTTTAGGGGGATGGTTATAGTATGACACCCTGTGAATGCATTGTTTGTTTGGTAGGTAGGTCTGTAGGGCCCAAGTTGGGTCTGCTATGTCTGTGCTGGTTTTTCCCACTGTTTTCATTTCAGCAAGAGATTTTAACTTTTTGAGTGTTTTGGTCAAGATCTTATCTAAAGAGACAAAACAGTAGTGAATCTGCACCCCTAGTAGTATTCCTTGGAGGAGAGCAAATTTACTATTTTTTGGAATTCACAAACATTGGCAGTAGGCTTGGAAAACTGCACCAGTCTCAAGTTTCCAAGCACAGTACTGGCAATCAAACACCCAGTTGGTGATGAGATGAATTCTTGCAAATGGTCTAATTAGTGGCTATCATTCGGGGCAGCATTCCAATCCATCATTTTACACACACTGTGTCACTCTACACAGGGGTCTAGATAATATTGTGAATCAGTTTGGAATTCGTTTGATAGTCCCTCAAAATGTTCTACTTGGTCTGATCTAAGACCATAGGTGATAAAACCCATTTTGGGTAAGTCATTGCAAATGTAGATCTGATATTCAAGTCTAAACTGACATTGCGAGACCATGCCTCTCATGGACATTGATTCACCAAAATGTGAGCGGTAGCAGAAGTGACATCACATGTCATTTGACCCCAATGACATCACAGTAAGTGAAGTCAAATGGCCTTTGACCAGTTGTTACCTTCCCCTCAGCTGTCTGTTTCTCAACTATCATTCTTTTTTATCTCTCTCTGTCTCTCATCTCTCTTTTTCAGCTGTTGTTGGGTATTTCTCACCCCTCCTATATCCTGCTCTCGCAACTGTCTTTCTCGCTGATCTCCTTAACTCATGCCTTTCACCCTCTAAACTGAATTTCTCACCTGTATGCCTTTTCACCTCTTTCTCTATCTCTTGCCTCTCAGTTGTCTATCACCAGCTGTTGCATTATAAGTTTTCTCACACCTGTCTATCCCTCTCTCACTGCTTCTTTTAGCAATCAGTTTATCTATATCAGAAGTCTTATATAGTCAACTCCTTTCACTGTCAGCTGTGTCTTTGCCACCTATCTAACACCCATCACTCTTACCTATCTCAATCACTTTCACACCTGTCTATATCTCCCAGACCTGTCACCTCTGTCATTCTCTCGCACACCACTGTATTTGTCTTACTGCGCTTCCTTTCGTTATTATCTCCACAGTCTTTTCCTTCGTCTCCCTTTCTCTCTCTGTTTTTCGCACCTGTATTTCAAGATCCCTCCACATGCTCAGACACTGAGACAGGCCCTTTTTCTGGCATCCGCACACAATGTAGTTGAGGGGCACATAAAGTAAACAATGATCGAAAGAGCCTCGTTTAACTTCTGTTTCTGACAATGCCCTAACCACCTCCACCACTAGGGGTGGCAAGGACAGTGCCAGGGGTCGCAAGGGGCAAGTCAGGGGGCTGCAGCTGTGACCTCTGGCGATCCCTAAATGACATCTATGATGCCTCTCTGGTGTCTAGTACTTGTTTTGTTCATCTCAGAGATCTCATCACTTGTATGTTACCATTGCCAACGCCATTACACATTGTTATCTTAAATAATGACACAATATCTACCTGGCTGCGGCAGAGATGGTCTTTAATCGATTGCAACTGACTCAAAACCAAACTGGTCAGCTGGCTGGCCTCAACTACTAGGACCACGTTTCAAGCACTCCATTAGTTGCCAGTAGGGAAAAGAGTACGGGCATATTTATGAGATTTGTCATGAAGCGCAGCACAGCAAGTCAGCTTGCTGCGTTGCACTGCATGACAGGGAAAGGGCAGGAATGAGCCATATTTCAAAAAAATTTGCGCATTCCTGACTTCTCCCCTGCGCTGGTGCCGTTTTGGCTTATTAGTGCCAATACAAGCACCCTTGCACCATCGTGACTGTGTTGCATGCAGGATTGTTTTTGTGCAAGCAGGGGCACCTTCCTGCACAAAAAAAATCCTGAGTGGCATTTTCCTCTATCCATTTGTGCTGCAGAATGCATCACACATAGAAAGAGGAAGAAACGAGGAGAAATAAATATATTTCTCCTTGTTACAGCTCTCCTGGGAAGATGCATCTTTTTGGTGCATTTCCGGGTTTACCTGTTCTGGTAAATCTGGGAATGCGTCAAAAACCCTTGTAATTGCATGGTAACACCCATGCTAAGCCCATGGAATGTCTCGCTAGCGCAAAATAAGGCACTACAGCTATTTGCGTTGCGTTGCTTTAATCGAGATTTATGAAGCCACTCCGGGCCACGCAAAGTAGCCTTGTCTTGCTTTATAAATCGCATTTTGGACTTGTGCCATGGTTGCACTGTGTTGCAATATGGCTTTGTAGCACTCTCCATTTTGCCCTTCTGGATTTTAGAGAGGCTTTTAAAACATGATTATTCCCTCTAATGTGTTATGTTCATCCCTAGGTTGTTTTGTCTTTGTTGCCTGTCTTATGTAGCTCCAAGAAACTTCAGTAATAGAGTTCTCCACAAATACTGTGACATAACATACTATACTACAACTGTAAAAAGCCCAAAATAAATAGGACTACTTCAATACTAAACGAGTCTGCAATTTGTCTGTATACTCTATTATTATTATTTTACCTGGTGTAGCAATTGGTAGGTGGTCGATAAGCTTCCTGTAATTTTTAGTATAATTATAGGGATCTAAACAACTGCCTTCAGCAACCACGGCAGCACTGCAGTGTCAGCAGGATTGCCTTTGTGATGATTAGTGGGACATTTTTCACAATAGTCAAATAATCCAGAGACTAATGAGATGCATAGCGTTGCCACATCATTACACTATTGAAGGGGCGCCAGGTTAATTGAGGTCCATAATGCTATTAAAAACGACTTATTTTTTAAACCCCTTTGTTTGCAATGCTCCGCGAAAGAATGTTTGCATCCAGAAAAGTGCGGATGCATTATACACACAATTATAAATAAAAACACGTGCAAGTAAGAAAGTTGCGGCTGACCAATGCCTGAAACCACATAAAATGTGTGGAAAAGTTATGTATCCTCAACTGTTGCGACATGCATTTTAGTTGATCTCTTCAAAGATTTTTAGGGCCAGAAACCACTGGTCATAAAACGTGGTCACAAATTATGCCCTGAAGTTTTGTGACCAGTCTCTAATTTTGCAATGTGACCTATGTGCCACTAGGTTGCATCACACACTCTCCATTGTTGGGAGTCGCAGAGACCTGACTCATGAATATTTATGAGTCAAATTGTTATTTGTGACCCCTTGGGATGGGCTACAAAGACAGGGTAGGGCCTGCAAAGAACGGCAGACTACCATCCCTGTGTTTGTATTCCGGATTGGGATGTTTTGTAAAGCAGTCCATGTTTCATAAAGGAACTGGAGCTGCTTAAAATGTTCTGCTTGGGAACACATTGAGGGGGCTCAGCCAGACCACTGTCTCCTGCCCCTAGAATAGCCTGACTTGCTTCTGAAGAACAAGCTGTTCAACGAGGAGAGCTTCACCTTTGCAAATCTGTTAACACTACTTTTCGAAGTCAGTAACTTTTATTGTATTTCTCTGTGTTGTTGAGTACCTGACAAAAACAGAATTGGGCAATTATAGAGCTGCTACTGAAAACAGTGAATGTAAAATTGTTTCATCTGGTGTATCCTACATTTTGAATGTATTTATTTTTTCTCTATATTTTTCTTTATGATATATATATATATATGACAGCAGCTTCTCTCATTACGGACAGAAGAAAGGGACACAGCGGGGCTCTTCAGGACGATTTATTCAAAGAATTCGGCATGACCGGTTTCGGCAATCAGCCTTTCTCAAATGCCTCAGTCCGTTACAGAGAGTCCTAAAATTATTTAAAGAGCTCCTCCCACCAAAATAGTGAAGGGCCCAGCTGCAACTCGTTGTCGTGTCGATGCCTCAGTAGTTCCATGCCACGAACTACTGATCCCATCATACACCTTGCTGAAATGTCACGAGCTGCAGTAGGAGTATCCGTCGGATATACTGGGGAATAACCGTACTGTGTCCCCTACTTCCCACCTCATCACGCAGCGGCACCAGAGCTGGAGACACAACTTGAATGAATGTACCTCTCCACTTAGTGTTGGACCGCACCTCTGCGGCAGCAATTCAGTGACCTCAGGTGAGTAGGGATCATGGGTATCCGATACCTCGGGCACAACAACATCAAACGCCAGTGTTCCCCACGACCACTTTAAGGAAGGGTCCCTTTGGAGCGCGCCACAGGCTGTGCGCAAAATATGACAGCAGCTTCTCTCATTACGGAGAGAAGAAAGGGACACAGCGGGGCTCTTCAGGTCGCCAGTAGGTAGTTATAGTTAGGACCTCGTTTCTATTCAAGAAGCGTTTTTGTTTTGGCCAATAACTTTGGCGTCGTTTGACGAATCTTCGTGAAATTGAGTGCGCTCTCAATTTGCTGAAGCACTGTGTTTGATGTTATATGCACCGGCCTCAGGGCGCAGAGAGCTGCACCACCCAGCGGATGACATGGGGCCACGGGGCGCAGAATTTGCTGACGCCCCAACATGTGGAGAGACAAGCCTAAGGATTGTGGACTCATTCAACATCTTGGCGGCTCATTGTGGGGCCGTTTTATGGATTATGTGATTCCTCCCCATTTGGGTTCTAAAGCAGGCTGTTTGCACAACGATTACCAAGTTGCTCTGGGACTCATCGGAGAAGCCCATTGGAGGGCGGTCAATTGAAATTTAGTGCAGCGGTAAAGCGAGACTGTGGATAATGCCTATGATGAAGGAAATGTTTGTTCCGAAACGCGTCAGGCGAAATTGATTAAACAAGGTGATTTATGTGGCCAACGGATGATTCTTGTCTCTTGAGTGCGCTCTCAATTTGCTGAAGCACTGTGTTTGATGTTATATGCACTGGCCTCAGGGCGCAGAGAGCTGCACCACTCAGCGGATGACATGGGGCCACGGGGCGCGGAATTTGCCGACGCCCCATCATGTGGAGAGACAAGCCTAAGAATTGTGGACTCATTCAACATCTTGGCGGCTCATTGTGGGGCCGTTTTATGGATTATGTGATTCCTCCCCATTTGGGTTCTAAAGCAGGCTGTTTGCACTACGATTGCCAGGTTGCTCTGGGACTCATCGGAGAAGCCCATTGGAGGGCGGTCAATTGAAATTTAGTGCAGCGGTAACGCAAGACTGTGGATAATGTCTATGATGAAGGAAATGTTTGTTCCGAAACGCGTCAGGCGAAATTGATTAAACAAGGTGATTTATGTGGCTAACGGATGATTCTTGTCTCTTGAGTGAGCTCTCAATTTGCTGAAGCACTGTGTTTGATATATATATATATATCACCTACTGGCGGTTGCCAGTAGGTAGTTATAGTTAGGACCTCGTTTCTATTCAAGAAGCGTTTTTTGTTTTAACCAATAACTTTGGCGTCGATTGATGAATCTTCGTGAAATTTTCAAAACTAATGGCCTGCTCCGGTCAGCTCCTGTCTTGAAAGTTTCGGGGTGATTTGTCAAGTGGGGGCCGAGAAAAAAAGGGGGTCCCAAAACACGTTTTCTCCATGTTAATTTCCATAGGAACTTTAGACACGGCTACAGCCCGAACTGCTGAACGGAATTACACAAAATTTGGCAAAAAGGTAGGTCTTGGTCCAGAAAGCCACCTTTTTTTAAATGGTGTAAATCTGTTTAGTAGTTTCTGAGAAATTAAAAAAAGAAAACTTTCGATATCTGAGCACCGAGGAGGAGTCGTGACTCCTCCCGAGCATGAGCTTCACTCTGCTCAAACCAGGAAGTGTTGTCAGCCATCTTGTGACTCGGTAACCGAGTCACAAGAAAATAGTTAAAAAAAGGTGAAAAACAAGAAAAGGGGGCAGGGTACAAACACCCTGACCCCCTAGGCTTGATCAGGGGGTCCCACAAGGACCCCACAGAGCCCAAAAAATCATTAAAAAAAAAAAAAAATCATCCGAATTTGCGCTGGGTGCACGAATCCGGACCAAAAAAAAAAATGAAGCGCGGGCTCCTGCGCTTCATTTTATATAAGCCCCCGGGTGGGCCAGGTCCCGGGGGCAATGCATAATTAATTTGCAGGGGCCCGTGGGAGCCCCCACAGCCCCGGGGACCGCCACCTCCTCGGGGCTTTAAAAATAAATGCGTGAGGGGGTCCCAACCCCCCCACGCTGCCCCGGGGACCGCCACCTCCCCGGGGTCTGTTTTAAAAAAAAAAAAAAGATGTGTGGGGGGGGGGCAAGAGCCCCCCCACATGCCCCGGGGACCACCACCTCCCCGGGACTTTGAAATGCTGGGAGGGGGGCCGCACTGCCCCCCTCCTGGAGCCCTTGATGGCCCTGGGGACCGCCACCCCCCAGGGCCGGCTCCTGCAATGTCCCGGGGTGCCTACCCCCGGGAACTTTCTGTTTGCTATGGCAGGGCGGGAGCACGGCTCCCACCCTGCCATAGCAAACTCTGCTTTGCTTCATTGAAGCGAGAGCAGGAAAACCTGCTCTTGCTTCAATGAAGCAAAGGAGAATTGCTTTTGAGCAAGGGGAGCTGCATGTTAACAGCTCCCCTTGCTCAAAAGCAATGCCGGCTCCTGCAGGAGGCGGGGAGCCGGCGGGACCGTGGGGGCATTGGGGTTCCCCCCACAGTCCCCAACAGTGAGGTCAGGCCCCGGGGGATGGGGTCCACCCTCCCCTGCAATTTATTTAAAAAATGGGAAAAGAACAGCAGGCCGGCCCCGGGGCCACGCGGCCCCCCTTCCCATTAAATATTTTTTTTTAAAAAGGCCATGCCCCGGGGGATGAGGACCCCAGGGCCAAAAGTGGCCCAGGGAAGGGGGGTCACGCGGCCCCACCTTCCCTAGAAATACATTTTTTAAAAAGGAGGCCATACCCCAGGGGATGGGGTCCCCGGGGCCGAATTGGCCCAGGGAAGGAGGGCCACGCGGCCCCCTTCCCTATAGATACATTTTTAAAAAAGGAGGCCAAGCCCTGGGGGATGGGGTCCTCAGGGCCGAAATTGGCCTCGGGAGGGGGGCCGCGCGGCCCCCTTCCCGTTTTTTTTTATTTTATAAAAAGGGGTCAGGCCCCAGGGCCACAAAAACGCTAAAAGAAGGGGGGCCACACAGCCCCCTTCTAAAAAAAATGAAAAACAAATGCCGGCATCTTGCCGGAGGCCCCTTCTAAAAAAAATGAAAAACAAATGCCGGCATCTTGCCGGAGGCCCCGCCTCCTCCTTGCAGAACTGTGCAAACGTGCCCCCTAGCGCGTTGTAAGTTGGGGAATTAAGTCCCCTTGAATACTGAGGGTCCCTGGGGGACAACTAGCCCACCAGGTACCTTCAGTAAGCCCCACAGAGCTGGATTGCTGAGAGGTGGTCCGAGGCCATGCCCCTTTTTACAACACTCTGCAAACGCGCCTCTTGGCGCACTGCTGGTGGGGCGATGAGGTCCTCTTGTGTCCTGAGGACCTCAGGACACAAGTGGACTTCGTCCCCGAGCAGCAGTGCGCCACGAGTCACGTTTGCAGAGTTTTGTAAAAAGGGGCGTGGCCTTTGAGCACACAGCAATCTAGCTGTATGGGGCTTACTGGAGGTAACAGGTGGGCTAGTTGGCCCCCAGGGACCCTCAGTATTCAAGGGGACTTAATCCCCCAACTTAGAACGCGCCAGGAGGGGCGTTTGCAGAGTGGTGGAGAAAGGGGGCGTGGCCTGTGTCCAGCTCTCAGCAGTCCCACTGTCTGGGACATACTGGAGGTATCAGGTAGGCTAGTTGGCCCCTAAGGACCCCCAGCAGCAAAGGGGACTTCAATCCCCATCCAAGTGCGCGCCAGGAAGTGTTTTTGCAGAGTGGTGGGGAAAGGGGGCATGGCCTGCTATGACAACTTAGCAATCCTGCTGTGTGGGACTTACTGGAGGTAATAGGAGGAGTAGTTGGCCCCCAAGGATGTCCTTGGGGGCCAACTACCCCTCTTGTTACCTGCAGTAAGTCCCACACAGTGGGATTGCTAAGACGTCTTTGGAGGCCATGTCCCCCTTTCTCCACCACTCTGCAAACGTGCCTCCTGGCAGAGTACGGGATGGGGGAAGAAGTCCAATATACTCCTGAGGGACTTTGGGGGCAAAGAAGCCCTCCTGGTACCTCCTGTAAGTCCTACGCAGCGGAATTCCTGAGCGTTGGTCGGAGGCCCAGCACCCTTTCTCCACCACTCTGCAAACACCACTACTAGTTAAAGAAGTGTTTGCAATGTTATAGGTTTCGCATTTACAAGAGTTAGAGCTATTGGCAATGTGAATGTAAAAGTTTTTTAATGTTTTTCGGAGTGGAGTGGATGTACGTTGTGTGTAGTGGAATTATGTGGTAAGTTGTGCAGTGAAATTATGTGGATAGAAAGTATGTTGGAATTATATTATAGGAATTATGTAGAGTGGGATTAGGTGTTATGGAGAGTAATTATGTGGTATGGTAGTCTGTGTTGTGGAGTGGTAATGTCAGGTTTAGTCTTCCTCGTTTCCATAGAAGCTCAACTATGAACTCAATGAGACAAAAAAATGAAGGAATCACTGAGGAGCACTTCTGGACCTAGTCAGAGGTATGAGCAGGGCCACTGGAATTATGCAACTGTTTGGCTGCACCGACTTTCGCACAAATATACATTTTCCGCATTAGCCCCATAATTCATCATCTGGTCCCTAATCTGTAGATTTGAACAAAAAAAGCTTTGTTTCTAGCTCAAACGGTTCAAACGTTACCAAAAATGCAGCGACAAGTGTTACAGCGTGTTGGAAGGCCCTTTGCAAACCTAGAATGGTCACCTGTTACTTGTTGCTAAATGTGAGTGTTAAATTGGTACTAATGGTGTGCAAGCCACTCTTGCTTCCTTCTGCACCTCTCTCGGCGCCTCTCTTGCCTCTTTCTCCATTTCTGTTGCTTCTTTCTGCACATTTCTTTCTTTTTCTGCACTTCTCTTGCCTCTTTCTGCAAATCTCTTCTACGTTCTGCATCTCTCTTGCCTCTTTCTGCATGTCTGTTGCTTCTTTCTGCACCTCATTTGCTTCTTTCTGTACCCTCTTGCCTCTTTCTGCACCCTTCTTCCCTCTTTCTGCACCTCTCTTGCCTTTTTGTGTACCCCTCTTATGTCTTTCTGCACCTTTTTTGCCTCTTTCTGCACCTCTGTTCCTTCTTTCTGCACTTCTTTTGTTTCTTTCTGCACCTGACTTGCTTCTTTCTGTACCCCTCTTGCCTCTCTCTCCACCCCTCTTCCCTCTTTCTGCACTTATGTTGCTTCTTTCTGTACTTATCTTGCTTCTTTCTGCACCTCACTTGCCTCTTTCTGCACCTCTATTGCCTCTTTCTGCAGTTCTCTTGTCTCCTTCTGCACTTCACTTGCCTCTTTCTGTAACTCTCTTGCCTCTTTGTGCACCTCTCTTGCCTCTTTCTGCACCTCACTTGCTTTTTTCTGCACCCCTTTTGCCTGTTTCTGCACCCCTATTCCCTCTTTGTGCAACTCTCTTGCCTCTTTCTATACCTCTCTTCCCTCTTCCTGCACCACTCTTGTCTCTTTCTATACCTCTGTTCCTTCTTTCTTCACCTGTCTTGTCTCTTTCTGCACCCTTTGTGCCTCTTTCAGCACCTCTGTTGCTTCTTTCTGCAGTTGTCTTCCTCTCTGCATCCCTCCTGCCTCTCTCTGTACCCCTCTTTCCTCTTTGTGCACCTCTCCTACCCCTTTCTGCACCCCTCTTGCCTCTTTTTCCACCTCTGTTTGTTCTTTCTGCACCTCTTTTTCTTCGTTCTGCACTTCACTTGCCTCTTTCTGTACCCCTCTTGCCACTTTCTGCACCTCTGTTGGTTCTTTCTGCACTGCTCTGGCTTCTTCCTGCACCTCTGTTCCAAATTTCTGCATCCTTCTTCCCTTTTCCTGCACCCCCTTCCCTCTTTCTACACCTCTCTTGCCTCAGTCTGCCCACCTTTGTCCTCTTTCTGCACCCCTTTTGCCTATTTCTGCAACTCTCTTGCATCTTTCTGCAGTTCTCTTGTCTCCTTCTGCACCTCACTCGCCTCTTTTTGCACCTCTGTTGGTTCTTTTGCACTGCTCTTGCTTCTTTCTGCACCACTCTTGCACATTTCTGCACCCTTCCTGCTTCTTTCTGCACCCCTTTTACTTGTTTTGCACCTCTCTTGCCTCTGTATGCACCTCTGTTCTATCTTTCTGTACCTCTTTTGCCTGTTTCCACAACTCTCTTGCCTCTTTCTGCAGTTCTCTTGCCTCCTTCTGCACCTGTTGCTTCTTTATGCACTTCTCTTGCCTCTTTCTGCACCCCTTTTGCTTCATTCTGCACTTCCCATGCTTCTTTCTACACCTGTCTTGCTTTTTTCTGCCCCCCTGTTGCCTCTTTCTGCATTCGTCTTCCCTCTTTCTGTACCTTTCCTGCCTGATTCTGCATCTCACTTGCCTCTTTCTGCCCTTCTCTTGCTTCTTTCTACACCCCTGTTGCTTCTTTCAGCAATTCTCTTGACTCTTTCTGCACATCTATTGCCTGTTTCTGCACCTCTCTTGCCTCTTTCTGCACCTCTCTTGCCTCTTTCTGCACCTCACTTGCTTCTTTCTGCACCCCTGTTGCCTCTTTCTGCACCCCTCTTCCCTCTTCGTGCAACTCTCTTGCCTCTTTCTGCACCTTTCATGCCTCTTTCAGCACCTCTGTTACTTCTTTCTGCACTTCTCTTCCTTCTTTCTGCACCCCTTCTGCCTCTTTCTGTACCTCTCTTGCCTCTTTGTGCACCCCTCCTACCTTTTTCTGCACACCTCTTGCCTCTTTTTGCACCTCTGTTGGTTCTTTCTGCACTGCTCTTGCTTCTTTCTGTACCTTACTTGCCTCTTTCTGCACTTCTGTTGCTTCTTTCTACACCTCGGTTGCTTCTTTCAGCAATTCTCTTGCCTCTTCCTGCACTTCTCTTCCTTCTTTCTGCACCCACCCTGCCTCTTTATGTACCTCTCTTGCCTCTTTGTGCACCTCTCCTACCTCTTGCTGCACTCCTCTTGAGTCTTTTTGCACCTCTGTTGGTTCTTTCTGCACTGCTCTTGCTTCTTTCTAAACCTCTGTTGCTTCTTTCAGCAATTCTCTTTACTCTTTCTGCACTTCTCTTGCTTGTTTCTGCACCTCTTTTGTGTCTTTCTGCACTTCACTTGCTTCTTTCTACACCTCTCTTACTTCTTTCTACACCTCTGTTGCTTCTTTCTACACCCCTCTTGACTTTTTCTGCACCCCTCTTCCCTCTTTGTGCAACTCTCTTGCCTCTTTCTACACCTCTCTTCCCTCTTTCTGCACCACTCTTGCCTCTTTCTGTACCTCTGTTGCTTCCATCTGCACTTCTCTTGCCTCTTTCTGCACACCTTGTGCCTCCTTCAGCACCTCTGTTTCTTCTTTCTGTACTCCTCTTCCTTCTTTCTGCACCCCTCGTGCCTCCTTCTGCACCTCTGTTGCCTCTTTCAGCACCTCTGTTGGTTCTTTATGCACTGCTCTTGCTTCTTTCTGCACCTCACTTGCCTCTTTCTGCACTTATCTTGCTTCTTTCTAAACCTCTGTTGCTTCTTTCAGCAATTCTCTTGCCTCCTTCTGCACTTCTCTTGCTTGTTTCTGCACCTCTCTTGCATCTTTCTGCACCTCTGTTGCCTCTTTCTGCACTTCACTTGCTTCTTTATGCAGCTCTCTTGCCTCTTTCGGCACCTCCGTTGCTTATTTCTGCACCCCTCCTGCCTTTTTCTGCAGCCCTCTTCCCTATTTGCCCAACTCTCTTGCCTCTTTCTACACCTCTCTTCCCTCTTTCTGCACCACGCTTGCCTCTTTCTGTACCTCTGTTGCTTCTTTCTGCACCTCTCTTGCCTCTTTCTGCACCCTTCGTGCCTCTTTCAGCACCTCAGTTGCTTCTTTCTGCACTTCTCTTCCTTCTTTCTGCACCCCTCGTGCCTCCTTCTGCACCTCTGTTGCTTCTTTCTGCACTTCTCTTGGATCTTTCTGCACTTCTCTTGCTTCTTTCTGCACCTCTCTTGCCTCTTTCAGCACCTCTGTTGCTTTTTTCTGCAGATCTCTTGCCTCTTTCTGCACCTCACTTGCCTTTTTCAGCATCTCTGTTGCTTTTTCTACAGATCTCTTGCCTCTTTCTGCACCCCTCTTTTCTCTTTCTGCACCTCTCTTGCCTCTTTCTGCACCCCTGTTCCCTGTTTCTGCAACTTTCATGCTTGTTTCTGCACCTCTCTTGCCTCTTTCTGTACCTCTGTCGCCTCTTTCTGCACTTCTCTTGTTCTTTCTGCACCCTTCACACCTCTTTCAGCACCTCTGTTGGTTCTTTCTGCACTGCTCTTGCTTTTTTCTACACCTCACTTGCCTCAACCTGCATTTCTCTTCCTTCTTTCTGCACCCCTCCTGCCTCTTTCTGTACCTCTCTTGCCTCTTTGTGCACCCCTCCTACCTTTTTCTGCACCCCTCTTTCCTCTTTTTGCACCTCTGTTGGTTCTTTCTGCACTGCTCTTGCTTCTTTCTGTACCTTACTTGCCTCTTTCTGCACTTCTCTTGCTTCTTTCTACACCTCGGTTGCTTCTTTCAGCAATTCTCTTGCCTCTTCCTGCACTTCTCTTCCTTCTTTCTGCACCCTTCCTGCCTCTTTATGTACCTCTCTTGCCTCTTTGTGCACCTCTCCTACCTCTTGATGCACTCCTCTTTAATCTTTTTGCACCTCTGTTGGTTCTTTCTGCACTGCTCTTGCTTCTTTCTAAACCTCTGTTGCTTCTTTCAGCAATTCTCTTTACTCTTTCTGCACTTCTCTTGCTTGTTTCTGCACCTCTCTTGTGTCTTTCTGCACTTCACTTGCTTCTTTCTGCACCTCTCGTGCCTCGTTCTACACCTCTGTTGCTTCTTTCTGCACCCCTCCTGCCTCTTTCTGCACCCCTCTTCCCTCTTTGTGCAACTCTCTTGCCTCTTTCTATACCTCTCTTCCCTCTTTCTGCACCACTCTTGCCTCTTTCTGTACCTCTGTTGCTTCTATCTGCACTTCTCTTGCCTCTTTCTGCACACCTTGTGCCTCCTTCAGCACCTCTGTTTCTTCTTTCTGTACTCCTCTTCCTTCTTTCTGTACCCCTCGTGCCTCCTTCTGCACCTCTGTTGCCTCTTTCAGCACCTCTGTTGGTTCTTTATGCACTGCTCTTGCTTCTTTCTGCACCTCACTTGCCTCTTTCTGCACTTATCTTGCTTCTTTCTAAACCTCTGTTGCTTCTTTCAGCAATTCTCTTGCCTCCTTCTGCACTTCTCTTGCTTGTTTCTGCACCTCTCGTGCATCTTTCTGCACCTCTGTTGCCTCTTTCTGCACTTCACTTGCTTCTTTATGCACCTCTCTTGCCTCTTTCGGCACCTCCGTTGCTTATTTCTGCACCCCTCCTGCCTTTTTCTGCACCCCTCTTCCCTATTTGCCCAACTCTCTTGCCTCTTTCTACACCTCTCTTCCCTCTTTCTGCACCACTCTTGCCTCTTTCTGTACCTCTGTTGCTTCTTTCTGCACCTCTCTTGCCTCTTTCTGCACCCTTCGTGCCTCTTTCAGCACCTCTGTTGCTTCTTTCTGCACTTCTCTTCCTTCTTTTTGCACCCCTCGTGCCTCCTTCTGCACCTCTGTTGCTTCTTTCTGCACTTCTCTTGGATCTTTCTGCACTTCTCTTGCTTCTTTCTGCACCTCTCTTGCCTCTTTCAGCACCTCTGTTGCTTTTTTCTGCAGATCTCTTGCCTCTTTCTGCACCTCACTTGCCTTTTTCAGCACCTCTGTTGCTTTTTCTACAGATCTCTTGCCTCTTTCTACACCCCTCTTTTCTCTTTCTGCACCTCTCTTGCCTCTTTCTGCACCCCTGTTCCCTGTTTCTGCATCTTTCATGCTTGTTTCTGCACCTCTCTTGCCTCTTTCTGTATCTCTGTCACCTCTTTCTGCACTTCTCTTGTTCTTTCTGCACCCTTCACACCTCTTTCAGCACCTCCGTTGGTTCTTTCTGCACTGCTCTTGCTTTTTTCTACACCTCACTTGCCTCAACCTGCATTTCTCTTCTTTCTTTCTGCACCCCTCCTGCCTCTTTCTGTACCTCTCTTGCCTCTTTGTGCACCCCTCCTACCTTTTTCTGCACCCCTCTTTCCTCTTTTTGCACCTCTGTTGGTTCTTTCTGCAGTGCTCTTGCTTCTTTCTGAACCTCACTTGTCTCTTTCTGCACTTCTCTTGCTTCTTTCTACACCTCTGTTGCTTCTTTCAGCAATTCTCTTGCCTCTTTCTGCAGTTATGTTGCTTCTTTATACACCTCTGTTGCTTCTTTCAGCAATTCTCTTACCTCTTTCTGCACTTCTCTTCCTTCTTTCTGCACCCCTCCGGCCTCTTTCTGTACCTCTCTTGCCTCTTTCTGTACCCCTCCTACCTTTTTCTGCACCCCTCTTGCCTCTTTTTGCACCTCTGTTGGTTCTTTCTGCACTGCTCTTGCTTCTTTCTGCACCTCACTTGTCTCTTTCTGCACTTCTCTTGCTTCTTTCTATACCTCTTTTGCTTCTTTCAGCAATTCTCTTGCCTCTTTCTGCACTTCTCTTCCTTCTTTTTGCATCCCTCTTGCCTCATTTTGCACCTCTGTTGGTTCATTCTGCACTGCTGTTGCTTCTTTCTGCACCTCACTTGCCTCTTTCTGCACTTCTCTTGCTTCTTTCTACACCTCTGTTGCTTCTTTCAGCAATTCTCTTGCCTCTTTCTGCACTTCTCTTGCTTGTTTCTGCACCTCTTTTGCAAATTTCTGTATCCCTCTTGTCCCTTTCTGCACCCTCTTCCCTATTTCTCCACCTCTTTTGCTTCTTTCTGCACTTCTCTTGCTTCTTTCTGCACTGCTCTTGCTTCTTTCTGTACCTCTGTTGCAAAGTTCTATATCCCTCTTGCCTCTTTCTGCACCCCTGCACCCTCTTTCTGCACCTTTCTTGCCTGTTTCTGCACCTCTCTTGTCTCTTTCGGCACCTCTGTTGCTTCTTTCTGCACTCTCTTGCCTCTTTCTGCACCACTGACTTAGAGGTAGTTTTAATCCCCCTGCCCTATTATGTACTAGGGCCTTACAGGGGAGGTCATGCCAATCACAGGGGTACCCCAACCCATAGTGTACCCTAGTATTTGTAGGTGTTTTCACTGTATTCTAAGTGTCTTTCAGGATAGCACTTGCTCCGGGCCTGGTTAGTCAGAGTCATTTACCACCAGTACCAGTCAGCAAAATGTTGTGGGCACAGGATGACTTTGCAACAAGGCCCTCTTTCTGCACCTCTGTTGGTTCTTTGTGCATATCTCTTGCTTCTTTCTGCACCTTTCTTCGTCTTTCTGGACTTCTGTTGCGTCTTTCTGCATTTCTCTTGCTTCTTTCTGCGCATTTCTTCCTCTTTCTGCACATGTCCTACCTATGTAGGAATAGTTAGAAATTATCATTTAAAAAACCTTTGAAATTCACTGAAAAAACCATAGGTTTCAGGGACGTTATAGTTAGAAATTATCATTTAAAAAACCTTTGAAATTCACTGAAAAACCATAGGTTTCAGGGACGTTATAGTTAGAAATTAGCATTTAAAAAACATAGAAATTCACTGAAAAAACCACAGGTTTCAGGGACGTTATAGTTAGTTGGATATTTCACTCGTACAAAAGCAGAGAAATTCGGCCGTTATAGTTAGTTGAGCTAACTATAACTCGCGCCCCCACAATGCACTGCTGATGACGTCACATATTACATCATTCATGACATGGTCAGTGACATCACTGATGACATCACTGATGACATCTCAAATGACATCAGTGATGACATCATCCACGTGATAATCTGATGCACCTCCTCACACCCTAATATAACCTTTGATACACCCACTCTAAAATACAGACTACCATTTTCGAAACCATAGACATACCAATACCAGCTCCTACATACCCAATCACTGATTCCTAGGTCTACACACATGTCCACTCATTCACCCATATAGTCACTCATACATGCAGTCACTTATCAATACAGCACTCTCATTTGCACTCATACACCTATACAGACACTCACACATCACCACTCATCCATAGAGTTACTCACACACCTAGTCAATCATGCAAAGAATCATTCACACTCCCATTTACTCACCTATACAGTTATACACACACAACCTCACTTATTCATACAGATACTAAAACATACTTACTCTGTTATACAATCACTGATACAAGCACACACTCATCCATACAGCCACTCTCACAATCACTCACTCTCACATATAGTGATTTATATACCCCAACACTCACATATACTGCCTTTCACATATGTAGTTACTCACACATGTACCACTGAGACAACCATTCACTCACCAACACACCCATACACACTCACCCACCCCTACAGCCCTTCACAGATGCACTCTTGAACCCATACACCCAGTGAACTACCCACTCACACATCTATGCACAGAGTCACACACCCCCCACCCACCCACACAGACACTCAGGCATCCATACAGATTCTCAGACAACCAATCAATAACCCATATGGACACTCATGCAGCTACTCATCAACCCATGCAGCTGCTTACACACCAACTAACAGACTGATACAGACATTCACACAGTTTAGTAAATAACCCATGCATTCAGTAAGACACGTTTAATCACTCACTTATACAGTCAGTCACACACCTATATAATCATCCATTCAGATAGTCATACACCCACTCATTCTTCAATACACCTTGGCCTATATATATATATATATATATATATAAAACATATTTAAACTTTACAGAAACACACAGTCACTGGATGATGTCATCACTGATGTCATCAGTGATGTCATTTGAGATGAATGATGTAATATGTGATGTCATCAGCAGTGCATTGCGGGGGCACGAGTTATAGTTAGCTGAACTAACTATAACTGCCGAATTTCTCTGGTTTTGTACGAGTGAAATGTCCAACTAACTATAACGTCCCTGAAACCTGTGGTTTTTTCAGTGAATATATATATTATCTACTGGCGGTCGCCAGTAGATAGTTATAGTTAGGACCTATTTTCCATAGGAAATCCACGACATTCTATTTGAAATAACTCTTGCGTCGGTTGACGAATCTTCGCGACATTTTCAAACTTTATGGCCCGCTCCGGTCCGCTCCTACCCTGAAAGTCTCAGGGTGATTCGTCAAGCGGGGGCCGAGAAAAAGGGGGGTCCCAAAACGTGTTTTCCCCATTCATTTTCCCATAGGAAACTTTAGACACGGCTACAGCTCGAACTGCTGAACGGAATTACACCAAATTTGGCAAAGAGGTAGTTCTTGGTTCAGAAAGAACCCTTTTGTTAAATGGTGTAAATCCGTTCAGTAGTTCCTGAGAAAATCAAAAGTTAAGTCACATATATATCTATGGCCGAGTAGGGTCCGCGTACCCTCCCGACCACGAGCTGCATGCTAATTGGCTGTCAAGTGGCTGTCAACACTCCAAATCAGGAAGTGTTGGCAGCCATTTTGTCCCTCGGTAGAACCGAGGGACAGAAACAAGTGCGCAAAGCGCAAAAAGGGGGCAGGGTAGAAACACCCTGACCCCCTAGGTCTCCTCAGGGGGTCCCACAAGGACCCCCTGGGCAGAAAAAAGCATTTTTTTAAAAAAAAAATCGGCAGGATGCGCTCAGGGTGCGCGGATCCTGCCGATTACAAAAACCCAGAAGAAACAAGTGCGCAAAACGCACAAAGGGGGCAGGGTAGAAACACCCTGACCCCCTAGGTCTGCTCAGGGGTCCCACAAGGACCCCTGGGCAGAAAAAGCATTTAAAAAAAAACGGCGGGATGCGCTCAGGGTGCGCGAATCCCGCCGTAAAAAGAAATCGAAGCGCGGTCTCCTGCGCTTCGATGTTATTTTGCCCCGGGTGGCCCAAGTCCCGGGGGCATGCGGGGGTGGGTTTATAGTTAATGGGGGGGCCTCTAAGGCCCCCCAAGCCACGGGACCACCACCCCCCGGGGCTTTCTAATAAAAAGGTTGCGGGAGAGCACTCGGCCCTCCCGCAGCCAGGGGGCCACCACCTCCCCGGGGCTTCTTTTAAAAAAAAAAAAAACAGTTCCTGTGTGGGGGGCTCGAGCCCCCCACACGCCCCGGGACCGCCACCTCCCGGGGCAGTAATAATGTAAATGCGGGGGTCCGTAACGGACCCTCGAGCCCCGGGATCACCACCTCCCCGGGGCTTTAAAGACATGGGAGTGGGGCCGTGCGGCCCCCTCCTGGAGCCATTGATGGCCCTGGGGACCGCCACCCCCAGGGCCAGCTCCTGCAGTGTCCCGGGGTGCCTACCCCGGGACACTGTAGTTTGCAATGACAGGACGGGAGCCTCGCGGCTCCCGTCCTGCCATTGCAAACTGCTTTGCTTCATTGAAGGGAGAGCAGGGAAACCTGCTCTCGCTTCAATGAAGCAAAGCAGATTGCTTTTCCACATGGGGAGCTGCATGTCAGCAGCTCCCCATGTGGAAAAGCAATGCCGGGACGGTGGGGGATTGGGGACCCCCACGGTCCCCAACGGAGAGGGCCAGCCCCGGGGGATGGGGTCCCCGGGGCAAGTAGTGGCCCGGGATGGGGGCCACGCGGCCCCCTTCCCCCAAAAAGAAAGAAAAATAAAGGCCTGCCCCGGGGATGGGGTCCCCGGGGCAAAAGGAGGCCTGAGGAGGGGGGCCACGCAGCCCCCTCCTTAAAAAATAATAAAAAGAGTGGCCATGCCCGGGGATGGGGTCCCCGGGGCCGGAATCAGCCATGGGAGGGGGGCCATGCGGCCCCCTTCCCGTTTAAAAAAAAAAAAAATGAAAAGAAGGGGTAAGGCCCTGGGGGATGGGGTCCCCAGGGCCCAAAAAAGGAAAAAAGAAGGGGGGCCACACAGCCCCCCTTCGAGGGAAAAAAAATAAAAAAAAAAAAAAAACGATCCTGCCGCAGGCCCCGCCCCCTTCCTTTACCACTCTGCAAAGGCGCCCCTGGTGCGTTTGCAGAGAGGGAACAATTCCCCTTGAATACTGGGGTCCCTGAGGGCCAACTAGCCCACCAGGAACCTCCAGTATGCGCCAGGGGCTGCATTGCAGAGAGGTGTACAGAGGCCACGCCCTTTTACACCTCTCTGCAACGCAGCTCTGTGGCGCTTACTGGAGGTACCTGGTGGGATAGTTGGACCCCAGGGACCCTCAGGATTCAAGGGGACTTAATCCCCAACTTAAAACGCGCCACAGGGCGCGTTTGCACAGTGGTGAAGGGCGGGGCGGGGCTTCAGGTGACATGTGTGCAAACAGGCCCCATGGCGCGTTTTAAGATGGGGAATTAAATCCCCTTCAATCCTGAGGGTCCCTGGGGGCCAACTAGCTCACCAGGTACCTCCAGTAAGCGCCACGGAGCTGCATTGCAGAGTGTTGTAAAAAGGGTCGTGGCCTCTGAACACCTCTCTGCAACGCAGCTCTCTGGCGCATACTGGAGGTATCTGGTGGGCCAGTTGGTCCCTAGGGACCCTCGGGATTGAGGAGGAATTAATTCTCCAACTTAAAATGCACCACAGTGCGTGTTTGCAGACATGTCACCTCAGGCCCCACCCCCTTCCTTCACCATTGTGCAAATATTCCTCTAAAATCAGCCGAACTACGAATTCCGATTTACTCACCTGTTATCAGGAGAGACCTCAGTGCTGCATCTTTGAGCCCAGTACTGATCCTGAAAAGTAATTTTAACCGTACTCACCAGTAACTTGAATTTCCTTCCATAGGCTAACATTGACTGGTTTCACTTGGAAATTCTTCTAAGTGTGGAGTTTTGGAACTTTATAATATTCCTCTAAAATCAGCCAAAATACGAATTCCGATTTACTCACCTGTTATCAGGAGAGACCTCAGTGCTGCATCTTTCAGCCCAGTACTGATCCTGAAAAGTAATTTTAACCGTACTTACCAGTAACTTGAATTTCCTTCCATAGGATATCATTGCCTGCTTTTTGCTGAAAAAGTTTCTAAGTGTCGATTTTTGAAACATACAAATATTCCTCTAAAATCAGCCGAAATACGAATTCCGATTTACTCACCTGTTATCAGGAGAGACCTCAGTGCTGCATCTTTCAGCCCAGTACTGATCCTGAAAGGTAATTCTAACCGTACTTACCAGTAACTTGAATTTCCTTCCATAGGCTAACATTGACTGGTTTCACTTGGAAATTCTTCTAAGTGTGCAGTTTTGGAACTTTGTAATATTCCTCTAAAATCAGCCGAAATACGGATTCCGATTTACTCACCTGTTATCAGGAGAGACCTCAGTGCTGCATCTTTGAGCCCAGTACTGATCCTGAAAAGTAATTCTAACCGTACTTACCAGTAACTTGAATTTCCTTCCATAGGCTAACATTGACTGTCACAAAAGGGGATGATGGACGGAACGTTTGAGCCAATCAAACACTCACCCCCAGTCAACTGATCTGGGTTTAATCCATCATCATTCTTTAGCTCACTCCACCACCCCAGTTCAGACATGGCCATATGCAAATCAGTCTGACCCTGTGCCTCATGGGAACAGTCCAGCCCGAACTGCCAAGCCATGTCTTCCCTGGACCGGAAACAAGCATCCTAGGACCGGTTTCTGGCATTCCAGCCGTCATCAGCCAGGCTTGCTTGAATCCAGTGGCAAAGTGAGCAAGGGACCCACGTCTGGGCATACCCCGCCAACTTAGGGCGAACAAAGCGATACAAAAGGGGATGATGGACGGAACGTTTGAGCCAATCAAACACTCACCCCCAGTCAACTGATCTGGGTTTAATCCATCATCATTCTTTAGCTCACTCCACCACCCCAGTTCAGACATGGCCATATGCAAATCAGTCTGACCCTGTGCCTCATGGGAACAGTCCAGCCCGAACTGCCAAGCCATGTCTTCCCTGGACCGGAAACAAGCATCCTAGGACCGGTTTCTGGCATTCCAGCCGTCATCAGCCAGGCTTGCTTGAATCCAGTGGCAAAGTGAGCAAGGGACCCACGTCTGGGCATACCCCCGCCAACTTAGGGCGAACAAAGCGATACAAAAGGGGATGATGGACGGAACGCTTGAGCCAATCAAACACTCACCCCCAGTCAACTGATCTGGGTTTAATCCATCATCATTCTTTAGCTCACTCCACCACCCCAGTTCAGACATGGCCATATGCAAATCAGTCTGACCCTGTGCCTCATGGGAACAGTCCAGCCCGAACTGCCAAGCCATGTCTTCCCTGGACCGGAAACAAGCATCCTAGGACCGGTTTCTGGCATTCCAGCCGTCATCAGCCAGGCTTGCTTGAATCCAGTGGCAAAGTGAGCAAGGGACCCACGTCTGGGCATACCCCCGCCAACTTAGGGCGAACAAAGCGATACAAAAGGGGATGATGGACGGAACGTTTGAGCCAATCAAACACTCACCCCCAGTCAACTGATCTGGGTTTAATCCATCATCATTCTATAGCTCACTCCACCACCCCAGTTCAGACATGGCCATATGCAAATCAGTCTGACCCTGTGCCTCATGGGAACAGTCCAGCCCGAAGTGCCCCGGGGACCGCCACCTCCCCGGGGCACTAAAGATTTGAATATGGGGGTCCGTTACGGACCCCCAAAGCCCCGGGGACCACCACCTCCCCGGGGCTGTGCACTGGATGGGAGGGGGGCCGCGCGGCCCCCTCCTGGAGCCCTTGATGGCCCTGGGGACCACCACCCCCCAGGGCCGGCTCCTGCAGTGTCCCGAGGTGCCTACCCCGGGACACTGTAGTTTGCTATGACAGGACGGGAGCCTCGCGGCTCCCGTCCTGTCATAGCAAGCTTGGTTTGCATTTTGAAAGAGAGAGCAGGAAACCTGCTCTCTCTTTCAAAATGCAAACCAATTGCTTTCCACATGGGGAGCAGCATGTTAGCTGCTCCCCATGTGGAAAAGCAATGCCGGCTCGCGCAGGAGGCGGGGAGCCGGCTGGGACTGTGGGGGATTGGGGACCCCCCACAGTCTCCAACGAGAGGCCAGGCCCCCGGGGATAGGGTCCCCGGGGCCATAAGTGGCCCAGGAGGGGGCCACGCAGCCCCCTCCCCAAATAATTTTTTTTTTTTTTAAAAGGGCAAGGCCGGCCCCGGGGATGGGGTCCCCGGGGCCTTAAATGGCCTGAGGAGGGGGCCACGCAGCCCCCTCCAAAATAATTAAAAAAACATCGAGGGCATGCCCCGGGGGATGGGGTCCCCGGGGCCAATACAGGCCCAGGGAAGGGGGCCACGCGGCCCCTTCCCGTTTTTTGGGGTGAATTTAAAAAAAAAAATGCACAGGCCCCGGGGATGGGGTCCCCGGGGCCAAAGTGGCCAAGGGAAGGGGGCCACGCAGCCCCCTCCCATTAAAGAAAAAAACAACAAAAAAACGACCGGCATCGTGCCGGAGGCCCCGCCCCTCCATGCAATACTCTGCAAACGCGCCCCTGGCGCGTTTTAAGAAGGGAAGTAATTCCCCTTGAATACTGGGGGTCCCTGGGGCCAACTAGCCCACCAGGAACCTCCAGTATGCGCCAGGGCTGCGTTGCAGAGAGGTGTACAGAGGCCACGCCCCTTTTACACCTCTCTGCAACGCAGCTCTGTGGCGCTTTTAGAAGTACATGGTGGGCTAGTTGGACTCCAGGGACCCTCAGGATTCAAGGGGACTTAATCCCCCAACTTAAAACGCGCCACGCGGCGCGTTTGCACAGTGGTGAAGGGAGGGGGCAGGGCTTCAGGTGACATGTGTGCAAACAGGCCCCGTGGTGCGTTTTAAGATGGGGAATTAAATCCCCTTCAATCCTCAGGGTCCCTGGGGGCCAACTAGCCCAACAGGTACGTCCAGAAAGCGCCACAGAGCTGCATTGCAGAGAGGTGCAAAATGGGGCGTGGCCTCTGAACACCTCTCTGCAACGCAGCTCCCTGGCGCATACTGGAGGTACAGGGTGGGCTAGTTGGACCCCAGGGACCCTCATGATTCAAGGGGACTTAATCCCCCAACTTAAAACGCACCACGGGGCGCGTTTGCACAGATGTCACCTCAGGCCCCGCCCCCTCCCTTCACCATTGTGCAAATATTCCTCTAAAATCAGCCGAACTACGAATTCCTATTTACTCACCTGTTATCAGGAGAGACCTCAGTGCTGCATCTTTCAGCCCAGTACTGATCCTGAAAAGTAATTTTAACCATACTTACCAGTAACTTGAATTTCCTTCCATAGGATATCATTGCCTGCTTTTTGCTGAAAAAGTTTCTAAGTGTCGATTTTTGAAACATACAAATATTCCTCTAAAATCAGCCAAAATACGAATTCCGATTTACTCACCTGTTATCAGGAGAGACCTCAGTGCTGCATCTTTCAGCCCAGTACTGATCCTGAAAAGTAATTTTAACCGTACTTACCAGTAACTTATATTTCCTTCCATAGGAATCCATTGTCTGGTTTTCAGCAGAAAATTTTCAGTGTTGATTTTTACAAACTACAAATATTCCTTAAAAATCGCCTGTATGACTTAAACGCATTCTTTCAACTGTTTACAGGAGATGCACTAGTGCTGGATACAGGATCCACCACTGAGTAAGAAAAAGTAACGATAACACTACTTACCTGCTAAGTGAATTTCCTCCCATATGATAACATTGGTGATTCTATGTGAAAAAGTTTCTAAGTGTCAACTTTTAAAATACAATAATATTCCTTAAAAATCACTACTGTAACCAAAACGCTTTTACTCAACTGTTTACAGGAGATGTCCCAGGACTGAATCTAGGATCCAGTCCTGTGGTTAGAAAAGTAATCCATAAAGTAACTAATTGCATTTAACTAGAAATTCACATTGAGCTCAATGTTGCATTGTGTTTGAAATTGTGTTGCCCATTGCAACAACTGTAACTACTATACTTAAAAGTCTATTGCCTATTTGCAAAGTATTTAAACTAAAGTAATTCATTCTGAGAAAGTATATTTTGTAATGTAATGTATAATGTAATTACAATGTAATTTAAAAAATAAAATATGTAAAAATAAATAGTTTAAAAAAATGTAGTAAATCAGTATCAAAAAATAAATATAACAATTAATACATTTAAAAATTGTCATTTACAAAACCTTTGAAATTCACTTAAAAAACCATAGGTTTTAGGGACAGTTATAGTTAGTTGGACATTTCACTCGTACAAAACCATATAAATTCCCCCGTTATAGTTAGTTCAGCTAACTATAACTCGCGCCCCCACAATGCACTGCTGATGACGTCACATATTACATCACTCATGACATGGTCAGTGACATCACTGATGACATCACTGATGACATCTCAAAGTTTCGGGGTGATTCGTCAATTGTGGGCCGAGAAAAACGGGGGTCCTAAAATGCATTTTCCCATGTTAATTTCCATAGGAACTTTAGACACGGCTACAGCCCGAACTGCTGAACGGAATTACACCAAATTTGGCAAAAAGGTAGCTCTTGGTTCAGAAAGCGACCTTTTTTTTTTAAATGGTGTAAATCCGTAGTAGTTCCTGAGAATTAAAAAAAAAAAATATCGATATCTGAGAGCCGAGGAGGGTTTGTGAACCCTCCCGATCACGAGCTTCATTGTTATTGGCTGCCAACACTCCAAACCAGGAAGTGTTGGCAGTCATCTTGTGACTCGGTAAAACCGAGTCATAAGACAGTAAAAAAAAGCATAAAAAAGAAGAAAAGGGGCCAGAGTATTAAAACCCTGACCCCTTAGGCCTACTCAGGGGTCCCACAAGGACCTTCGTACAATCAAGGACCTGCTCTGTAGGTGATCTGGACTCCTAAAGAACGTCCACATATATTTTCTCAGGCACAAAATCTTGTGTGCCGCAACAGTGGATCAATGTCTCCCATCTGCCATCAAGTGTCTAAAATCACTATTTTTGAACCACATGTGCTGTATCTACAAATTGTACCCCCTCACGAATCACCACGAAAGGAAGTGGAACAGGGAAGTAAAAGTGGGAAACAAAGAAGGCAGTGCCTCACGGGAGTAACACCATGGGAGTTTACAGACTGATGCTCGCCTGTATCCTCAGGTTCTCATCATTAGCGACTGCCAACTTTTTCAACAACATAAAGAGTGAGGAAAAAGAAGAAAAAGTGCAAAGACTGTGTGTGTTCGTGCACAATGCGTGAACCCTATAATCTAAAACCGAGCTAGACAACCACTAGCTAAACTGCTTTATTTCTTTGCTGTGTGTCTGCTCCATTAAAACCAACATGTTTCATTGCCCGAAAAGATTTTTGCGGCAACTTCATCAGGGTAGGGTCAGCGTCCTCACTGCACCACTTTCCTCTGTTTGTCAAACCTACAGACAACAGAAAACATACAACACATTTCAAAACAACACATGTCTCAGCACAGGCATCAAACTAAAAACAAGAGAAAGACTCTTGTAACACATATAGCACGCCAGAAACCGGAACGATTAGTTCTGGTGTTACTAGTGGGGGAATGTCGACACCACATCTGATATATTTACCAAAGGTTGCCGATCTTCAGCATACCTGCACCCTCATAAAAATGCTTCTAACCCTGCGTGTGTGTACTAGTCCACAGACACATCATCCGGCTCTGTCACTGCTCTCAGTCAGTCTGTGTGGGAGAAAAGATAAGATGTATCAAGTATTATCCCGGGTTCTTTAGAGCCCATGTTAAACTCAAGTGGCCATGGAGAAATGAACGTTGCCTCTGTAGCAAACAGAACAGATGAGTATGACACCCTGCTGCCTGCTCTGTTTGCCATGACCACTTTCCTCACACACCACTCTACTTGCTACCACCCTTGATGTATTTCGGAGTGCAGCTGTACTAAAGAAGTTGGTACCCCTCCTTAATAAGGGCCTGGGTTATGTTCCAACACCCAAACATGATAGTTTCAAACTCAGAGGAGAGTTTAATGGCTTGATGAGAAAAATTAAGCTGCAAAAATTCTTTGAGGGTAAAGAACTAGAACCACCATCAATATACGCGTCCAATTTGCGACGCCCATCACAGTTCTGTCCATTAAATAATCAAGTAGGCCCGGAGGTCCAGGTCTTTGAACAAAAGGTTATAAAAGATATCACTGACCTTGAATCTAACCTAACTACCACAGCTCACAGTAATATGAGCAGTAAAGACTGGCAAGCTGTGAAATCACTACAGGGTAATAGGTCCATCACCATCAAACCGGCCGATAAGGGCGGGGCGGTGGTGGTGATGAACACATGTGATTATGAAGCAGAGGCTACCAGATTACTGGGAGTTCGGCAGCATTACAAACCCTTGATGAGGGATCCGACTAAAGAACTACAAAGTATAATATCTAAGGTGGTGTCTGAAGCTAGGGAGAAGAAATGGCTAACTACTAAAGAGGCCGACTTCTTGATCAATATAAAACCTAGGACCCCTGCTTTTTACATCGTGCCTAAAATTCATAAGCCCCAGCGTCCACCTCCTGGGCGTCCGATTGTATCGGGCATCCAATCTCTGCTTGAACCGTTATCCCAGTTTGCGGATTTCTTTTTGAGAGAGTGTGTCATTAAGCAACCATCCTATATACAAGATACCACTGACATCTTAAGATATATAGAGAATGTGGTATATGATCCTGAACATCAGTTTTTAGTTACCATCGACATTGAGTCATTATACACCAACATCCCCCAGGAAGCGACGTTGGTGGCGGCAGCCCGCGCCCTGGGGGAATGTGAATGGTTTTATGATACTCCCCAGACATTTGTGCTACAATGCATTGAGATAGCACTAACACGAAACTTTTTGTATATAAAGACCAACTTTATCTCCAGACGTCTGGGACTTCAATGGGGGCTACTTTTGCCCCCAGTCTGGCCTGCATTTATGTAGGCCAGTTTGAATCCAACTACATCAATCATTCCAGCAATCCCTTCCAGAGGAATATTGTCCTCTGGAAGAGATTTATTGATGATGTCCTATGCATTTGGACTGGGACGGAAGAGGAGTTACAGCAATTCCTTAACTGGCTCAACACCTTGGACGCATGTCTTAAATTTATTTGGACAGTGAATAAAAACACAGCTATATACCTGGATCTAGATATACAGGCGAATGATAACAAACTCGATACCTGTGTACATCAAAAGCCCACCAATATGAACTCACTTCTTCATTATAGATCTTATCATCCGCGGGCTCTGCGAGACAATCTGCCGGTGGGGCAATTTTTGCGTTACCGCAGAAACTGCACGTCCACTCAGAGTTACTTAGAACAAACGGAAGAACTGTCAAGTAGATTGGAAGAGCGTGCATACCCCAAAAAAGTTATTACACAGGCCAGGAAGAGAGCGCTAAATACACCTAGAGATGCCCTCCTGGATAGGACCAACAAGGTCAGAAATGAATGTATTCCAGTGGTAACTACGTTTGGGCCTTGCTCGACTAAGATCAGACAGATCATAAGAAGACACTGGCATTTACTTAGCACTGTCTCTATGAAAATGCCTCCACCTAGATTCGCATTTAAACGGTTCTCTAACCTACGTGACCGTCTGGTTCATACTCGTCCTGTGCAGGAATCGAGGGAACCGGCAGTGTCCCCGGGACACTACCCTTGTGGGGGGTGCTCGGTCTGCGAACTGACAACAGCTACCAAGAGTGTCACATGCGCAAATGGAAAAACATGGCATTTAAATAGGTTCAGTAATTGTAACACGGCCAATGTTATATACAGAATCACATGTCCATGTGACCTTCACTACATTGGCCTCACGACCTGTAAGGTCAAAGTTAGAATACAGGAGCATGTGAGCACGCTTAAAGCCGGAAAACTCACGACGAAGTTTGTTCAACACTATGTTACCTTGAAACACAAACACAGGGATATACGATGGGTGGTACTAGAAAAGGTTCTAGGCGATCAGTACAATATGGAGAACAGACTGGTCTCCAAAGAAGCCCGTTGGATATATCAAGAGGGGGCGGATCGTATTGGGCTTAATGATTTTATTGAATGGAACAAAGTGGTACCCTTTTGAATGGAGGTAGCCTGAGCAATTATATACTGCACTGTTGATGGCTGAATGAATATATTCAAAAAATATTCAAAAATAACATACTAGAGTAGAGGGTGTGTACTATCTGAGTAGATACCCCAGTAATTCCCTATTGGCTTTACTTGAGTTGAAAAATGTAGTTTATAACTCAGGGGAGCTGATATAGATTTGAGTAGGTATCATCATATATTTTGAAAAAATTTTTTTAAAAAAAGTCTTTGGGAATATTGATTTTCGATAAAAGGACTGTGGAATTAATCATGGTAATTTACAACTTTCCATGATATACATACATATTTCGAAATCTGTAAACTCCTAAGATTAGAATCTAGTGGGTTCTTAGTAGCCGGTGAGAGACACTTTAAAATGGCCGCCGTATTGAATGAAACGAGCTACCTACGAGGACCGAAGGCAGGGCAGGTCTAATCAATCTGAGGTAGTAGGTACAGCTCTAAACAACACACAGGAGTGAGAGGAATATGATGAGGTGCTAAGCGGCAGCCGGTAATTCGAGGAGTCCCGGTAAGAGGCGGAGAAAAAATCTGTAATAATTTTTGTTGAGGGAGGAGTTTGTCTCCCGTGTATCATCAAGCCCCGAGAGTGTGGTAACCTTGAGGTTGAAGAATCGCCTCTTGGTAGGAGGGGTATCAACTTTTTCAGTATAGCTGCACTCCTAAACACATCTTAACAGCTAGCGATAGACATTTTAAAATGGCTGCCGTGTTGTATGATAGAAGTACAAGCTACCTACAAGGACCGAAGGCTGGGCGGGTCTAATTTACCTGAGGTAGCGTGCGTAGCCCCATAAATACACGGCAGTGAGAGCAGCATGATGAGGTGCTGAGCGGTAGCTGGTAACCCGAGGAGTCTCGGTAAGATGCAAAAAATTTCTATTGAAGGAGGAATTTTCCCTACCGTGCATTATCAAGCCCTGGGAGAATGGTAGCCTCGTGCTCGTAATAGGAGGGGTACCAACTTCTTTAGTACAGCTGCACTCCGAAATACATCAAGGGTGGTAGCAAGTAGAGTGGTGTGTGAGGAAAGTGGTCATGGCAAACAGAGCAGGCAGCAGGGTGTCATACTCATCTGTTCTGTTTGCTACAGAGGCAACGTTCATTTCTCCATGGCCACTTGAGTTTAACATGGGCTCTAAAGAACCCGGGATAATACTTGATACATCTTATCTTTTTCTCCCACACAGACTGACTGAGAGCAGTGACAGAGCCGGATGATGTGTCTGTGGACTAGTACACACACGCAGGGTTAGAAGCATTTTTATGAGGGTGCAGGTATGCTGAAGATCGGCAACCTTTGGTAAATATATCAGATGTGGTGTCGACATTCCCCACTAGTAACACCAGAACTAATCGCTCCGGTTTCTGGCGTGCTATATGTGTTACAAGAGTCTTTCTCTTGTTTTTAGTTTGATGCCTGTGCTGAGACATGTGTTGTTTTGAAATGTGTTGTATGTTTTCTGTTGTCTGTAGGTTTGACAAACAGAGGAAAGTGGTGCAGTGAGGACGCTGACCCTACCCTGATGAAGTTGCCGCAAAAATCTTTTTCGGGCAATGAAACATGTTGGTTTTAATGGAGCAGACACACAGCAAAGAAATAAAGCAGTTTAGCTAGTGGTTGTCTAGCTCGGTTTTAGATTATAGGGTTCACGCATTGTGCACGAACACACACAGTCTTTGCACTTTTTCTTCTTTTTCCTCACTCTTTATGTTGTTGAAAAAGTTGGCAGTCGCTAATGATGAGAACCTGAGGATACAGGCGAGCATCAGTCTGTAAACTCCCATGGTGTTACTCCCGTGAGGCACTGCCTTCTTTGTTTCCCACTTTTTACTTCCCTGTTCCACTTCCTTTCGTGGTGATTCGTGAGGGGGTACAATTTGTAGATACAGCACATGTGGTTCAAAAATAGTGATTTTAGACACTTGATGGCAGATGGGAGACATTGATCCACTGTTGCGGCACACAAGATTTTGTGCCTGAGAAAATATATGTGGACGTTCTTTAGGAGTCCAGATCACCTACAGAGCAGGTCCTTGATTGTACGAAAGTCTATGAGTGGGGGGTGACCTGTTCTGTTTCTCTCCCCCTTGGCTCCCAGTTGTGATTAGTCCCACAAGGACCACCAGGGACAAAAAAAGCATTTGTTTTTTATAATTTTGGCCAAATTCGTGCGCGAATCCGTCCGAAATTATTAAAGAAAAACAAAGCGCGGGCTCCCGCGCTTCGTTTGTTTTAAGCCTTGGGGTGGGCAGGTCCCGGGGCCAATTCATAATTATGGTTTGCACAGCCCCGGGGACCACCACCTCTCCGGGGCTTTGTTTATCATATGCAGGGGGCACGTGGCCCCCCGCAGCCCCGGGGACCACTACCTTCCCGAGGCTTTTTAAAAAAATGCGTGGGGGGCTCCTGCCCCCCCACGCTGCCCCAGGGACCGCCACATCCCTAGGGCTTAAAAATTAATAAAGAGAGTGTGGGGGGGCTCCTGCCCCTCCCCACACTGCCCCGGGGACCACCACCTCACCAGGGCAAACTTTAATTATGGGTGGGGGTCTGTTGCGCGGCCCTCCTCCTGAGCCCTCCATGGCCCTGGAGACCGCCACCCCCCAGGGCCGGTTCCTGCAATGTCCCGGGGTGCCCACCCCCGGGACATTGATGTTTGCTATGGCAGTGCGGGAGCGCGGCTCCTGCCCTGCCATAGCAAACACTGCTTTGCTTCTTGGAAGCGAGAGCAGGAAACCTGCTCTCGCTTCCAAGAAGCAAAGCAGTATTGCTTTTGGACGGAGGGAGCTGCATGTTAGCAACTCCCCTTGTCCAAAAGCAATACCAGCTCCCGCAGGAGGCAGAGAGCCGGCAGGGACCGCGGGGGCATTGGGGCTCTCCCTGCGGTCCCCATCAAGGAGGACAGGCCCCGGGCTATGGGGTCCCTGGGGTCAGAAGTGGCCCAGGGAAGGGGGGCCATTCGTCCCCCCTCCCTCTTTTAATTATTATTATTGTTTTTTAAATAAGGCCGGGTCCCGGGGGATGGGATCCTTGGGCCAATAATGGCCTCAGGAGGGGGGCCGTGCAGCCCCCCTCCTAAAAAATAATTTACAAAAATAAAATAAATATGTGGCCATGCCCCGGGGGATAGGGTCCCTGGGGCCAAAATCAGCCATGGGAGCGGGGCCTTGCGGCCCTTCTTCCTTATTTTTATTAAAAAAAAAATTTAAGAAAGAGGTAATGTCCTGGCGGATGGGGTCCCTGAAGCGATTTTTGAATATTGGAAGTGGGGTGTTTTTTTTTTCCTTTTGAGTTTGGAGTCGCGACCCCAACGCGGCTCTCAGTGCGGCCCCCCCGTGTAACATTGCGTCGGATTCGCGGTTCCTCCTTGAATAAATAATTTAGTAGTATATAATTTAGATAGTAGTGTTGCATTTGTGAAGTTGTTTTAAAAAGGGAGTGTGGTTGAAGTTAATTAGAAGAATAAAATTGATAGAGTTAGTAAAAATATATAAATTAAAAATTGAAAGTTAAACTTGTAAAGTGTATTGTGTTGTAGTACATTGAATTCATGCTTTTGCAAATTCGCGACGGGTGCGCGAATCCACAAAAAAATGAAAAAAGAGTATGTATGTGTTAAAAACATATAGATTTACTATTGTGTAATAGGGTGGCTCTAAAAAGAGCCCTTGTTTTTATTATGAGTTTTTTGTAGCTACATTTAAGTGTGGATGCAGAGCTTTAGGTTGTTGAGAAAGACTCTGTTTCCTTGATCTGTGAAGTATACTCCATCACTTCTGTAGATGTCGTCCATATCAAAACGTATATTGTTGTTATAGATGGAGCCCATCCTATGGTCTCTGAGGTAAGCAGAAACAGCTTTATTGACATTCTTCCTAGCTTTCATAATCTGTGGACAGAATTGATTTGACCACTTCCACTTCTGTCTTTGGCATATATTTGAGTATACAAAGACAGTTTGAGGGAAAAGCAACATCAATTGTGCAAAAGAATCCTTCATTAGCATTTCCAGACCTACCCCAGTCAATGTGCCTATGTCATTGCCACCACAGTGCACAATCATGAGGTCAGGGGGTTGGAGTTGCAAAAAGGTTTCAACCAAAGGCATCAATTGGTGCCACTTTAATCCTCTCTGTGCAATCCATTTAATGTCTACATTTTGTAAAGCTAGGTCTTTGTCAATACCTCTGCGTTCAGCATACCTTTTGCACCAGAAAACATAGCTGTGTCCAACAATCCACAATGTAAGCATCTGGAAGGGATGTCTTGAAGTAATGAAAAGATGTCTGTAGCTGAGGTAGTCAGTTGGTAGAATGAGAATTAGCTAAAATGGTGGACAAGATGCTGTTTTTTAAAAAGTAGATAATTGATTGGCTGTTTATGAACATTGTACACTCAAAAATAGGGTGCATGTTACTTTCTTTAAAAAGCATGTTTCTTATTGGTTATTAAAAAATGTTCGAAAGTTACAGTAGATAGGATAAGGTAACATTTTGTAAAAGTCAACCACACCTGCTGTTTGCATTTGTAACCTTGTGTGCTGAAGTTGAAAATATGGTGAACTTGTGACCTGCCTGTTCAGTTGAATGTTGTAAAAACTGTTACTATGGAAACTGGGATTAAGCAGTATGGGGGAAGGGTTGAATCTTTACTATGGTTTTAAAATATGGAATTGTAATTTATATATAAGTAATATGTTATTAAAGTAAGATTTCCCAAGTCAGTATTGTGTTTAGAAGTGGTGTGTTCTTAAAATATAGTGCTATTATTATTAGTAATATATTTTTGAACTCCCATGTGGATTCGCGGCTCCATCATGATGGTGCACGGTGGAGTCGCGACTCTAGAAAATTGCAGAATCAGTTTGGGCACTTTTAGAAGTCAGTTGGTAAGGGTTAATATGTCTAACCAATAGAAATGTGTTTTACAATTTGAAATAATGTAGGAAGTAATGTGATTTGTTACTTACATTTATTTCCATTGAGAAAGAGAGGGAAAGTTTGCCATTACTGGTTTTACCTTGCTGAGAGTGGTGCATTACATTGATTGTGAGCATAAGAAAATCTATTATGAGTTTCTGATATTTCATATTCTACAAATCAATTTGGAAGGTGAGTTATATATTTGTGAGGTGTATTATGTATTAGCTTTATTTTTAAACTTTAAAAATTATTGAAGAACTGTGATGTTTAAAATATAATTAAATGTAAAGATGTGTATTGTAGTTTGTTTTATTGTACTTAAATGATGTTTGAAATAGATTCTTTATATTAATATGTGTATATTGAAAGATGGATTAGTGATAGTTTGTTTTAGTGTGTAGAAATGTACATTTGAAGTATACCGCATAATTATAGGTGTCGCTTTCAAATTGGAAGTGCAGTCTGTCAAGTTTTAAGGTGTGTCTGGACTTGTGTCTGAAATATGTCTCTACTTGTATATCTATTTTCATATGTCTTACACATTTGAAGGTGTATGATGTATAACAAAGACGTGTTGTTGCTTTTTATGTGGTAGGCTCAAGACTGTGAGTAGTAGTAGAATGGTGAAGATGCAGCACAAAAGTGTGGTTTAAAAGATGTTGTCATAAGGTATTAGTGATCAGGGTACTTTTTATAAGTCTCTAGAAAGGTACAGTTGAAATATGCCGCATAATGTTTGGTCTTTGCTTAAAATTGAAGTTTGTTCTGTGAATCTTTGAGGTGTGCATAGTGTTGTGATAGAAGAAAGTCTGTACTAGGAGATAAATTCTAATACGTGTTATGTATCAGAAGATGCTCGATGTATAAAAAACATGTATGCATCTATTTGTATATTTCTTTTATATATGATGGTGCTAGAAAAAGGTACAGAAATATGCATGTATGCTTTCAGGAATATGGTGAGACTTATAGCAGAGACATGTGAAGGGTTCCTGGTTTGTATTTGGCTAGGTGTAACATAATAAGTAGTTGTAGAATGATAAAGCAGCAGCACAAAAGTGAGGTTTGAGATATGTTTGTAGAGATAATATTTATTAGAGTAATTTGTATGAGTAAATTTAAAGTGTAATCTGTCAAGTTTTAAGTTTAAGGTCTGCATGGTCTTGTGATTGCTGTATGTCTGTTCTTGCACATGTGTTCTCATGTCTGCTATGCATGTGAAGATACAGGTATACATCTATTTGTATATTTAGATATGAAGATGATTTGAAAAGGTAGAGACATATGCATGCGTGCTTGTAACAATATGGAGAGTTACAGTTGAGCCATGTAATAGACTGCTGTTTTATATTTGGCTAGGTCCAACATTCATGCAGTTAAAAAAACACCCAGGCACTACCCATGCAGTCTACTAATCATCCAGGCACTACCAATGCACTGCTGCAATAACGCAGGCACTACTTATGCACTCATGCAATCACCCAGGTATTACCTATGCTCTCCTTCAATCACTCAGGTACTACGCATGCACTTATATAATCACCCAGACACTATCCTGGCACTCCTCCAATCATGCAGGCACTACCATTGTACTTATGTAATCACTCAGCCAGTACTCATGCACTTATAAAATCACCCAGGTACTACCTTTCCACTCCTCCAATCACTCAGCCACTACCTCAGTACTCCTGCCATCACTCAGGCAGTACCCATGCACCTATAAAATCACCCAGGCACTTCCTACATACTCCTGTAATCCCCCAGATATTACCCCTGCAGTCATGCAATCACCCAGGCATTACCTATGTACTCCTTTAATCCCCCAGACATTACCCATGTACTCATGCAATCAGTAATGCATTAGCTATACACTGCTTCAATCACCCAGGCACTACCCTTGCACTCTTTCAATCATGCAGGCACTACCCTTGTACTTATGTAATCACTCAGCCAGTACTCATGCACTTATAAAATCACCCAGGTACTACCTTTGCACTCCTCCAATCACTCAGCCACTACCTCAGTACTCCTGCAATTACCCAGGCAGTACCCATGCACTTATAAAATCACCCAGTCACTTCCTATGTACCCTGTAAGGCCCCAGATATTACCCCTGCAGTCATGCAATCATGACCTATGCACTCCTTTAATCCCCCAGATGTTACCCCTGTACTGATGCAATCACCAATGTATTAGCTATACACTGCTTCAATCACCCAGGCACTACCCTTGCACTCTTCCAATCACCCTGTCAGTATTTATGCACTCCTTCAATCACTCAGCCAGTACCCATGCTCTAATGCAATCAGTCAGGCACTACAGGCACTACCCTAGCACTCCTCCAATCACCCAGGCACTACCCTTGTTCTCAAACAACCACCCAGACACTACCCCTGCAGTAATGCAATCACTTAGGTACTACCTGTGCAGTTATGCAATCACCAAGGCATTATCCCTGCAATCATGCAATCAGATATGTATTACCAAAGCACTCCTTCAATCATCCAGGCACTACCCATACAGTTATATAACGACCCCGGCACTACCTTTGCACTCTTCAAATCACCCAGGCACTACCCCTGTACTCTTCCAATCACCCAACCAGTACCCATTCACTATAAAATCACCCAGGCACTACCTGTGCACTCCTCCAATCACCTAGGCATTACCCAAGCACTCCTTCAATCACTGAGCCATTACCCATACACTTATATAATGACCCAGGCACTACCTTTGCACTCCTTTAATCACCCAGGCATCATTTCTGTACTCATGTAATTACCCATGCAGTACCCATACATGTACTAACCCTGCAGTCATGCAATCATGCAGGCTCTACCTATGCACTCATGTAATTACCCAGGCGCTACCCTTGCAGTTGTAGAATCACCCAGGACCTACTGTTGCACTCATCTATTCACCTAGGCACTACTAAATGACTCATCTATGCCTTCAGATGCTATTCATACACTTATCCATACACTCAACCTCTATGTGTGCAATTAGCTAGTCACTATCCATCCTCTCCTCCAATTACCTAGCAACTACCCTTGCACTCATACAATCATTCAAGCACTACTCATGGAGTTATGTAATCACTCAGGCCGATCTATTACTTGTCTCAGTTGTAGGTTTCACTATATTCCTGAAATATTGTATACATATTTCTTTTAGATATGATGATGATTTGAAAAGGTAGAGACATATACATATGTATGTATGCTTTTAACAATATGGAGAGACTTACAGTTGAGTCATGTAATAGTCTGCTGCTTTATATTTAGCTAGGCCCAACACTCATGTAGTTATAAAAACACCCTAGTACTATCCATGCAGTCTTCCAATGATCCAGAAACTACATATGCACTGCTGCAATCACTCAGGCATTACCCCTTCACTCATGCAATCACCCAGGCACTACCTATGCACTCATGCAATCACCTAGGTATTACCCATGCACAGTTTCAATCACCTAGCCACTACACATGCACTTATATAATCTCTCAGGCACTACCCTTGCACTCCTTCAATCACGCAGGCACTACCCTTGTACTTATGTAATCACTCAGCCAGTACTCATGCACTTATAAAATCACCCAGGCACTACCTTTCCGCTCCTCCAATCACTCAGCCACTACCTCAGTACTCCTACCATCACTCAGGCAGTACCCATGCACTTATAAAATCACCCAGGTGCTTCAAATGTACTCCTGTAATCCCCCAGATATTACCCCTGCAGTCATGCAATCACTCAGGCATTACCTATGTACTCCTTTAATCCCCCAGACGTTACCCCTGTACTCATCCAATCACCAATGCATTAGCTATGCACTGCTTCAATCACCCATGCACTACCCTTGCACCCCTCCAATCACCCAGGCACTACCACTACACTCATACAACCACCCAGACATTACCCTTGCACTCATGCAATCAACCAGACATTTCTCATGCACTCCTCTAATCACTTATACATTACCTCTGCAGTCATGCAATCACCTAGGCATTACCCAAGCACTTCTTTAATCACCGAGCCATTACCCATGCACTTATATAATGACCCAGGCACCACCCTTGCAGTTCTCCAATCACCCAGGCACTATTCCTGTACTCATGTACTTACCCGGGCAATACCTATACACTTATAAAATCACCCAGACACTATTTATGTACTACCTCTGCAGTTGCGCAATCACGCAGGCTCTACCTATGCACTCATAAAATAACCCCTGCACTACCCTTGTAGTTGTAGAATCACCCAGGCCCTACTGTTGCACTCATCTATTCCCCTGGGCACTACTCAATGACTCATCTATGCCTTCAGGTAGTATTTATACGCTTATCCATGCACTCAACCTCTATGTGTGCACTCATGCAATTGCCAGTTACTATCCATCCTCTCCCGCAATTACCCAGCGACTACCCATGCACTCATACAATCACCCAAGCACTACCCATGGAGTTATAGAATCCCTCAGGCAGATGTATCAGTTGTAGGTTTCACTATATTCCTGAAATATTGTATACATATGTCTGTACCTTTTCCTAGCAAATTCCTATATAAAAGTAATATACAAATAGATGTATACCTGTGTTTTATATGTCTATCAACTTCACATGTATGATATGTATCAAAATGGATATGCAAGTAGAGATATACCTCAGTTACAAGACTATAAAGGGTTTAAAATTTGAGAGATTGCACTTTACATTTCAAACAGACACGTAGATTTATGTGGCATACTTCAAGTGAACTTTTCCACAGATTCTTACAAAGTACCATAATCAGTACTTAGTCACCGAACGTATCTTAAACATCACTTTTCTATTGCTACTGCTTCACTATTCCACTACTAGTTAGGTATTGAGCATAGCTAAGGGCAAAGCAGCAAACTTTGGCATGTCTCTGCTGTTAGTCTCACCATCTTCCTCAAACTGTGCATGCATATGTCTATACCTTTTGGTAGTGCGCCATATATAAAAGAAGGATAGAAATAGATTTATACTTGTGTTTTACACATGTAGCATCTTCAGATGGATAACACATATCAGAGTATATGAGTAAGTAGAGACATATGTTCATAGACACCTACATTTATGTGGCATACAAACATATGCATGGAAGCTTTCAGGAAGATGGTGACACTTACAGCATGCATATGTGATAGGTTGCTGCTTTATATTTGTCTGTGAAAGGTTTGCATGAAATACACCACATGATTTTAGGTCTCTACTTGAAATGAGAAGTGCAGCTTCTTTAGTTTTAATGTGTGCAGAAAGAAGGAACAGAGGTGCAGAAAGAGGCAAGAGGGGTGCAGAAAGAGGGAAGAGGGGTGTGAAAGAGGCACGAGGGGTGCAGAAAAAAGCAAGAGGGGTGCAAAAAAAGTATGAGAGGTTGAGAAAGAAGCAACAGAGGTGTAGAAAGAAGAAAGAGGGGAGAAGAAAGAGGGAAGAGGGGTGCAAAAGAGACATAAGCGTTGCAGAAAGAAGGGACAGAGGTGCAGAAAGAGGCAAGAAAAGTGCAAAAAGAAGAAACAAAGATGCAGAAATGGGGAGGAGGGGTGGAGAAAGAGGCAAGAGGGATGCCGAAAGAAGCAAGAGAGGTATAGAAAGGAATAAAAGAAGGGCAGAAAAAAGCAAGAGGGGTGCAAAAAAAGCATGAGAGGTTGAGAAAGAAGCAACAGAGGTTGAGAAAGAAGCCAGAGGGGAGAAGAAAGAGGGAAGAAGGGTGCAGAAAGAGACATAAGGGTTGCAGAAAGAAGGGACAGAGGTACAGAAAGAGGTAAGATAAGTGCAAAAAGAAGAAACAAAGATGCAGAAAGGGGGAGGAGGGGTAGAGAAAGAGGCAAGAGGGATGCAGAAAGAAGCAAGAGAGGTATAGAAAGGAAGAAAAGAAGTACAGAAAGATGCAACAGAAGTGGAGAAAGAGGGAAGAGGGGTGCAGAAAGAAGCATGAGGGGTGCAAAAAGAAGCAAGAGAGGTGCAGAAAGAAGCAAAAGAAGTGTATAAAGAAGCAATAGAGATGCAGAAAGGAGGAAGTGGGGTGAAGAAAGAGGCAAGATGGATAGAGAAAGAAACAAGAGAGGTGCAGAAAGAAACAGAAGAAGTGCAGAAAGAAGGAACAGAGGTGTAAGAGATGCAAGAGGGGTGTAGAAAGAGGGAAGAGGGGTGTGAAAGAGACACAAGGGGTGCATGAAGAAGCAACAGGGGTGCAGAAAGAAGCAAGAGAGGTGTAGAAAGAAACAAAAGAAGTGCAGAAAGAATGAACAGAGGAGGAGAAAAAGGCAAGAGGGGTGCAGAAAAAAACAGAAGAAGTGCACAAAGAAGCAACAGAGGTGCAGAAAGAGGCAAGAGGAGTGCAGAAAGAGGGAAGACGGGCGCAGAAAGAGGCACAATGGATGCAGAAAGAAGCAAGAGAGGTGCAGAAAGAAGTAAGAGAAGTGCATAAAGAAGCAAAAGAGATGCAGAAATGGGGAAAGTGGGGTGGAGAAAGAGGCAAGAGGGATACAGAATGAAACAAGAGAGGTGCAGAAAGAAACAAAAGAAGTACAGAAAGAAGGAACAGAGGTGCAGAAAGAGGTAAGAGGGGTGCAGAAAGCAGGAAGAGGGTGTGAAAGAGTCATGAGGTTTGCAGAAAGAAGCAAGAGGGGTGCAGAAAGAAGCAAGAGATGTAGGAAGGGAGAAGTGGATGGAGAAAGAGGCAAGGGAGATACAGAAAGAAACAAGAGAGGTACAGAAAGAGGGGTGCAGAAAGAGGGAAGAGTGGTGTGAAAGAGGCATGAGGGTTGCAGAAAGAAGCAAGAAGAGTGCAGAAAGAAGCAAGAGAGGTTAGAAAGTATTTACATTTCAAACACATACCTATATTTATGTGCATACTTCAAGTGAACTTTTGTACAGACTCATACAAAGTAGTGTAATAATTAATCCATCTCCTAACATACCTTAAACCTCACTTTTGTGCTGCTGCTTCACCATTCTAGTAATGCTCAGGGTGTTGGGCCTAGGCAAATATAAAGCAAAAACCTAAGACGTGTCAGCTGTAAGTCTCACTATATTCTGAAAATCATATATGCATATGTCTGTACCTTTTAAATTGAATGTATTTCTTTATTTATAGATGGGAATATTTGTATATAATTATCTTAATAATATTAAATAATTTTTAGAAAGTTTTTAAACTTTTCTTTTTTTCCAGATATTCTCCATAATTATTAAGAAAGATTCAGTATGACAAGAAAAGTGCAAAAGAAAAGACAGTACTATTTAAAGGAGAGAGAAAAGCAGAAATTAGACGAAGTACAACATGTGACATTGAAGAAAAAGTCTTCTGGTAAGAAAACTAAAGAATTTGTTAAAAGACTTTTAAAGAATGTAATGAATTTTCAAAATGGGGAAAAGAGAAAGAAAAGTACTACAACCAATCAGAAGGAAACGAAAAAAGGACAAATTAATTGAAAAACAGGTTATGGGAAAACAATCTATGTTGAAAGAAGGATAAAACAATATATAGACATTAGGAAGAGAATGTATAAAAGTAGAGTACTACAAAATGTATTGAAAGATTGTAAAAAATATAAAAGAAGATCAGCATTTTACAAGAAAAAAACAACAGCTTGAAAGTGTACTCGAAAAGGCTTTTGAATTGAAAAGAAGATTGCTTATATTTGTATTGAAGAGAATGAGAACATTGAATAGAACCATGTATGTTAAGAAACTTAGGAACCCCTACGTAGTTTGTTACGCTTAGCTGTGCTGAATACGCATGGGACAATTTACTTGAATTTCTACGACATGCAAATTCAAATGTAAAAAACATTGAAATGAAGACAGCTGGAGAACTGTGTTACTTGGATCCTGTAAATGTGTGCAGTCATTTTAAACATAGGTTTCAAGCTATGATGTCTTTTATCTGCAATAAAAATAATCCACCTCTTGGCGAAGTTATTGATTTCTTTCGGAAAAAGGAGTACCAAGCCAGAGGTGCTCCACATATACACATGCTATTATGGATCAAGAATGCACATAAATTTGGAACCGGTTCTGATGAAACTGTTTTGTCTTTCATTGAAGACTATGTTACCTGTGCCATTCAAAAAAAGGAAGAGAAAACAGCTTAAGACAAGTAGTTTTACGGTTTCAAAGTCATCGATGTGGAAAATATTGTCGCCGAAAATACACGTCAAAGGGAATATTTTATACAAAATGTCGTTTTGGATTCCCACGTCCAGTAATTTCAAAAGGAAGAGTCAATAGTTTCATGTCAGCAATAAGGCATACTATAACTTGAAAATCTCCGAAGAATACTTACAACATAAAAAGAACTGAAGAATCAAAGTATATTAATGACTACAATCCAGTGATTTTGACAATGTGGAATGCAAACATGGCTATCCAGTATGTTGCAGATCATTTAATTGCTGTTGCTCGCTATGTTACGTCATATATAACGAAATCTGAAAAGACGGAGTTGAAAGAAATGTGGGAAGAAATTTCACAAGAGAAGACTCTTAGTAACAAATTGTACAGCTTTAGTTTGAAGATGCTTTCCCATCGAGAGATTGGATCCTACGAATGTTCGTATCGGTTGACCTCTGCAAGTTTATATTCAAAGTCAAGAGGAATCATTTGGGTAAGTCTAGGTCTTGCTGCAACACGAAATCGAGTATTGAAATCTCTACAAGAAATTGAATACTTAGCATTGAATGAACCAGAAAGTACAGCTATTGTTAAAACAAATATGTTGGATACGTATTATGCCAAAAGAAGTCCACATCTGGAAAACATATGTCTCTATGAAGTACTGCAACATTACACTTTTAAGAGAAATGTTACAGAAAATATAATTGAAGAAAAATATGCAGTAATTGGATGTAATGGATGTTTGGTAAAACATGACAAAGGAAATCCTATTAACCACAGGAAACTCAGGGGCCGATTCCGATTCCGGCCGGAAAACGTACCGACCGACTCGGAGCCGGAATTAATTCCGACCGACACGTACCGGTGCAGCCCGACCCGCCAAATACGATGAGAAGCGAGCAAAACCCGACCGACTCGTACGGAACACAAGCCGAAGGACCGAGCTGCGCGGAAAACAGCAATCCGGCCAGAAAAACACACGATTCGAACCGACCGACTCGCACCCGGAACAATACTGAACGAGACGTACCCACGGACTCCCACCCGCCAAGTACGATGCAAGGCGTGGAAAACACGACCGAGTCGCACGGAGGACAAACCGTACGACCGACACGCATACAAAACTGCGAGCCGAAGCAACCCAAAACACCGTGACCGACGTGTACGCAGCATAGAAAACAGCACAAACACAGCGTGAACGAAACGGACGAGCCCGTACGAGACAACTGCAGGGTCCGACTCGGTCACAAGAACGTCTCCTACATGCACGAAAAGTACAAAGGGAAAATACACAAAAAAGGCCAAACAAGCAATTACAAAGCCAATAAATACTGGGGGGAGGGGCAGGGAACAAAGACACACCCACAACTCCACCCATATAAAGGACACAAATCCCTACCATGATCCTTTGTAAATTCAAATTACCTGCCAGCACTCAACAGACAGCAACCACACACCCACAGCTCATCCATCACACAAGCCACACACCATCCGCACCACAACAAATAGAAACCTCATATACACCTAGCAAAACACACACTCACACACCTTCACCTGCACACCAACACACACATCACTCACCATCACCACCCATCACCATGCCCCCAAAGAAGAATCACAAGTTCCTAGATAGTGAATTGGAAGTCCTGGTAGATGAGATCCTCAGGGTAGAGCCACAGCTCTTTGGTACACTGGTCCAACAGACACCCATGTCACAGAAAACAAAGATGTGGGAGAGGATCGTCGACAGGGTGAACGCACAATCACCATGTTTGCGCACAAAGACAGACATCCAGAACAGGTGGTATGACGTGCGCAGGAGGGTGAAGGAGCTGCTGAAGAAGGACTACATCTTGAGCCAATACACCGGCAGTGGCCCTCCTGCCAAGCCAGTATACCTCAGGCCCTGGGAGGAGAAGGTGCAGGCCATCCTACCACCAGTGAGAGTCTATGGACTAGAATACATCCCAGAGCCTGGTGAGTACACAACAAATGTACACAATATTCTGCGACTACACACACACATCACTGTCAAGGGGAGAGTCAAACCATGCACTCTTAGCAAATACACAGCAACCAGAACAGAATCATCCCAAAATGTGTATGTCACTCAGAGAAACACAACACATGCCATCACAAAGTGACATTTAACTGTGTCATCACATGTACAAACACAACTACAGCTAGGCAGTGGCACAAATATAACTGACAAACACTTCCAGACAAGTAGCCACCACTACAACACCAGCACACAGTGAAGCCCACTGAAAGAAAGGAAATATGTGTATGCTGGGCAAGTCAGTGTAGCCAATAGCATGATGGGAGTTGTAGGCACAGATATTGCTCACCCCCACAACTGTCCCATCAACACCACCCTGAACCATGCGCACATCACAGGGAGTGGAAAACAACTTACAAGATGGCTGACACTGGCTACTGCTGTGGGGAGCACAAGGCCCTGCTGGCAACTGTGCAACAACCAACAGCAGGACACCACTGACTGACATCCTGAAAGACAACTTGCACTCCCTGCAATGGAAGCACGTTCCATGGTGGGATATCTGGCTGGGTGGGAAGGAGGACTCACAGCCCTGACCATAGTTACCAGCAGCGTTTCTCACACACACCCCTAACACAAACTCCACAAAACTCACCTGGGAGAATGCATTGCCCCACACTCCAATCAAATATCCCACAAAGAACCACAACCCTGGGTCATGCTGAGTGAAGCACAGGGACACACATGGGACTTGTAGCAAAACTAACCCCAGGATAACACTGTCAGCCATCTTGTCAGCACAGGCACACAACCCCACAGGGAAGCAGAGTCAAAGGGAAGGAAGCATGGGCATGCTGGGAAGGGGGGGTGGAGGCAATAGCATGATGGGAGTGGTAGTCACAGCTCAACATCCCCCACCCACATGGCCCAGCAAGCTCACACTCAAGCAAGCACACCCCACAGAGAGTGGAAAGCCCCATCAAAGATGCCTGACACTGGTGCTCTGTTGTGGGGATCACAAGGCCCTGCTGGGAACTGGCCACCAACCAACAGCAGGACACCACTGTCAGCCATCTTGCCATTGCTCTCACACTCACACACAGTGAAGTCCACCCAAAAGCAAGTAAGTATGGGCATGCTGGGAAGTGGGGTGGAGGCAATAGCATGATGGGAGTGGTAGTCACAGCTCAACATCCCCCACCCACATGGCACAGCAAGCTCACACTCAAGCATGCACACCCCACAGAGAGTGGAAAGCCCCATCAAAGATGTCTGACACTAGTGCTCTGTTGTGGGGAGCACAAGGCCCTGCTGGCAACTGTGCAACAACCAACAGCAGGACACCACTGCCAGACATCTTGCCATTGCTCTCATACGCACACACACTGAAGTCCACCCAAAAGCAAGTAAGTATGGGCATGCTGGGAAGTGGGGTGGAGGCAATAGCATGATGGGAGTGGTAGTCACAGATATTGGTCACCCCCACAACTGTCCCATCAACACCACCCTGAACCATGCGCATATCACAGGGAGTGGAAAACAACTGACAAGATGGCTGACACTGGGCACTGCTGTGGGGAGCACAAGGCCCTGCTGGCAACTGTGCAACAACCAACAGCAGGACACCACTGCCAGCCATCTTGCCATTGCTCTCACACTCACACACACTGAAGTCCACCCAAAAGCAAGTAAGTATGGGCATGCTGGGAAGTGGAGTGGAGGCAATAGCATGATGGGAGTGGTAGTCACAGATATTGGTCACCCCCACAACTGTCCCATCAACACCACCCTGAACCATGCGCACATCACAGGGAGTGGAAAACAACTGACAAGATGGCTGACACTGGCTACTGCTGTGGGGAGCACAAGGCCCTGCTGGCAACTGTGCACCAACCAATAGCAGGACACCACTGACTGACATCCTGAAAGACAACTTGCACTCCCTGCAATGGAAGCACGGTCCATGGTGGGATATCTGGCTGGGTGGGAAGGAGGACTCACAGCACTGACCATAGTCACAAGCACCTCCCCTCACACACCCCCTCAACACATACTCCACAGAAGCCACCTGGCGGAATGCAATGCTCACATCCTAACTCAAGGTCCCACAAAGAACCACCACCCTGGGTCATGCTGTGTGAAGCACAGGGACACTCCTGGGACATTTAGCCAAACAACTGCCCGGACAATACTCCCAGCCATCCTGTCAGCACAGGCAGCCCACCCCACAGGGAAGCAGAGTCAAAAGGAAGGAAGTATGGGCATGCTGGGAAGTGGGGTGGAGGCAATAGCATGATGGGAGTGGTAGGCACAGATATTGGTCACCCCCACAACTGTCCCATCAACACCACCCTGAACCATGCGCACATCACAGGGAGTGGAAAACAACTGACAAGATGGCTGACACTGGGCACTGCTGTGGGGAGCACAAGGCCCTGCTGGCAACTGTGCACCAACCAACAGCAGGACACCACTGACTGACATCCTGAAAGACAACTTGCACTCCCTGCAATGGAAGCACGGTCCATGGTGGGATATCTGGCTGGGTGGGAAGGAGGAGCGGATGACAACCAAATGCAACCAATGCAGACCATGTACACACCCCAACATTCACATAGAAATACCCAAATAATGCAGGACAATGTGCTACACCAATATCAACCCCTGACTGTGACAACTTAGGACAATGCATTGTACAGGGCCACATCCAGAGGCACAGTCATAACTGTCAGGTGTGTCAACCATTGATGCCTGCAGAAACATAACATACATTGTGTGTGTCTCCCAAAAACAGGTGATGATGGGGACACAGCAGCAGATGCTGAGGAGTCCTCGTCCCAGGCTCAAGAGGATATGGAGCTCACTGGTGTGGAACAGCCTCTGCCCTCCTCGGATGAAGAAGACTTACCTGGCACCTCCGGAGCAAGTCATCATGCAGCACCAGCAGGACCACCAGCTGCACCCCCTGCACCCACCCTTCCAACGACTGTCAACACACATACCACCCCTGCCGACACGGACAGACCAAGGAGCAGCACCACCACCAGCACAGGGACCCTGGACCAACGTGGGGCCATGGACACCACCACCACCAACAACCCACAAGGTGGCCCAGGGTCACCTGTGCCTGCCACCTCAGGTACTGCACGTGTCGCCAGGGGTGGTGGGAGGGGTGGGAGACATAGGTCGCTGCTCACAGAGGGGTCTGGACTGCATGATGACCCACAACTGGCACGCATAGCCGATGCGTACCAGTCCAGCACCGGAGAGTTCAGCCAGGTAGTGGGGCTCCTCAGGGACATTAAACAGCAGCAGGCTGCCCATCATGCCCGCTTGGACTCACACATGTCCCGCGTGGAGTCCAAGTGGGACACACTGCAAGAGATGACGGCGATGCATAGGGACATATTACAATGCCTCCGCCAGATGAGCAGCAACCAGTCAACACCTCCCTGTGTGCCCACAACATCTGGTGCTGATACAACTGCAACTGCCACAGGGAGGCAGGATGACTCTGGCGGAGAGTCCCCTGCACCGCAGCAGCCTGCACTTGAGGGTCCCCCCCCAAAGAAGAGGGGCCGTCCGAGGAGGGGCAAGTGAGAGGCCGATGGCCATGTGCAACCCCCAGGAAGCCAAAACCTGTTCTGGAGAATAACCTTTGTGCGCAAACTGTTCACCCTGTTGACTGCAACACAACTCTCCCACATGACATGGGGAGCTCAAGTTGGACCAATGTCTCTGATTACTGTGGACTTTACTCTGGACATTTCTGCTACCAGGACTTCCAAATTATCTAGGAACTTTGGATCACAATCACAATGTACAGCACCCAACAACCTGTGCACTATACTCACACATGTATGTCAATAAACTCACTTATACACCATACTTGCCTCTGTTGTGATTCCTATGTTGTCTCAGAAGTTGCGATGATGATCGGGGAAATGACACTGTGCATGCTAACTGCTACAGCAAGTACAACACCGGCATGTGAGTCATGGCGACTTCACACATATGGGGGAGGCACACCACCAGGGCTACTCAACACATACACACCATGGACATCTGACTCATCGCCTACACTGGTGTTGCCAGGAAATACGTTGCATTGCACAGACCCAACACCTATTCACAGTCTGTGTTAACTAGCCCACTGGTGCAGTAAGCAAATGTCAGTCAGATGTGTGACCACAGACAACGCACATCACAAAGTGTAGCACAGGTTTATTACACATTTGCAACATGTTGTAACCACCACAGATGCAAGATAATCCCACCTGGCAGCGGGCACATAGTCAACAAGTGTAGAAGGAAGGAAGTCCATGGGTGTGGTGCACATCACCTGTAGGGACACAACAGCTACCACCCGGGAAGTCGAATCACGGTGTTGGGGATCACAGTTGACCAAACGACTCTGAAAGTACCCTGTGAAGGACAGAAATGACACACAGTCAAAAGTACTGAAGAACAGGACAGAACTGCAATACTCATGCACAATACATATTACAAGATACCCACCCAGAACCAAGTTAGCATGTCAACACTGTTGGGGAGTACAGACTACCTGCAAGGACACATCGCTACACGCATACAGACATGTAGCCCATGGACACACTCAAACAGCACCAGAGCACCACCAACACATATCATGCAAACTCACATCATTGACATGCCATCTCTGGATACTCACATTCAGCTGAAGAAGTTGGTGATGAGCTGTGTGCGGACATCACCCTCAACATCATCATCATCATCATCACTGGCATCGTGGTCCAGGCCAGGATCCTCCACAGGTGGCGGACGTTGGTCATCGTCATCCAGGATGAGAGGCAACTCCTTCCGCACTGCCAGGTTGTGGAGCATGCAGCAGGCGATGATAATCTTGCACACCTTTGCTGGGGCATATGGGAGGGACCCTCCTGTCTTGTCGAGGCAGCGGAAGCGGCTCTTCAGGAGACCAAATGTCCGCTCAATCACTCTCCTGGTCCGACCATGTGCCTCATTGTAGCGCATCTGGGCTGGTGTCACAGGGTTCCTGAGGGGCGTCAGCAACCACGGCATGTTGGGGTATCCAGAGTCACCTACATACAGACAATTGCACATTAGCAGAGTTGGAAAAGAGGGTGGAACACTACATAGCAGAACACACACAATGGTACAAAGTCAGTACACACCTACAAGCCAGGCACGCTGGTTCCGCATCTGTGCCATCATCCTCGGGATGCGACTACTCCTCATCACGTAGGCATCGTGTGCAGAACCAGGGAAACGGGCACACACGTGTGTGATGCTCATATCTGCAAGACAGACCACCAGTGCATTGACCGAGTGGTAGTGTTTGCGGTTACGGTAGGCCTGCTCTTGGGCCTGTGGTGGTACCAACGCCACATGTGTCCCATCAATGGAGCCAATGACATGCGGCATCCTCCCCAGGGCATAGAAGTCACTCTTCACGCCAGTGAGTCATTGGAGTCTAGGGAAATAGATGTACTGGTTCAGGTATATCAACATAGCCTCCAAAACATCCCGGAGCACACGGCTGAACATGGTCTGTGACATCCCACCAGCAGTCACCAGAGTGTGTTGAAAGGTACCAGTGGCAAAGAAGTGTAGGGCTGCCATCACCTTCTCCTTGGGGGTCAGCGCTGTAGGGTACGGACGGCCAGGTTGCAAATGTGGTGCCAAGCGCACTGCCAAATCCTCAATCAGCTGCCTGGTGAAGCGGTACCGTCGGATGCTGTCACGTTCCACCATCGTTGCCAGGTCAGGGAATGGTCTATGGACAGCTGGTGCCCTGCAGTGCATAGGTGAAGAAAGCAAGATTATCAGTCACCCCACATATGTGGCATTGAACACACTCAACATCACATGATACATCATAATGAGGCACAAGTACATGATGTGTGCAGTTCCGTACGGATATGTATGGCACATACATGGCCAATATCTAACATCACAGTCCAACAAGTGGCATCAATAAGTCCCAGGTCATGCCATTGGATACCATGAGGCCGTGTCCCAGTACCCATCTCCTGCTGCCAAATAACAAACACACGCCACAGTGACATGTGAGGACTGATGTGCCCCAGGCATCACAGCTCAACGACAGGTAGATTCCCAGGGACCCTGTATTGCCACATGGACACTGGCATGACATGGTGTATCATGTATACACCACAGCAAAACAACCATGAGCCCCACAGGTAGTGGTCCGTGTTGCCTCGGCAGGACAGACATGGACGTCTGTGACACACACACGCACAACATCAAAGTCCATGCACAAACAACGTGGATGTGGAGACTGCCTCCCATTGTGCACATGAAATCAGAGACATTGTAATCACAACATGCACACAGACTGTGGAGGACCATCAACATTGTGCCAATGGGTCACCCTGGGTTGAACATAACGTCCCACATGGGACTCAGGGGGTATGTGACATGACATACACATACACCACCGTGAACTGTGACCATGCCACATGCTCAGATATGAACAGTTGCACATCACAGTGGTCATGTACACGAAACACCAAGGATTCTGTCCCCATAAACACGTGCACAGCCTGGGGGTGGCTGCCCCCAAGTGACACCCACAGAACAACATGTTCACCCCCATACACAGAATAGGTAATGCAGCCTTACATGCCCTAGGATACAGTTTGGACAGGCTGTGGTGTTGTAGGTGTGCCCCTCACTGCCTGGGAAGTATATGTGGCTGGCATATGTTCACCTGTGACAGGCATGGTGACATATGCCAGTGACTTGTACAGGGATGCGTTGGACAGCAAGGGACAGATCAGTGTGCACACATTGGCCATTGCATTCAATGTGCGCTGGTACGCGTTGTATTGGCAATACGCCTTGGACAGCAATGGACCGATCAGTGCGCACACATTGGCCATTGCATTCAATGTGCACTGGTACGCGTTGTATTGGCAATACGCCTTGGACAGCAATGGACCGATCAGTGCGCACACATTGGCCATTGCATTCAATGTGCGCTGGTACGCGTTGTATTGGCAATACGCCTTGGACAGCAATGGACCGATCAGTGCGCACACATTGGCCATTGCATTCAATGTGTGCTGGTACGCGTTGTATTGGCAATACGCCTTGGACAGCAATGGACCGATCAGTGCGCACACATTGGCCATTGCATTCAATGTGCGCTGGTACGCGTTGTATTGGCAATACGCCTTGGACAGCAATGGACCGATCAGTGCGCACACATTGGCCATTGCATTCAATGTGCGCTGGTACGCGTTGTATTGGCAATACGTCTTGGACAGCAATGGACCGATCAGTGCGCACACATTGGCCATTGCATTCAATGTGCGCTGGTACGCGTTGTATTGGCAATACGCCTTGGACAGCAATGGACCGATCAGTGCGCACACATTGGCCATTGCATTCAATGTGCGCTGGTACGCGTTGTATCCCATGTACGCGTTGAACAGCAATGGTCCGATCGGTGTGCCCGGCCGGCCCATTGCATTCAATGTGTGCGGGTACGCGTTGTATCCCATGTACGCGTTGAACAGCAATGGTCCGATCGGTGTGCCCGGCCGGCCCATTGCATTCAATGCGTGCGGGTACGCGTTGTATCCCATGTACGCGTTGAACAGCAATGGTCCGATCGGTGTGCCCGGCCGGCCCATTGCATTCAATGTGTGCGGGGACGCGTTGTATCCTATGTACGCGTTTAACAACAATGGTCCGATCGGTGTGCCCGGCCGGCCCATTGCATTCAATGTGTGCGGGTACGCGTTGTATCCCATGTACGCGTTGAACAGCAATGGTCCGATCGGTGTGCCCGGCCGGCCCATTGCATTCAATGTGTGCGGGTACGCGTTGTATCCCATGTACGCGTTGAACAGCAATGGTCCGATCGGTGTGCCCGGCCGGCCCATTGCATTCAATGTGTGCGGGTACGCGTTGTATCCCATGTACGCGTTGAACAGCAATGGTCCGATCGGTGTGCCCGGCCGGCCCATTGCATTCAATGTGTGCGGGTACGCGTTGTATCCCATGTACGCGTTGAACAGCAATGGTCCGATCGGTGTGCCCGGCCGGCCCATTGCATTCAATGTGTGCGGGTACGCGTTGTATCCTATGTACGCGTTGAACAGCAATGGTCCGATCGGTGTGCCCGGCCGGCCCATTGCATTCAATGTGTGCGGGTATGCGTTGTATCCTATGTACGCGTCCAACAGCAATGGTCCGATCGGTGCGCACCCATTGGCTATGGCCTGGCCTGTCAACGGACGCGTTTTCAAAATTTGAACGAGTCTGATGCTGTAAATTCAGTTGGTCACCCACAACAATGTTGCAATTTCATGGGTGTCACGAAGTTGAACATTTGAAGGATGCTGGGGGCGTGTGTAAGTGGTGCAATTCCATGGATTGGCCAGATTCAGATGATGCAAACGACTTGGACCTATCACTTTGGACACATGGGACAGTATCTGCCTCTGCAGCACACATATAATGCTGGCTGTTCCCCTGAGAGCTCACTTGCCTGCACTACATGCTCCAGGACGACATCTGCCACTACACTGCTGCTGTATCTGCACCCTCTGGATCCTGCAATGGCACGTACTGTGGAGAGAGCCCCAGCCTTCAGCACTGAGGAGAACCAGGCCCTGCTGGATGGCCTCCTTCCACAGTACAGCAAGCTGTATGGGAAAGCAGGGGAGCAGGTGAGTGTTCTGTCCACTGCCTTCCTAAATGTGCATGTTGTCTGACTAGCAAGGCTAACAGTCTGCACGCCACTGGCTAGCAGGCTCACTGAGTAGTTGTCACCCCCCATAGTGTGTAGTTACATGCACTGGACAGGTATAGTGCTGTGACAGTGCATTTAAACAAGGTTTTACTTCCCAGGCAATGATACCATGTAGTAACTGCTGGCATACTGTCCATAGCCATCGTTGCACTGCCTGTGTACATCATGTGCCCCTGTGATTGAGACATGTATATCCAACTGTGTAATGCACGGATATGTTGCATGTGTATTAATGGCATTCTCACTTTGTTATCCTCACAGGTTGATGCCCACCAGAAGCAGAAGATATGGCTGACCATCGTCCGGGCAGTGAGATCCATGGGGGTCTACAAGCGCCGGATCTGCAACTGCCAGAAGAGGTGGCAGGACCTTCGGGGCTGGACCCGGAGGATCGCACGGGTCCAGCTGAAGCTGTCGCCTCCTCGCAGGAGGGGCGGACACTGGACCCTGACCCCCCACATGCTGAGGATCCTGGCGGTGGTCTTCCCTGATCTGGATGGGCAGCTGAAGGCCAGAGAGCAGCAAGGAGGGGGTGAGTCCATGTCTGCATTGTGAACTATGTCTGCCATGCTATGTGCCCTCCTCTGGCCTGGTTAAACTTCCACAGTACATCAGTCTTGTGGTCCAGGACCCATGTCCCTCTATTGTGCACTGCCCACTCCTCATCTGATACCCAGGTGTGGCCCTTACAGTCAGGGTATTGTGTCACTTGGGTACTGTGTCCTTGCAGTTTGCTTGACTCAAGGTGGGGGACAGCATCTGTTTCCCTGACTCTGTGGTGGGCATCATGGGTGGGTCCATTGCTTACACATTGCCTGTGTTCTGACATGTGTTCTGCGTGTCATTTTGATATGTGGCCCAATTGCTGAGCTGATCCACCACATGTGCCTGGGGTATCTGGCACACACCCATGCTGCGGGTGGGAACAATGTTTGTGCCCCAGGAGTGTGTATATAACGTGTGTCACACATACTTAGCCAGCTGCCTACTGTCCAGGGCTCATCCCTCATTCATGTGGGACAGGACAGTCATGCCTACTCCAGGCCATACAATACACTCTGTACTCCCACTGCCGTGTATCAGCTGACACGTTTTGCTCAGTGATTTGTCCCCTCAGGTGTCTGCCTCTGTGTCAGTGTGCTGTGGCTTCGTTGTCAGGTCTGCTGGGGTGTTCCTCGGTTGGGGCTCCGCATGCCACCGGAGATGTGACCATAGGAGATGATACATGTGTGACACATAGGTGTTTGATCACCTGACCGTGCAGACTGGGGTATGCGAATATGAGGTTCAGTCAGCTGTTTCCCATTCACAGCCGATTGTGATGTGCTCAGGTGCAGAGGGTAGTGTTACAGGTCTCCCATATGTACAATGGGTATGACCTGGACAGATGAGGGTACAGATGATGTGGTGTGTGGGGGATGTACATGTGCACTTGTTCAGCTCCAGGACTTGCATTCCCCATGATCTACTATTGTGACACAGTGCAGAGTGTTGTTGTCTGGCTGCCCTGCCCATGTGACTGGAGACAGTGATGTATGACTTAGCAGGCATGGCTGTGCCATGGCATGTGACTTCCTATTAGTGATCCTGCAGGGGAGTGACATGTGCTACATGCACACCATTGTGGCAATGGCTATCAGGACATGGGTGCATCATGGTGTCTGTCACTGGTATGCATCACATGCATTTCCTATTTGACTCTGGGCATCCCTTTCATCCGGACACCTGCACTGACTCAGTGGCAAGAGTTGTGATGTGTGCATGTCCACATGCTTCACCGGGTTCTCTGCACTGTCCAAATACTGTGTAGGTGGTGCATGTGTCCACACTGGGGTATTGCCATCCCACAGACACTAGACAGATGGGTGCAAGGCCAGGTGGGATGTGAGTGCCATGGTTGACCATCAGACTGACAATTGACTTCTCCTGTTCTGTTTGTGCAGTTTTAGCAATGTTCAACTAAGGATGCCAGGGCTTGCTCTGTAATGTGCTTTACTTACTGTGGTGTGTGCGTTCGGTGCAGGTGACTGATGTCTGTCTGTTTCCCTATTGATTGCAGATACATCCACGGCCACAGGAGGGGACAGCTCCATGGACCAGGAGGAGCCGCAGAGCCAGACTGGGTCAGCAGCCGAGGAGTGGTCGGAGGGACCCAGTGGCACGGAGGGCGAGGGGAGCCACACCGAGGAGTCCTCAGCACCATCCACCTCAGCTGAGGACCAGAGCAACTCGGACGATGACTCCCTTATGGAGGCGTGTGTCAGCAGCCACCACACCCCAGCTAGTTTTGCTGTCCCCGCCACCACCACCACCACCACCGCCCTCCCGTCGGCTCCCATTCCCGAGGTCCATGGAGGCTCCCATGTTCGGGAGCGTGTCTCCTTCGGGCCAGGCACCGCACCCCCTGCCCCTGTGTCCCCTGCTGCCCTGAGTGAGGAGTCTGTGTACCTCCTCCGCCAGCTCCATGTAGGACAGACAGTGATGCTGAGTGTCCTCCATGCACACACCAGTCTGTTGACTCAGCTGGTGTCATTCATGGAGGGCATCTCATCAGGCATGTCTGACCTACAGAGGGGCAATAGGTCCATGGACTCCTCCCTGACAGCAGCAGTGTCCCTCCTCTGACAGTCCCTCACCCCTCCTGCCTCTGCCCCATCCACACTCCCCAGCACCTTACCCATCCCAAGCACACACACACTGGCACAGGCACACACCAGCACAGACACATGCAGCACACGGACACACATGCCACAAACAAGACGCACACGCACGCACCGTCAGGGGACTGCAACCACACTCACAGGGGATGGGGCACAGGCACAAACACATGCATCCACAAGCACTGCGCAGTCCTCAGTTGCCTCTCCCTCCAAAGACCCCTCCCTTGCCTCACCTGCAACCCCAAACAGCGGCTCTTCCTCTGTGACCTTGGCCTCTTCCCCTCCGACCCAGCTGATCCAGCATTCAGGGGGAAGAGGAAGCCCACCCACACGGAGCGGAGTGCCCCTGGCCCCCGGACACCATTCCCCAGGCGCAGACCGACTGAGGCCCCCACCCGCAAGTCCCCCCGGTCCCGGAAGAGCAAGACCCCGCCACCGCCCTGCAGCTCAGGCACCAAGTCTCCTTCCTCCATCCCTCAGGCCCCCACTCCACAGGTGCCCCCACCACACCCTGCCCCAGGTTCCCCCACCCACAGATACACCATCCCCAGAAGGGTCAGGCCTTCTCCCCCTGCCACTTGCTCTTCCGGCCCCACACCCCCGCTGCGCTTGTCTGTACCACTGATGTGGTGAGGGTGTCCTCCCCTCTGTCCTGCCCACCTTACCTGATCCCCATTCTCCTGCCCTGGAGGTGGGCACTGCAGTGGAGTCCACTATCACCCTGTCTGACTTGGGCGCTGCAGTGGCGGACCTGTCCACTCCATCTGCAGGGTCCACTGCAGTTGTGCCGGCACCCACAACATCTGAGTCATGCCCCCCAGTTGTGCCGACACACACCATGTCAGACACCTCCACTGCAGTTGTCAGTGGCTCTCCAGCACCCACCACCCCTTCCCTGCCTCCTCCTGGTGAGCCCTGATCCTGTCCCTGCGGTGCCTGACCTGCCCCCCGTATGCCCCTCCTAGGGGATTGTCCCCGGTTGTGATCAGTGCAGGCATGCGTAGGGTTACATCTGCCACTGTCACCCTGTATAGACTTCCTTGATGGACTGGCCATTGGCCTTTGTTGATACCTTGCAGTTCTTCCAAGTTTTGAACCCACATGCTGAATAAAGCAACTTTCTGTTCTCTAGTGGTTTTGCTTCTGATGTACATGATGTTGATGATGCTAACCGTGCCCTTGCTGCAGTGATGGTGATTTTTGGACTCATGAAAATGAAGTGTTACTGTGCATGAACCCATGTGTTCCAGGGGGACTGTGTCCTATCCTGTGGTGAATCCATGTCGTCCTTAGCAGCATCTGAGGGTGTCATGTATTCAATATTTGGCAATGGGATTTCCTACTTACATTAGCAATGTCACATCTGTGGGTTCCACCCATGCACATCTGTTGTGTTTGCCATTGTTCAATTAGTCTAGTTCCCTGACCGTGTGGCCATCTCCACTGGACATGCAGGTTTGGGCATCAATGGGGAAGGACTCTTCTGTGTTGTCAGTGCAACTTGCTATACATGTGTGTTGGATCTGTGCTGTTGATTTCGTTGACATTCCCATGACCAGGCTGATGTGACGGGAGCCTTCATTTGGTGCTAATTGTTGACTGTGTGACCAAGTGTTCTGCTGACATGATGGAGCCCTACTGATACGACATATGGCACAGCTTTCCTCACACAGGAGTGGAGTCCCCTCATGGCAGTGTGTACTCCTGTGACATCTCGTGCACCCAAGGTGTGTGTTGTATGAGCATGTGTGTGTGTTCACTTCCATGTTGCTGTGCATGCTGGGATCCCTAGTGATGTTCCTGTTTGTGATGCTTGCTGAGTTGAGCTATGTTCCCCCAAAGTCTTCTCCATGGGTTCTCTGTGATGTGGGTGCATGGCACATTACTGGTCATCAGGGTGTCACCCATAGGTGTGTTTGCTGTCAGGGCTGAGTTTGTGGGCAGACGCTGATGTGTCACAGTCCGGATTCCCCTTTGCACTTGTTGTTTACACCTGTCATGTGATTTCTGGTTTGTGTTAGCTTTCATTGGTTGTGACATGTTGTGTGTGTGACTGCTGGCACTCCTCAGGGCTGCAATGTTGGTAGTTGTCTATGTGTGTTCTTTGTGGGTGACCTTGGCTTCTTCATAGGTGTGTGACTGTGGCTGGGATCCCATTGGTTGGTGTGGTATTGCTGTCATGTCCATGTACAGCGTAGTGTGCAGTGTGTCAGACATTCAGGAGTCTGGTAGAGTGGCCATGTGTGATGTGTTCCTGCACCTTGGTTCCCACCACCCCCCCTGGGATTGTTATGGGTGCATGTGCAATGTCGCCAGTGCATGTGAGCTTCACTGCTGCACATTGTTGGAGGTCGAGGTGTGTGGTGTTGAGTGTGTGCAGATGAGAGTTGTTGCCTGGCTAGACCCCTGCCTCCATGTTGGCCTTGGCTGACAGGCCGTGCTGGTTGATTTGTGCTTGTGTAGGTGTGATGGTAGTTTGTTGCTCAGGACACATGACTGTGGTTCACAGTGTGAACGACATCTAGCTTTGTCATCACAGTGGGATTGTAATGCAGCCCAGGGTCACCACATTGTGGGGGCCCTGGGTGTGGTGCTGTGGTGTCTGTGTGTCTTGCTGTGTCAGTTGCTGTTCCTACATGCTTGTGTGACATGTGTGATTTGTGCTCCCTCTCATCTGACAATGCCTGATTGCCCACATAGGGGATTTGGATCCATGAGTTACCTTTGTGTGGCACTGTATGCACATCTGTGTAATTGGTATTCAGGCCTCCTCATGTGTTGTGTGGTTGCCTGGGGACACTGGTACCCCCCCTCACCTGTTGTGTTTGATGTGCAGTGTGGGTCTGCCTGTTTGTGTATGTGCATCGGCACCACTGCATTGGCATATCTTAGGTGTGCCATTGGCTGTATGTTGTTTGGTGTGTTTGCCCTGCTGTCCCTGGGACTCCTAGGTCATCAGTCAGCACAATGATAATTGTGTGTGTGTCCCATTGCTGCCATGGTATGGTATCTGTTCACCTCCCTTCTACAGTCTCCACTGGATATCTGAATTTGTGTGCCAATTGGTGCAAATATGTGGGTCTGCATTCTGATAGTCACTTCTGTCATTGAGTCATTGATGAATGTTGACAGTGTCAGCCCCCATGGGTGATGTTTGTCTGCACATGGCCAAAGGTATGTCTTGTTTGCACTGCACTGTTTGCCTCCCCCATTCTATGTTGCTATGGGACACAAGCACTACTTTGCCACTGATGTGTTTGTTGTTCTGTGACCAGGAATAATCCATGCAGTTTGGCAGTTGCAGCTTATTCTTTGTCAACACATACATTTTGGTCACTGTGATGATGGGGGTTTGGACCCCATTGCCACAATGTTCAATATGAGCTTCAGCTATGGACCCCACACTCACATTTTGGTCACTGTGATGATGGGGGTCTGGACCCCACTGCCACAATGTTCAATATGTGCTTCAGCTATGGACCCCACACTCACATTTTGGTCACTGTGATGATGGGGGTTTGGACCCCATTGCCACAATGGTCATGGCCTGCTTGCATTGTGGGTGCCACACACATTTATGTGTGGCACTTGTGATAGGGGGTCACATTGTATGTCCACAGTCCTGTTCAGTGTTGTAGGCATTTGACACAGTCTACACACGCTTGTCATGGTGTTGGGGGGTGTCTTTGTGTTGCATTCTTTCTGCTGGTGTGTGCTTCTTGTGGCATGTATTTGCCATCCTGTGAGTGGGGGTGGTAGTAGTAGGCATCCAGCCCCCCATGGGTAGAGGTGGTAGTAGTGGTAGGCACCTGGCACCCCCTGGGTAGAGGTGGCAGTAGTGGTAGGCACCTGGCACCCCCATGGGTAGAGGTGGTAGTAGTGACAGGCATCCAGCCCCACATGGGTAGAGGTGGTAGTAGTGGTAGGTACCTGGCACCCCCCTGGGTAGAGGTGGTAGTAGTGGTAGGCACCTGGCACCCCCTGGGTAAGGGTGGTAGTAGTGGTAGGCACCTGGCACCCCCTGGGTAGAGGTGCGAGTAGTGTTAGGCACCTGGCACCCCTGGGTAGAGGTGGTAGTAGTGGTAGGCACCTGGCACCCCCTGGGTAGAGGTGGCAGTAGTGGTAGGCACCTGGCACCCCCATGGGTAGAGGTGGTAGTAGTGGTAGGCACCTGGCACCCCCATGGGTAGAGGTGGTAGTAGTGACAGGCATCCAGCCCCCCATGGGTAGAGGTGGTAGTAGTGGTAGGCACCTGGCACCCCTGGGTAGAGGTGGCAGTAGTGGTAGGCACCTGGCACCCCCATGGGTAGAGGTGGTAGTAGTGACAGGCATCCAGCCCCCCATGGGTAGAGGTGGTAGTAGTGGTAGGCACCTGGCACCCCCTGGGTAGAGGTGGCAGTAGTGGTAGGCACCTGGCACCCCCATGGGTAGAGGTGGTAGTAGTGACAGGCATCCAGCCCCCCATGGGTAGAGGTGGTAGTAGTGGTAGGCACCTGGCACCCCCTGGGTAGAGGTGGCAGTAGTGGTAGGCACCTGTCACCCCCATGGGTAGAGGTGGTAGTGGTGACAGGCATCCAGCCCCCACGGGTAGAGGTGGTAGTAGTGGTAGGCACCTGGCACCCCCATGGGTAGAGGTGACAGTAGTGGTAGGCACCTGGCACCCCCTGGGTAGAGGTGGTAGTAGTGGTAGGCACCTGGCACCCCCTGGGTAGAGGTGGCAGTAGTGGTAGGCACCTGGCACCCCCATGGGTAGAGGTGGTAGTAGTGGTAGGCACCTGGCACCCCCATGGGTAGAGGTGGTAGTAGTGACAGGCATCCAGCCCCCCATGGGTAGAGGTGGTAGTAGTGGTAGGCACCTGGCACCCCCTGGGTAGAGGTGGCAGTAGTGGTAGGCACCTGGCACCCCCATGGGTAGAGGTGGTAGTAGTGACAGGCATCCAGCCCCCCATGGGTAGAGGTGGTAGTAGTGGTAGGCACCTGGCACCCCCTGGGTAGAGGTGGTAGTAGTGGTAGGCACCTGGCACCCCCTGGGTAAGGGTGGTAGTAGTGGTAGGCACCTGGCACCCCCTGGGTAAGGGTGGTAGTAGTGGTAGGCACCTGGCACCCCCTGGGTAGAGGTGGCAGTAGTGGTAGGCACCTGGCACCCCCTGGGTAGAGGTGGTAGTAGTGACAGGCATCCAGCCCCCCATGGGTAGGAGGTGGTAGTAGTGGTAGGCACCTGGCACCCCTGGGTAGAGGTGGTAGTAGTGGTAGGCATCCAGCCCCCCATGGGTAGAGGTGGTAGTAGTGGTAGGCACCTGGCACCCCCTGGGTAGAGGTGGCAGTAGTGGTAGGCACCTGGCACCCCCTGGGTAGAGGTGGTAGTAGTGGTAGGCACCTGGCACCCCCTGGGTAGAGGTGGCAGTAGTGGTAGGCACCTGGCACCCCCATGGGTAGAGGTGGTAGTGGTGACAGGCATCCAGCCCCCCATGGGTAGAGGTGGTAGTAGTGGTAGGCACCTGGCACCCCCTGGGTAGAGGTGGTAGTAGTGGTAGGCACCTGGCACCCCCTGGGTAGAGGTGGTAGTAGTGGTAGGCACCCCCTGGGTAGAGGTGGTAGTGGTGGTAGGCACCTGGCACCCCCATGGGTAGAGGTGGCAGTAGTGGTAGGCACCTGGCACCCCTGGGTAGAGGTGGTAGTAGTGGTAGGCACCTGGCACCCCTGGGTAGAGGTGGCAGTAGTGGTAGGCACCTGGCACCCCCATGGGTAGAGGTGGTAGTAGTGGTAGGCACCTGGCACCCCCATGGGTAGAGGTGGCAGTAGTGGTAGGCACCTGGCACCCCCTGGGTAGAGGTGGTAGTAGTGACAGGCATCCAGCCCCCATGGGTAGAGGTGGTAGTAGTGGTAGGCACCTGGCACCCCTGGGTAGAGGTGGTAGTAGTGGTAGGCATCCAGCCCCCATGGGTAGAGGTGGTAGTAGTGGTAGGCACCTGGCACCCCCTGGGTAGAGGTGGCAGTAGTGGTAGGCACCTGGCACCCCTGGGTAGAGGTGGTAGTAGTGGTAGGCACCTGGCACCCCCTGGGTAGAGGTGGCAGTAGTGGTAGGCACCTGGCACCCCCATGGGTAGAGGTGGTAGTGGTGACAGGCATTCAGCCCCCCATGGGTAGAGGTGGTAGTAGTGGTAGGCACCTGGCACCCCCTGGGTAGAGGTGGTAGTAGTGGTAGGCACCTGGTACCCCCTGGGTAGAGGTGGTAGTAGTGGTAGGCACCCCCTGGGTAGAGGTGGTAGTAGTGGTAGGCACCTGGCACCCCCATGGGTAGAGGTGGCAGTAGTGGTAGGCACCTGGCACCCCCTGGGTAGAGGTGGTAGTAGTGGTAGGCACCTGGCACCCCTGGGTAGAGGTGGCAGTAGTGGTAGGCACCTGGCACCCCCATGGGTAGAGGTGGTAGTAGTGGTAGGCACCTGGCACCCCCTGGGTAGAGGTGGCAGTAGTGGTAGGCACCTGGCACCCCCATGGGTAGAGGTGGTAGTAGTGGTAGGCACTTGGCACCCCCATGGGTAGAGGTGGCAGTAGTGGTAGGCACCTGGCACCCCTTGGGTAGAGGTGGTAGTAGTGGTAGGCACCTGGCACCCCCATGGGTAGAGGTGGTAGTAGTGGTAGGCACCTTGCACCCCCTGGGTAAGGGTGGTAGTAGTGGTAGGCACCTGGCACCCCCTGGGTAGAGGTGGCAGTGGTGGTAGGCACCTGGCACCCCTGGGTAGAGGTGGCAGTAGTGGTAGGCACCTGGCACCCCCATGGGTAGAGGTGGTAGTAGTGACAGGCATCCAGCCCCCCATGGGTAGAGGTGGTAGTAGTGGTAGGCACCTGGCACCCCTGGGTAGAGGTGGCAGTAGTGGTAGGCACCTGGCACCCCCATGGGTAGAGGTGGTAGTAGTGACAGGCATCCAGCCCCCCATGGGTAGAGGTGGTAGTAGTGGTAGGCACCTGGCACCCCCTGGGTAGAGGTGGCAGTAGTGGTAGGCACCTGGCACCCCTGGGTAGAGGTGGTAGTAGTGACAGGCATCCAGCCCCCATGGGTAGAGGTGGTAGTAGTGGTAGGCACCTGGCACCCCCTGGGTAGAGGTGGCAGTAGTGGTAGGCACCTGGCACCCCCATGGGTAGAGGTGGTAGTGGTGACAGGCATCCAGCCCCCCATGGGTAGAGGTTGTAGTAGTGGTAGGCACCTGGCACACCCTGGGTAGAGGTGGTAGTAGTGGTAGGCACCTGGCACCCCCTGGGTAGAGGTGGTAGTAGTGGTAGGCACCTGGCACCCCCTGGGTAGAGGTGGTAGTAGTGGTAGGCACCTGGCACCCCCATGGGTAGAGGTGGCAGTAGTGGTAGGCACCTGGCACCCCTGGGTAGAGGTGGTAGTAGTGGTAGGCACCTGGCACCCCTGGGTAGAGGTGGCAGTAGTGGTAGGCACCTGGCACCCCCATGGGTAGAGGTGGTAGTAGTGGTAGGCACCTGGCACCCCCTGGGTAGAGGTGGCAGTAGTGGTAGGCACCTGGCACCCCCATGGGTAGAGGTGGTAGTGGTGACAGGCATTCAGCCCCCCATGGGTAGAGGTGGTAGTAGTGACAGGCATTCAGACCCCCATGGGTAGAGGTGGTAGTGGTGACAGGCATTCAGCCCCCCATGGGTAGAGGTGGTAGTAGTGGTAGGCACCTGGCACCCCCTGGGTAGAGGTGGTAGTAGTGGTAGGCACCTGGCACCCCTGGGTAGAGGTGGTAGTAGTGGTAGGCACCCCCTGGGTAGAGGTGTAGTAGTGGTAGGCACCTGGCACCCCCATGGGTAGAGGTGGCAGTAGTGGTAGGCACCTGGCACCCCTGGGTAGAGGTGGTAGTAGTGGTAGGCACCTGGCACCCCTGGGTAGAGGTGGCAGTAGTGGTAGGCACCTGGCACCCCCATGGGTAGAGGTGGTAGTAGTGGTAGGCACCTGGCACCCCCTGGGTAGAGGTGGCAGTAGTGGTAGGCACCTGGCACCCCCATGGGTAGAGGTGGTAGTAGTGGTAGGCACTTGGCACCCCCATGGGTAGAGGTGGCAGTAGTGGTAGGCACCTGGCACCCCTTGGGTAGAGGTGGTAGTAGTGGTAGGCACCTGGCACCCCCATGGGTAGAGGTGGTAGTAGTGGTAGGCACCTTGCACCCCTGGGTAAGGGTGGTAGTAGTGGTAGGCACCTGGCACCCCTGGGTAGAGGTGGCAGTGGTGGTAGGCACCTGGCACCCCTGGGTAGAGGTGGCAGTAGTGGTAGGCACCTGGCACCCCCATGGGTAGAGGTGGTAGTAGTGACAGGCATCCAGCCCCCCATGGGTAGAGTTGGTAGTAGTGGTAGGCACCTGGCACCCCCTGGGTAGAGGTGGCAGTAGTGGTAGGCACCTGGCACCCCCATGGGTAGAGGTGGTAGTAGTGACAGGCATCCAGCCCCCCATGGGTAGAGGTGGTAGTAGTGGTAGGCACCTGGCACCCCCTGGGTAGAGGTGGCAGTAGTGGTAGGCACCTGGCACCCCCTGGGTAGAGGTGGTAGTAGTGACAGGCATCCAGCCCCCCATGGGTAGAGGTGGTAGTAGTGGTAGGCACCTGGCACCCCCTGGGTAGAGGTGGCAGTAGTGGTAGGCACCTGGCACCCCCATGGGTAGAGGTGGTAGTGGTGACAGGCATCCAGCCCCCATGGGTAGAGGTTGTAGTAGTGGTAGGCACCTGGCACACCCTGGGTAGAGGTGGTAGTAGTGGTAGGCACCTGGCACCCCTGGGTAGAGGTGGTAGTAGTGGTAGGCACCTGGCACCCCTGGGTAGAGGTGGTAGTAGTGGTGGGCACCTGGCACCCCCATGGGTAGAGGTGGCAGTAGTGGTAGGCACCTGGCACCCCTGGGTAGAGGTGGTAGTAGTGGTAGGCACCTGGCACCCCCTGGGTAGAGGTGGCAGTAGTGGTAGGCACCTGGCACCCCCATGGGTAGAGGTGGTAGTAGTGGTAGGCACCTGGCACCCCCATGGGTAGAGGTGGCAGTAGTGGTAGGCACCTGGCACCCCTGGGTAGAGGTGGTAGTAGTGGTAGGCACCTAGCACCCCCATGGGTAGAGGTGGTAGTAGTGGTAGGCACCTGGCACCCCCTGGGCAAGGGTGGTAGTAGTGGTAGGCACCTGGCACCCCCTGGGTAGAGGTGGCAGTAGTGGTAGGCACCTGGCACCCCCTGGGTAGAGGTGGTAGTAGTGACAGGCATCCAGCCCCCATGGGTAGAGGTGGTAGTAGTGGTAGGCACCTGGCACCCCCATGGGTAGAGGTGGTAGTGGTGACAGGCATCCAGCCCCCCATGGGTAGAGGTGGTAGTAGTGGTAGGCACCTGGCACCCCCATGGGTAGAGGTGGTAGTAGTGGTAGGCACCTGGCACCCCCATGGGTAGAGGTGGCAGTAGTGGTAGGCACCTGGCACCCCCTGGGTAGAGGTGGCAGTAGTGGTAGGCACCTGGCACCCCCATGGGTAGAGGTGGTAGTAGTGACAGGCATCCAGCCCCCATGGGTAGAGGTGGTAGTAGTGGTAGGCACCTGGCACCCCTGGGTAGAGGTGGCAGTAGTGGTAGGCACCTGGCACCCCTGGGTAAGGGTGGTAGTAGTGACAGGCATCCGGGCCCCTATGTGTATATGTGGCATTGGTGATGGGCATCCCGCCCCTATGGTGCTGCTGTTTCTGGAGTAAGTAATTTCTGCATCCCTGTGTGTGTGTGTGAAATGTCGGGTACGTGTAGTTTGTGTTTGTGGTTGGTGTCTGACCTACCTTCTGCGCCGTACGCGGAACGATGGGATTCATTGTTGGTTCGTCTCGTTCGTCTTCGTCGTTGCTTCGCCTCGTCCTCGTCGCTTGCGTGTTCGTCTCGTAGCCGTGGATCGTGTTGTGGCGCGAATCGGAGCTTATGTGCGCCTCTCCCGGATGCTTTGACGTGCCGTGCGTAGCGAGCGGGTTCGGCGCGTACGGGAAGCGCATCGTACTTGTCCGGCCGGACGGGGCTGCTTTTTGGCTTCCGGGCGACTCGTATCTGCGTTTACGGATCCGGCTCGGTCGGGGATCAGGACCTGGATTGGGTGAGTACGACTCGGTCGGAATCTGTGCTGTTGTGCGCATCGTACTTGTTCGTTCGGATTCATGTGCGGATCGGTCGGGAAACAGGCATACGCATGGCTTTTTTCCCGACCGAATGGCGTTCGGTGCGTCTCCGACCGAGATCAGAATCGACCCCTCAGTTGTGAAACTCCAGATAAAAGGGAATTTTTCTATTTAGCACTTCTGCAACTCTTCAAGCCTTGGCGTAGTGATATGGAATTAATTGGAGATTTTAAGTGCTATGAAGATTCTTTTAATGCATGTAAAGATAGGATTCAATGCACATTGTTGCCACCTTACCTACCAATGTTAAATGAAGAAATTGAACAAGAAACTACTATTGCAGCTGAAATAGCTAGAGACAGTTCTCAAGATAGTCAAAGTTCTGCTCCACTAAGTCAAGATCCACTAGGACAACCAATTCTTGAAAATGAAGCAGCACTAGCCATGAATGAAGTAGAAACGGCAATGCAACAAGAACAACAGGATATTATTAGGTTGGGAAACTTAGAAGAAAAACTAAATATTGAACAAAAAGAAAAATATCAGCAAGTGACACAACAGATACAGCATGGTTTACTGCATGAAAAAAAAGAATGCCAATGCATAAGATTTAAACCTATTCGAATGTACATCAGTGGGCAAGCTGGAACAGGAAAAAGTTCTTAATAACATTTTTGACCAGTTATCTACATAAAACCACTGAATCACATTTATCTTGTGTTGTAACCGCTCCAACTGGGTTAGCAGCACACAACATTAAAGGGATTACATTACATCGATTACTCATGCTACCAGTTGAACATGAGAATAAGTCGGAATATCACAAGCTATCTGGAGAAGCTTGTTATGAAGTTTCAAGAGTACTCAAGAAAATGAAACTTCTAATCATTGATGAGGTGAGCATGGTCTCAAACTTAATGCTTGCCTTTGTACATTTAAGAATGCAACAGATTTTAAAAACAGATTATGATGATCTATTTGGAGGAAAACATGTAATTCTATTTGGTGACCTACTACAACTTACTCCTGTAAAAGGACAACCTGTTTTTTAAACACTTCTCCATGAAGACACTAAGAAATCTTGGGAAAGTATTGGAAATGTCAACATTTGGTCTTTTTTTTTAAATAAAGAACTTATTAAGAATATGAGACAAGCAAGTGATGAACATTATGGAAACATTCTTTAAGAGATAAGAATTGGTGTTTTAACAAAACATGGAAAAGAAGCTTTACAAAGTCGGCTTTTAATAAACTTGTTTCCAAATGAAAACATAGCACCTGAAATAATATACAAAAAAATTGGAGAAAAGAAGTCTATAGTTTGCCTAATGCCTACACTGCAAGAGTGTTCTACATTCAATCAAGAACTTTTGAAATTGGAAAAACAACCAATACTGAAAATGGAAGCTATTGATAAAATGGAACATGAAGGAGTTACTATTCGTCTATCAGAGAAATTACAGTCAAAATTGGATTCTTTGGAAAAGTCGGTGTCTAAGACTGCAGGTTTAGAAAAGACTTTATATGTATGTGTGAACTGTCGGGTAATTTTACGGCGTAATTTGAATGTAGAAGAAGGCTTAGTAAATGGAGCAATGGGAAAAGTTGTTGATTTTATAAATGTTCAGAACAGAGATGGAATTGAATTTTTGAAGATTAAATTTGATCAGATTGAAGAGGAAACACAGATTGGACGTTGTAGAGTTCGTTTTTTGCTTGTAAAAGACTTGTATGTTCATAGAAAACTGTTTCCTCTTCCTTTAGCAAATGCTGTAACCATTCATAAATCTCAAGGTTTAAGTGTAGACAGTGCTTTGGTAAATATTAGAAGTGCAGTGTTTAAAGAAGGCATGGCATATGTTGCATTGTCTCGAGTAAGGACATTATCTGGTTTGTATTTGATGGATTTTGATGAGAAAAAGATTAGTGCTGAAATTGTGTAAGAGAGTACAATCGTTTAAGAAGACTTTATGCTCCTATCTTAGGTGAATATCCCGTATATGAGAAATGTATAGTGTGTCCAAAATGGAAATATGACAAATATTTCACAGAGATTCAAAAAAAGAATACAATTCAAGAGAATGATGAAACTGCAAAGAAAAAGAAAATGGACACAGTTGATGATATTGTAGGATACCAGTTAGAAAATAGTTCAGGTATCAACTGCTATGCTAATGTAATTGTGAATGTTGTGTGTTATCTAGAGGATCTTCATCATGAAATTATGGAAAATCGAGAAAAAAGATTCTGTTCTTTACTACATTATATTTTTCAAAAGTTGATAACTGATAGAACTAAAATCCATACTGCTTCTGGCATTCGGCATCTTTTGGATATATGTAATGGATCATTGAAATTTACATTGAATGTACAACAAGATGCACAAGAATTTCTTATGTTTATGCTTGCAGTATTGGAAGATGAAGGAATAGATATTGAAAATTTGTTTGGACTAAGTTACAGATGGGATCACAAATGTAAAGAGTGTTCATTTTCTTCTACCACTGAAATAGACACTGAACGATTCATATATTTGACAATACCAGATTGCAAATCAGTGTCTTTTAACAAGTTACTAAAAACAACTAATCAAGATATGACATGTTCTCATTTTAAATCAGAAATGTTGTCAACATTATTTATAGAAAGATTTGGACAATATGTCATTTTAATGCTACAACGTTGTAAAGCAGATGGAAGAAAATTGGAAAGCACAATTAAAATTTTTGTGGGAAGTCAAGTATCAATTTCAGGAAGAACTTTTAAAGCACTGGCTATTATTTTTCATGATGGACCTACTACAACATCTGGACACTATACAGTGTATTTAAAGTGCAATAAAGGATGGACAGATTGTAATGATGCCCATTTGGAATTCAAACGTCGGTTGCCTTATGAATTACCAAATTCATATCTGATATTTTTGATGCCAAAGTTTTGAAAACATCATTCGGCCTATTGGGAAGATGTGAACACGAATTAACGAGTTTATTTTGGATATTTTCAATGCAAATGGTTTTGGAAACATTATTCAGCCTATTGGGAAGATGTGAACAATTGCTGTTTGGATTATTGTTTGTGCTAATTCTTATTGCATTTGCAAAATTGGAGTTTGAAAGAAGTAGTTTATATATTTGATCTTTATATTATACGTGATGTAAATGAGAGTGTATATTTTACAAAATGTACTTCAGAGAAATAAATGATTTAATGTAGTTGAAGAATGTAATTTAGAAACTGTAGATAGGTAAACAGATAGTTGAACTTGTAAATATTTTCAACGCAGATTTGTTTGTTTTTTACAATCTCATTGATTGCATTTTTTCCCGCTGTTATAGGATGATCCACATTGAAATCACTGTGAATGGTGAAATTCAGTAGAATCTGAGAACAGCAAAAAAGGGAAACTGAATATGTTATGTAATTCTAAAATTATGTTGTGTTCTTAAAATTATAATAGTATATGTAATAACAGTTTTTCTTCTTTTTTTTTACAGAAAGTAATACTGAAGTTTGAAAAGATTTTAAATTCAGTTTACATCAAAACTACTGTAAAATAGTTTCACTGAGTTTTGTATCTTCTTTAATAAAGAAGGTAAGATGAAATAATGTAATAAGCATAATAATATGAACTAATGTTTACAGCCGCTTTTACTGCACTCATCCATTTTTTCAAACACTACCCATGCACTCATCTATACAGTTAGGCACTATTCCCACACTCTTGCCATCACCCATGCACTATCCATGCACTTTTCCAATCACCTAGCCTGTACCCATACAGTTATAATATCACTCAGACACTACCTATGTACTCCTCCAATCACCCACGCACTATCTGTACACTCATGCAATCAGCTAGACATTACCCGTACACTCTTCCCATTACCCAGGTAGTACCTATACACTTCTCCAACCCCTAAACATTACCCCTGCACTCATGCAATCACCCAGACACTACCCTTGCACTCTTTAAATCATCCAGGTAGTATCTATACAATGCTCTATTCACTCAGGCAGTACACATGCACTTATGAAATCACCCAGGCACTATTTATGCAGTCCTCCAATCACCCAGGCACTACTCCTGTACTCCTCCAATCACCCAGCCAGAACCCTTCAAGTTATAAAATCACTCAGGGGCCGATTCACAGAACTAATCTGAGATAAAATCCTAAACTTACTACTTTTGGTATTCACAGAAGGCATTTAGTAGTAGTAAAGTTAGGACTCCTAACTTTACTACTACTAAACTGAGATAAAATCCTAAACTTACTACTTTTGGTATTCACAGAAGGCATTTAGTAGTAGTAAAGTTAGGAGTCCTAACTTTACTACTACTAAATGCCTTCTGTGAATACCAAAAGTAGTAAGTTTAGGATTTTATCTCAGATTAGTTCTGTGAATCGGCCCCTCAGGCACTACCTATGCACTCCTCCAATCACCCAGGCACTACCCCTACACTGATGCAATCAGCAAGACATTACCCCTACACTCATGCAATTACCGAGGTATTACCTATGCATTCCTCTAATCCCCCAGACATTACGCCTGCACTCATGCAATCACTTAGGCATTAGCCATGCACTCCTCCAATGCCCCAGACATTACCCCTGCACTTATGCAATCACTTAGGCATTATACATGCACTCCGCCAATGACCCCAACATTACCCCTGCAGTCATGCAATTACCTAGCTATTACCCTTGCAGTGTTTCAATCACTCAGGCAGTACCCATGCATTTATAAAATCATGCAGGCACTACCTATGCACTCATGCGATCACACAGGCACTACTGATGCACTCATCAATGCATCTAGGCATTAGCCATGCACTCCTCCAATCAGCCATGCACTATCCATGTACTCCTTCAATCATCCAGTCACTACCCTTGCAGTCCTCCAATAACCCAGGCACTACCGCTGTACTCCTATAATTACTCAGGCAATACCCATACACTTATAAAAACATCCAGACACTATCTATGCACTCATGCAATCAAACAGGCACTACTGATGCACTCCTCGATGCACCTAGGAATTTCCCATGCACTCCTCTAATCATCCAGCCAGTACCCATGCACTTATAAAATCACCCAGGCACTACTTATAGACTTTTCCAATCACCCAGGCACTTCCACTACAGTCATGCAATGACCCAGACATTACTCTTGCACTCATGCAATCAGCCAGACATTACTCATGCACTCCTCCAATTACCCACACATGACCCCTGCACTCATGCAATCACTTAGGCATTACAAATGCACTCCTCCAATGACCCATACATTACCCCTGCACTCATGCAATCACCTAGCTATTACCCTTGCAGTCTTTCAATTGCTCAGGTAGTACCCATGCACTTATAAAATCATCCAGACACTATCTATGCACTCATGCAATCACACAGGCACTACTTATGCACTCCTCAATGCACCTAGGCATTACCCATGCATTCCTCCAATCAGCCATGCACTATCCATGTACTCCTTCAATCAGCCAGGCACTACTCTTGCACTTGTCCAATAACTCAAGCACTACCCCTGTACTGATATAATTACCCATCCAGTACCCATGCACTTATAAAATGATCCAGGCACTACCTATGCACTTATGCAATCACACAGGCCCTACTGATGCACTCCTTGATGCACCTAGACATTACCCATGCACTCTTACAATCGCCTAGGCATTACCTGTGTAGTCATGCAATCACTCAGGTAGTACACATGTACTTCTGCAATCACCAAGGCACTACTCATGCACTCATGCAATCACACATGCACTACCCATATACTTCTCCATATATTCCACTTGCCACAATTCATACACTTACAAATTTGTCTATTTTTAACCAAATAGGCGGTTCTGAAAAAACCCATTTTTTTTCTTCTTTTTTTGTTTAATATTTTCTTGGGTTTTTTTAACTCTTTTTTAAAAAATGTTGGTGTTTTTTTCCGATAAGAAAAAATAAACAGAACCGACAGTGAAAACGTTCAAATAAAACTTATGCAATTAGGAAGTCATTGCATAAAAAATAAAAAAATAATAACAATGGTGGTTCTTAATGGCAACCAGGATGGCATCCACTGAGATCTTCTTGCATTTAATACAACGCTGCTCCACTCTGGCAAAGTCAGGGATGATGTTTGGTAGAGCAGTTGTTGTGGAAGCAGATCAGGTGCTAGGTCCAGCAGCGTTCTCCTCAGTTGCCTGCTTTTGTTGCTCACGTCGCAGTTGTTCTCTTGCGAGACAATGAGGGTGCATTGTTTGCAAATGATTTAACATACTTGACATGCCGCAAGAATACTTCTTTTCTGATCCTCGTGAGAGGACCTTCTCACCAATGGAGCATGTCACATTACGGGCATTCACTTTTTTCTCCCCAGGTGGTATGGAGAAAAATGCCCAAACGATACTCTTGTACCTGGTCTTCACGAGTTCCTTCAAGACTTCTTCCTCTTCAGGTGGAACCTGCTGAGGTGCATTGCCAGCTGCCATTTTTAGATGGAAGAAAAAACACCAAAAAAAGGGAAAGAAGAGGAGCAAAAGACAACAGGTGTGTCTGCTGAGATGGACTTGGAAGAATGAAAAAAATGGGTGGGGTCCTTCAAGTTCTAGAATCAAAAGATTCTTAACCAAGGAAATTGTTTCTTTTGAAGTCACATGGGATTTGCGCACCCCGCACGCAATCAGCGCGCACCCAACGCGAACCCCGAAAAATATATTTAACAATAATATATCTTTATTACAATTACAAATATATGATATTTACAATTAGATAAAAAAACTCTTGGTATAATATACATATTAAAGTTATATACATATACTTTTAAAACTTAAAAATTTGCCATGGATTCGCGCTCCTGGCGCAACCCCCGGAATTACATACGTGACGCTACGCGGGGCCGAGAACCGCGCACCCTTCGCATACCGAACGCGCATCGTACACAGCTTAACCAATATGGCTGCAAACTTCTTGGATTCGCGCAGCCACCGAGACTGGTACACGATCGGTACGCGAATCCACTTTTTAAATAAATAAATAAATAAAAATATGTAAATTCATATTTTAGAAAAGAGAAAACATTACATTATTTTTATAAAAATTTAAAAATTAAGAAAAAGTATTTTTGGGACATTATACTTAGAAATTAGCATTTAAAAAACCTTTGAAATTCACAGAAAAAAACAAAGGTTTCAGGGACGTTATTGTTAGACATTAGCATTTAAAAAACCTTTGAAATTCACTGAAAAAACCATAGGTTTCAGGGACGTTATAGTTAGAAATTAGCATTTAAAAAACCTTTGAAATTCACTGAAAAAGCCATACGTTTCAGGGACGTTATAGTTAGAAATTAGCATTTAAAAAAACCTTTGAAATTCACTTAAAAAACCATAGGGTTCAGGGACATTATAGGTGGTTGGACATTTCACTCGTACAAAACCAGAGAAATTCAGCCGTTATAGTTAGTTCAGCTAACTATAACTCGTGCCCCCACAATGCACTGCTGTTGACGTCACATATTACATCACTCATGACATGGTCAGTGACATCACTCATGACATCACTGATGACATCTCAAATGACAAGCTCTGTGGCCCAAAAAATAAAACTGTACCAACAAGCTGAACACAAGCCAGCTTCCTTATGCACTCCTGCACAACAAAATGGAACAGTCACCTAGCAGTGAGCTACACAAACTACTATATGAAGAACATGATAATTGGCCAGGAGGAAAATACCTAACATTCCCAATTTTTATAACAACACTAATGTTTGGCTTACATTTACTTTAGGCTTCAAATGTAGCACAATAATACTAATAATAGCAAGGAAGCACAAAAAATAAACTAGACTGCATAAGTGAAGTTTTAGAATTACTACATGAACAACTGAAAGATCCATTTATGGTCACATGATAATGGAACCCAATGAACGAATACATAACAAATAGAATACATCAAAAGATAATAGTGTCATCACTTTATAAGAAGAAGTTGAATATAAAAAACACAACTTTGGCCCTCATTAGGATTAACCCTGGGCGTAGTTCGTGGAGTTTTGCTACGCGAAACTCCGCAAAGTTACAAAAAACTCAGCGAAGAAATAGATCTATAACGCGTGCAACAGCTACGCGAATGAGGTAGAGCCGCACAGTCCTAAATAGGCCTAAATAGGAGGTAGACGGACTGTGCGGCTCTACCCCATTCGCGTAGCTGTTGCACGCGTTACAGATCTATTTCTTCTGCATCATTTTGAAGATTATCCCCTGAACCGACGGGACGATTGAGTCCACGTTTGATCATTCGTACTGTACAGGCGGGAGCAGCAGCGCCGCCTGCACAACTGGCATTGACCTCGAGATCTACTCGCACCAACAACAGGACGAGTCTACAAGCATTTTATCGTCCTATATACAGTCATTCAAAAATACCTGTTCCATGCATCACATGTGTACTGAAGTGTGCAGCACACGTTCAATGCATGACATACTTCTAAAATAGGCCTAGGTATAGTATTTGTGTGGTAGAAGGCTGCATTCCAGTAAAAATACTATGCTAGATGCAGTGCACACTCACCCTTGCACCATGGTATGAGGCTGTGTGTTCGTTCAAGGCAGCCTTCAGGAGCTCCAGCCCAGGGATGACAGCAGCAGTAGACCAGTCCAAATAGATATTGCTCTGCACTGCTTCCCCCGTGTTTAACACTGCACAGTAAATGTGGCTGCTTTACTGCGTTGCGTGAAAAATTAGTAGATGTGCCATTAGATGTCCATATTAATTCCAAATTAGACTCTGGTAAATTCCCAAAACCAAAAGTGAAAGATAAGTTAATCCTTTCAATGAACGTAACACGTTTACCACATCATGCACACCAGTAACTGTAAAACGTTGTGGCCGCTTGTAACCCAATATTACTTGAGCTACATATGCAAAACAGGAAAAGATGAACGAGAATATATCTTATGTAAATGTGCAATGCAGGTAAGAATTCTTATGTCTGTTATGCTCATGCTGGTTTTTAAGTCTTAAACAATTATATTCACATACGATTTGGCATTTCTAGTTTAATTTTTCATTTCCTCTGTCTCAGTGAGATGCTTAAATATCAGAATAAAATAGCCTAATGTGCCCATTTGCACAAATATGCTTCACAACGCTGTTCAGTACAATGGCACACATATATGGAGGCAATCTGCTACTCATTCATAATTCAATGAAGGATAACGAACAATGAAATGTTTTAAAATACTGATGGAAACAGCCATTATGGAAAATAAAATCCTAAACATTTCTAAAGCCTTTATAAATCGTTAAATCCACATGAAGCATTGTGTTTAGGGAGAGGACTCTTGCACATTCATTTTGACAAAAGGTAACACTATTAAATAAAAATAGTATTAACTACTCTTTTTTCATAGTACATATGTTATACCCACAAAACATGGCAATATACTAATATATAACATACCAATATCATCTAATCGTCATTTTCCCAGATTAGGGTGCTGCTGCCAACAAGATTCAAAATATATGCCCAATGTGGCCCTGGATAGTAAAATAGCTCTATACAGAAATTGTAAATTGAAATATTTGACTTTTATTCCATTACAAATAAATGCCATAAAAATATAAGTAGCACAGAAGAAAACTTTCAATTCTTTTAGGAATCACACAGAGTATGACCTCTTAATAATGTAAAAAGGCAAGAAATTAAACACTACAAAACTGTGACAGGTGTGAGGCAAATAATAACTCCTAAGAGGTAGATCCTGCAACTTTCTATTACACAATCCCCTTAGCAATTTTACAATGATTCGTTCTTCATTTCTGAGCTTCTTTCACTTAGTTCTCTGTAGTATACAAAGCAGTTCAATAGGTTCTAGTTTTGCACTAATAGGGCTATTAAAAATTCCTTCTCGCTTAAGCGTACTTAAGTATAGTGAAAGAAAATACCTGGGAATAACTGTTATTTATCTCCCGTTATTCTATTTTTGGAACCATTTGCAACATATCTGCTTTCAGCGCGAATGCTTTGTCTGAAAATATTGCTTTGTGTGGACTATATTTTGATAGCGGCTATTTACCCTCCTGCCGGGAAAATAGTGAATGTTCTCTGCTATTTACTCGGCCACTGGCTAAGTAGTAGAATTTTTTACTATTTGGCCAGTGGGCTTGCAAATAGCAAAGATACATCCCTATTTACCTGGTCACTGGTGAAATAATAGAGATTCTGCACTGTTTGGCCAGTTGCCATGTAAATAGCAGAAAACTTCACTATTTACACAGCTTTTGGATAAATAGCGGAGATTCTAGCACTGTTTAGCCAGTAGCCATGGAAATAGCAGAAAAACATCATAATTTACCTGGCAGCTGGCTAAATAGTAGTGATTCTGCACTGCTTAGCTGGCGGCCAGGCAGATAGCAGAAAAACATCATTATTTACCCAGCCGCTGGTTAAATAGTAGAGTTTAAGCTCTGTTTGGCTGATGGCTGCACTGTCTGTCTAGCAGCCGTGCAAATAGAAGAAAAACTTTACTATCTACTCGACCGCTGACTAAATGGTAGAGATTCTGCATTATTTGGCTGCCTGCCATGCAAACAGCAGAAAAACGTCATTATTTACCTGGCCTTTGGAGAAATAATTGAGATTCTGCACTGTTTGACCGACGGCTGTGCAAATTGCAGTAAAACTTCACTATTTACCTGGCCACTGGCTAAGTAGATGTGTTGTACTATTTGGTCAGCAGTCAAGCACACAAGAAAACCTCACTCATTACCCAGCTGCTGGCAAAACAGCACACATGTACAGTTAGGCTAGCAGCCATGTAAATAGCAAATAAACCTAATTGTTTTGAGGGGCTGCTGATTAAATAGCAAAAATGTTAAATTATTTGACCAGTAGCCGGGAAGGTAGAAAGAACTGTCAATATTTCACCGTCAGCTGGCTAAATAGAAGAAATGATGTGCTGTATTGTTGGTGACCTTGGAAATAACTTGAAAAGAAACTTCATTATTTGCCTGGTGGCTGGCTAAATAGTAGATAGTGAGCACAATTTGGCCAGCAGCCATGCAAATATCAGAGAAACTTGATTATTTACCCAGCTGCTATCTAAACAGCTTAAACTTTGTTTTATTACACCTTATGCAAATTTTAAAAGGGGCGTACACTGCAAACAAGGACTGAAAACATTTGGCATCCATCTCCTTATGAAAGTTAGGGCTCTGCTGTATTGTTTCATTTGCAAAAAAAGGTTGGAAATTCCACACAGGTGTTTTGCGAATGGAATAGTATTTGAAATCCAACATATGTACTGTTCGGTCAATTCACAAAATACTGAATCGCAGCGTACTGCAGAAAACCTACCTAATTTATACTCCTTAGGTAGGTGCCAATTTGCGACTCTCTGTGGTTGGTTGTAATCACAGAGAGGGTAGCCTGCAAACGGATAGCGCGCCATCATCTCTGTGAGTGCAGTCCAAAATGGAAAGCATTTTGTTTCAAAGCTGCCCATGTTCCTTAAAGGAACCAATGCTGGTTTAAAAAAAAATGTTTTCAGTTTAGGGAAACTTCTCCCTCCTGAGGCTGCCAACATGATTCCAAAGGGAAAGGGATCCGAAGGGGACCACTTCCCATTTGCAAATTAGTTACCACCTAAAATAGAGGGTTAATAACTAATCAATGGTTTGGACAGTAATTGTAGTCATAAACTATCAATAAATTATTTTCCGAAGTGTAAAGATGAGTGAGAGGAAACCCCTTTCATGAACCCGTTTATTTGCAATTGAACACGATCGCTAAACTCTTTTTACTTGTTGAAATACATTTCCAACTTATAAAAAAGGTTTTGTACATGATGATAAGCACTTTGGTGGTCACAAACCGAGCGATTTTGCATCATGAGGCCCATAGTGCTAAAATTGACTTAGATGCAGGAACTAACTTATCGGTCTAAAGGTAAAAAATACTTGAATGCTTCCAAGTTATTTTGTCAGACATGACACAGAATGTCACTCCATTACACCATGGGCCAAGAAACTGATTAAATACTAGCAGCTAGGTAGACTCAATCACTGCACCACCCAATATAGTCACAATTATGGGGTCGATTCCGATTCGGGCCGGAAATTTCTCCGACCGAGCCGGACCCGGAGAGATTTCCGACCGAATCGGACCCGTGCAGTCCGACCGAACGAGTACGATGCGTCCGTATGTTATCGGACTCGAGTCGGTCGGACTCCCATTGAAGTCAATGGGAGCCGGTCGTACAACGCGTACGCGGGCTCCCATTGACTCAATGGGTGCGAGTCGGACAAGGGCGCCCCCTACAGCGGGTACGCGGCGAAGCGATTCGCGCCGTACACGCACAGGTAGGGGGACCCATGGGTCCCCCTGTGTGTGACTCGCGCGGCTACGCGTACAGGGGGTCCGACACGGACCCCCAAAGTACGGCTCCGACAGCTCTTACGAGCCGGAGTGCGCGGCTCGGTCGGACTGCGCCGCGGCGCGCATCGTACTTACCCGGCCGGGAAACGTCTCCATTGCGCGGTGCGAGTCGAGTCCGAGCGAGTCGGTCGGAGCGGTTCGAGCCGGGAGCGAGTCGGTCGGAGCGGTCGGGACGCCCGGACGAGTCGGTCGGCGATTTCGCATCGTACTCGCTCGGCCGGACCCGCGTACGGTTCGGTCGGGAAACAGGGCTCCGAATCGGATCCGGTAAAGCCGAATCCGATTCGGAGCCCTACCGGCCGAGATCGGAATCGGCCCCTATGTTTCTTAACACCAATATTGCCCTTCTCAAATGGCCAGCTGCCAAATGGCCATGAATCATATATTACAGAACACAGGGGATGAGAGGCAACACATAAGCAAAGAAGATCAATTTAACATCAGGTCAACTATCGAAATCATTTCCAAAATTACGCTTGCGTAGACATAGACTCGTCGGGCTGGACGGCATTGCCGAACAAAGTACTTATCTCGCTGGGATTATTGTCTCCCGAATTGAATATCCATTTGTGCAAACCTAGATACACCTGGCTTGCTAAATGCTGCAGATCTTCTAAACTATTGGTTTGAATGTAAACAGTGGGTAGCGAAGGATTTGGGACTCTGGTAGGACTTTTGGTGCCTACATACTATATTGCTACCAGTATAAGACTTTTCTTGCCCTGAAGAAGCCCTTGTCTGGGGCAAAACGTGTTTGTTGCGTCTTCTTGTAATACTTTACAGATTTAAAAAGAAGAAATAAAAAGGAACATTCAAGCAATATTGGACTCTATAAATAATTTAGGAAATGATTTTGATAGTTGACCTGATGTTAAATTGATATTATTTGCTGAAGTGTTGTCTCTCATCCCTTGTGTTCTGTAATACATGGGCCAAGAAATAGTGACTTGCGACCCTTTAAGAAACTGTCTTGTGCTCTACAAATACTCCTACTTCTTTATGTTTACCTGCAGAGGTGACTATTGATAAATATGATTAAAACTTTTAAGAGACTAGTTAAAGCTGTTTACTCTTCTAAAGCTATGTACTCGCTCTCACTCAAAAAGGCATGGGTATGTACAGGGCCAAATATAGGATTATCTAACGGCTCCATGGTATCAGAACACCTCTTTTTCTGCCGCAAATCAACACATTCTAGAATTACTAAGTCTGATTCAGTTCAATTAAACCAATCAGACTAAAACACCAGAAAACAATGACCTTTAAAAGCAAGAACCAGAAATGGAAATGTTGGTTAATAGGGGGCATCAAGCCATCTAATATTAGGGTAATTTTATAAAAATAGAAACATTTCATATGACCCCTTATAAGGTAACCAACACAGCATAATTGAGAGCCTTAATTCCAATCTTATGACAGAAGGAAGAAAAACTGTGTCCTGATTTAAAGTTCAAGGACAGAGTTCACTCCATTAGGATGGTAGACGGCAATACCTCTGCCATCCTAAGGGACTTCCGCCCACCTAATTTCGAGTTGCCAACTGGCTCTGTGGACAACTCTATGCATTGACAGGAACTGCTGTCATGCTGGTTCCTGTCTATGTACAGAATGTTTGAAGGATAGTACCATCAGACATGATATCCAGCCAGCAAACTTTTCAATTTTCTTTTGTTTTTCAAAAACAGACCCCCGAAATGGGAGTTTGTTTATGAAAAACAAAAAAAAATTAATGGTTCCACAGACTGGGAGTTTTCTGCCAGGATGACGTAGTCATTATTTATTTTTCCTGTCCCTTACAGCCAGGTTTTACTTTAAATAGGGTAGATGGTAATATGTCCTTTTTTCAATAGCCCGTACTCTGTCAAGCCATCAGTAGAATTATTCTGTTGAGGAGTCACAAGCAAAGGAATAGGACTACAATTAATTGAACTAAATGTCATTGGAATATGAATTCATTTGCCAGTAAATCAGAGAAAGACATATAGGCATCAAAGACAGAGAACAAAAAAAACTCACATAGATTTTTATTGATTAATTTTATTACAAATATTGTAAGAAATAAGACACAGAATAAACATAGACATTTTGTTCCCTCATTTCTTGTGACCTACAGAGTGATCATTTCACAGTTCCACTTTAATATTAATTTTCCATACAGGAGATGCGGATCCACTATTTAGGTTTTTGAACTGATATGGGGTGATTGTCTTTCAAATATCATTTTCTGACTGTAACTCAGGCTCATCCTTTGTGCTAGGTGATGGCTGTCACAGCAGTAGCGCAAGTGCAGGCTCCAAACTTATATATTTAAAATAAGGACACCTTCAACAAGAGAAACCTATGACCTACCTACTACTTCTACCATTTACCCTATGTTGTCTCTCAGCAAGAACTAATCAGCAGCCCTTTCCTAAAAAGGACCTCTCAGAATTTTGTTGGGTATTATTTTCTCCATTCCCCCTCACTGCCGTTTTGGGTCTCCATCGTCCATCCACAGGAATGCAGTCAATATATAGCCACTGTGTACTGAGGCTGTATCTACTCTCCATCACATCATGCAAAATACATCCCACTGCTCAATACACAAGGGGCCTTGTTTATGAGGTTTTACAGTAGGCAGCGCTGCAAGCCTTCCTGCGCTGTCCTATGGCAAAAGAAAAGGGCAGGAATGCGCTGTATCAATCAGATACGGCACATTCATGTCCTTTTCCCCTGCGCCAGTGCTCAATGGGCTGCTGTGCGCCAATGCAGGCACCTTTGCACAATGGTGCAAGAATGCCTGCAGTGCGGGATAATTTTTTTTGTGCAATAAGGAAAACCTTCCTGTACAAAAATAATCACAAGAGCCTTGTTCCTCTTTCTATGTGTGCTGCAGAATGCCCCTTTAATGCAGAAAACTGCGTTAAATGGAACAATATTTACGAGGCAGCATTAAGCCCAAAAAAGTGACTTAGTGTTGCTTCGCAAATGTGGAGCAGGCTCCTGCCCCACGGAACGTCACATAAAGTGATGTTTCGGCGGTGCAAGGGGCCTAAGAAATGAGGCTCTTAGTCTTTTATCACACAAGGAGAATTACGATTAATAAAAAATGAACAGTGTTTTTAAAAAAAACTCAGAACGTGGCTGTTCCCTTAAATCTTACGCATGATATCTGTCCTCCCTGTTTCAGCGCTGGGATGCCTGTGGGTGGCCATGCGCTTTGTAAATCCCCTAAACCTAAACTACTACGCACTTGCAACATACACACCACACATATACGAACATGGAATGTCAGTACAAAGATCGGGGGTCACACAAACTGCCTCTGTGAGCAATCTAAAATGATCTATCTAGAGCCTCCATTACCCCCCCCTTCTGCTCATCAGAGCCTTCCTATGATTCCAAGCTCTCCTTTGATGATTGCCAGGGCCATTTGACCCCTTTTTAGCCAATAACCATTTTTCCTGACTTCAGCCATCTGAGATTCTCAAACCCTTTCTGCCATCCTTCACAGACCACACTAACTTTCACCCATCCATCTTTAAACTCCTCTGCCAAGTTTCAGTACCTATGCCCTGAGATCCACCCTCAAACTACTATGTCAGCATCAGAGAGCGTCTTCTATCAGAGAGATGTCAGAGTGTAACAGTCCCAGCTTTTTATTCACTTTCCATGCTCTGATTTTTCAGCAAGTACTTGCCAGTTCTATTCATGGGCTGAAGAGGTAGGGATTTTTAGGGTTTGGCAGAATAAGCATCATGAATAAGAGCCGTTTACATAAGGGATGGCCTATACTTATCGGTAATTAAATATTTTTACTACTTCTGCTCTGGTCTTCTTCCTTCTCTTTCAGATCCTTCTGTGCATTTAGGTGTTGGCCCTCCTCCTAGTCCTGTTCCAAGTCCTCCATTTCTTGGATGTTTTGGCCCTCCTGATTCTCATTCTGGCCCTGATCTAAATGGTTCTGGTCTCCTGGTACTGGTTTCATGAAGCTGATGCTCCTGGTCTTCCTAGGCTTGCTCCTGGCTCATCCTTGTATCAGACTTTCCTGGATCTCATGATCCTGGTACTTTTGATCCTCACTCTGATCTTGATGGTCTGCGGGGTGCCTATCCACCTAGGTCTGGCCCTCCTAGCCTACCCAGCTTGGGTCAGAATAATAAAACCCTTGGCTTGGTCCTTGTGGTCCACCTGGCACTGTGTCCACTGGTCCACTGGTCCTGGTCCTCATTACTAGGGGCCCGATTGCGATGTCGGTCAGAAAGGCTGCAATTTGGAACCTATGTTTCCGATCGAATTGGATACATTTCCGACTGACCGAGTACGATGCAGGGAAACCAATTGGGCTGTCCGATTCAGTTCCGAACTGCATTCGAACAGCCTGAGCCGTTCGCAGCCAAATCTTACAGGTCTATGGACACGGTGTACAACCAAGCGATTACGATGGCCAATTCTGACAGCTGTTCCGAATCGGTTTGCCTGACACGAAACGGCTGTCGGAATCTGACTTTGGGGGCCTGTAGCAGGCCCCCCTTCACCCTGAGGCCTCCGTTGGGTACCCATGGGAACCCTCTTTCCAGCCATGCACGGTGTGGCAGGCACCATGGGGTGCCTGCGACAGGGTGCAAGGTTTTCCCCAACCACCCCTTTTTTCAATGGGAGCCTGTGTTCTCCTTCGGAACACAGGCTCCCATTGAAGTCAATGCGAATCTGACTGAATGATGTTGGCAAGCATCGTAATCGGTCGGTCGGACTCGCAGAACCCGATTCGGTCAAAAACAATTCCGAAACCGATTCGGTCGGAAGAGTTTCCGACGGACATTGTAATCGGCCCCTAGGTCTTCTTGGGCTGGGCCTGGTAATTTTGGTCCTGGTCTAGTCCCATTGGTCCCTGTGCCTCTGGTTGCCCTGGTTCCCCTGATCCTCAACAGCCTGGCCCTAATTCCCCAGATTCAAGTCCTTCCACTCCACTTGAAACTTCAGGTCCTGCCTCCCTTGGTTCTGACCTCTCTGGTCTGCCTAGGCCTCTTCCTGGTCCTGATTTTTCTGATGCTTCTAGTGCACCACCTCCTTCCCCATCAGGTTCCTGCTCTTAATGGCCCTAGTGGCTAAAATCACCCTCAGAACAAGCTCCCATTAAAAAATGGAGGTTTTTAAACATCCCTGCACTGTGTGGCAGGCACCTCACGGTGCCTGCCATACAGTGCAGGAATTTTAGGGGGCACCATAGATGCTCCCTAGGGCCAAATGCAGAGGTCCAGGGGGAAAGGGGCCCTGCTAGGGGCCTCCAAAGTCAGTTTTCGACAGCCAATCCATGTCGGAAAGGCTGATCATAAACATCATAATTCCGACAGTGGAAATGCCGTCCTTAAGGAATTATGAGGCCTTTCCGCATGGCGGAACCGCGTCGTATTTACTGGCCGGTTTAAAGTCCATCCGCCATCATCATAAGACGGCGGTCGGACTTTAAACCTACAATTTCAAGAGGAAAGCCTCCGACCAGTGGTTGGAATCTTTCCAACCAACCTTGTAATTAGGCCCTTAAAATTCTTAAAAATATAAAAACAACAATAATTAATAATATTATAATTTTAAATAAACAAATAGACAATGATATTAAATATAACAATAGCAAATAAAAAAATAAAACTTAAAATGTAATACATATACTATTTGCACTACAATTTATTTAAAACTAAAAGTATTTTAATAAATATATTAAAAAACGTACAATTCCTACTTCACGCAATGCAATAATAAAAAAACTTGCTAAACTTGCTAAAATTTACAAATCTCCCTCCAATAAATACAATAGTAGTAAAAATATTTAATTACAGATACGTTTTATTTACTATACCCATTTGAGCCACGACAACAGAAGGGGAACTGTTGCCGCACAGAAGGGTAAAATGTACTACTCCCACTCCAATCAAAACAACGGTAGGGTAAGTGTTGGATTGCGGGAGAGTAAAATTTACTATTCCCACTCCACTAAGTACAACAGTAGGGAAAGTGTTGGATAGCAAAAGTGTAAAATTTACTATTCCCACTCCAGCGACTACAACAGTATGGAAAGTGTTGGATTACGGAGGGGTTAAATTTACTTTTCCCACTCCAGCTGGTACAACAGTAGGGAAAGTGTTGGATAGTGGAGGAGTAAAATTTACTATTCCCACTCCAGCAAGTACAGCATTAGGGAAAGTGTTGGATTGCAGAGGGGTTGCATTTACTATTTCCACTCCAGTCAGTACAACAGTAGGGAAAGTGTTGGATTGTGGAGGGGTGAAATTTACTATTCCCACTCCAATAAATGCAACAGTAGGGAAAGTGTTGGATAGCGGAAGAGTAGAATTTACTATTCCCACTCCAACAATTGCAACCATAGGGAAAGTGTTGGATAGCAGAGGGGTCAAATTTACTATTCCCGCTCCAATAAGTGCAACAGTAGGGAAAGAGTTGGTTAACAGAGGGGTAAAATGTACTATTCCCACTCCAGTCAGTACAACAGTAGGGAAAGTGTTGGATAGTGGAGGGGTAAAACTTGCTATTCCCACTCAAGCCACTACAACAGTAGAGAAAATGTTGGATTACAGAGAAGTTAAATATACTTTTCCCACTCCAGCCAGTACAACAGTTGAGAAAGTGCTGGATAGCAGAGCGTAAAATTTACTATTCCCACTCCAGCAAGTACAACAGTAGGGAAAGTGTTGGATTGCCGAGGGGTTACATTTACTATTCCTACTCCAATAATTGCAAAAGTAGGGAAAGTGTTAGATAGCGTAGGGGTAACATTTCCTATTCCCATTCCAGTCAGTACAACAGTAGGGAAAGCGTTGGATAGTGGAGGGATAAAATGTACTATTCCCACTCAAGCCACTACAACAGTACGGAAATGTTCGTTTACAGAGAGGTTTAATTTACTATACCCACTCGAGCAAGTACAACAGTAGGTAAAGTGTTGGATTGTGGAGGGGTAAAATTTACTATTCACACTCCAATAAATGCAACAGTAGGAAAAGTGTTGGATTGGGGAAGGGTAACATTTACTATTCCCACTCAAATAAGTGCAACAGTAGGGGAAGTGTTGGATAATGGAGGGGAATCATTTACTATTCCCAGTCCAGTCAGTACAACAGTACGGAAAGTATTGGATAGCGGAGGGGTAAAATGTACTATTTCCACTCCAGCCACTACAACAGTTGGGAAAGTGTTGGATTACAGGGGATTAAATTTACTATTCCCACTCCAGCCAGTACATCAGAAGGGAAAATCTGGATAGCGGATGGGTAAAATGTACTATTCAAACTCCAGTCAGTACAACAGTAGGGAAAGTGTTGGATAGCGGAGGGGAAAAATTTACTATTCCCACTCCAGCAAGTTCAACAGCAGGGAAAGTGTTGAATTGCAGAAGAGTAACATTTACTATTCCCACTCCAAGTAGTACAACAAAAAGCAACAAAATAAAATTACTTCAAAAACAAATTAAATTAAAAATATATGAATATATTGAAAACGTATACAAATGTATTTAATATAAATAAATTAAAAAATAAAGACATTTTACATTGTTAAATACATAACATTAATTCATGCAAATGTTATTATAAACAAAATTCAAAAATATTTCACATACAAATAAATGTTTTTATTTAAAAATTATTTTTTAACAAAAAATGTATTATTACATAAATTTACTTATTTACCACCATATCACAAAACCCTCAACCTCCACAAAAATTGACTTTAAAAAAAAATATTTACACTATTAATACAAATATTTAACAACAAACTGATAATCATTAATTATTAATTAATTATAATGAATGTACTTCCTACCTTATGCTTCCAAAAACACATAACACACTCATACAATTTATAAAACATAATTTACACAACTAACATAATTAATTATCAAATTATTAATGAATTATTAAACAAAAAATTAATTACTTTCAATTAATTTATGTCTTACCCCATACCCCTACAAAAACCCACAACCCACATATACAATCTAAACCAAATAATTTATTAACACAATTAACATAATAAATTATCAATTAAACAAATATTATTTATTAAAAACTAAATATAGATTCATTGGAGAAGTGTGGCTCAATGGTTAGAGCGGCAGACCCTGATGCAGAGATCTGGCCCGGGACCAGGGTTCAATTCCCGCCTCGGCGGGTCTTGGGCTCAATTTCCTCGGACCTGATAATTCTCGCCTCGGTGCCTATTCTAATCATGGGTCCCACTCTGCAACTCTGGGCAATAGCTTGCTTAATCTCCACAATGGCCCCACCAGCGCTGGGATGCCTGGCTTCACCTTGGGGGTGCCCAGGAGTGGACATTTCACAGGGAAAAGACAGGAAGGGTTCCACAGCGGTATGCGTACAGCGCCAGGACACCCTAGGGTAACAGTGTGCTTTACAAGTACAAATTTCATTTCATTAAAATTAAATAACTTCCCACCCTTTTCCCCTAGAAACCCCATAACCAACACCTAAAATCAAACTAAAAAAAATAATAATTACATAATTAAAACAATGAATTGTCAATTAAATAATATAGTATTTAACAACTAATTATTAATGAATTAAAATGAATTTACTCTCACCCTTTACCCCTCTAAACCCCACAACCCACACTTAAACAGATTAAATAAACATGATTCATTATCAATTAATAAGTTAATTTTAATTACTAAATAATATTAATTAAATACTAAGGGGCCGATTCCGATCTCGGCCGGTAGGGCTCCGAATCGGATTCGGATTTACCGGATCCGATTCGGAGCCCTGTTTCCCGACCGAATCGTACGCGGGTCCGGCCGAGCGAGTACGATGCAGGCACCCGTGAAAACTCCGACCGACTCGAACGCGGCTTCAACACGCTCTGACCGACTCGCACGGACACGACTCGCACCGCGCTATGGAGACGTTTCCCGGCCGGGTAAGTACGATACGCGCCGCGAGCAGTCCGATCGACTCGCGCCGTCCGGCTCGAAAAAGCTGTCGGAGCCGGACTTTGGGGGTCCACGTCGGACCACCCTGTACGCGTAGGCGCGCGAGTCGCACACAGGGGGGACCCATGGGTCCCCCCTACCTGTGCGTGTACGGCGCGAATCGCTTCGACGCGTACCCGGTGTAGGGGGTGCCCTTGTCCGCCTCGCACCCATTGAGTCAATGGGAGCCCGCGTACGCGTTGTACGACAGGCTCCCATTGACTTCAATGGGAGTCCGACCGACTTGAGTCCGATGGCATGCGTGCGCATCGTACTCGATCGGTCGGACTGCCAGAGTCCGATTCGGTTGGAAATCTCTCCGGGTCCGGCTCGGTCGGAGAGATTTCCGGCCCGAATCGGAATCGGCCCCTAAATATATTACATCCCACCCTTTACCCCATGACCCCTAACCCACAGACAAAAGAAATTAATTAACCAAATACCATAATTAATTATTAATTAATTAATTGATAGTAATTTACAATTAAAAATAAATTGCTTCCCACCCTTTACTCCATGACCTCATAACCAGCACCCAAAATAAAATACACAATTAACATATTTAATTTTTAATTAATTCATTAGTATTAATCAACAATTAATTAATAATTCATTAAAAAAAAATACTTCCCACCCTTCAACTTAATAAACCCCAAAACCCACACATAACTTTTACTTTTAAAAAATAACACAATTAACATAATTAAATATGAATAAAATAAATAGATTTAAATGAAAAATAATCATAAATTTATTATAATTAAATTACTTCCCATCCTATACCCCTATAATACCCACAACCCGCTACAGAACTAAACAACACAAAATGTAATTAAATTAAATATAATAACTACTAAAAACTTAACAAATATATTTAAAAAAACATAAACAATAATTATACAAAAAATTAAATCATATACATTTAAAATATCAACTAAAATACATACCAATAATTTAAAAAATGATATTATAAACATTTACATTTTTGCAAATTATATTAATGACTTCTGCATTTTAAAAATCGATATGACTTACCTTCAAATCGATATTCTTGACATCGATATTCTTAACATCTATATTTCCACGTCACAATATTTTAGGCTGATATTCTAGTACATCGATATTTTCAACTCAATATTTTGTCTGAATCCTTTCCTCCTGTCCTTCCTTGTTGTGGTTCTCCTTTTCCTGCTCATCCTGGTCCTGATTGTCCTGGTATGCCATTTCTGATACTCCTGGACCTCTGCGACTTGAGATTCCTTTTCCCCTTATTTGAGGTCCCACTGGTCCTCCTTGCCCAGGTCCTTTTATCTCTTGTCCTGCTAGCTCTGGTTGCCCGGCCATTTGCTCATGATTCTACAGTTCGAGTTCCCCTAGTCTTCCTTACTTTCAGTGTGGTTTGCCTAGCATTGGTTTTCCTATTCCTGGTCATCATAGTCAGTGTTCTCTTCCTAATTTTGTACCCACTAAACTTGATCTTTTTTTTTACTGGTCCTCGTTGTTTGTATCTTTGTATGCCTAATCATCTTTGTTCTTGCCGTCCTGGCCATCCTGGTGCCTTCAGGTCCCCTTCTCCCAGCTTTTCCTTTCCTTTTGTGATACTCTTGACACTTGTCCATTTGACTTGGCCCTTCTGATCCTTTTCACCCTGCTCATCAGATTCCTAGTCCACCAGTTCCTGGTCTTGCTGGTTCCCTTGGTCTGCTGGGCCTCTTGTGTCCTGGCCAACTTAGGTCTTCCCCTTTTAGCTCCTGTCTCACTAGTTTGGATCATCCTTGTCCTCCTGCCCCTCTGCCGTGTTCTAATGGCCTTTCTGGCACTACACCTAATGATATGGGCCCTCTCGGTCCTGGTTCTTTATGTCTGTGGCTTTCTGAGCCTTATCAATTTGGTCTTGGTCCTCCTGGACATTCAGGTACAGTCCCTGGTTCTGGCTGCTGTGGTCCGCCTGATCATCCTCACCCAGGTCCCGCTATCCCAGGTCCTAGTCTTTGTGCTCCACATGGTACTCTGGGCCCTGGACATATGGTCATGGCCCACTTTGCCTGTTCCTGGTCCTCTTAGTGCTCATCCTATTAATCCTACTTACTCTAGTCCTGGTCCTTCTAGCCCTGGTTCTACTGGTATTCTTGGTACTGCCCCATGTCTTTCTTGCCTATTTTGGTCCCCTGGTCCTCTTTGGCCATAATTCTCATGCTCCTATTCTTCCTAATCTTCTAGGAAATGGTGCCGATCCTCCTGCTTTTTGCCCTCATGCTTCTACACCAACTGATCATGGTCCTCCTTGCTCTGGTCATCTTGGTACTGGACATTCTGTTCCTCATCTTCCTGGACATCTTGTTCCAAGCTCTGTTGCATAGACCTTCATAGTGTGGTCATCTCAGTCCTGATGTCACTGGTCCTGATCCTCCTTTCCTCTTCACACTCGACCTCCTGGCACTCAATCTCCTGATCCTTTTTTCCCTGGTCTTCCTGGCGCCCCTGCTCACCCTGGTCCTTTGTTTCTTGGTCCCCTTAGAACTTTTCCCTCTGGTTGCCTGTGTCCCTCCTGGCACTCCTGGCCATGGCCGGACTATTTTTGTTTTTCATAGTCTTTTTCCTTCTCATGATTATGTGCCAGTTGGTCTTGATCCTCTTGGTCCTGGTGCTTATAGTATGGTTTTTATCTGGGCTTTGTTCTCATGGACGTGGCTCACCAAACATCCTATCCTTGGTCTCCTTGGTTCTGGTCATCCTGGTCCTTCTTGTCCTATTGTGCTTGTCATCATAAACGTTACCTTTTGGCCATCATGGCTCTTCTTGGTTACCCCAGTCTCTGCAAATCTGTCTCTGTTCCTTTCAGGTCCTCTTGGCCCTGGTCACCATGTCCTGGTTCTTCTCACCCTGAACCTCTTAGCTCTGGTACTACAGTTCCTTGTCCACCTGGCCTCTTGTTTCCTTATCCTCTTAGCCTTTGTTCTCCTGGTTTGGGTTGTCATGCTCCTCCTGGATTTTTTCCTTATCCTTTTAGTCCTACTGGTACTGCAGCCATTTATTTTAGCCCTCTTGATCCAGGTTCTCCTTGTTCAAGTCCTCCTGAGCCTGTTCGTTTTGATGCTGGTCCTCCTGGCTGCCACTGTCCAGACCCCTTGCTCAGCCTTACTTAGTACTCTGCGCCCTGGTCCCCTAGGTCCAAATCTTCATGGCCCTCTTACCCCTGGCATGGTCATGATCCTTTTAGTTCACCTAGTCCTCCTTGCTCCTGCCTTCTGGATGCCCTTGATACTAGTCCCCTTGGTCTTCCTAGTCCCTGTCCTGTTTATACTGCTTTCCTGGTACTACTACCTATTGCCCTTCAGGTCCTGATCTTCATAGTCCTCTTCAATGTGGTCCTGGCCCTAGTCCTCCTGTGCCTTGCCCTCATAGTTCTGCATGCTTGCCTTAGAACGTACCGCAGAACTTACAGATCCTGTACTTCTTGGTCTGTCTGGTCATCATTACCATTTACTACTGCGTTTAGTCCTTTGTATCCTGGGTCTCTTGTTTGACAGCCTCCCGGTCCTGGACCTTTTCACCCCCTCACCATAATTCTCATCCATCTGTTCTCCTGGTCCTTCTTCTCTGGTTTATCTATACTTTTTTTTTTAATGTTTTTTATTGGTAGTATGCATGTGAGGATCAATGTACAGACATCATTTCAAACATCAATGCAGTATATTGTTGCCCAGCTGTAAACGGCAGCTTGGCGCAGTCCCCAGCTCGTGGAGCACTGCCTTTAGGAGGTGCCATGAAGGAGTTAGTTTTACAGCATAACCTTGGCCATATTGCTGGTACAATTTTCTAGGGACCCTTTATATCCCGCCATCATAATAGTCCATTTGCCATTGTGTCCTGTAATCACATTACTACTTTTTTGATTTGCGGTTGTCTGAAAAGAAAACAAAACAATGCTAACAAACTTCTATCGCTATTGGACAGCTTCTGGTGGAGTGGGCGACCCTCCCCAGGTTGTTGTAGTGCGTCTTTCTTTAGTATTTAGGCACTGTTCTAGCGTGGTAGAGCATCCCATGTCTCTGACCCTTATACTCAGTAGTGGGTATATCTGTGCGGGGAGTCGGGGGCACGTGTGGGGAGGTACACTCCTAGGGCGGACTGGCAGTGAGCGCCTAGCTCAGCTGTAGAGCCATCTAGGCATGAGCCCGGGGGTCTATTGGATCAGGGCGTGGGCGTACATGGGTCGCTGGGGTACCGCCCGTACGTGGGTGAAGTTCCAATCTTATTGCCACTATAAGCCTACAGGGAGGGGGGAGGCAGAGGTGCAAGAGGGGGGTCCCCATCAGGGAGCCATGTCACGCGGGTGGCCCAGTATCATCCCCAGAGGAGTTAGAGCTGGTCTCATTTTGGTGATTTTCCCCCTGCGCGAGGTCCATCATAATACTCCAGGTCTCCAAGTCCCCGTCAGCATTCTCATCCGTGGGAACCGATCTGAGTCGACGCTCTTCCACTACCCCCCCTTTCCCGTAGGTCCGCCTTGCATTTCTCCGGGAGGCGTATTCGCCTTCCAGTGAATAGCTATGCGGCGTTTCGCTAATACCAGCCCAAGCATAGCAAATTTATGCTGCATGCGAGTTGTGGCCTTGGGGGTCGGGAGTACTCCCATGAGGCATAGCTGAACTGAGGCTTCAATTGAGAGCTTTGTTGCTCTTCGCAGAGTGTCCAACACTACGCTCCAGTTGGGTCAAACCTCGCCAGTCGTGCAGGTGTCAGGTAGGTGCGGTGCAAATAGTTGAACTGCGTAAGCTTGAACCGGGTGTTGCTAGAGACGTCCTGAACCAACACCAAAGCGCGTTTCCACTCCCCGTCTGTCAATGGCGTAGGCAGGTCTTCCTCCCACCTCCTCCGTGTCGGCTCATGTCCAGCCTGCGGTCCGTTTTTAGGGACTTGTAGAGCCGGGATATTAATCCTCGGAAGGAGCCTGGGTCCAAGATCATGCACAGCGTGCTCGATTCCTCTAGCTCCATCGGGAATGTAGTCCAGATTTCCTGAAACGTGCGGGTTATCTTTGCATATTGGAGGAAGTTGCCCTCTAGGACCACGTATTGCTCCCTGGCATCCTCGAAGGATAGGAAGGAGTCGTTGACATAAAGATCTCCAGCCATGGTGCAGTCACCTGCATTCCAGCTGGCCACATCCATTACGGATTGTATCTGGCGGTATCCCGGAAGCCATTCCAGTGGGAGCGCGCGCGCATAGGGGGGCTTTCGCAGCACCAGAGTCATTGCTCGTTCCCAGGCCCAGGCAACCTGTTTCACTATGAATGGGCAGTTCGGAGGAGTCCTGGCTCCCATCATCAGATACTTAGGGAGCTCTGCTACCGGACACCAACCGGCCAACAGTCTTTTTTCAGTGTTCGAGCCCTCCGCGCACCACTGTGCTGCATATTGGAGGAGTCTCACAATGTAATATAAACGCAGGTCAGGGAGCCCCAGGCCACCCTGATCTATGTCCAGCTTGAGGAGGTCAAGCTTAACTCTGCTCCGCTTGCCCACCCAAACCAGCAGGACCAGGAGGCTATTCAGAGTGGTGAAGGTGTCATTCGGAATGCGGCAGAATGAGTTCTGGAGGGTGTATAGGCATCTGGGAAGTGGGACCATCTTTGCCAGTGCTACCCGCCCCATGATGGACAGGGGTAACCGGTTCCAAAAAAGTATAGACTCCTTCAGGTCGTCGAGGATTCTCCCTGTGTTCAGGGCATATTAGGCTTCGGGGAAGTGAGCTATCTGGATCCCCAAAGAGCGAAACTGGACACTCTTCCAAGTTAGCGCTATCGGTGGGAGTGCAGTGCCTTCAATCCCTGCCAGACCCGCCAGCAGGAACGCGATTGATTTCGCTGGGTTAATTACCAGTCCGGACACTACACCAAAATCGTCCAGGACGGTTAGTAGGCCGGGATAGCCTCAGCCGGCTGACGCATTTACACCAGCGCGTCATCCGCGTATAGGGACACGACGTGGGTCCGTCCATCTACTTTTAGGCCCCAGCACTCCATGCCTCTTCGGAGACGGATTGCAAGTGGCTCCATAGCGATTGCAAATAGGAGCGGGGATAGGGGGCACCCCAGTCTCGTACCCCGTTCGATGGTGATCAGTTCAAAGACCAGCCCGCCCGTACGCACCCTAGCTGTGGGTCTCTGGTACATAAGTCGCACCCATGCCACGATCTCCGGGCCCAACCTCATTCTAAGCAGAACTTGCCATAGATAATCCCATTGCAGGGTGTCAAAGGTTTTTTCAATGTCCAGTGAAATTACTGCTGCTGGTGTCTCCGAACCTGTGACAGAGTGCATCACATGCGCCAGCCTTCGTAGGTTCATGTGGGTGCCTCTGCCCGGCATGAACCCGCACTGGTCCTCGTGTACCAGGTGGGTCACCACCTTATTTAGCCTAGATGCCAGCACCTTAGCTAGAATTTTGATGTCCACTCATAGAGCATAGAGAGGGGGCGGTAGGAACCGGGCGAGGTGGGGTCCCTATCTGGTTTAAGGAGCAATACTATTTGAGCTTCTCTCAGAGACTTTGGGAGTATCCCTGTCTGCCGAGCTTCCCGCAGTGTCCCCAGCAGTCCCGGAAGGAGTTGATCCGCATATGCCCTGTAGTACTCTACAGGGAGACCATCTGGTCCTGGGGTTTTCCCCCCTGCCATGTCCCGCACAGCCTCCTGGAGGTCCTTGAGGTCAATCTCCGCCCCCATCATCTCACCTTGCTCCTGAGTGAGCTGCAGCAGGGGTATACTGTCGAGGAATTGCGCTATTGCGGCATCTCCAGCCCTTGGTCCCCTGCTATATACGCCTACTAAGTAGTTGTGAAGCTGTAGGTTGATGGTCGATTGGGTGTGAGCGTGGGTCCCATCTGGCGGTCTAATGGATAATATGGTCGGGGTGGACGTTCCCTCTTGAGGAGCCACGCTAGCAGCTTCCTGGTTTTATCGCCTTCTCTGTGTAGGAGCTGCTGGTATTCTTGCCTGACCAGACAGTCCAACCTATCCCATAGTTCCCCTACTCACCAGTGAGCCCTCAGCCGATCTTTGTCTAGCACCCTTAAATTAGGGTTTGTACTCTGTAGTACGTTTAGGTCATTCTCGGCAGTTGCTAGATCCGCCTCGAACCGTTGTCTCACCCCCCCACCTTAGATAAGCATTCCCCTGCCTCACCATCTTCAATGTGTTCCTCTCCATGCCCCTTGTGTCCGTAGACAGCCAGTTACTATCAAAGAAGTTGGCGATTGAGCCACTGAGCTCTGAGCTAAATTCTTCGTCCTTCAGTGCCCTTGGTTGTAGCCTCCAGAGCGTATACCACAGGCCTTACCCTCTCTGTACCCCATTGCAGTAAGACTGGGGCATGGTCTGACAGAAATCTCCCAAGTATGTGTATGCTATGAGCGTGCTCGGCCACACCTTCAGAGAGCAGGAAGCGATCCAGGCGACTGTAGACCACATGTGTTGGGGCATAGCACTTGTACTCACTCATCGTTGGGTGTAGCGTCCTTCGCCAGTCCACACACCCAAGTCTCTGCATTACCCCCCATAGTGCCCCGACCATATTGGGTTTTGTATGCAGTATTGGGGGAAGTCTGTCGATTGCCCCTTCAAGTACACAGTTGAAATCGCATGCCCAGAGGAGTGGTATGCCCGCGTGGGCCACTATTAGTTATTCAAAGCTTAAATTAAAGGCACCATCGTCAGTGTTGGGGGCATAGATATTTAAGAGGCATACCTCAGACCCATCCAGTACCACATGGACCACTATGTACCTCCCCTGTATGTCTGCAGTGTAACTCAACACCCGGAATGGAGTCTGCGGAGCTATCCAGATCGCCACCCCATGCGCATAGCTAGAGTATGTTGCACAGAACATCTGACCCCTCCATTTCTTCTGTAATTTATGGGCCTCTTTCACAGTCAAATGTGTCTCTTGTAGCATGGCTATGTGGGTCAGCTGCCTGCGGAGATATGTTTGTGTCCTATTCCATTTCACGAACGTGCCTAAACCCGGCACATTCCACGAGATGATATTAATACCTTGCCATCACTGAGCTATATGATAACATGGGAACTGCCACGACCCATCCGCCAGAGCTGTCTGCGTATCAAAAACCAATAACAAAACTGTTCCCCTCACCCACCGGGTAAACACATAAAGAACCAACCGTGCTTCCCCAATCCTGTCCTAGCATTGCAACACCCTCTTATAAAGTGAAATTAAGCCTCTCTAACATCAACTTATATGTCTATACAATATATCAAAAGAAAAGAGAGGAAGTCTCCTCTCCAGCAGAGCACACTCTTGGCCAATATGGACTAACACACACACACCGAGTCTAATCTTACATGGGGAAGCAGAGGGGGTCCTGTCCACCCACCAGGCGAGTAGTAGGAACTCCCGTGTCGCCACTGCTGCTATGTTCACGCACTCAATCACTCTCACCAGCACCCTCACAACATCACACAATTCTCCAATACAGGAGACGATAGAAGAGAGAATAAGATAACCAAAGGGAGAAGGGCAGAGTAGAAGAGAGAGGAGGAGGAGAACGAGTGTAAAGAGAGAAGAAAGAGTGAGAGAGAGAAGGAGAAGGGGCAGCCCGCCATTCCCGGCAATATGGCCAATCAGGCAAGGCGCCATGTGTCCGGGGCCGTGCAGTTCTGTAGGAATGTTCTTAGTAGACACCCAGTGGATCCCCAGGGATCGCAAGTCTGTTCATAGTCCCCTGCAGTTGACCTTGACTGTCGACATCCCAAGCGGTTCCAGCCGCTGCATTCTGGCTCCCGGTGCCTTTAACTCCTGTTGTCTTGTTTCAGGTATTGGAGGATTGAGGGGTCTCCTCCACTATGTCCCCGGTGTGAGACTCCGTGCCTGCTGCAGTGACTACCTCCACCAGTGCTCTAGCCTCTTCGCGTTCCACCAGCTGTAGCTCCTGACTGATGCTGATCACCTGATTTCCCTCGCTGTCCGAACTGTTGCGCTCCAGTTCTAAAGAGCCATCCTGCTGCATAATTACCCTTTGGGTGGACCGGGAGAGCCGTTTGGTCCGCTGGCCTCGTTTCCATGTCCGGTGCAGTGACCAGGGTTCTGCGGGGAGTCTGCCAGTGCCCCCCGGAGCCGGTATACGTTCATCCCCTCTGACCTCCAACCAATCCCAGGCTGCTTCGGGAGTGGAGAAGTAGTGAGCCTTGTCCTGGTGTATTACTCTGAGCTGAGCTGGGTATAATAACATGTATTTTAATTTCATTGCTCTGAGCTTCTGTTTCACCCCACCGAAAGACATTCTCAGCTGCTGGACTATTCGTGTGTAGTCAGGGAAAATGGGGATAGTGTGGTTTTCGTATGCTGGATCGCCGCTACGGCGGGCCTCCCGGAGTATGTGGTCTCGGTCCCTGTAGTTGAGGATCTTGGCTATGATGGTGTGGGGGCAGCCCCTACTGGGGGGGGTGCCAATGCCCTGTGCACCTGCACAATCACAAACAAGGAGGAAAAAGGGGTCGCAGGGAAAGCCATCTTGATCCACTTCTCCAGAAATAGCTCAGGGTCATGTCCCTCTGCCCCCTCCGGGAAGCTCACAAAGTGGAGGTTGCATCTGCGGGAGAGCCCCTCCACGTCCTCCGCTCGACACTCCAGTGTGGCCGTCTTTTCCGCCAGTTCCGTTAAGGAGGACCTCAGGGAGGAGACCTACATCTCCAACGTTGATGCTTTTTGGTCTGTCGCCAGGGACCTCTCTGCCACTGTTCGCAGGTCAACCCTTAGCAGGCCCACATCCAGCGAGAGTGCATCAATCTTGGCTTGAACCATCTAGCTAGAGGCCTCTATGGCTGCAAGGATCTGCGCCCCGTGGGCTCAGGGCCCACTGGGGACTGCGCAACATCCCCCGGTGGCTCGGATCACACCACCATGCTCTGAGCCATGAACTGGTCCATCTTTGTTTGTTGAAGCCCCCTCTGGGGTCTGTCCTTGCCCATGTCTGCAGTCCCCTGTCTGACATGCACTTGCTCCTGTCTAGTGAGCTCGGTTCGATTCCACGTGCTCAGCTCCGGGCCTTCGGGGACTTGCAGGGGGCCCTAAGGAGGGCCCGGCTTGTGGGGGCTAGGCCTAGGGTAATCAGCTCTGCCAGGTGGATCCCGCTGCCCAGACGCCACCTAGCCCCAAGATCGTTCGCACCCCGTCACGAGGTATCCACGGTGGTGTAGTCACTCCAGTGCCGCGATGCATGGGCCTCCCAGTGGGCTGCACCCTGATCCAGTAGGGGGCTCAGCCCGTCAAGCCCAGCTACGCCTCTCTTCCAGGACTTCTTGTTTTGGCCTCTATCTTCTTTCACTGACTTGCACGCCAAGCTGTGTGAGTCAATGCGGGGGGGGGGTCAGGCGAGAGGCTGCAGCGCCCCCAGGGAATCCCCCTACCATGCTTTGTTGATCCTCGGCGTTCCCGCCATTTGTAGGCCCTGTGTGGGGGCTCTCGGTGTCTACTGCATGTAGTTGTGCAAGTTTACCTGGGGGGGGTCTAGCATCCGCTCCCAGCCCCCCTCCAGCCCCAGTCTTTAGTTTCCAGGCCCACTGTCCTGCAACAGTTCCTGCCACCCTCAGTCCACCACCAGCGGTGACCGGGCCCTCCTAGTTGTGCCGCTGGGACCCTCCTGCAGCGTCTCACACGGGGGGACGAGCTGCAGCCCACAGCGCTCACCGGGCCCAGCCCCCCCAGCCCCTGGGCTCACCTCTGGTCTTTACCGCATAGGTCCAGCGCTTTGTGCTCCGCCTGCCTCGCAGGCGGCGCAGCCCCACTCTTGGGCCCCACAGGCCGTCCGCGGTTTTCAGCGCCCATGCGGTGCCCTCCTCAGGCTCTTTGCCACTGCCAGGGGATCGTCCACGACGCTCCACTCGAGGGGACCGAGCCACAGCCTGCAGCGCCAGCTAGGCCACGACACCTCCGGCCCCCCTGGCACACCTTTGGACACTGCCTCAGCCTGGTCTCGGGGCTCCGTACACATCCAGCCGGCCCAGCTCCTGGTACTTCGGCACGCTTCTTGGCTGGCAGTGCTCCGTCTCCCCGCATGCGGCCCGGGCACGCTGCTACCAGCCGGCGGTTGTCTTCTGCCCTATTTCCGTTCTGCCCCCATCAGGAGCAAGGCCTCTGCCGCATTGCTCAGTGCGTCCCAGCGGCCGAGCCACCGCGGCCGCCACGCTCTCAGCAAGCGCTCCTTCAGCAGCCGCTACCTCAAATCTCCTCCACCTGAGCCAGCCCGGGCAATTATTGAGCCTGGGGGGTCTCGGGACATCCACTGCACAGGATGGGGCACTCAGTATCCCGATGGCAGGGATATTTTAGGATTTTTGGCGGGTCTGCCACGGAGCTCTCTTAGAACGTGTCCGCTGTGGCCACCATCTTGGCCACGCCCTCGGTTTATCTATAACTTTAGTTTGCCAGTTCTTAGTCCTTCTGTTCCTGGTTGTCCCTGGTCCATGTAGTACTTGACTTAGTTCTGGTACTTTTTGTTTGGTTCTCATGTGTCAGTTATTTTGGTGCTGGTCCCACTGACCTTGGTTTCACTAGCCCTCCCAGTGCCCTGTTCCTCCTGCCCCATCCTAGTCCTCTTCGTCTCCTAATTTGCCTGTTCCACCTTGTTTTTGTCAATCTGACGCTGGTCCCCTCTATCATGGTCTTCCTAGTTATGGCCCTTCTGGGGCTGGTCTTACTCATCTCACTGGTCCTCCTAGTTTGTTCCAATGTCGTGAGTCACCTTCCTGGTCCTTTATATCTCTCCTGGTCATTCTAATATTTTGTCTCTAGGTCCCACTAGCCCAGTTCCTTTCTGGTTGTGGTCTGCCCGGTACTGGTCCCGTGCTGCTCCTTGATCTGATCTCTTTGGTTTTGGCCCTCCTATCTCTGGTCCTTCTTTCCATTGGTCTCCTAGTACTGGTCCTTATAGGTCTGTCTACCTGGGTCTGCTCCTGCCCTGGTCAACCTTCGTTCCTCTGGTCTTGGGTGGTGCTTTCAGGCCATCCTTGTCATTATGGTCTAGGGCCTACTGTTTCTACCCATGGTGGTTCTATTCCTTCGGGTCCTTGCCCACTGGTTCCATATCCCCCTTTTCCACATCATCCTGGCCCTCCTGGCCCTTCTCACCCTTTTCCTGTTACCCCTAGTACTGTTTTTCCTTGTCCTGTTCCTTATCATCTATTTGTTCCTGGTTCCCTTTGGCATTGGTAACACTGGTCCACTTTCTGGTCCATGCTCTCCTCTCCTACTTGTCATCATCATCCTCCTACTCTTTCCTTCCCCAGCTCCCCTCCCCAATGACTTTAGTGTGTTACAGGCAGACTTCAATCCTTTATCCAATTTTTTTTGTTGCTTAAAGATTTCTCATTGTTGAGATTGCACTGTCTAGGACAAAAATGCGGGCTCAGTAAAGACTTATGTTTGCCCACTTAAAACACTCCGTAGAATGTTAAAACACAAACCTGCCATTTCCAAAATACATTGTGCAGGTGACTAAAATGTCAGTGCAGTTGAAGGGGCCACTCATGACATGGGACCAATAAACATCTATGCCTGAAACCCACCCAGCTGGGTGAATACTGTGAACAAGTGTGTTTATTTACTGGCAGCAGAGTGAACTATTCCTGTGAATTATCCATGTATTACTTACCTTTCTCCTGCTATTACTTCCCCATTCCACAGAAGCCCCATTACTGTGTCACACTCAATTTACGACCTGAAAGTGTCCCTGCTGCTTACGGACTGCTGCTGTGTTGCTAGGTTTACAATACTAAACAGGTACAACCCCCTTTAAAAAGAAGCCTGAAACTAGCACAAGGCCTTCCATCAGAAGCCCAAAAACATCCAAGCCCTCAAAAATCATCAAAAGTAAGATCATGAACATTAAAAAACAATGTATTCTCCTGAGTTAATAAAACATTTATGTGAAATGCTTTAAAACCATACTCATTCTTTTTCAGGCAGCCAAATAGTCCTAGAATCTAGCGCAAAATATCTGTATGCCATAACCTCAAGCTCCTAAAATAGAAGTTTGATTCCTACATTTCTTATCTGAATATTAAAATCACATGAGTGTTTTTATTCAAAATTGATTTTACAGTTTTTTTTATCTGTAAACAGCTTAGCTTAATTCATACACTTACGATGGTGTAAACTATTGTATATTGTTATATGTACTTACATTCAAATGCCTCATAAATGTTGTATCCCTATGACAAGATGGCCACCACCCTACCATTGCTTGTTGTCTCTCTGTTCTTTTTGGCTGGCTAAATAAAAATCTCTTTCACACTATTTATCGGGCCACCAGTTAAAGTGTACATCCTCTCCACTAGTTAGCCTGTGGCCGGTTAAACAGCAAAGATTATGTACTATATTTGTGGCTGCCAGGTAAATATCAGAGATTATGTACTATTTGACCAGCGTCCAGGTAAATACCCAATTTTTATATATTATACATAAAAAATCTACATCTGTTTCAAGGTCACTAGGAAAGTTTATTTCACAAACCTGCCAAAGTACAACTTCCTATCCTCACACTAATACACCATGTTGCATTCCAACTGCTTACCGACAGTCACCAGTTAGATCACTTCACCATCATTTGCTAATGTTTTGGGGCCTATTCACAAAGCTAAATTTAAACCTGTAAATGTACTCTTGTGTAAATCTACTACTACATCTAGTAGTAATAATTTTCTGCTAATCCACATTTCCAAGTGAAAACTCACCAGTGCAGACGTATATGTCTCCACCCCTGGGGGATCCTTTGAGGACTTTACGAGTGTAAAGTTGATATTCGTAACTTTTCACACACAGGTGAAGACTCCACCCCTGTGGTGAAGATCTGACTATGGGAAAGTACAGGGCAAATTAATAAAATGTATTAATCTTTTTTTAAAACATGAAATATATTTATTATAAAAAATGTATCTAAAATCATTTTTCATCTCAAACACAGTAACAATTGCACAGTTTTGTCATCATTGATGTCATTGCAAATGTTGCAGTGATATTATCAATGATGTCTTAGAACATGTCATGAGCTATGTAATAGATGGAGTAATTAGTGGTGCATGGCAAGGGCACAAGTTATAGTTACCTTAGGGCAAAAATTATAGTTACTTGAGATACCTATAACTGTAGAATTTCAATGGTTTTGTTTGTTCAAAATGGTAGTTGTAGCTGACATTTTCACCTCACTATAACATTGCTTTAACCTTTGTTTTTTTTCACTGAATTTTTAAGGTATTTTTAATTTAACGTAAGATAAAATTACAATTCCTAATTATAGCACTACTTGAACCTTTGCTTTTTTCAGTGACTTTCTAGGTTTTGTTTTAATGTTTAGTATTATTTTATTACCATACGCAAAGCAAACCCCCCAATATGGCCGTGAGCAGCATTGGCTTGGCCTGATGCCAGGCCCTACATCCAACTCCTCGCAGTCAGCCAATCCCCTGCAGGGCATGGCATTCGGCCGCAAGGGTAGGTTAACACTTTTTTAATATTGGAGAGGGGGGCACAAATCCTCCCTTCCCAGGCTTTAGAGACCCTACCCCCAAGCCTTTTTATTTAATATTGGGAAGGGGGAGCACAGCCACCTTGCAAGCCTGTATGGATCTAGGAGACCCTAACCCTGGGGCCTAAACATATATTCACTTGTTTTATAGGACTCATGACTGAGTCCTAAGTACTAATATAATTTCTGCCACATCCTTGTTGATGTGGTGGTAGCCAATCAGATCTCAACGTAAGATCTGTAGGCCACTCAGATCCTCCACGGTGTGAAATATATGATTTTTTTTAGCCTTAATTGCTTAAAAACTACTAAAAAGATTTACACCAAATCACAAAAAGCATGCTTTCTGGACCAAGATCAAACTTTCTTGCCAAATTTGGTGTAATTCATTCAGCATTTTTTGCAGATTTACTGTTTGAATTTTCCTATGGAACAAATAATTGGGAAAACACTTTTTGAGCCCCCCCTTTTTCTTAGCCCTACCTTGACACATCACCCCAAAACCTTCCAGGAAGGAGCTGTTGTGGATGAGACTTTTTGTGGAATGCTTCGTGAGGATTCGTCAAATGCCACCAAAGTTATTAGGAAAACAAAAAAAGCTTTTTTGGAAACACAGACCTAACTATAACTACCCAGTAACGAAGCTAGTTTTCCATACCAGCATATTAAGGATGTCACAGTGCTCAATTTCAGAATGTTCATAAGTGGATTAGGGAGTTGGACTGCGACAGGGCTGCATGTCACACATTTGGACTTAGTGCTGCAGATATAGCGATAAATCCTACTAGACTTCTTAAGTTTGAATTCCTCATTTCTTCCAGAAGACACGGCATCTCACTAAATCTCACTTTATCCTTTTTTAAGCCCCTTAGATTTAGGTGATTAATCTCCATTTTCCAGCCACCTCCCCGTGTCCATCCCACATTTACTGCTAAAACATAAATCTATGCACAGAAAAGATACGAGTGGAGGCGGTCTCTGGTCATAGGTTAGCAATAGCATTTTGTAGTAAGTGTGTACTGCTACTGTAGGATTACAAAACACAGTTTGTGGATAGGCTATTTAGAATTTGTCAAAGCAGTAACACAAAAGTTGGCAGTGCCCACTCCACTCCATTTAGAATCACAAGAGGTTCTGGGTTTACTGCCAGAACCAACTTGCCATCCTCAAAGTACCTCAGCCTTCCTGACTGTCAGTACCCTCCCCACTATAGGGTATGTTGAACTTATATTCACAGCTGGTGACTTCCAGCGTTTACCCTGTGTGCCCGTATGTATTCTAAATATTTCTCATTTCTCGTCCCCACAGTGCCCAGCTGGGCCCTATGTGAGTACCCTTCTTCCTTTTCACCCCCACATGGTGCACACCACATTATCTGACAGTCATCCACAGGTATGATTAGCGACTAAAAATCTACCTTTTTTGATGCTTTTCTCTTATCTTTCTCCATCACCCCATTACTGATACTATGGTTATCATTTTTTTAGGTGCCCCTTCATTGCTAGGTCCTGATGAGACCCCACATTGTTAAGTGGGTCGAAACGTCGTCGACTAAGTGAAGCGAACCATTTGTCAGCCACTATTACTGCATTAGTAGGCTGGAAGCACATATTATGTATTGATTTAATGGTCACTTTTGTACATTTTTGATGAAACCTTGTTTTTAGTCACAAAGAGTCACAACTCTGGAAATATAGATTTCACAATCACTTGGGTCACCATGCACTGGATTTAAAATAATGTGATTACCTTATATAGAACAACGCATTTTCATACAAAATTTGTGTTCTATGCCTTTTCTCTTTCAGACATCTCTTTGCCTTCGATTATTGTGATTGTGCTATTATATATTAAGGGGGATATGTATCAACATTTCATTTTGCGAGTCCGTAATAGCGAATTTTTGCGAATTGCTATTAAGGACTCGCAAAATGAAATGTATGTAGGTTTCGCAATATTAATTGCGATTCCTACTTATTCCTTAATTGCGAATCGCAAATTGCGATTCGCAATTAAGGAATACCTTCCCATTCATTCCTATGGGCCTAGAGGCCCATAAGAATGAATGGGAAGACATTCGCAATTTGCGAGTACCCATTAGGTACTCGCAAATTGCGAATGCAATTTCAAGGGTGCAAGGGTGTCAAAAGGACACCCTGTTGCACCCCTGAAATATGCATGGGTGCACATGTGGCGCACATACATGTATGTGCGCCACATGGCACTTTGAAAAATGTAAAAAAGTGCATTTTTCTAGGAAATCGCATATTACCACCAACTTGAAGTTGGTGGTAATTTGCGATTTCTTAAGGCAAATTCGCACAACTTGGGTGCTTCAAGAATTGCATTTAAGGAATCGCAATTTGCGATTCCTTAAATGCATTCGCAAAATAGGGAATCGCAAATTTTGCGATTCCCCATTTTACGATGGCCTTTTGGGATGATACATCCCAAAAGGCTTTTTCCCGTTCGCAAACGGGCCGATTCCGAGAATCGGCCCGTTTGCGAACGGGAAAAGGGATTGATACATATGCCCCTAAGTATTATTTGTTGTTTGTCCACAAAAACCGTTGTTGTCTGTTAAACTGTGAAGTACCCTGGTTCCATATGAGTAGGGTGTCCCTTGTTTTTTCATACACGTAGTGTAAAGTGATAGCCTTTAGTGGCCATTTAAAGTTTGGTGGAGCATAAGGTGGTGGTGCCCTCATGTCCAGACTCGCACTTCATTTAGAGCCAGGGGAAGAACTGGTCTTGCACCAGCAGATCCTCGCAGACTTCCTTGGCATAAATATCTAAGCTGGTAGCCTGTTCACCATTGGGCTCCCACGTTTTAGAGACAGTCACTTGGCATTATCCGAGATTGGAGGGGTGTCTAAATTTCCAAACCTGGGATGGCCATGAGAGGGATGGCAGTCCAAGATAGGGAAAGAAAACAATGACTCAGATGTACAAATGGAAAACTCCTTCACATCGTGGCCATTTTGTCTTATCTTCAAATAACAAAGTCCAGCTTTGGGAGCGTGTTTTGGAGCTTGTTTCTTGAAAAAAACAAGCCTTTGGAGAGTGGGTACAGCAAACAAGTTATCTGCTCAGCAAAGTTGACTAGATTCAGTGGAGTCACCACAGTGGCAGATCCACTGAAAGAACAAATTTGGTGGATGGTCCTCCACCTGGGAAGCGGAGGCTATCGTTTGTGGGCTAGGAGGCAACCCGTCAGGGTCCGAAAGACAATATTTATTTTTTACATTTTTCTTCACATAAAAATAGTTTAATTTTTTTACTTACCTCCTCCTAAAGTATGGTATAATTGAGGTACAGTAGTGAAAAAAATACAGAATTCTAACCTGATAGGGAAGAATGGTCATTGTGCTGCCAAGAGCAGAGCCACCAAATCAAGCATTTCACAAAATCCGTCTGGTATTTTTCCCTGAAGCCTCTTGTGGGTAAAAATGTCGATAGTAGGAGATCAACCTTAACATGATGTTGTAGTGTATCTTCTGTCATGACTGGGCACCCTATAAAATGTATGATATAAATGACCTGTGCAGTAGTGGTTCATTTACAGGTCCCTATAAAAGAAAATCTACCTTCTGTGTTACATTAGCTTAAAAGATTTATGTACAAGACATAGTTTAATTGGCAGCCCATCGTGTCACAAAGTGGGGAGCCCATTTACCATCGTTTCCATCAGTCTCAATTGGTTTTGCCAAAAGCAGAACTGATGGCTACCCCACCATCATGAACGCCACCTTCAACCAACATCCAAATGGGGCATTTCAATGAGCACAGAATTGACTTCAAACAATTTTGGCAGATTTCAAATTACTCTTGCCTCTAAATGAGGCCCTTAGATGTACTTTTAATTGATCTAAATAACATCTGTATTTTTGTGCCAAACTAGCTGCAAGCAATTTGTGAATATCCAGAAAGTACGTCCCTCAGTTCCATCCAATTCCTCTTCTCTACTTCCTTCCGCATTTGCCATAAATTACACAAATCAAAATATCTGCCAATTGAGTATGCTTTTTCATTTGATTAAGAGAAGTTTGGCTTGACAATCCTGATTATGTGAATCAGTGTTTCCAATCTAAAAGCTGGGATGCCAGTTTTACACGTGCCACTGAAATATTATAGTTCAGTAATAGGAGGGATATTCTCTTGTGCGTAGTGGGACAGCTTTAATATGCCAGTAATGCTGCTGAGTCATAGCTAGGAGCTTCTCAATAATTTTTGTAGTACTATTTATTAATGCAGGTAAAACACTACATTTTGGCAGTAGAGCTCATTTCCCAAAAATGCTATTTCGAGTATTGTGATACTTCACAATTAAACCAGGTGTACAGCTCAAATTAAGTTACACAATGATGCCAGTTGTGTTTTTGAATTAACTTTATGGTTCTGCTCAATTTTTTCCTTAAATGTCCTAATTAATTATTTTAATAGTATTTCTTAAGTAGGTCTTTAATGCTCAAGGTTGCATGCACTCTTATTTAACTATTCTTGTAGTGCAGCTCAATAGTATCTTTTGCCAGTAATGTTGTTGCTGCCTGTGGTAAAATTCAGTATGTAAGCATAATTTCCAGCCACCACAGGTGTCGTGCTCTTATGTGGAGATGAAACCTTGTTCTACTACAATGGTGATTCAACGGGTCACTGGGGACCAACCCAAAGAATGTAGCAATTTCTACTGATAATGGTGCAGACTTGGATGGATCACTGCCTTTTCTGCTTCAACTGAGCCCTCTTCTAATCACCTTCCTGTACTACTGTGTTATGTGCCTGGGTTAGGCCCATGTAGCGAAGCTGCTCATTTTTTACATTGTCCTCTTTTTCCCAAATAACATTTCTGCCGTGACCTTTTGCACATATTTGCATGCACAACAATGTTGGATTAGTTTCTCTGAAACTACTTTGTTTACACATCTGGCTTTGCACAACATTATCATGATGGCTCGAATATCATGTACAAGGCCCTTCTTTGCACTATGTACAAATGTCGTTCTATCTTCATCCATGGGTCACAGGGCTATCTACATATTCATAACATCGCTAATCTATACGCACATCGCAAGGCTGCTTTCTATTATAAATAAAGAGCATCCCAAAAGATTAGCAGAGGAGACACTTCAGCTGACACCGAGGGTCCCTGCATACTAAGACTTCACCATGCAGAGGTCCTTCATCTCTGTGAGGTGTGCTTGGAATCAGTCTAGGCACCTCATCCAAAGTTGATGCTGTCCAACAAACGGGCAGGTCCTACGGATTAGTGGGAACTACACAACAACAAGTCCTGTTACCAAAAGAGGAAGTCTGTAGTTGTGCTCCCCTAGTCCAGCCACTGTCTACACAGTAGCCAAAACAGGCTGCTCTGGAGATAGAAGCAGGATCAAAGGGTTTCGTGGAACCCAGGACAGGTGGAGCTTCTAAAGAAACTCACAGTCTCTACTGTGTGTAAGTGCTGAGAGAGGCTTTGTCAGGAGTAACACCCTAGAAAGAGGTTGAACTTTCTCTCCTTGCCCTTATCAGCTTTAAATCTAAAATGGCAATGTTGCCTGCCATCAACCATAATTCAATGTAGACTCAGAATGCATCAATTTAAGTATCATTATGACTGTAGTCTACCCTCAACCCAGCAGGCATTTTCTTAGTAGCCTCAGCAGTCAGTATGAGACTGGAAACAGATCTTTATTTCTGACTACTATTTGACTCCCATAGTAACCTGAAATGTAATATCATTGTAACCTCATCAGAAATGTATACAGTAGAGGTGCTGAGGCCTGAGAAAGTAGATGGTCCTCAATGGTGTAGATATTCTGCTACTAACTCCAATGAGGTAGACAATATTTAGGACAGAACACGGGGCCTAGTAACAAAGGCATACTTTTTGCTATTTACCATTTCTGAGCACAGATTTACACCTAAGTGTAGACTTGCGTGTCTCCATCCCTTCAAATCAGGGAGTGGAAACAGAGAATCTCACATCGCCCTATTTTTCACAAATAACATTTCTGCCATGACCTTTTGCACATATTTGCGTCCACAACAATGTTGGATTAGTTTCACTGAAACTACTTTGTTTACACATCTAGCTTTGCACATTATCACAATGCTTCGAACTTCATGTACAAGGCCCTCTACACACTATGTACAAAATATTGTTCTATCTTAATCCATGGGGCGACATGGCTATTTACATATCCATAACATTGCTAATCTTTATGCACATCGCAAGGCTGCTTTCTTTTATAAATAAAGAACATCCCAAAAGATTAGCAGAGGAGGCACTTCAGCTGACACTGAGGGTCCCTGCATGCTACGACTTCACCACGCAGCGGTCTGACATCTCCATGATGGGGTGCCCAGTTCGTGACCAAGACGAGGTGCTACATTCTCCCCCACCAGGTAATGGGGTTGGATAATCCCTTGGGGGAATTCATGGCTTCACACCTACACACACTCTAGGTACACTTAGAGTAGGGTTTGCATAGTAGGAGTACGCCTGATTATTGCCTTGTTTATATGCCTGCATATATACACTGGTTTAGCACCATGGTAGAACTGTATCTACTGTTTAAGCATTTGGTGCTTGTAATCCCTTTGATCTGCTTCTGTCTATTGATTATCGTTTCACATGTATTCTATACATCAACCATAATAGAATGTAAACTCAGAATGCATCAATTTAAGTATCATTATGGCTGTAGTCTACCCTCAACCCAGCAGACATTTTCTTAGTGGCCTCAGCAGTCAGTGTGAGACTGGAAACAGGTCTTCATTTCTGACTACTGGTTGATTCCCATAGTAACCTGAAATGTAATATCATTGTAACCTCATCATATATGTATACTGTAGAGGTGCTGAGGCCTGAGAAAGTAGATGGTCCTCAATGGTGTAGATATTCTGTTATTAGCTCCAATGAGGTAGACAATATTTAGGACAGAACATTTACGTAAGAACACAGGGCCTAATAACAAAGGTATACCTTTTGCTATTTACCATTTCTGAGTGTAGATTTACACCTAGGTGTAGACTTACGTGTCTCCATCCTTTCAAATTAGGGAGTGGAAACAGAGATTTTCCATTGAAAAGTTACCTCTAGTAGCTTTGTCAATATAGGTGTACATCATACCCACAGAGGTGGAGAGCTCCCTGTGGAAAATATAAAGAACAATGTTACTGCTTATTATTCTTAAAACATATTTTAAAATATTATTGCACAATATGAATGTACATTATTTACATTTATTAATTTTAACTGAAAATGTTAAATTAAATAAAATGTTACAGCAAATGTAATTAATGTTACAATACTTCCTATTTGTTGCTTATTAATTCGCCTGACTCTATTGTTTTCTGTAGTAGAAATATTGCAATATGATGTGTGCTGCACTTTGTAGTTGATTTGAAAGAACTGCAAAATGTACTACAAAGTGCAGGTTTGCCTATACTTATATGTGTAAATGTAGGAGAAACACCCAGGGACTGGTAAGGAAAAGAGGCAAACTTACTACTAAATGGGATAGGATTAGGAAGACGAAAGAGAGGTTTAGGGAAGGACGTTACCCACTGCTGGACCTGGCCCTTTCAGCAGGCTTATCCCCAACCCTTTTGCCTTCCTTTTTTCTGACTTTCTTTTTGTTGGCTTCAGGACTAGATACTTTACCACTGCTAACCAGTGCTAAAGTACATGTGCTCTCTCTACCTAAACATGTTATGATTGGATTAAACCTGTTTGGCATATTTGATTTCCTTGTATGTCCCTTGTAAAGTGGTATACCATATACCCAGAAGGTGTAAATTAAATGCTACTAGTGGGACTGCAAACAAATGATGGACGGAATGCTGACAATGCAAACATTCTCCACCAGTCAAAAGATCTGGGTTAAATCCATCGTTCTTTTTCCCACTACGCCACCCCAGTTTGGACCCAGCCATATGCAAATCAGTCTTGACCCTGTGCCCCATGGGAACAATCCAGACCGAACTGCCAGGCCAGGTCCTCCCTGGACCGGAAACAAGCATCCTGGGACCGGTTTCAGGGTATGTCACCCTTCTTCAGCCAGGCTAGCTTGACTCCACCACTGATTGTGCCACCCACAGAAGTAGCCTTTCAAACCTGTCTTAGGGCTACCACAACAGGACCTAGGTGCGCAATTTACTGCCACTTCAACTCAGTATTTAAAACTACTTGCCAAGCCTTAAGCTCCCCTTTAATTACAAATAGAGTACCCCTAAAGTAGGCCCTAGGTAGCCCTATGGGCAGGGTGCTGTGTAAGTAAAAGGTAGGACATGTACCTTTATGTTTTGCATGACCTGGTAGTGACAAACAGCCTATTTTGTTTTTCACTGCTGTGAAATCTACTCCTCTCAAAGGCTGGCATTAGGAATTCCATTATATTCTTTTAAGTGGTAATTCCTGATAAGAAAGGATCGGCGTTTCCATGTTTGGTATGTTTAGAATGGTAGTCATAAATTCTACTTACTATTTTAGAAAAGTCACTTTTAGAAAGTGAAGCAAACACAAGGATATGATGGTCGGAGTGCTGAAACTTTTCAGACACTCACCCCCAGTCACAGATCTGGGTTGAATCCATCATCGTTCTTTAGCTCACTTCGCCATCCCAGTTCGGACCCAGCCATATGCAAGTCAGTCTTGACCCTGTGCCTCATGGGAACAGTCCAGCCCGAACTGCCAAGCCAAGTCTTCCCTGGACCAAAAACAAGCATCATGGGACCGGTTTTGGGGTAACACCCCTCATCAGCCAGGCTAGCTTGAATCCAGTGGCAAAGCGAGCAAGGGACCCAAGTCTGGACATACCCTGCTAACTTAGGGCAAACAAAGCAAACACAAGGAGATTATGGACAGAACGCTGAAACTTTTCAGACTCTCACCCCCAGTCACAGATCTCTGTTGAATCCATTATCGTTCTTTAGCTCACTTCGCCACCCCAGTTCAGATGCAGCCATTTGCAAATCAGTCTTGACCCTGTGCCTTATAGAAGTAGTCCAGCCTGAACTGCCAAGCCAAGTCTTCCCTGGACAGGAAACAAGCATACTGGGACCGGTTTCAGGGTAACACCCCTCATCATCCAGGCTAGCTTGAATCCAGTGGCAAAGTGAGCAAGGGACCCACGTCTGGGCATACCCTGCCAACTTAGGGCAAACAAAGCAAACACAAGGAGATGATGGACGGAGCGCTGAAACTTTTCAGACACTCACCCCCAGTCACAGATCTGGGTTGAATCCATCATCGTTCTTTAGCTCACTTCGCCACCCCAGTTCAGACCCAGCCTTATGCAAATCAGGCTTTACCCTGTGCCTCATGGGAACAGTCCAGCCTGAACTGCCAAGCCAAGTCTTCCCTGGACGAGAAACAAGCATCCTGGGACCGGTTTCAGGGTAACACCCCTCATCAGCCAGGCTAGCTTGAATCCAGTGGCAAAGTGAACTTTTAGAAAGTGGGCATTTTTCTATGCTTATAATTCTTTGTGCTTTTCAGCCTGCCTCCAATGCATGTTTGGGCTGGGTGACAACTACACTTTGTGCATTCTCTCCAGACAGCCACAACACAGGAAGGGCTGTGTGTGACAGGGGTACATCTGCATTCATCAGCATACTGATAATCTCCCTGGGCAGGGAGAGGGAGAAGAGGTTCACACTTACATCTGAAAAGGTTGTGTCCTGCCCTCACAAAAAAGGGTTGATTTACCCCCTAATGATAGTCTGGTGCCAGGGCTGCGCTCAAAGGGATCTTTGTGCTCTTCAGAGGGCTCTTTTGAACTCAACTCCTACATTAAAGGCATTTTTGGGTATAAGTACTAGGGCTCTGGCCCCACTAAATCCAACAATTTTGGACCTGTAACCAGACATTGCTGGCTCTATATCTACAAATTGCCAGAAGGAACAGCTGTGCTTCCAGGAGGGACTGTGACTTTGCTAACTGCTTTGCTGTGTTCGCCTTCTGCTTGCTGTGTGTTGTGCTGCAGGAGGGACTGTAACTTTGCTACCTGCCTTGTGTTGCTGGCCTGCTGCCTACTGCTGTGCTTTACTCAAGTGTTCTTTAAGGGCTTGTTGGCTTGCCCCCTGTTTTGAAATCTCAGGGCCGTCAAAGATTTCACCTGAACACTGCTGCCTTGGTACTCTATCAATTGTGAGTCCGGCAGCAGTGCATTCTGACTTTTGCCAAGATCAGCGTGTGTTGAACACTTCATATTCTCCCAAGTTTGCAAATGCCAGTGTGTGGGTGGGAGTTTCTGTTTCTGCAGCACTTGTTGAGTGCTATGTAATTCCCCCATTACCAGCGCATTGACTACTTTTGTACTTTGTGAGATCAGCACGTGTGGAGGGCTTCTGTGTCTCACCCTGACAACGCAGCTTCAGCGCCGAGGGAAGCCCTGTCTCACGAAGCCAGAGGGTTGCCTAGCAACTTGGAACTTAGCCGACTTCAGCAGTGGGTGCTCCAGCAGCCAGAAGAAACATCGCCCTGTGCTCCTCAATCGCAATGGACGAGTCAGCATGGCCCCTCAAGATGCCAGTCAGGCCAGACACCGAAACTGAGGGAGTGGTACTGTCGAGGCCTGGTGCATGAGCTCTGGCTCACCTTGCGTATATTACTCAATTGTGTGTGATCATTCCCAGTGAGGCCCCATGCGGCAGCTCTGGCCTGCCCAGTATTATTTGCTCAGCTGTGCTGGTACTCACTGATCGGTCGGAAGACCACACCAAAGCCTGGAATCTCGAGTGCTTTTCCAGCACTCCCCAGTAGGACATTACCATAATTCCCTTACAGGGAGCACCTACATCATTGTTTTTGCACTGAATATCTACCGTAATGAGCCAGATAGAAGAGAAAGGGTTTCTAAGTAACCGTGAGTGGAGCTCACGGAGTTTCACTCCACAGAATTCCGTGGAGTTACTGGAAAACTCTGCAAAATTCCAGGGAGTTCCGTGAATGCGAAGTGACCGTCCTAATGGAGACATAGTGTGTGCCTCCCAGGTGCTGATTATTAATGCAACAAAGCTGTTTGCTCTTGAAAGAGATGTATATGATTATTGATGACACGATGAGTCAAGCTGTTGCTGAGGAGGATTTGACCAGGCAGAGGGACGCATCTGGGCATGTGAAATACAAGCTCATGGGGAATGCACAGCACATTGCAGCATTAGGCATTCAGTTTGTGTTTCACCTAAATGCATGCTGTGTTCTTGAGATCACGGGCAGAGCCTCTGCACTGGCTTATTCAAACTGAGCACTGGAGTGGGCAGAGCCGGCAGGAAGCAGGGGACCGGCTGGCATCTGGTGGAGAGGTTAAGCTGTCTGCTGCATCTCACGTCCGTGGACGCCGGAAAGTAATTTTTGGCTTTTAAAATCTGAGTCTCTCCTCTGAATTAGGTGCGTTCTTGTGCTTTGGTATAGCATGGCGCATCCTTGTTTTTATTTCAATAAACCCTACTACCTAACTGAAATAATGTGCCTACACCTCCCTAAAAGAGAAATCTGCAGTCTGTAATATCTCCCCAATAAAGCCGACATGGTGTACTCTTGCAAGTCATTTGCCACTTAGTTCTTACGGCTGCTTACCGGGTAATCAAGAGAGCGAGGATCTTTCCTGCATAATCCTGTTTGTCAAACCAGCCACCAATTTCATTTCAAAATAACATCCCTTTCGTGTTCCGTCACAAACATCCACCGAAAGAGCATAGATATCACACCAGATTCACCACGGAAACAGACAGCTGTCCTACACAGTTGCCATCTTATGATCAGACATGCGTCAGACTCATTTTGCTGCATTATTTCAACGTTTGCCTCTAGCTATGATGTCGCAGCTCAGAAGACCAAACACCATGCGAGGGAAGTACACTTCATTCTCAGTGTCTAGCATCTCAGAATCTCTGGCATGCACCTCACCTAGGGCCAGATGTACGACGCTTGCATTTTGCGACTCGCAAATTGCGTCGCAAAATGTATCGTACAACAGTGTCACAGACACTGTTAGCAATTCTCAATGGGGTCGCAAATTGCATGCCTCATCAATATTCATGAGGCAAGCGCAATTTGCGACCCCATTGGGAATGGCTAACACTCCCAGGGATGGGGTCAGCAGACCACCATGTCTGGGACTGCTCTTTAAATAAAGCAGTTTTTTTTTAAAAAAACAGCCTGTTTTCTTTAAAGGAAAACGGGCTGCATTTAAAAAAGAAACATTTTACTTTTCAGTTTCATTTTTTAAGGGCAGGCAGTGGTCCCTGGGACCACTTTTATGAAATGAGGGGTGAAAAGGTCCTGATCCCTTACTGGCCGTATATTGAGCAAAAATTCTTGTTATGATGCTTGCCCTTGACAGGGGGAAACCCCTAACCCCTAATATAGATAAGGTTCAGCAAGATTGTCAGGGCAAGATTCTTTTTTGTACTCTTTAGGGAAAAATTCCAAACAAACAATGGTTCATTTTGTTAGATATTTATAATGGTGTTGTCACTCTATCCGTGAGAGTGATTGAAAGAACAGCCAACACGTGTTTCACCCCTTTACATGGCCATCCGGCCTGGGGCTTCCTCAGGGCTGTACAGACATCCATAAAAGACAGAAAAATGGGGGTGGTGTGAATCCCCGTGACAAAGAGCAAGGAGGGTAGTAAGATCAGTGAGAAGGAAGGAAAAGGAAAGAAAGATAAGTTGTTAGGAGAAGGTAAAGTTGAAGGTGAATTTGTTAATTTTTTGAGCGGTAAGGAAAAGAAGGGGGGGAAAAAGCAGAAAGAAAAAGAAGAAGGGTGGAGGGGAAAGAAGGGAACACAACGAACAGCGTACAGTATTTTAAACAGTAATGTAGTGAATCACAGTAGTTGAGAAAGAAGCCAGCATGAGAGACAAAAAAAGAAAGAGGAAAAGAGAGAGCGGAAAAGTCCGGAAGAAAGAGAACACGGAAGACCAGGGGGAATAGAGAGGCAGAGAGGGAGGCAGGAAGCATGTAGGGTAAATAACATACGTATCAGAGTGTTACACACCCGGGCAATTCAAAGGAGAACGGATCATTAGAGGATACATGTCAGGATATATGTGCATGTACAATGAATGTGAATTGGCATAAGTACGGTACAGTATGCAGAGGCAACAAATAGTAGTTGTGAGATTGGAATTAGGTTAAGTTTACAAAGGTGTGACATTCATCAATATAAAAGAAATTGGATTTAAATAAAACATAAACAAAACCAAAAATTAAATAAACAAAATGGTCCCCGAGTGCGGGTAGCGAGTCATTAGAGTGGTATATTAGAGATATACAGTAATGTGACATTCATCAGTTTCATTAATAATTGAATATTTAGGTTATGTCCCGAATTCGGGTAGCGAATTGCACAAGGGCATAATTAGAAAGAAGGTGTTGGGAAAAGAAACCACGTAAGAGGACAGGCGTGACAGAAAATAAATAATAAATAATATATAAATAGATGAAATGGGCCACGATATAGTTACATTGGTTTTTTTTCGTGTTGCCAAGTCCGTCCGGAGTCAAGGGTATCCATGGATAGTAGGGTGAAGGAGGCGAAACTCATTAGTCAAGGGGAGGCAGGGTCAAGGTAAAAGTACATCAGAGGAACAACCATGTCTGGGACTGCTCTTTAAATAAAGCAGTTTTTTTTTAAAAAACAGCCCGTTTTCTTTAAAGGAAAACGGGCTGCATTTAAAAAAGAAAAATTTTACTTTTCAGTTTCATTTTTTAAGGGCAGGCAGTGGTCCCTGGGACCACTGCCTGCTCTTAAAAAATATTTTCTCACATACTCACAAAGGGGAAGGGGTCCCCTGTGGACCCCTTCCTGTTTGCAAGTGGTTTACCACCTACTTGAAGTAGGTGGTAAACTACGAGTGTTTTGCAGCCACAAATGCGGTCGCAAAACAATAGTACATGGCAGCAAGTCTCGCTATTAGGAAGGGATGCCCCTTCCTAATAGCGAGAGTCGCAAACGCTATTTTGCGAGTCAGTGACTCGCAAAATAGCGTTTGTACATGCCATTACCCTTTTTTGCGGTCGCAAACGGGCCAATCTCCCGTTTGCAAGCGCAAAAAAGGGTCGTACATCTGGCCCCTGGAGCTCTAATTAGGGGTATGGGCTCTGGTAAACTCCGCTACGCCGTAGTTGGCCGAGTTTTGCCGATCTTTGCCCCTCCAAGCAAAGTGCGGAGTGGAAAAACTCTGCAAACACAGCCGGCGGAGCGGAGTTTACTGTGCACCCTTATTTCTAAGGCTGCTGTGTAATTTTCCCTGCAATTAATGTGTTATTTAAAGTCATTGATAACTTGAAAAGTGCTTATCATATTTTTGTCATTTTGGCCTTGTTTGTTCAGAATACACTAAGCAATATTTCTATACCTGTATAGAGTCTTTTTGTGATGTATTAATTGTGATACTATATGTGTGTGTGTGTTGCACAAATACTTTACACATTGCCTCTTTCGAAAAGCCTGCCTGATGTGCAGCAAGCTACCAGAGAGTGGGCACAGGTTATCTTCGTGGTGTATCTAGTTTACCCTGGCTTGAATGGTGTATTCTGCCTGGCTGAGGCGCATACCTTAGTCAACCAGAAACCTCATTTCTAACATTGTTGATCAGCGCTGAGGATAGGACTTGTGTTTGTGCAATACCACAGCAACTCATTGTTCACTACAACTCTGCACTAAGACCATTACATGTTTTTTTTCTCCTGTTCTCTCACATTGGTCATTTTCTATTTACCCATGCTTCGTCTTCTTACACCTGGAACTCTTGTTTGCACCAGTAGTATCTTGTCAAAATGAGTCAACCTTTGATCTTGACTACCTATTGATTTACAATGAGGAGGAGTTGAAGGGTTTCTGCTGGGAGAGGAGACCAGAGGTGAGTGCGGAATCCAGCAAGTTGGGTCTTCAGAAAGCCCTGTATACATTTGAAAAGTCACACTGGGAAACAGCCTCAACAGAGGACCAGGAGGGTGATAATTCTGGGGAGGACTCTGAGGGGGATGACCCCTTTGGAATTCTTGAGGATGCAAAACCTTGGAATCTCCTGGAGAATTCTGAACCAGAACCCCAAGAGGGCAGTGGCCCTGAGAAGTTTGAGGAGGAGGAAGAAAATGACTAGGCAAAGGCTCCAGTGCAGAGAGGAACCCATGGATATGAAGTCCCTTGCGGGATCGAGATCGGAAGCAGTGTCATTTGCCGCACTCTTTCCCCTGAAGAACTCAAGGACAGACAATCTGAGTGGGAACAGAGGATGCAGCTGGCCCAGCTGGCTGTAGAGAAGAGAAGGGCTGAGGCTGACAGATCCTAGCTGAGGAGAGGATTATGGAGGCGGAAAGGGCCTTCGCCAGGGAAAAACTGCCTCTTGAGGAGAATAAATTGGCCCATGAGCTTAGTTTGAAGGTTCTCGACTTACAATCACAGCAAGTAGAGCCCAGTGGTGGAAGCAAAATTATTGTGTCCAGTGTTAAAGATGCCACCCACATACCCAGAGACTTTGTGCCTAGCTTCAAAGAGGTGGTAACATACATTAGTGGTTTCAAGAGTATGAGGCAGCTCTAGAGGTGCACAGGATGTCTGAAAGGGATTGGGGAACTGTCATATGGGGTCATATTTCTGGTGATGGGAGGGATGCCCTGCTGGCTCTAGAAGAGAGTAACAGGAAGAGGTATACCCCCATGAAGGAAGCCCAAGTAAAGAAGTATAGATTCACCACTGAAGAGTGTAGTTTTAGGTTTAGGGGCAGCCGGAAAATGTCTCACCAGTCATGGGAGGAATTTGTGGAGTATTTTGCAGCGCACTGGATAGTTGGGTGAAGGGTGGCACGGTAAACACTTTTTAAGGGCTGTACAATATGATTGGTAGAGAGCACATGTTCTGTTGTTGTTTTCCAGGGCTACGCCAACATTTGCTGGAGTGTAAGCTCCCTGACCCCAGGGAACTTGCAAAGGAGGCAGACCTCTGGGTGAGTACCAGAAGGTCTGGAAAGGAGTGTGGGAGTGATCCTAAAGAGAGTCACTCAGGTTCCCCCCAACCGAGGGTGGTGGAGGATCACAGTAGCCCAGACAGATCCCAGTGTAATGGCGGAGGTAAAGGGTCCCTTGTCCCTTCTCAGAGTAGGAAGAGTGGTGGGGGTGGGCAGAAGCCCACGGTGCCCTATCTATACCTAGTCCCAGAGCCTGGCTAGTACCCAGAGGGAGCACCAGGAGGGGAGTCTATTCTGTACCGGAGACCATCCACTAAGGGGACTCCAAAGTTTCAGGCGACCTTGGAGGGGGTGGCTGACACAAGCACCCAAACAGTTCTGGTGTCTGGCAGTACCACTCAGCATAGGAGGGTGTAGAAGACCAGATGGAGGGGGAGTAGGGACTCACCCTTAATCCTTGTTCAACCTAAGGGTACAGATGGAGGGTTGGAAGACCAGTTGCAGGATAGCACTCCTGAACTGGTCGGAGAACTGAGCAGGACGGCTGCCACAAGCACCCTGACAGATCTGATTTCTGGGGGTACCACTCCCAAAAGGAGGGTGCGGAACCCCAGAAGGAGGGGGACGAAGGACTCACCCTGGACTCCTGTCCAGCCCAAGGGGACAGATTCTGGGCTGGTGGACCAGTTTCAGAATACCACCCCTGAACTGGTGGAAGGTGGATTGGAGAAATGATGCTAAGCACCTAGGGCTACCGCCCCCACACTGAGAAACCACAGAGGAGAGAGACCTCTGGATGGCCTGGGGCGTGGCTCTTTACACTGACAGCTCTCAGTGGCCTCTGTTGGTTGATGTCCTTGTGGACAGAGTTTTCCTTGGGTTGGGGACAGAAGTCAGACCCAAGGGGTACAATGGGCCTCATCGCTTTGCTGACCATGGTGGTTCTTTGTGCGTACTGGGATGCATCTGTGAGCAAATTAAAGTTAGGCCCTTCAAAGATTGGGTCCACAGATGAAAAGGATTCCCAATGGGTTAGATTAGTGGGCCCTGAGTGTATAGACAGTGGGATACAACTATGTTCAGAGAGGCGTACAACTGGCATGTGCCCCTGTAGTCGTGGGCCAGTGTCCATGTTCTAGCACCTTGAGCAGGGAAGTCCATAAAGGTATTGATTAGTCTACCCTGGCTTAAGGCTGGAGGGGGTTGTGTTGGACCTGGCCCTTTCTGCAGGGTTATCCCCAAACATTTTGTCTTCCTCCTCCCTTCTATCTGACCCTCTTTTTGTTCACTTTATGACTCTGGGCACTCTACCGATGCTAACCAGTACTAAAGTGCATTGGTTTACACCTGTTTGGCATATTTTATTTACTTGTAAGTCCCTTGTAAAGTGGTATACAATATTCCTAGGGCCTGTAAATTAAATGCTACTTGGGGGCCTGCAGCACTGATTGTGCACCCACAGAAGTAGCCTTTCAAACCTGCCCTAGGCCTGCCACCGCATGGCCTATGTGCACAGTTTACAGCCAAAAGAAACCCAATTACTTGGCAAGCCTGAAACTCCGCTTAGCACATAGGTCACCCCTTGGTAGCACTATGGCCAGAGTGCTGTCTAAGTAAAAGGTAGGACATGTACCTTTATGTTTTGCATGTCCTAGTAGGGACACACAGGCTATTTCATTTTTCACTGCTGTGAGGCCTACTCCTCTCTTAGGATAGCATTGGGAATTCCCTTATATACTTTTAAGTGGTAATTCCTGATCAGAAAGTAGTGGCATTGCCATGTTTGGTATGTTGCAAATGGTAGTAATAAATCCTGCTTACTGGTGAAGTTGGATTTCACTATTTTAGAAATGCCACTGATAGAAAGTGGACATTTTCCTGTGCTTATAACTCTTTGTGCTTTGCAGCCTGTCCTCAATCCACGTCTGGGCTGGGTGACAGCTACACTTTGTGCATTCTCTCCAGACAGCCACAAAACAGGAAGGGATGGGTTTGACAGGGGGTACATGGCATTCATTTGCACACTGATAGTCTTCCTGTACAGGGAGAGGGAGAGGTGGTTCACATCTTCATCTGAATAGGGTGAGTCCAGCCCTCATAAAGAGGGCTGATTTATACCCTGCTAATAGTCTGGAGCCAGGTTTGGACTGAAAGGGATCTTTGTTTACTACAGATGGCTCTTTTGAAGGCACCTCCTTCATCAAAGGCACTTTTGGATGTAATTACTGGGGCTGTGGCCCCACCAAATCAGATACTTTTGGACATGTTACCGGCCATCACCAGCTCTACATCTGCACATTGCCTGAAAGAACTGCTGTGCTGCCAGAAGGGACTGCTGCTTTGCTGTGTTGGCCTGCTGCTTGATTTGTGTTGTGCTGCAGGAGGGCCTGCTACTTTGCTACCTGCCTTGTGTTGCTGGCATGATTGCTGCTGCTTGCTGCCTACTGCTATGCTTTACTCAAGTGTTCTCCAAGGGTTTGTTGGCTTGCCCCCTGTTTTGAAAACTCCGAGCCAGTGCGTTCTAACTTTTGACAAGATCAGTGCATTTTGAGCGCTTCGTATTTCCCCCAAGTTTGCAAAGGCCAGCGTGTGTGGGGAACTTCGTGTTTCTGCCGCTCCTGTTGAGAGCTTTGTATATCCCCCACAACCTGCGGTTGTTTAGCGCTTCTGTACTTTGTGAGATCAGTGCATGTTGATGCTTCTGTGTCTCACCCCAACAATGGAACCGCAGCCCTGAGGGAAGCCCTGCCTCAAGTAGTTGGAGGGTTGCCTAGCAATGCGAGAACTCTTCCGACGTCAGCCATGGTGGGCCAGACCACCAGAGGAAACATTGCCCTGCGCTGCTCGATCACAACAAACCAAGGACGAGTCAGTGCAGCCCCTTGAGATGGCAGCCAGGCCAGGTACTCTCACCGAGGGAGCTGTACCAGCGAGAACCTTGCGCATCAGCTCTGGGTCTCCTTGCGTGGATTATTATGTGTGATTGTGCCCGGCAAGGCCCTGTGTGGCAGCTCCGGCATTCCCTGTGTTATTTGCTCAGCTGTGTTGGTACTCACGGATCCGTCGAAAGACCACACCAAAACCCAGAATATCGAGTGCTCTTTCAGCACTCCCCAGTGGGACTTTACCGTAATTCCCTTACAGGCAGCACCTGTATCATTGTTTTTGCACTGAATATTTACCTTAAAGATCCTGATAGAAGCGAAGGTGTTTCTGAGGCTGCTGTGTATTTGTCCCTGGAGTTATTGTGTTATTTAAAGGGGTTGATAACTTCAAAAGTATCTATCATATTTTTGTCATTTTGGTCTTATTTTGTTTAGAATATAATAAGCTATTTTTCTAAATCTGTCTCTTTGTGGTGTATTCATTGTGTTACTGTGTGTGTGTGTGTTGCACAAATACTTTACACATTGCCTCCTTTCATAAGCCTGCATGCTCTGCGTCAAGCTACCAGAGGATGAGCACAGGTTATCTTTGTGGTATAGCTAGCTTACCCTGACTAGAGTGACGGGTTCTTCCTGGCTGAGGCGCATACCTCAGCCAACCAGAAACCCATTTCTATTACCCACGCACACAAGTGTAGGCCAATTGCTTTACGCAGAGGATGGAGAAATGTAACTTACTCTTCTTTAGTAAGTTTGCACTCCGAGTTTGTGATTACCGAAAGTAGTAAACATTACAAAGTAAAAACACACTCAAAAGTGTATCTTACGTTTGTTAATCAGGCTCTTAGCTTTGTAGTAACTTTACAAGTGTAGTTTGTGAACAGCAATAAATAGATTACTCATTTGTGGCTGTATGTTTTGTAATGGCATTCCCCCTCCGATACCCCTTGTTAAATTTCCCTAATCTTCTCCCATTTAGTAGTAATTATTTTTCGATTTCATTTTACAGCCACTCCCCCTTGACCCTCTTATATTTACCATCAAAACATGTGCCATTGTGTGTTGAGCTAGCTTCACAAAAAATACACAAGAGATGGAGGTCTCCGGCCTTACATTTGTGAATAGCTTTTTGTAGTTTGTAACTAGTACTACTGGAGTACTACTTTATGTATGACAAAATGCAGTGTGTGAATAAGCCCCAGAATATACTCTTGTATCTCAATCTACTGATTTCTGTGCCTGGTGGCAATTCCCGGACCTTAATGTGTTCCAAGCTTCCTTGTTGTGACTTTGTCTTTTTCTTTTTCGCATAGTTTTTTAACATATTTGCTACATTTAGTTTGGGATCTCCTTTCGGCTGCTCGATGCCCTGTTTCTTTTCTGGGGTTTTTAAAATAGGTCGAGGGGCCCCAATTTTATAATAATGCAGTGATTGGCTTCAAAATCATGTGCCAAGGTTCCTAGACAATCTAGTATATTTTCTCCAGGCCAGGAACGAGAGTCAGAGAGATCAAGAAGATGAACACTAGTGTGATGTGCACAGGGCAGAACAGTGGTGCATTGGCAAAGTTAGCAATAGAGACCCAGAGCCATGCTAGCATTTAGTCACCTAAGCCAGGTGTCAGTTGATTGGCAGCGGTTTGCATAAGAGTCTTAAGTTCAGCAACCAGGTTGAAATCCCTGAAAATAAGTTTTTCTTTTCTTCTTCAAAGGCTCCCTCTCATCCTCCCTCCACTCTCTTCCCCTAAATCTTTTCGTTCATCTTCGCCTGATTTTCTTCTTGATACGTAACAATTCTTTAAAAAATCTATAGAGGGAGAGAATGCTGCATATTTAGTAATGGCAATATGTATCTCAGTGTTGTCTGTTTTTGGCTTTTCAGGCGCAAGTCAGACATGCATGAAGAGACGGAGGGCAAACTTCCAGCCCCCGAGTCAGCGCTCTGAAGTAGCGCTGAAGTGCAAAAAGGAGACATTAAGGGGACGATTATGATGTCGTTAGGAAAGCATTCCCACCGAATCGGGTTAGGGATGCTTTCCAAACGATTTGTATTCTGGGAGTCCTACCGACCAATTACGATGTGTACGGATGCTTACGGACTCGGTTCGGTCGGACTCCCATTGACTTCAATGGAAGACTGTGTGCTGAACGAGAACACAGGCTTTCATTGGAAAAAGGGGTAGTTGGGGAAAACCTTGCACCCTGTGGCAGGCACCCCATGGTGTCTGCCACACTGTGCTTGGTTGGGAAAGGGGGGTCCCTTGGGTACACCCACGGGCCCCATCAAGAGGCCTACGGGTGAAGGGGACCTGCTACGGGCCCCCAAAGACTGACTTTCACAGCCGTTTCATCTCGCTCAAACTGATTCAGAACAGCTGTCCGAATCGGTCATCATACTCGCTCATTCGGAAACCGTCTCCATTGGGCTGTACAAATCGGCTCCAAATGATTTGGGCTGCCTGAATCCCATTCGGAACCGATTCGGACAGCCCAGATGGCTTACTTGCATTGTACTCGGTTGTCCGGAAAGGTGACCGATTTAGTAGGAAACAAGGGTTCCGAATCGGATACAACAATACCGAATCCCATCTGGAGCCCTTCCTGATGACATCGTAATCGGCCCCTTAGAGTGAGTGTCCTTGGTCTGCCCCTGTGACCTTAGGCTGCCTACTCCTGATAACAAGTGCTGATTGCGCTGGTGCACAATCAGCACCTGTTATGAAATGTGCCTTTATCTCACAGTCTGCTGTACTGCGGATGCCACCAGACCAGCAGGACATCAGCTACAGACCCATCCCCCAGCTCTAGCTGAAGAAGCGGTGGGTTCATGACACCACTGCAAGCCAACTACATGGTGATATCTCCTTTGTTTCTAAACCTAACAGTCTCTCACATCACAAAATTGTTTGACTCTCTCTGACACGTTCTACAATTAGCTGTCAAGCAGGACATGATTGTGGCTGTTTAGTCACTGCCTAACACTAATAGGCTACCATTAAAGGTGGGAGAAATCACTCTTTTATATTTGCGGTACACAGATTTGAAACGTTTGGCATAGTCTATATAATGCATGAATGAATACTCTTCTTTCACATCACTAGTGTCATGACAAGTGACATCCATGTGTCATCACATGTGACATCCATGTGTCATGAAATGTAACATTAGTGACACGATGTCACCAGAAACTGCTTCCCTAATTCACCATCCCAATTTAACATCCTACTTTCCTAGTCCTTTACATTCACAGTGCGAGGATTACTGCACCGTTACAGGATTATTCCAATTGCAGAGTGCACAAATCTAATTGTTGGTAGTACATGTAATATATGTAATGTAACTTCCATGGACATGGGATTGTTACTTTCTACTATGTTTGGATGGAATTTATTGCATTTAAAATGGTGGTACTGCAACCTATGACCCAAGAAATTATTAGGATTTAGTTTGATCTGTTTATTTTTATTTTCAGCTACATTTTACAAAAACATTAACATGAATAACTTTCCAAGATATATGATAGATCATAAGAGACACGGAAAAAGAAAAAACTATATTTTAATTGCGCTCTATTATGAGCAAACAATGAAGCAAACCAGAAAAAGTGAACTACACCAGCTTTCACCATGGTCACGTCAGGAGCCAAAAGTTCAGCCTACTATCTCTCCTGAATAATAAGAAAATATTAAACAAATCGAAGTAAAAAATACCCAGCTCTCTTCCCTTAGAGTCCTCCATTCTCCACAAAATGCAAATTGAACAATGATTTTGGTGGCGGATCAAAGCACATGCAAGGCATGGAATAAAAAGGAATACAGCAAACAAAGGATTTTGACTTCAGGGTATGGCCTAGGCATTAACCCATTGAATACACCAACATCTTAAAACCATTCCCCACCATCCACTGCTTTCCATCTCCATGGCCGCAATGCCATACAAATCAGTGAGAATAAACCACTAACCAAATAAAAAACTCGTAATCCTCCTAATTCTGACTAGCCTTTAAAAAATGCATGGAAGCTAGCAAATGTTGGAAGAGCAAGGCACTTACTTACACGGCAAGAAATAATGACTACCATAAGAAAACAGATTTAGACTCCAAGCTAAAGGGTTGGGAAACATTCCGGCGAGCACCAATGCGAGCCTACCTGGGACCATTCCGTCTTCAGCCTCCAGCCTATCGGAAAATGTAACAAATTGACAATGAGGATTCTGGATGGCCATACATCAAGTCCTTCTTCCTAATATATCCCTTTCCGTCTACCTTATGCCAGGCTCCACAGAGGAGGATGATCGCATGTATGTTTCACACAAGAAAACATCCACTTTGGAAAAAAATGCTCTAACCAGGCTTCAGGAGGCAGCCGTAGCTGCTTGCTGCAATCAGTCATGTAGAAATATGTGCAGACAACTGTTTAAGTGGGATGAAAATAGTGGCGTTCTCAAAAAGGGAGCATGTAAAATAAATTTCTGGTCCCACCCGACTGGTATTTTGGTTTCACTCTGAGATGTAATTGCATCTAGATATACAACACAACAACTGACATACACCTAAAACCTGTCAGTACGATTGGCTTTGTCAAGATGAATGATTAACAACAATGATTTGTTATAATTAATTAGCATTGGAAATGTTTCACTTCTGAAATTGTGACTCTTTGAATTTAATAGTATTTAGCCATTTTGACGGAGTTTCGGCCTTCAGTATGTGTTTTTCTGTTAAATATATATGCACTTTTTCTCTGCACAATTCGTCCATCTGTAGATCTTCAACCGCCTCTCTTTCCTCTTCAGCACCCTCTTTTCACTCTTCCCAAAATGCACTTCTTCATATCTCCCTGACATCACCACTTCGAAACATATACTACACTCACTCACATTTAAGCACTGTATTACATTTTGTTTTTACCTTGAAAAATATTTTGACATCTGTGTACCCTTTTCACACACATTTTCATAGAATTTCAATTGCAAATACATGACCATTGTTCTGTGTGACAGACACTTTGTTTTTGCTTAAGCCTCAGCGCCAGAGTTCTCAATCAAAGCCCATCATAAACACCTGGCACAACTCAAAGTATGAACTATACTAGAGTAGCAGGATGCTCAAAATAATACAGAAACACATCATGATGAAATAGATAACACTCTTGGGGAATGCAGGATTAAGTAAATCATGTGCAATAAGAGAGGAACTAAATTGCTGCCTTAACGTTTTTAACATTTATTGTTTGTAAATCAATTAATGTTTTTTGACATTAATGTTACATCCATGAAGATAGGGGCAGTTTTATCTCCATACGGCAAATAACTGTTTTTACCATAAGCACATACTTCTCCCTTTGTGATTGACTCATATATTTGGATATTCCCTACACTGCCACCACACTGGTTTCATGAATAAGAATATGTGTGCACGTTCACAGACAAGTCTGTCATGTTTTACATATGTAATTTTCGCTTTTAACTATACCTTACAAGCAGCTGATGTTGGTAAAAGGAGGGAAACGCTGCAGCCATCTTCTGCTAGTTCACTATATAGCTTTAACTTAACTCTGGGGTAGAATGTGAGGCTATGGCAGTCATTCACATTTCTTAATTTTCGGGGCTATACCAGCCATTGTCCATGCCCAGGAAGCATTCTGTGGCTGGCAGAACCTTCCCCCTAAGCTACCTTTAGTTGTCATTTCACTGTAACCCTACCCCCAGTGCACAGGCTCAATTCTCTGAACCAGCAGATTACTAATGGGGATGAGCATCTAACTCACTGAGCCACCTACGGTTTAAAAAAAAACATTTAATTACGTAATGCATACTATGATGTAAAGTTCAGCAAGCATTTACAAACTTCCCCCACCACTGTTTAGCCAGGGTTACTTTGCAGCGCAGTAAGGTAAAAAAGAGCTGAGGAGAAAGGCATTTTCAACTATTATGTGCAGAGACAGACATTTGGCTAAAAATGTTAATTCGAACGTGAAATGTGTTCTGCGCAGGCCGCCTTGCTACTTGGAATCAAACTGGAACTTGATTTGGGGGCCTCATACTAACAGAGAGGGGAATGCAACTCTCAAACAATAAATTAGAAGGACAATTTCAGGGTAAATTAAATGAAAATGCACAGATAACAAGCATTCAGCAACTAAAGTGAGTGACCGCAAGATATTTGGATCGACTTTGCAAGGGAAAAAAAAAACCTGCTTGTCTTTTGGATCAATTTCACTGGGAACAAATACAGCAGCTCCACTTCTAAAGGGGGCAGGAGCGACGTGCAGCCAGGGCCTGGAGTGTCACAGTGGGGAAGGTTAGCGTGGCGAGGTGACTCAGGACAATAAAGATAACCCTAGATTAGCATTATTACACTTCCCATTCCCGGGGACAAGGCACCAAATCACACATGTTTGCATCCATTTCTACTTGTGACGAATGGGAAAAGGTGGGATCTACCCCTGTGAATGATGGACGACTGCCTTCACGCAGGGATGAAGGCTCCAACGCTCGAAACCATAACGCTAAAAGCATCACTGGCCTACAGTGGATACTGCCATAGACTACAATGAAAATGAGGGGCTTTAAAACGTAAAGCCATGAGTTGTGCATCACAGTTCTTCAAGCTGTCAAGGTTTCAGATTGCTATGCGTGACATTTTCATAAGTTCAGTGCAATTATGAGTGACATTTCAATGACTATGAGTGACACTTTCTTGCAAACAAAATCAAGCAAGGAAGACGAGGGGAACATACACATATTAGAAATTACACCCCATTGAGTAATGAGAAACTCTAAGAAGTCACTGAACTGCGCTAATGAGACGCAGCTGAAAACTGAGCAGAACAGAGTCACACTGTGTTACTACTATTTTATGCACTGGAAGGCACAGGTGTAATAATAATTAAGTCTCACAGTTTTCCATTTTTACTGAGTTTTACAGATAAATACTGACAGAAACCATTGTGTTTCCTGTCTGTTTATTTTAAAAAGCAGAAAAATACTGAAAATTGTGCTTCTTGTAAGATACTCTCCATGCTGTCTTTCATGAACTCTATGCGAAAGCTGAACAGATAGCATAGGAAATTAAAAAACAGGAAGAGATTTCCTTAAATACAGGCATATGTTAAGATACATTTGTAGTATGATGCTAATATGTACTTGTGGGTGTAGTGCTATGTTATATGTGGCTTCTTTACTTGCTAAAACATAACAGGCATCCACGTATGAGTGCACATGTAGGAGTTAAATAAATGTGGAAATATACCATTTTGCCACTCCATTAATTCTCAAAACACAAAATAAATATGGATTAATAGCAGTAAGATGGCCAAAAAATAAATATGGATAAATACAGACAGAAATGTTAAAAAAAAAAATACCATAAAACTGGGAGCCCTAATAATAATGCAGACAGTGATGTCATCTGTGTGGTGCTTTTAGGAAGCAAGCAGACTACTTCAAAGGGTTAATGATCTTCTCTGCTACTAGAATGGCTGAGCTGGACTGCATGAGGTGAATCAACATGATTGGACAGAGTCCCTAAAAAATTTTTTATGTGCTTAAAGTCGGAGGAAAATATTGTTTCTAGTATTTTCATAATGAGGCTTAAAAGAAAGGGAATCCAATGGAAATAGTTTGCGTGGCAATGAGGGGGAGAAACCCATGCAGAGCTGCATTTTCATTCTATTGCTGAAAGATGTTTACTTCCCTTCTCTGTGCAGTGTGGGGAGTATTCTAATGCAAGCTCTATTTTACTTTTGAGTTCCTAAATCACTTTCACTTGGAATTACCCTCCCTTTCCCTAAAAACCTAATTCTTGACCCCTTAAACGAGGTGCCCTCAGCAGCATGTACCATGTGACAAGGCAGTAACACCCACATTTTCAACGTTGGGGACTGCGAGTCGAGCCTGAAGGACCCCACAGTCCCTGCCGGCTCCCTGCCTCCTAGTGAAATTTGATTGGCTGCCGATATTTCAACCAGGAAGTGTTGGCAGCCATCTTGGGAGCAGCTTGAAGCCGAGTCCCACAAAAGCTGTAATAATTAAAGAAAGGTAGGCAGCGTAGGAATACCCTGACTCCCACAGAAATGGTGTGAGGGTCCCCCTGGGACCCCGCCGGGGGATAAAAGCATTTTTAAATTAAATTTTACTTTGAATTCATGGGTGGATCAGCGAATCCATGGCAAAATTGAAAAAAAAAGATGCATGGGCTCCTTTTATAGGAAGCCTCTGGGTGGGCAGAGCACAATTGCTTTGACAGAAAGGGAGCTGCATGTTCAGCAGCTCCCTCTCTGTCAAAGCAATGCCGGGTTCTGCAGGAGCCGAGGAGCCGACAGGGACTGCAGAGGCCTTCAAGCTCCCCTCGCGAACCCCATCAGGAGAGAGTGGTTGCCCTGGGTGGGACCAGGGAATCCACAATTGATGCCGGGCCCTGTGGATATGGTCGGAACGGGAGGGGGGCTGCGTGGACCCCTCTCATTATTATTATTTTTTTTTAAAGAGGCTGGGCCCCGGGGATGGGGTCCCTGGGAACAAAATCCACCCGGGATGTAGGCCGCTCGACTGCCTCCCTTTTACTTAAAAAAACAATTTAAATGAAGGGCAGGCCCGGGGATGGCCCCTTTTCTCCACCACTCTACAAACACGCCTCTTGGTGCAAGGCTGTTTGGGGGATGAAGTCCCCTTGACTGCTGAGGGTCCTTGGGGGCCAACTACCCCTCCTGTTACCTCCAGTAAGTCCCACAAAGCAGGATTGCTGAGAGGTTGTCAGAGGCCATGCCTGCTTTCTCCACCACTCTGCAAACACACATTCTGGCACACTTCCGGTCGGGGGATAAAATCACCTTGGCTCCAGAAGGCCTTTGGGGGCCAACTACCCCTCCTGTTACCTCCAGTATGTCACACAGAGCGCGATTGCTGTGAGGAATTCGGAGGCCACGCCCCCTTTCTCCACCACTCTGCAAACATGCTTCCTGGTGCGCTACTGGTTGGGGGATGAAGTCCTCTTGGATGCTGATGGAAGTTGGGGGCCAAGAAGCCCTCCTGTTACCTCCAGTGAGTCCCTAAAAGCAGGATTACTGAAAGCTGGTTGAGGCCCGCCCCCTTTCTCCTCCACTCTGCAAACGCGACTTCTAGTTAAAAAACCATTGAAATTCACTTAAAAAAACAAAGGTTACAGGGATTTTATAGTTAGGAAATAGAATTTGATAAACCTTAGAAATTCACTTAAAAGACATAGGTTACAGGGACATTATAGTTAGGAAATTGAATTTGTGGGCTAGTGTGTGAATGATTCTGTGGATGATGTCATCAGTGATGTAATTTGAGATGTCATGAGTGTTGTCACTGACCATGTCATGTGTGATGCATTATGTGAGGTCATTAGCTGTGCATTGCGGGGCGTAAATTATAGTTAGCTCAGGTAACTATAACTGCTGAATTGCACTGGTTATCACGTTTTGTGGCAGCAACGTTCTGCTTGATGACAGGCGGTTGCCAGTAGGTAGTTATAGTTAGGACCAAAGTTTCCATAGGAAAAGCGTTTTTTGTTTTGCCAGTAACTTTGCTGCTGCTTGACGAATCTTCACAAACATTTTAAAAAACTTCCCCTTTTTGGTTCAGCTGCTGTGGTGAAAGTTTTGGGGTCAAACATCAACCTGTGGGCCAGAAAAACAGGGTGTCCCAATTTATATCTATGTGGGATGTTTCATTCTTTGAACACGACTACAGCCTGAACTGCTGAACGGAATTACACCAAATTTGGCAGAAATCTAGATGTTGGTCCAGAAAGTGTGCTGGTTGTGATTTGGTGTACATCCATTCAGTAGTTTCAAAGATATTTATATTTAAAAAATATAGATATCTAGGGACGTGAGTCGTTGCAGCGGACTAAAATTTGCTTGGCTGCTAACACTTCAACCTGGAAGTGTTGACAGTCATCTTGGGACTCGGCTTAAACCTGAGTCCCACAAAAAAAGTGAATAAAAAAGGAAAGGAGGCAGGGTAGGAATATTCTGACCCCCCCAGATATGGTGGGGGTGTCTCACAGGGACCCCACCGGGGGTTGCAAGCAATTGTTTTAAATTTTGCCACAAATTCGAGGGTGGATCCATGGGTTTGCAGCAATATTTTTTAAAAAAAGGCTGTGGGCTCTGCTCATCTCAATTGTGTGCCTTTTACTTCCTCGCTCTAAGTGCGCTGGGTATGCCCAGACGTGGGTTCCCGGCTCACTGTGCCACTGGATTCAAGCTATCCTGGCTGATGAGGGGTGAAACCCCAAAACCGGTCCTAGGATGCTTGTTTCTGGTCCAGGGAGGACCTGGCTTGGCAGTTCGGGCTGGACTGTTCCCACGAGGCATAGGGTCAAGACTGATTTGCATATGGCGAGGTCTAAACTGGGTCAGCATGGTGAGCCAAGGAATGATGGATTTATCCCAGATCTCTTGACTGGGGTGAATGTTTTGATTTGTTCTTCATTACGTCCATCAATTGTGTGTCTTTTGCATCTTTTTCATTAAGCCCCTGGGTGGGCCAGATCCCGGGGGCATGAGGGTAATGAAGGAGGGGGGCTCATGGAGCTCCCCTCCTAGGATTTAGAAAAGCCCTGGGGACCACCACCTCCCTAGGGTACTTAAATATACAAATCGAGGGGGCATGCCTGGCCACCTGCAGCCCCCTGGACAGCCACCTCTCCAGGGCAATGAACAATAGAAATGGGGGAGGCCCGCTTGGACCACCAGCCCCAGGGACCGCCACCTTCCTGGGGCAGAAATAATATATTTGCCACGTGGCTTCCCTGATGACTGCCACCTCCCCGGGGCACATACAGAATAATTAAGAGGATCAGTTGTGAACCCCCGGGGACCGCCACCTCCCTGGGGCTAAATACTTGAAAGAGGGGGGAAGGTGTGGGCATTCCCCAGGGCCAGCAATGTCCCGAGGTGCCCACCCCGGGACATTGCTTTTTGCTATGGTTTGGCGGGAGCACCACTCCTGCCAAGCCATAGCAAACTCTGCTCTGCTTTGAGTAAGCAAGACAATGGAAAATGCTCTTGCTTACTCGAAGCACAGCAGAATTGCTTTCGGACAGAGGGAGCTGCGTCTTTAGCAGCTCCCTCTGTACAAAAGCAATGCTGGCTTCCACACTACGCGGGGAGCTGGCAGGGTCCACGGGGGCCTTGAGGCTCCCCGTGGTGCCCTACAGATAAGGGTGGATGCCCTGGGTGGGACCTGAGCACCCACAGTAGAGGCCTGACCCCAGGGGATGGGGTCCCTAGGGCCAAAATTGGCCAAGGAGGGGGGTGCGCAGCCCACCTCTCTTTAATAAAAAAAAAAACAATTATTTTTTTTAAAAAAGGGCCGGGCCCTGGGGCATGGGGTTTCCAGGGCTGAAGTTGACCCGTGGAGGTGGGGCAAACACAGGAGGATTGCTAATCGGTATTCGGAGGCCGCATCCCCTTTCTCCACTACTCTGCAAACGCACTTCCTGGCACACTACTGGTTGGGGGATGAAGTCCACTTTACTTCTGAGGGACCTTGGGGGTGAAGAAGCCCTCCAGATACCTCCTGTAAGTCCTACACAGCGGGATTCCTGAGAGCTGGTTAGAGGCCCAGCCCCCTTTCTCCACCAATTTGCAAATGCAACTACTACGTAATAAAACCCATAAAAATTCACTGAAAAAACAAAGGTTACAGGGACACTATAGTTAGGAAATGGAATTAAAAAAACCTTACAAATTCACACAAAAAAGCAAAGGTCACAAGGACATTATAGTTAGGCTAAAGCTTCACTTGTACAAAACCAGAGAAATTTAGCAGTTATAGTTAGCTGAGCTAACTATAACTCGCGCCCCGCAATGCATTGCTTACGACCTCACATATTACATAACTCATGACATGGGGAGTGATATCACTGATGGCATCACTGATGATATCTCACTAACTATAACAGCCGAATTTCTCTGGTTTTGTATGAGTGAAATGTCAGCCTTACTATAACATCCTTGTAACCTTTGTTTTTTTTTTGTAATTTGTAAGTTTTTTAAAATTCCATTTTCTAACAATAATGTCCCTTTAAGCTTTGTTTTTGCAATTAATTTCTATGGTTTTTTGACCAGCTCTTAGGTTTCCTGTTGTGTAGGACTTACAGGAGGTACCAGGATGGCTTCTTGGCCCCCAAGATCCCTTAGGAGTAAAGTGGACTTTATCCCCCAACCAGTAGTGCACCACAAGCCGTGTTTGTAGAGTGGTGGAGAAAGGAGGCAATGCCTCCAAAGACCTCTTATCAATCCTACTGGAGATAACAGGAGTGGTAGTTGGCCCCCAAGGCTGCCCTAGGGGGCCATCTACCCCTCCTGTTACCTCCAATAAGTCTCACACAGTGGGATTTCTGAGAGGTTTTCAGCAGCCATGCCCCCTTTCATCACCACTCTGCATATGCACCTCCTGGTGCACTGCTAGTAGCAGTATAAAGTCCCCATGGCAACAGCTGGATTGCAAAGAGGTTGTTGGACGCCATGCCCCCTTTCTCTACCACTCTGCAAATGCACCCCATGGCAGACTACTGGCTGGGGCAAGAAGTTCACTTTAGTTCTGAGGCCCTCAGGAGGCATGGGGACATCATCCCCCACCAGCAGTGTGCCACCAAGCCACAGCAAATAAGCTACGTCCCGGCGGTAGGGGCCCCGGGATATGTTGGTCCTGGCCTTGGGCATTGCAATCCCAATGGCCATTAATGGCTCTTAGATGGGGGCTGCATGCCCCCCTCCGCCACTGATTTTAGCCCTGGGGACATGGTCCCTTAGGCCCAGGGTCTGCGACAGACCCCCTCAATTGCTTACATTTTACTTCGGGTGGCAGTCCCCGGGTCATGCGGGGGCCGTGATGCCCCGCATACCTAGACAATATTTAGCTCTGGGGGTAACAGTTCCGGAAGCTACGGGGTAGGCCATCAGGCCTCCCCCTCATCATTTTTAGTTGAGATCTATGCCCCAGGGAGGTGGCAGGTCCCAGGGCAGCTTCTGCATATATTAATGTTACCGCCCCAGGGAGGTGGCAGTCCCCAGGGCTTTGAATACCTGCAGGAGAGGGCACCAGTACACCCCCTTCCTATATTTCCACAATGCCCACCTGGCTCACCCGGGTGGCAATTTCAAAAGAAGCGCGGGATCAGCGCTTCAGTTTTGAAAAAAATTCAAGCTGGAGTCATCAATCCAGCACGGCTCCCACTGATCTTTTTTGTTAAATGATTTTTGGGCCCTGGAGGATCACTGTGGGACCTCTCCCCCCCACCCCAAGAGGCCTGGTGGGTCAGGGTGCTTCTACCCTGTCCCCTTTTATTTTTTCTAAATCTTTTTTCTTTGACTCGTTTCTACCAAGTCACAAGATGGCTGCCAACACTTCCTGGTTTGAAGTGTTTGCATCCAATCAGATCCCAGCACAAGATCTGGAGGGGGCACAGATCCACCGCCTCCCTACATATACAACTGTAAATTTCTTTACATTTCTCTGCAACTACTGAACAGATTTACACCAAATCACAAAAAGGCACATCCCTGAACCAACATCGACCTTCCTCCCAAATTTGGTGTAATTCGGTTTAGCAGTTCAGGCTCTAGCCCTGTCTAAAAGTACTATAGGGATTAACATAGGGAAAGCTTGCTTTCAAGCACTCCCTGGTTCTCGGCCCCAGCTTGACATATCACCCCGAAACTTTCAAGATAGCAGCTGAAGTGAGCGTCGTATTAGTTTCAAACATTTTATGAAGATTCATAAAATGGCGCTAAAGTTATTGGAAACTAGGTCCTAACTATAACTACCTACTGGCGACTGTCAGTAGGTTTTATATATATATATAAATATATATATATACAGAAAAGGGTTGGCCCCATATGGAAAAGCCTCTCAGGTGGATTCAAATTCCTTTAATGAAGGTGCAGTGAGCCAAGCAGCGACAAGATGCCTAAAATCACAGCCAGACGTGTTTCGGGCTTCCACGCCCTTGTTCACAGGCTAGGCAAAGAGTCACCAGTGAGAACTGCAGTCACATGTTTTTCTCTCAAAGATGCCCCGCCCCAACGGGCCTACGAGCATTCTGGTGCTTGTAGTGCTGCAAAATAAAAAAAAAAAACAGTGGGTCTCGATGTTGCTCCCAGTCTCGTGCACAAATTATTACCACAGTGGGTTGGTATTTATATCAACAACAACAATGTAGAGGATGGAGGGTCTAAGGGAACGTTTTAAGACCACTGCATGGACATATTCCCCAAACATAATATAGCAAACAACATAATGTCCATGGGTCTAATCAAGCCTAGAGATCACTTTCAACGCAACTGGCACAACGAAAAGACAAGAGAAAAGGAAAGAAAAAGACCCTCTGGGGTAATCTGTGGATATCCTTTTAAAAGGACGGAACCCCATCACTCACCGTAGTGACATGCTTCATCATCTGGGATCTCCTCTTGGTTGCAACCTAGTGCAACCAAGGGCTACAACCCCCTCTCTGAGAGGGAGGAGCTCAGGGATGTTTTTAAATGAGATGTCTAAAGGATTTGCTACAATCCAACAGATGTGAAGGGCAAGGAGTTCTAAGAGTGATAGGCGCAGTGCAAAAGTGAAAATGGTAATGTGCAAATTAAAATTGGTTAGCAATAGAGAACACCTTTATTCATCATCTATTGATCACCAAATTAAAAACAGTGCAAAAGCAGTTTGAAATAATAACTGCATAAGTTCAAATCAAGGTCTACATGTTTCAGCCATCTAGATTGAATGTAATCTTGGCCTTCCTCAGGACCTAAATATGATAGTGCTACTGCGTATCAAAAGTGAAAAGACATCAAGATAAGTTGGACCAATTACAACCTACCGACCTGACGTAGGTTTTCTGTGAAATATGGTGTAATGATGACACATAAACAAAAAAAGAAAAAAGACAGACAATAACAAGAAGGTCAAGTGTGTGTGCCAAATGCTCAATGAGGGTCCAAATGACCCTTCATTGCTATCGTCAGGGTCGAATGCTCATGAAGGTGTAAAACATCTCATGCTTACCTCTAATGCACAAGAGAACAGCCTCGCCTCCCCTGGTTACAACTCAGGAAATGAGGCCCCGCTCTAGAAAGCAGAAAAGAAAAGAGAAGCAAAAACTAGGTGATATTGAGGCATAGGGCAAGCCACGTGGTCTCTAAGACCTATGCCGCCTGTGTGAGTTAAAAACCAGACAGTAGTGCATAGCTGGACATAGCGAAATTCTAATGTGAATATTTGTAATGTGACAGAAGGCTTATATGAATGTTGATCAAGCAGATCTGGGGGGAGTGTTTTATCTGTGGGGCATCGCAAGGTGTAAAATAAATGCCTCCAAGTTACAATCATTTAAAATAACAGAGCACCCATCTAAAAAAAAAAGAGCTTAGTCCTTAAGGGAGAGATGTAGGGTGCGGAGAAAGTCAACACCATTAATCAGTGCGCAGTCATCAAGCATATCGAGACGTGAAATTAATGAATGCTGATAGATGACTCCATAATGCACTCATTTAATGACCAATATGATGAACAAAGCACCCATCTCGAGGGCAAACAGCGCAAAGTCCTTGCGGGGGAGCTGTATTTTGTACTATGAACGTCATACATTCGTCAGTGTAGAGCCCTTTAAGAATGGCTTAAAAGTGCACAGTGATCCGTTTCCTTTCAAACAAATAGGTCGAAATGCGCTAATGTGGACAAAGTAAATAACTGGTATCACAGGCACTGAGCGCTCCGGTAAACACATTTGGTTTAGTGGAGCTAGAATACAACTATGTGACACTAAACGCGCAAGTTTAATGGTGAGTGATGGGATTCCGTCCTTTTAAAAGGATTTCACAGATTACACCAGAGGGTCTTTTTCTTTCCATTTCTCTTATCTTTTCGTTGTGCCAGTTGCGTTGAAAGTGATCTCTAGGCTCGATTAGACCCATGGACATTATGTTGTTTGGTATTTATGTCACCAACCTGCTCCCTGCCAATACCTGTAGCCTTCATCAGGAAAACCACCAGTCCCAGGTACTACGCAGTCGTGGTCCACAGATCCGCACTTCCGCGGCAGGCAGTTCCCCGACGGGGCCAGCCGTATTAAATCCAGAAAAAGGGTTGCCCCCATACGGAAAAGCCTCTCAGGTGGATTCAAATTCCTTTAATGAAGGTGAAGCGTGAAAAGCAGCGACAAGATGCCTAAAATCACAGCCAGATGCGTTTCGGGCTTCCACGCCCTTGTTCACAGGCTAGGCAAAGAGTCAACAGCGAGAACTGCAGTCACATGTTTTTCTTTCAAAGATGCCCCGCCCCAACAGGCCTTTGAGCATTCTGGTGCTTGTAGTGCTGCAAAATAAAATTAAACCCCAGTGGGTCTCGATTTTGCTCCCAGTCTCGTGCACAAATTATTACCACTGTGGGTTGGCATTTATGTCACCAACCTGCTCCCTGCCAATATCTGTAGCCTTCATCAGGAAAACCACCAGTCCCAGGTACCACGCACTCGTGGTCCACAGATCCGCACTTCCGTGGCGGGCAGTTCCACGACCGGGCCAGCCGTATTAAATCCAGAAAAAGGGTTGCCCCCATACTGAAAAGCCTCTCAGGTGGATTCAAATTTCTTTAATGAAGGTGCAGCGAGCAAAGCAGCGACAAGATGCCTAAAATCACAGCCAGACGCGTTTCGGGGTTCCACGCCTTTGTTCACAGGCTAGGCAAAGAGTCAACAGCGAGAACTGCAGTCACATGTTTTTCTTTCAAAGATGCCCCACCCCAACGTGCGATCGAGCATTCTGGTGCCTGTAGTGCTGGAAAATAAAATAAAACCCCAGTGGGTCTCAATGCTGCTCGCAGTCTCGTGCACAAATTATTACCACAGTGGGTTGGCATTTATGTCACCAACCTGCTCCCTGCCAATACCTGTAGCCTTCATCAGGAAAACCACCAGTCCCCGGTACCACGCACTCGTGGTCCACAGATCCACACTTCTGCGGCGGGCAGTTCCATGACCGGGCCAGGCGTATTAAATCCAGAAAAAGGGTTGCCCTCATACGGAAAAGCCTCTCAGATGGATTCAAATTCCTTTAATGAAGGTGCAGCGAGCAAAGCAGCAACAAGATGCCTAAAATCACAGCCAGATGCGTTTCGGGCTTCCACGCCCTTGTTCACAGGCTAGGCAAAGAGTCAACAGCGAGAACTGCAGTCACATGTTTTTCTTTCAAAGATGCCCCGCCCCAACAGGCCTTTGAGCATTCTGGTGCTTGTAGTGCTGCAAAATAAAATTAAACCCCAGTGGGTCTCGATTTTGCTCCCAGTCTCGTGCACAAATTATTACCACTGTGGGTTGGCATTTATGTCACCAACCTGCTCCCTGCCAATATCTGTAGCCTTCATCAGGAAAACCACCAGTCCCAGGTACCACGCACTCGTGGTCCACAGATCCGCACTTCCGTGGCGGGCAGTTCCACGAAAGGGCCAGCCGTATTAAATCCAGAAAAAGGGTTGCCCCCATACTGAAAAGCCTCTCAGGTGGATTCAAATTCCTTTAATGAAGGTGCAGCGAGCAAAGCAGCGACAAGATGCCTAAAATCACAGCCAGACGCGTTTCGGGGTTCCACGCCTTTGTTCACAGGCTAGGCAAAGAGTCAACAGCGAGAACTGCAGTCACATGTTTTTCTTTCAAAGATGCCCCACCCCAACGTGCCTCCGAGCATTCTGGTGCCTGTAGTGCTGGAAAATAAAATAAAACCCCAGTGGGTCTCAATGCTGCTCGCAGTCTCGTGCACAAATTATTACCACAGTGTGTTGGCATTTATGTCACCAACCTGCTCCCTGCCAATACCTGTAGCCTTCATCAGGAAAACCACCAGTCCCCAGTACCACGCACTCGTGGTCCACAGATCCACACTTCCACGGCGGGCAGTTCCACGACCGGGCCAGGCGTATTAAATCCAGAAAAAGGGTTGCCCTCATACGGAAAAGCCTCTCAGATGGATTCAAATTCCTTTAATGAAGGTGCAGCGAGCAAAGCAGCAACAAGATGCCTAAAATCACAGCCAGACGTGTTTCGGGCTTCCACGCCCTTGTTCACAGGCTAGGCAAAGAGTCAACAGCGAGAACTGCAGTCACATGTTTTTCTTTCAAAGATGCCCTGCCCCAACAGGCCTTTGAGCATTCTGGTGCTTGTAGTGCTGCAAAATAAAATAAAACCCCAGTGGGTCTCCATGTTGCTCCCAGTCTCGTGCACAAATTATTACCACCGTGGGTTGGCATTTATGTCACCAACCTGCTCCCTGCCAATACCTGTAGCCTTCATCAGGAAAACCACCAGTCCCAGGTACCACGCACTCATGGTCCACAGATCCGCACTTCCGTAGCGGGCAGTTCCACGACCGGGCCAGCCGTATTAAATCCAGAAAAAGGGTTGCCCCCATACGGAAAATCCTCTCAGGTGGATTCAAATTCCTTTAATGAAGGTGCAGCGAGCAAAGAAGCGACAAGATGCCTAAAATCACAGCCAGACGCGTTTAAGGCTTCCACGCCCTTGTTCACAGGCTAGGCAGAATCAACAGCGAGAACTGCAGTCACATGTTTTTCTTTCAAAGATGCACCGCCCCAACGGGCCTCCGAGCATGCTGGGCTTGTAGTGCTGCAAAATAAAATAAAACACCAGTGGGTCTCGATTTTTCTCCCAGTCTCGTGCACAAATTATTACCACAGTGGGTTGGCATTTATGTCACCAACCTGCTCCCTGCCAATATCTGTAGCCTTCATCAGGAAAACCACCAGTCCCAGGTACCACGCACTCGTGGTCCACAGATCCGCACTTCCGCAGCGGGCATCTCCACGACCGGGCCAGCCGTATTAAATCCAGAAAAAGGGTTGCCCCCATAAGGAAAAGCCTCTCAGGTGGATTCAAATTCCTTTAATGAAGGTGCAGCGGTCAAAGCAGCAACAAGATGCCTAAAATCACAGCCAGACGCGTTTCGGGCTTCCACGCCCTTGTTCACAGGCTAGGCAAAGAGTCAACAGCGAGAACTGCAGTCACATGTTTTTCTTTCAAAGGTGTCCCGCCCCAACGGGCCTCCGAGCATTCTGGTGCTTGTAGTGCTGCAAAATAAAATAAAACCCCAGTGGGTCTCGATGTTACTCCCAGTCTCGTGCACAAATTATTACCACAGTGGTTTGGCATTTATGTCACCAATTTGCTCCCTGCCAATACCTTTAGCCTTCATCAGGAAAACCACCAGTCTCGGTACCACGCACTCATGGTCCACAGATCCTCACTTCCGCAGCGGGCAGTTCCACGACCTGGCCAGCCGTATTAAATCCAGAAAAAGGGTTGCCTCCATACGGAAAAGCCTCTCAGGTGGATTCAAATTCCTTTAATGAAGGTGCAGCGAGCAAAGCAGCGACAAGATGCCTAAAATCACAGCCAGACGCATTTCAGGCTTCCACGCCCTTTTTCACAGGCTAGGCAAAGAGTCAACAGCGAGAACTGCAGTCACATGTTTTTCTTTCAAAGATGCCCCGCCCCAACGGGCCTCCGAGCATTCTGGTGCTTGTAGTGCTGCAAACTAAAATGAAAACCCAGTGGGTCTCGATGTTGCTCCCAGTCTCGTGCACAAAGTATTACCACAGTGGGTTGGCATTTATGTCACCAACCTGCTCCCTGCAAATACCTGTAGCCTTTATCAGGAAAACCACCAGTCCCAGGTACCACGCACTCATAGTCCACAGATCCGCACTTCCGCGGTTGGCAGTTCCACGACCGGTCCAGCCATATTAAATCCGGAAAAAGGGTTGCCCCCATACGGAAAAGCCTCTCAGGTGGATTCAAGTTCCTTTAATGAAGGTGCAGCGAGCAAAGCAGTGACAAGATGCCTAAAATCACAGCCAAACGCGTTTTGGGCTTCCACTCCCTTGTTCACAGGCTAGGCAAAGAGTCAATAGCGAGAACTGCAGTCACATGTTTTTCTTTCAAAGATGCCCCGCCCCAACGAGCCTCTGAGCATTCTGGTGCTTGTAGTACTGCAAAATAAATTAAAACCCCAGTGGGTCTCGATGTTGCTCCCAGTCTCGTGCACAAATTATTACCACAGTGGGTTGGCATTTATGTCACCAACCTGCTCCCTGCCAATACCTGTAGTCTTCATCAGGAAAACCACCAGTCCCAGGTACCACGCACTCGTGGTCCACAGATCCACACTTCCGCGGCGGGCAGTTCCACGACTGGGCCAGCCGTATTAAATCCAGAAAAAGGGTTGCCCCCATACGGAAAAGCCTCTCAGGTGGATTCACATTCCTCTAATGAAGGTGCAGCGAGCAAAGGAGCGACAACATGCCTAATATCATAGCCAGATGCGTTTTGGGCTTCCACGCCCTTGTTCACAGGCTAGGCAAAGAGTCAATAGCGAGAACTGCAGTCACATGTTTTTCTTTCAAAGATGCCCCGCCCCAACGGGCCTCCGAGCATTCTGGTGCTTCTAGTGCTGCAAAATAAAATAAAACCCCACTGGGTCTCGATGTTGCTCCCAGTCTCGTGCGCAAATTATTACCACAGTGGGTTGGCATTTATGTCATCAACCTGCTCCCTGCCAATACCTGTAGCCTTCATCAGGAAAACCACCAGTCCCAGGTACCACGCACTCGTGGTCCACAGATCCGCAATGATGAGATAAGGAAAGCATTGGAGCAAATGGAAAAAAGAATAGAGAAGCATGAGGCGGATATAGAAAAAAGGACAGCAAGGAAATTTAAGAGAGACCGCATTGACTATCAAAGTGGACGAATTCACACATTTGCACGCAAGTACGATGGATTAAGAAGTAGAGCGTCTATGGACAGAGCAACAGAATCAAAAGGAATCAGAAACCTCAATAAGTAGCTCTTAGATGAGCTCAGCAGATGAGGATACCAACCAAGGCAACTTGGATTTTTCCGGGGAACTTCGACTCGTCCACATGAGCATGCGAGGGGAAGTGGAAAAAAAGCAAAATTCAAAAAAAGAGAATCTAGTTGTAACTTTATCCAAAAAAACATTAAGTGAAGAAGAAATGAAAATCCTCAACAAAGGACTGTCCTTTTGCCCAGATGCTGAAATGGATTTAGCCAACCTAAGGATTGACCTTTATTAATGTTCATGGATAATGAAGTTAAAAAAACATTTTCAGTAAAATCCCATTAGGGAATTGCAAACAGAAAAGAGTCTCTCAATCCTGACCTGAAAGGATTTAGCATGTTTGGGCACCATAACATCAGTGGAAAAAGAAACATCCGGTAAAACGTCCATAATTCCAACATGTGAAATGAAAAATATACAACTATGCTCAGAATCATGCATTGATACAGGGGAAGGAGGAATTAGTTGATTAAAACCACGCTCCAAATTTTGGCCCCAATTACTCCCAGGGAACAAGATAGATCTGTTTCAAGAATTGGTAATTGAAGATCTAAATAGATTAGGCCAAAGAAATCCTAAACGAGGTGGAGGAAACATCACCACTAAGGAAAGACTAGCATTGAAAGAGTTAAAATAAGATAATGAAATTATAATAAAACCATCAGATAAAGGTGGCAATATTGTAATAATGGATCGGGAGAAATGCCAAATAGAGGCTGAGAAACAACTGAGAAACTGACATCATTATACCAAACAAGGGACAGATCCTTCACAAAAAATGGTCAACAAAATGATGTTTTATATTTCATGAAAAATTAAAGGTCTGGAATCAACAAGAACTGATTGATGATAATTAATACAAGTATCTGAAAACAACACATCCGACAACCCCTACCATCTATTTGCTTCCCAAAATACATAAAAGTACAACTAATCCACCAGGGCCTCCAATAGTAAGCTCGATAAACTCACTCTTGGAAAATACTTCAAGATATACTGATCTCTTCTTGGCACCATATGTGAGGGCTCTTCTCTCCTATTTAAAAGACTCAATGGACTTCCTAAACAAGATTCAAAACATACCTTGGAAGGAGACTTATTGGATGGCTACAATTGGTGTAGTATCACTATACACATCCATTAGACATATGGATGGAATAAAAGCAGTTCGATACTTCTTACGTGACAAGTCAATTAATCATCTTGAACATACAGAATTATTGATTGAGATGTTACAGTTCTGCCTCACACATGTTTTTGTGTTCAATGGTAGCCATTACCTACAGCAACAGGGTACCGCAATGGGGACATCATTCGCACCGACCTATGCAAATCTCCTCATGGGTTACTGGGAGATGGAAACTATTTGGACTGAGAGAAATTCATTAAAACTAGAAAAAGTCAAATTATGGACATGTTTCATTGATGATCTTTTTATTAAATGGGAAGGTGAGAGGAGGGAACTGGAATTATTTATCTTATCCCTAAATGAAAATAATTTAAACTTGTCTTTTTCATATACCATCAGTGAAGAACAAATTTAGTTTTTAGACATTGAGGTCATGATTAGGGGTGGGCAGAATTTGCATAGTCGCGCTAACGCAAATTCTCGTGAAATTGTAAAAAATCTCCCCGAGCACGCGGAAATTCCGCGAACACGCGGAATTGCTTGTCCCGCCCGTTCGCGATTTGTTTTTGCATGCTCATGGGGAATTATATCGCTAACTTGCCCATGCGGTCGCTAATGGGCACGGCCATCTTGTTTTTCACTTGTCCCGCCCGCTCGCGATGCTTATTTCCTGTTCTGGGTCGCGTATTGCGTGCTCCCGCTCGTTCGCGATGAGTATTTCCTGCTCGGGAACGTGATTACGTGTTCGCGACGCTTTTTGCATGCTCGGGGGGGAAATATCACGCGAACTTGCCCATGCGATCGCAATGGGCGCGGCCATCTGTTTTTCAGTCTATTGCTATGGTTCTGGGCCTGCTTTTTTATCCTCCCTCTATCTTTGCAATCCTTTGTTTCTGTACACTTTTTTTTAATCTTTTTTATTTATTATCTATCTCTCTATTTTCCTGAATCTATATTTTGAGATTTTTTTTACTTTTTTGTGACTTTTTCTACTACTTTTTTACTCTTTTTCTATAACTTGCTTTTTTCATTTCTTTTACTTACTTTTCTAATTCCTCCCTTTTCTTTTCCACCCCCCGAGTCCCAGAACCATGCACAAGGGAGAGAGCGGGGGCAGCAAGGGAAAGGGCAAGGCTGCCCGTAGCCGCAGCCGCGACTGTCTTCCCTGCGGAAGGTGGCGCCCAAAAGGGGTGCAGGAACGGGCCTTATTTGGTGAAGCGGAGGTGGCCGCACTGGTTTTTTTTGTGCAGCGCCACCTCCCTTTAACCCTAGCAGCAGGGGGCAGGCCTGGGTCCAGGTACGGGCTCCGGGAGCGTAGCCAGCGGTGGGGAAAGGTGTGCCGGGCAGTGTTTCGCTGCTCTGGTGTCCGGCGCACCGATACCGAGCTGAGGCACCGGTGGTCCGATATCCTGGACTGGGAGCAGGACCTGCTGGACCTGCTAGGAGTGGAGGTCCCGGGGCTTGGTGAGTAGCTATTTAATATTACTACTTTGTGTTCTTCTGCTCTGTGTTATATATTGCGAATATATATTTTTTCCGAACAGCAAGAATGCTGCTGCTTACATTGCAGGTAAATTATGTTTAAAAATCTTCTGTGATTGTTATGACACAGGTGCTCGGCGCTACTAATCTTACTTGTTTGCAACTTTGCGCTCGCTTGGCCTGATTATGTAAGAGTTTACTTTAGAAAACTTAAGTTAGGTAATGCTAGAGAGACTCTAGTCCTTCCTTTGTCCTCCTGCCACTAAGAAGAGATAGTGGTGAATTGATAGGTTTAGTTACTTATTATTAGTAGGTAATTTTTTAGTGGTCTGAGTGACGCATCCTCTGTCACGTCACGTGTTGCTGAGTGCTGCTTACCCCAGTCCTTAGTAGAAACTTTTGTAGTTTGTTTAGTGAGTGGTAATAGCCTAGGCTTATCACTAGCAGAACATCAGCAGCAACCAACCAACAATTTGGTGTATGCAAAAATGTATGCATGTGTCCTCCATCTATGCATTTTTGAGGACTAAAATAAATGGAAATGCAGACTTAGTGAACAATTGGCCCATCTGGAATAGGTGGGCTCGGTCAGGTGGTACTTAGGCTTAGTTAGTATTCTGGAATCAGAATGGAACACTGGATTAGTGTTCATAAATAATAACTAGACGGTCCGCGAATCCGCAATACTAGTCGACCAGATTAGATAGGTCAATTTTATTGCAATTGTTGTTTCCATAAATGTTTGAGCGTTTTTTAAAATATTTTATTTGTTTCACACCAATCATCCATGTTTGTCTCTTTCTTTCTTACATCTTTCATGATCAGCACCCAGGGGCAAGAAGAAGACGGGGTCGGAGTCGGCGGGAGCGGGAAAAGATGCCTCCCAGGGCCAGGAACGCTCCTCTACCGAGGGCTCTGCTGCTGGCCCCAGTAAGTCCTCCTGTTGTTAATATTAATAATTATACTTCCCTAACTTTTACTGCACCTTATTTTTTCCGAACTATTATGTAGATTTCCTAAATCTATTTTTTACAAAACCTTCTTCGATCTACACAATCTGTTTCTAAATTCTTGTTATCCCTGCCTCTAACTGCCTCTGCTATGACTCTCTGTACTACTACTATTAGTCTGTCTGTAGCTAAGCTTGCCCAGTTGGCCACTCTTTATTTAAAAGGTTTTAAATAAAACTCAGATTCACCAATCGCTCTAGCCACTGAGTCCCGTCCTTTGGGTTGTCCTCTTCTAGTCTTCTTAATCTTGAGGCTTTTCGACAATTCCCACCAACAAAATGCCCAAACAGATATTTTACTATTTTTGATAGGATAGGAGATACTACTACTGTGGTAGGGGTTCTGCACATACAGAACTATGCACAAGAAAATAGGACGTTGGTGATAGGCGGTTGGACCTTCCTCACACCTCACCCACAATCCCCTGACCAACTAGGTATAGTGTCTCATTAGCTCCCCGAACCCCCCGAAGATACCCAATGATTAGACAACCCAGAACATAACAGTCACTACACTCCCGACCTCTCAGAGTCGTGGAAGCAATGCACACCCTGTCGCTCACTCACTCGTGTAAGTCCACACCAAATATCACAGAGTCTATGTAAGTTCAAAAGGTTTATTTTCAACTAACAAGCTCTAGCCAGCACCAACAGTAAAATGCATAAGATTAAAACAATAAACATTGTTACAACTACAAGTCCATAGAAGACAAAAGGGAAATCAATCATGATGATAACTGAACAGTGGTGGAAGAACCAACCTCCCCTTGGTAGGAATATAGTTTATATAAAATTATAAATGAAGATCTCTGAGCGAATACCCCTCACCTTAGAAGAAGCGTCCTAGAAGTACTGGTTACATCATAAGCTCTGCAAAGCTCTGGTTCATAGAAGGGAATCTTCCGTCTGTTATGAGAAAAATGGTGCGCGTTAGTATTTTGCAAGCATTTCTCAGTTGTGCCAAAAAGTGTAGCATGTTATGGCTAAGCAATACGGACTGACCACCAGAACTCCATAACAAAGTGGCTTGTTTTTTGACCTTGTATGCAGCGCTCAGACAGTAGCAATATGAGCTCATGTGGGCTCAAATACTTCTTACACAACAAGCTGCGAGGTAACGTGCGTAAAAATAAAAGACACAAAGCTAAAATGGTTGCATGGCTCAGGCTAACTTAGCAAAGACTGGAATGACCCTAGGGACCATGATATAACACTACTAGTGTCTACTGTACTCTAGTACCCGATTTGTACTAGTGATGTATGTTGTATATGTATGTATTAACTTTTTTTACAATCTTGCTAGTGAAAAAGAAGAAATAGGGGGAGGTGTATATGGCATCTAAAAAAATGTGTAATGTTTTTTCTAGGCGTACTATCGACCACCAGTGCCGGGGCCAGCGGCGATGGCGACGCGGCCATTTCGGAGGGAGCAGGAGATGCGGCACAGGCAGTTGCAGGAGCTGCAGGGGGTGAGCCAGCAGCAGTGGCGGGCGGTGGTAAGTTATATTCCTTACTTATTGACATTACACTCGCTGCAAGGGTGTACACTGTACGGTTGAGACTTAGTAAGAAGTTGTTGTTGTGAACAACGGTTGAAGAAGACACCCTTTACTTAGCATTAGCAATAGCATTAGCGGCGGGAGTTGAGTAACCAATGGCCTCTTCTATCTGACTTCAACTCAGCTGTGAAAGTCAGATCAGATGACCTTGATGGGTGTGTTGAACGAAAAGGGAAAGAAGGGTGGAAGGAGGAAGGATGGGCGAGATGTAATATTTATGACTGGCAGAGAAGGATACGTGGGATGCATGCATAGGTGGCTGATAGGAATCAGATGCATGGGTGGTTGAAGGATGGGTGGAAGGTGAAAGAAAAGATGCCTGCCTGGGTGGGTGAAACTGTATGGGTGGAGGATAGCAAGACTCCTCAGTGGTGTTTGGGTCAAACTCAAAGCCAAGGCAAGCAAGGAAGGAAAGGACGCATGGGTGGTGGTTTAAAAAAAAAAAAATGTTTGTTGTTGGTGAAACAAACTAAGGTTTGTTGAGAGATTAAGAAGAATGATAGACGTTTACTTTGAATGGATGGATGCCTGGATGGTATTCATCATAGATAGCATAGGTAGAGACTGTCACTGGATGAAGAGTCTTAGTTTGAAGAGAATGTGAAAGAAATCACGCCAGAGTAGCAAAGCCAAGGAGAATATAAGTTGTATTTTCAGAATACTCCCTTGACTCACAGTAGTTTGCAAGCACAGCATATATATTGTGTATGTATGTAGTTATCATCAAGCACCTTCCTCCGACTCAGAGGACAACTCCCTACCTATGTTATTTTTTTTCCGACTGGGTCAGCCAGCCTGCCATGGGTGGCCTATCGGCTGGTTACACAATCAATCAAAACAAAGTACCTCATGTCACCCCATATAAGCAATGATCATTGGATCAGATATCATCTGCCTTTTCTAGTAGTCAAGGCAGGGTGAAAGTGAAATTAAACAGTTGCCCTTGATGTAACAGAGTATGGCCAGTGCCACCCGTAATAGAAAAATACGAGCTTCCCCACCTGCAGACAGTAGTAAATAAAACTAACGTGAGTCTGCGTCATCATGACTCTAGTATGTTTGTCTTGGGCGCAGGCTGACTGAGCTGGCATGCCGGCTACAACAAAGTTACGATAATTTGGCAAAACAAGAGAGAAGAAGAAGACTGGTGTACTGTGTACTCGAGTCCATACATAGTGCTAGTATAATGCCAGAAACTCCCACAAATGTTAGAGGCCGAGGAAGTGGGAGGATAGATACATACCACAAATGTTATGTACTGTGCTTGCTAGTGCTACTGTGCCACTATGTTTTGAATTAATTTGTGTTACTGTTTTGCTAAGAGTTTTGGTTAATAGTTTTTTTTTTCTTTCTTGATATAGCTACTCCTTCACAAGCAAAACCATCCAGGAAGGAGTTGGCAGCCATGGCCCGGTGCCGGAAGCTGGAGGCCATCTGCCAAGAATACCGGCGGCTGGTGGCTTTGGCGGAGGAGGAGGATGAGGCGGCAGCAGCTGCAGCCTCCTCCAATGCCCCTGGCCCCAGCCAGGCCCCTCGAGTGGTACGGCGCCATGGTCAGGCAGCCGCCCGCCACCGCCCTTCAATATCCAACACTGCTGCCCCCCTGTGGATGCAACTGCAGGGCATATGCGCGCCGCATGCTCCTCCGGAATGCGCGTTCAGAGGAGCAGTTAGAGGAGGTGAAGAAGAGGCTAACGGTCCTGGAGAAGCCAAGCCGAAGATCCCGCCAATAACTTGACCCTGTTGCATTGCCCCTTTTTTAATCCTTTTTTTTGGTGGGTGGGAATTAGGCATTGCGTTGGGGTTTATAGACATTTTGGACATTGGTTGGACTTTATCGTTTTGGACATTGGTTGGGGTTAGGGAGAGGGGTGGGTCGGGTGTTGTGGGATTTTTACATAGTTTATTTTTGTTAGGGTATTAAATTATATTTCTACTTAAACATAGCAATACGTTGTTAATGTTTTGTGGGGGGGTTACTGTTTTACGTCACAAACATGGTTTCCTTGCTGCTGCAGGGCCGCACCCAGTGTTGGATTTAATAATCTGCCGATTTTGTAACACACAAACATATAGATGTGGTACCCCTCACTGAGTGACTTGTCCTAGTAGTACTGTCAGTCTCTCCTCCTAGTCCATTATTATACCTCCCACAAACTTCTTATCTTACCTGGGATTGATGTTTAAGTTAGGCACAGCGATGGGTGCATGGCGATGATGGTTTTGTTTCCCAAGAGAATGGAGATGCCATGGCTGTGGTGGTAGTAGTAGACACTGGCAGTAGCATTTGCAAAAAAAGAAAATGAGACAGTCAGTCGCCTGAGACTCCAGGAGGAGTAGTAGAACGAAGTAAACAAAACATAATGGTGGCGGGGATAGCCTAGTACAACAAGTTACAAACTGTAGTTGTGTTGAGTCACTCGACTAGGCCTACACTCGACAGAAGCGTAACCTTTAGTGCTGTGTGTAGTACGATGACAAATCCAATCAATGCCGGCAATTAATGCTGATGGATTAGGTTCCTTTGGTAAAAAAATTACCTCGCAAATATACTGCTCATGGGTGGGCAAGCAGAAGAAGATCCTCGCCCTGCCTTGAAATTGAATTAGTGTTGCTTTCGCCACATCCGCCCCAGCAAGCGTGTGATCAATTATTGGTGTACATTTAATTTAGTCACACCTCAATAAATCACACAGCCCGGGGGAAGAGGGTTAGGGTTTGATGAATGGTTGGGAAGGGAGGTTTGGGGAAAGGTTTGACAAAGAAAAACAGTACGCATGGACAAACAACAAAACACAATCTTGGCAGACAACCATATCCATAAATCTCTTAAGAGAGAAAAAGGAAATGCATGCCTGATGATGATAACTTGATGGTTAATGATAAGTAGTACTTACTAAATACTACTATACAATTAGACAGTACAGGGCAGCAGTATATTATGCAATTTGCCTTGCCTGTCTGCCCTCAGAGAGACCCGAATTACATACAGTTTCTGTTCTGTTGTACCGGGCTTACTTTTAAACACAGCAAAGAAAATTCAAAAATAGCTGTAGAGATGAATAATAACAACAACACACAGTAGTAATGATTGAAGACAAAAAATGAATCAAATTATTTAAAAGATGATGAAAGTTGATACTGTTACTGTATGTTATCCTGGTCAAAATGGGGAATTGCAGCTCGGCATTCCTCTTGGTCCTCCCTTCCATGGACGCTCCGGCCATCAATCTCGGGTGACGCCACTGCCTGCCTGGCAAATGTAGATTCATTGGTAAGGTAAGTGTCAATCAATCAATCAGGGGTTTGTTAAAGTGCGACTACTCACCCGTAAGGGTCTCAAGGCGCTAGGGGTAGGGGGGGTGCAGGTACCATTCCATCAAGGAGGGGGTCTGTCGAAAAGAGCCAGGTTTTGAGGTTTCTTGCGAAGATGGGGAGCGATGTTGTCTGTCTGAGGTGGAGCGGAAGGACGTTCCATGCTTTGGCTGCGAGGAAGGAGAAGGAGCGGCCTCTCGATCTGGTCTTTCTGGTGCGGGGGACCACGGCGTAGGAGAGCTGGGCTGATCTTAGGGTCCTTTGGGGTGTGTGGAATTTGAGTCGGCTGTTCAGGTATGCTGGTCCGGTGCCGTGGAGGGCCTTGTGATTTTCCCAGTATAGCACAGGGTAAGGGCCGGCCTGTAATTGCAGATGGAACAACAAAAGGGATATTGAAAAATCAAGTAGAAAAAAAATGCATAAATTACGGTGGAGTACAACAAGAACACTTTCAGAGGCGGCATGGATACATCATGTCTACTCTAGTCTGTTTCCAGCATTAACCTCCAACAACGAGGGGAAAAGAGGAAGTGAGCACCTAGGCAAGGTGCATTAACCACATAACTGACACATCAACACCAGATAATTATAAACGTAGCTACATATAATAAACAATGACCAAATCAATATTCTTTTATTATTGTTTTTTTATTTTATTTTTTACTTGAATTTGATAATATAAATATCTACTTATTTTTGCATGAAAAAATGTTGTCATTACAAATATAAACACAATTTAAAAACACGTTATTTAGTGTACATGCAGACAGACTGATAATTATATCCACATATCTTGGTTGTCTCTTTTCTACCTATTATTTGTATTAGCTGAAGACAAAATTATCGTATGATGAAATCCTGTAAGCAAAAAACTATAACCTTACTAGAATCTGAACTGTAGAAACAAATAAATTCTTGAATTCTACAACAAATCATACATGTAATAGTATTCAATACACATCCATCCTTATGATGGCATGAGGAGACTGGCGGTTTGAGATCTAACAACTACGCGCGTTTCGGCTTAGGCCTTCGTCAGGACTCCATCACAGGTTCTTGAAAGGAGAAATAGACAACAATGCAATATGATGTTAATGTGTCTGTTGGATAATATTTATTAAAACTAGTTCTACTTTGAACTAAAAATTAATTATTCATGAGAGGCTATATCTAATTGACACAGTAACGTTAAAAACAAATAATTTGTTATAGAATGAACCGAAAGTGGTGGCCAAAAGACTGATGGCCAAAGGAAAGTAACCTAATACCCAAGTGTGTTTGACGTGCTCAATTTTGTTTATAATTGCAATTACAAAAACCCAAGAAACATGAAGACAGTGACATTGTGAGATAATCAGATATCAAAATCCAAGTACCTTCACCCAACCTCTAATTGTGTCATGCTCAAAGAAATCGTCCTATATAAAATGTACCTTTGGTTCAGGCACAAAAAAGGATGTGCCCGTCATCCCAATTTTATTTGGTTTATCTGCGGCAGCTCTATTTATTTAGGCTGTTTGAAAAATAAAAGGTTATTATTTTCTAGCCCGTCAGTAATAGATATTTGTATCTCGCATATTTCTTATTGATCTCTTGATTTATTAAAAATTGTTCCTTTTATTTCTCGTTATTGTAAATAAAGTTGTAAATCTTTCATATGGAATTTGTAATCCTCCTGCCATCCTGCTAGGGGTCGCATAACTATAAAGTGCCTGAGTCTACTAGATAAGTGCATTTATATTATCAGGATGAAAATATCTAACTAACACTTAGTCTCTTATTTACGTATTATATTGTGTATTCAACAGTTCTACAAAATATGGACATTGCTGCTTAAATTAATATCTAGGCATATTCATAGAACGTACCTGTTCAAGGAATGCTCTTTTCCCTTTCTTAATTTATGATTGAACTGACTCAGTCCAAATGAATGGAACAAGATTATTGTTTGTATTCTAAAAAGTAAAAGAGAATACAGAGAAAGTTGTCGGAGAATCAGGTGAATGGAAAACTATAAAAATCACCTGAATTTAGTTATGAGTCATAATAATCGTGAAAAAGCAAATTACTAACCCTTTATTTTTTCTTTTAATTTTTTCCCAATTGTAGGTTCAGTGATATGTTGTTTTAATCAATACACATCGTACCCGTACCACTCAAGCCAGAAATCTTCTAGTACTGAGACTATGAACCAGAAAGAAAAGATGGAAATGAATATGTTTTAAAGTCACACGTATTTGGCAATTAGAAGCTTATTTATATCTTTTTTCGAAAGGAAAAAAGTTATTTTTTCTCCTCATCTGTTGAGTAACGACTTGTACACTAGATATATCCTCCTTATTGGGAACTGGTTAATCACGACCTTAGTGGTCGCTTTGCAATAAACCCACCTTTGAATTGAAGTTAAATGAGACCCGTTTAAAAAAAACTAATATAACTCCATTCCTACGTGTGACCAGAAAGGCACTCAACTTTTGGCATACCCACCGAATCACAAAGCCTGTATCTCCCAACTTAAGTATGTTAAAGGTTACTGTGCCGCATGATTTATAGCCGGTACTACTACCTTTTTACTTTTTCTCATTCGGAGTAAAGTAAAGCCTAAACTGTTAGCGCCGGTAACTTCCTCTCTTCTTTTACCCCCGGTGCTGGCTAGGTGAACTGGATTCTTAATAAGCAACGACGCAGACTATATTATTTTAAACCTGAGCTATGACATGGATCCTCTGTTTTAGTTAGGTTCCAAACCCATCTGTAAATGTTGGTGATTATAGCGCTGATCTTGGAAAAACCACAAATATGGACCCCCACACATCTGACAATGTATTACGAGGCACCAACAAAAAGCCCTATCTAGTATCCCTAAAACTCTTATTTCTAAGAGTAACGCTTACCTGCCGTATGTTTGGGGTTTGAACACCTTCGGTTGGAAAGATGCTGGAAATAGAAGCCCGCCATGTTCGCTTAAGTACGTAAAATGACCCTATACGTCATTGCGTACAATTACTGATGGAGTAAGCCACATCTCCCTCATGATGGTCCCAACATGGGCGCCATCTTGAATGTACCCTGGCTCGTATTTAATTTACATCTAACTTGGCAGTAAATGGTAAAGGGTTTAAACAAATCCTTATAAAACAAAACGAGTATAGATGGGATATCTGCTCTCTAAGCGTCTTCCTGAAATGCAAATTAAAATCTAAGTGGAGATCTAAATTATTGCTTCCAGTTGCTATATGAGCATACTAAAACTAAATTATCTTGTGCAAAACACTATATCAATTGACATAAAACTTGCATTCGGATGTTATTCAAAACCATGCAGGTAAAGCCCAATATTAAAAGGCAAATACCACATATTTAGTCATTATTTTTGATAGCCTGATCCGAGGGTATTTCTTGGTTTAACCCCTTTATTGCCGTCTCCAGAGTGTATATCCAGAAAACTTCTCTACGTTTTCTTATTTGTTCTGTAGTTGTACCTGATTTACTTCTTATTTTTTCAAGGATATACCATTGTAAATCATCTGGAGTATGTCCATGATCTAAGCAGTGTTGTACAATCGGAGCTGTTAATTTCCGATTCCTAATGGCAGACCTATGTTCTGTCATACGTGTACTGACTGCCCTACTAGTTTCACCTACATATCCAAGATTGCATGGACAAATCAGAAGGTAAACCACATCTGTTGTTTTACAGTTAGTAAGGCTTGTTGATGGTATATGATAACCATTAAATTGGAAAGTTGAAGACTCTATAGCTGTGGCACAGGATTTACAGGTATTACATTTATAATTCCCTACCACTGGATTGGGACCTTCGATACTTCTTTGTGCAAACGTATTGGTCTGCTTCATCCTTGACCTGACTATGTGGTCCTTTAAATTCTTGTTTCGTCGATATGCAAAAAGTGGTCTGGACATTAAGGTCTTCTTATTTATATTTAGAATGTTCCAGCTTGAGCATACTGCCTGTTTAACTCTCTCATTAATCATAGAATGCCTGGTCACAAAAACTACCGAGGTATTAGTTTTAACTCGAATGTTATGCAATAAATGCTGTCTATCAAAAAACATGGCTCTTTTATAGGAGTCACGTACAAGACGTTTAGGGTAACCCCTAGCCAGAAATTTATTTTTCATGTCTAGTGATTTGGCGTCAAAATCTTTGATATTTGTACAATTTCTGCGCAAGCGTAAAAATTCCCCGAAGGGTATACTGTTCTTTTGTGTCGTCGGGTGGTAGCTGTCATAATGCAACAGCGTATTTCTCGCTGTCGGTTTAATATACAAATCTACCGCTAGGGAACCCGACTCATTTTTAATCTTAACATCTAAGTATTCTACTTGATTGTTACTGACATTGTTGGTAAAATGAATATTTTCATCACACAAGTTTAGCCAGTCAAAAAATTCTTTTAATTTGTCTAATGAGTCTATCCAAATGAAGAAAATGTCATCTATAAATCTAGCCCATTTAGACACAGATTCAAAAAATGGAGCTATTTCATTATAAATGAATTTCTTCTCGAATAATGACATGTATATATTTGCTACCGTGGGGGCACAAGATGCCCCCATGCTAACACCTTGTGTCTGTTTAAATAATTGGGTGTTAAATTCAAAAACATTGTCTTCTAGCACTATTTTTAAACATTCAAGCACAAAGATGGTCGTACATGGAATTTGGTATGTGTTGATAAACCACTTTACAGCTTCTATTGCTCCATAAATGGGAATATTGCTGTAAAGAGCTTCTATATCCATTGTTACAAGATGCTGTGTCATGGAGCAAAAGGGTGTATCTTCAATTAGATTTATTATATGTCTGGTGTCTTTGACATAAGCTGGTGTTTGAGATATGTGGGGGCATAGGATGGCATCGACATATTTGGAGAGGGGCTCCGTAATTGAGCCAATAGTTGTAACAATTGGTCTCAGTGGAGGGTTCACCTCATCTTTATGGATTTTTGGAATCCCGTAAATAGAAGCCATCTTTGGTTGTTCCACATTTAAAAAAATCCATTCCTTTTCGCAGATATCTCCTTCCCTTAATGCTCTATTTGTAAGCCTACGTATTTTTGAGGCAATGTTAGTCGTAGGATCTCTTGTTATTTTGTTATAAAAGTGAGTATCACCCAGCATGGTTTCCATTTTGGTGACATACACATGGGTGTAACCTCCAACAACAACAGGACAGAGCAGGCCCACGGCACCCGTGACCCATCCTCCATTTAATGTACATTTTTTGACAGAGGCAGACAAAGCACATATACAGCAACATAGCATTTTACAAATTAAGTGACTAAATCAATGCACCGCTGTCAGGCATACCACCACACTCGACTCCACCACTACACAGACATGTAGGTCTGCAGTGGTTGTTGTTGACTTGTTTACCTTTTATGCCACTCATGAAACGCCCTGACTTATTCCATCAATCATCTCGGATCCTACTGAGTGACTGCGAAGATATTATGTCACTGTGGTCATCATCATGGTGTTGTCCAACTCAGTGTGCAGTGAACATATTGAGTCCCCTTTCCATATTCAAAATGCAATGGATCGGCCTGCAGTAGAAGTACAATTTGTTATTAAAAAACAAGAAGGGAAACAAACATTGCCTTGAGTTACTTTTAGTGTGTAGATTAGATAATAGTACACAATGAATTAACTTCATGAACAACAAACAACAACAACACAAATCACTCAGTCAGCGTCCAATGCATGGCATCATTCATTACCTGTTCCTTCTCATCTTGAGTTAATGGGCAGTCTCTCTCGGCTCGGAAAGGAGGATAGCTATAGTAGTCATCATCATGTTCCACTTCTTTTGGAGGGACTCAACGAGGCAAGATTTTCTTTTTTCTTCTATTATGCTACATCCAATCATCATCTGGCTTGAGGGCAATAGATTTAGGGTGATTCAGGAGGATGGAGGAGCAGGACTCGGAGGAGTGGTCTGAAATGCAGACAGCTGAAACTCATATATGGCAATAAAAGACTAGAAGACGGTGGTGATGGATTTGTTGTGATTCGAAGATTCCCAACCAGAAAGACAGACACACAAATAAAAGTAAATAAGGGAGGAAGACAGTAAGAAGTGGAAGCCTAGTTGTCAGGGAAGTATAGCTCGTCCTCAAACTCTGGGGGTTCAGCCAGAAGTAGGTAATCATCATCTAACACGCTACTTCCGTCACCTGAGCCGCTGTCCTCATCTTCCTGCGTTGATTCATGTATTGTGTAATTCAGTGGTATAAATTGCTGATTCATTTTGATCATGGTTAACCTCTCCACGTTTTTGGGCGAGAGACTGGTCCTTTTCACTGTTACAATGGAACCAGCAGCACTGAAAACACGTTCAGAAGAGACACTTGCGACAGCGCAAGCCAGATAGTTTATCGCCAGCCTGCTGAGCACTGGCCATTGGCTCCTTTTGCCATACCAATACCGCAATGGGTTTTGATCAATGTAGACCTCTGTGGGGTCATCCAGATAGGCCTGGACCATCCGCTCAATGTTCAGGGGTGCTACACTTTGTTCAGCCTCATTTGTCTTCTTTGCATCAGCACTGGACCTAGCAAGTCCTTGCTGTAAATACCAATCCTGTGCCGTTTTTACTGGGGCTGATGATCTGGTTCTTGCTGTTGTCGATAGTGTTGGTGTTGGTGACAGCTGTGAGCCAAATGCACAGCCCTCAGGCTCTGAAGTTGAACTTGACGCCGGATGCCCTGCTGCAGTACTTGTTGTGGGTTTGAGTAGCGGGCCTTTAATTACCAGCCGTTCATTTTCCAATTTACTGGCTACCTCAGCTATCCAAGTTTTGTACCGGGCAACATCCATTTCTGAAAAAGGAAGTAATGTCTTACTGTTCAGTGCTGATTTGTACCGTGGATCCAGAATTGTGGCACAAATGTAATGTTCTTGTGACAAAATCTTAGTTTGCACCATTGCATTTTCAGTTAAGCGACAGGATAAGCTCTCCACCAACTCATATGCTTCTTTTTTTTCCTCCACACCTATGTACGCTTCAGACACCTCCTTCAGCTGTTGCTCTAGCATGTGCAACAATGGGATAGCTTGGCCCATAGTACAGTCCTCCTTGCTGACTTCACGTGTGAAGACCTCAAAAGGAAGAAGCATCTCTGTCAGACATTTAACTAGGCACCATTGGTCCATCTGAAGGGTCATGCCTTTCACAGTAGCATCCGCCCTTTGCATGACATATTCATTGATTGGTCTGTACTGCTCAAACAGATGGTCAAGCATGTAATACGTTGAGTTCCAATGTGTTGCCACCTCCTGGTTGAGTGCTTTGACTGGCATTCTATAGTCACGTTGAATGATCCTCAGCTGCTTCCGGGATTTAAAAGAATGGCTAAAATGAGTGCATATTCTGCGGCAGGTGGTCAGTAAGTTGCTGGCTGTAGGAGAGTAGGATCTGCCTCTTATGTTGCCCCCACTTTTTTTCTGATGTTACACTGGTTTCTGGCTATAGTCTGGCTGGGACCCTGCTAATCAGGGCCCCAGCCTCTCTGTTCTCTCTAAACGATTTGGAGTGCACTCTAGGTGCACTATTGATTGGATACTGTGGTACCTTATGAGTCCCTAGTATATGGTACCTTAGGTACCAAGGGCATAGGTACTTCTCAGGCCTACCAGGGGCTGCAGCATGTATTATGCCACCCCTGGGAAGCAGACTAAATCTGACACCACAGGCCTGCTACTGCAGCCTGGGTGAGGAAGTGCTAGCACCCTTCACTGAGATATAGGTTCCCTATATCTCTCCTGCACACACATATAAACCTATCAGTCACCCCTAAGGCAGGCCCTATCAATCCTGAGGGCAGGGTGCTTGGCTTCTATGTGAGGGGGTGCCTCTGCCTGAGCAGGGCCCCTCTGCAGCTCTCAGAGTCCATTCTCTGGTGCTGTTTGTGGATGCGGTTAAACCATATACTTTTAAGTGCATTATATCCTCGCGGTAAAATGCTAACTTTGGAATGGCTGCATCGAAACATGTCGTGTTTGGTGTCAAATATCTTGGAATTCTACCCCCCGCCAGTCCTGGCGGCGGGGGTAGCATTCCACCCTTCTAGAGGGATAGACATGTACCTACTGTGGAAACACGGTAGAATCCTGCAGAGCCCTGGCATCACAAAATGGATGCCACCAGTCACAGACACTGGGCTGCCCTCCTGCTGATGACCAACACTCGCAGTGGAGGAAGCCCAACAATAGATATCCTGTCCCAAGGGGTGTGACCACCTTCCAGACAGGGTTTAGTGTATTGGGGCTGGGTGGGTGCACTCTTAGAGTGCTTTGAAGTCCTACACTGGGGGAGCAGAAGGCTCCTCTGTGCATATGCCAGTTCAAACTGGCTCAGGGGCTACCTGCCCCTGCTCTGGCGCAAAACTGGACAAAGGGACGTGGGTGTAGCCACCCACTCCCCTGACCCTCCCATAGGTAGGGTCATAGAGCTAGTCCCTCCCTTTCTTTTAGTATAAGAGGGGGAACCTGTGCATTGCACCCTAGATTTCCCTGGACGATGCTCTGAAGAAGAATCCCGGACCTTCGACATTCCACTACCTTTGGAAGACTGAAGAATCTCCCTTGGAGTCAAGGAGTGACTCCCCTGCTTGGCAGGCACCTAAAACTACAAACGACAGTCGCAAACTATGCCACTCCCGCCGGAGTCCGAAGTCCCTGCAGCCCAAGAAGTGGATTTCCTGACTTCTCAAAGGCCATCGTGAGTCCCCAGCAAAGCTGAGGCCAGTGGACCCCAAGAGTAATGAGGAACCGCGACCCCTGGGTACCATGCACTATTGTCGAGTGCAACCCCTTCACAACATTCTATGAACTTGTGCTTTGGACCACGTGTGGTCCCAGCCTCCAGCAGGAATCCCTCCTAAGATCAGAGGCCTACCACGTCCCAAGTGACCGTGGGCCCCTGTGAGTGAATCCTCCCGAGGCGTCTTCGCAATCCCTTGCCAGCTGGCTTGTGGGTCCCCAGAAGACTTTCTAAAGAAACCAAAGGGCTCCCCTGGTTGCTCCAGGCCTGCCCTGACTTACCCTCGCTGGGTGAGTCCCACAGACCTTGCTGGTCTGCGCCATTGCCTCTTCACACTTTCCCTGAGACTTGCTGTTACCAAGGCTTGTTGGCTCCTTGGCTCCGATCGAGTCGCCAACACCGCAGTAAGCTGCAGACATTGTGGGACACGCTGAATCCAGCTCCTGGTCGTCGTCGACACCTCCTGGACCTCGTGGCTGAAGAGTCAAAGCAACCACGGATGACCTGAATCTTGCGATGACGGTGGGCATCCATCTTTCTTGCCCCGAGTCACTGCCAAGTGACTTTGAACACTGTCCCCTCTGCTTTCAGGTCTTCCATCCTCTGAATCCAGGCTTGGATTCCTACGGACACTTCTCCTGTCGCCGCAAGCAGCAAGTCTTCACTGGCTCCCATTGAAAACGACGCCGCGACCCGACACCAAAGAACACCTATGCACCCGGCTCCCCTGGGTGAGGTAACTTCAGCACTACAGTGCTCCTGTGGGTGTGGGCCCTAGAACTACTTACCCTGTAAGTGACTTGCTTGTAGCTTCCCTAGAAGTGTCCTAAAACTCTAACTTTCTAAGTGCGACAATTGCGCTGACTCGTACAGGGTTCGCGTCTGTGTTAGACACACCGCGTCCATCTCCTTTGTAACACTATCTAAAACTGTATCCTTCGACTCGTACTGAGTCCGATAGGTGTTCGCCTTGAACACACAAAGGGCCTGTAACACTGAGATCTCCATTGCACTGACTCGCACCAGGTTCGCGTCTGTGTTAGACACAGCGCGTCCAACTCCCTTGCAACTCTATCTGTGACCGCGTCCTTCGACTCGTACAAGGACCGATCGGTGTGTTCGCCCCGAACACGCAAGGGACCTTTAACATTGAAATCTCAATCGCGTCTGTTCGCATAGACTCGTACAGGACTCGCACCGGTGCCAGGACACCGCGTCCGTCCCCTGTGGGTCTCCTACAACTACCTGGGGTGGTTCTTGGGGGTCCCTCGATTCTAGATGCCCTAGACCTAGGTCTAGCAAACTAAGATTGTGATATTCGATTGTGCTTAACTTATTTTGATAATATTTGACTTGTACACATGTTCCTGACTTCTAATCTCATAAAGAGATTAGTAGAGAGTGTTTATTAATAAATACATATATATTTGATATATATACCTGTGTGGTGTCTTTTCATTTGGTGATTCAAGAGATTGTGTGGTAAAACAAGCTGCTTTACATTCCTTCAAGACTTAGCCTGAAGGCTGCTCTCCACAGCTACCACTAGGATAGCTTTCTATAAAGGTTGTCTTAAACCTATCTACCATAAGAGTCGAATTGTTCTGGTGCAAGGTGTCCACTTTAATTAGTGAACAGCATATACCAGGCCAACTTCTCACATTGGTGGGCAGCGTGTGGGATTCCAGCTTGCTATTGTTTTACCAGAAAATCTCTATTTGAATTACTAACTGAAAACCACTATAGGTACTCAAGGTACATATAAAGTCAAGCTTAGTATCAATAAGTTCTACTGAACTTAGAGCTGTGTGCCAAGGGATAGCACACCCTTTCTACAGCTCAAGCTAGTATCAGTAGGCCACAAACTAGTGTAGGTAGTACAACACTGCACAACACTAGAATGTCCTTAAAGGGTGGAACCAGTGGATCCACTCAGCCTCAGTATAAGGACATGGCTTTCTCTGACTTGAGAGCCATGTGTGTTGAAAGACACCTGAGGCTAGGTCAGAGTCCCTCAACCCTACACCTGATAGATCTGCTGACAGCAGATGATCTTAGATTGGCTCTAGGAGCTAATGGGTCTGAATCAGTGGGTGGGTCAATTACAGTATCTGGGTCAGATGATGAAAATCAGAATGACCAGGACTCTGTGATTGAAGGGCCAGGCCTCAAGGGGCCTGAAAAGGACAGAGGAATTCTCCCTAAGAGAGCTGACAGAGTGGAGGAGAGGCATAGGTCCCCTTCCAGGGAATCTGAGCACTCTTATCACTCTGGCAGAGAATTTGTCCACCAGAGGAACTCATACTTTCCCATAAGAGAGACCGCCTCTGAAAGAATGTGCAAACTGCTGCAGTATGAGGAAGCAAGAGTTGCCCTCAGAACCAAGCAGTTGGCACTGGATAGAGAAGCCCTGGAGATCCAGAGAGTTTCTAGAAGAGAGGGGTTAGAACCCCTTGGTGGCAGCAACAATGTCCCTAGAGGCAAAGAATCTATTCCAGTCCATAGGAACCTGAGCAAGGTTGTTCCTCCCTACCAGAGTGGGGATGATATCCACAAGTGGATAACTGCTATGGAGAGGGCCTGTAGAGTACAGCAGGTCCCCCAGAAGCAGTGGGCAGCAATCTTGTGGCTCTCCTTTTCAGACAAAGGTAGAGACGAGCTCCTCACTGTTAGAGAAGAGGATGCTGATGATTATGAAGTCCTGAAGAGTGCACTGATAGATGGGTTTGGCTTAACCACTGAGCAGTACAGGTTAAAGTTCAGAGACACCCAGAAGGCACAGACTCAGGACTGGACTGACTTTGTTGATTGTGCAACCAAGGCTCTGGAGGGTTGGCTGGTTGGCAGTAGGGTTACTGATTTCAAGGAATTGTATAATCTGATGATGAGAGAACAGATCCTTAATAATTGCCAGAACCAGTTGTTGCATCAGTACCTGGTGGACTCAGATCTGACCACTCCCCAAGAATTGGGAAAGAAGGCAGACAAATGGGTCAGAACCAGGGTGAGGCAGAAACCTCAGAACCAAGGGGGTGACACCAAGAAGCAAGATCCTAAGGGCTCTGAGAAAGGTGGGGATAAGTCAAAAGACCAGAAGTCTTCACAAGGGCCCCAAAAATCTGCATCTGGTGGGGAGTCACAATCCAACAAGGGAAAAGGCCAAAAGAAGCCCTGGTGCAAATTCTGTAAACAGAAAGGGCACTGGACTTCTGACTGAAACAAGTCCAAAGACCAAACCACACCACCACTCCTGCCCCTAAGGCAACTGTTCCCCCTAGTTCAGCTACTGGTGGAGGTGGTACTCAGAATAAGGGTGTAGTAGGGTTGACCCTGGGTTCTGAAGTGGACTCTGACCTAGTCAGAGTGCCCACTCAGGCAATGCTGATTTGTGAGGGAGACCTTAATATGTCCTTCCTAGTGAGTCCCAGTAATCTGGGCAAATACAAACAGCAGCCTGTAATAAATGGCAAACAGGCTTTGGCATTTAGGGACACAGGTGCTAGTGTCACCATGGTGGCAGAGGATCTTGTGGACCCTGGACAGATCATCCTGGGCAAAATGTACCAGGTGACCAATGCGAGCAATGTCAAGACCAACCATAGTCGGGCAGTTGTGAATTTCTCCTGGGGAGGGGTAACTGGCCTCAAGAAGGTTGTAGTCAGTGCAGACCTCCCTGTCGAATGTCTATTGGGCAATGATCTAGAGACTTCAGCCTGGTCTGAAGTAGAGTTATGGACTCATGCTGAGATGCTGGGCATCCCTGCAGAGGTATTTGCTGTGACCAGGTCACAAGCAAGAATGCATGACACTGAACCAGCTCTGGATCCTGGAACAATGGACCAGATGCTTCCCAAGAGGAGGAGCAGTAGGGTAAAGGCGGTGCCTTCCCCTCTGTTTCAGATCACAGATTCACCCCCAGAGGGAGGTGAAGCAGATCCTGAAGAAGGAACTGCCCCAGAGGGACTTGAGCCTGATCAGGTTGAGTTCTTGGGGGCAGGGGGCCCTTCTAGGGAAGATCTGAGTAAGGAGCAACAGTGCTGCCCCTCTCTTGAACCCCTCAGACAGCAGGCTGCTGCTGAGGCTGCTGGGAGTGCTAGTGGGTCCCATAAAGTTTATTGGGATGAGGGACTCCTATATTCTGAGGGTAGAGACCCAGCCCCTGGAGCCACCAGGAGGATGGTAATACCTCAGAAGTTTAGGGGGTTCCTCTTGACCCTAGCACATGACATCCCTTTAGCACGACACTTGGGCCAAAACAAGACCTGGGACAGGCTTGTTCCACATTTTCATTGGCCACATATGTCAGAGGACACAAAGGAGTTTTGTCGCTCCTGTGTCACATGCCAAGCCAGTGGTAAGGCAGGTGGCACAACAAAGGCCCCCGTGATACCACTACCTGTGGTGGGGGTACCCTTTGAAAGGGTAGGGGTTGACATTGTTGGTCCCCTTGACCCTCAAACTGCATCTGGGCACAGGTTTATCCTGGTGGTAGTGGATCATGCCACCAGGTACCCAGAAGCAATTCCTCTGAGGACCACCACAGCCCCTGTGGTGGCAAGAGCCCTCATTGGAGTCTTCTCCAGAGTGGGTTTCCCAAAGGAGGTCATTTCTGACAGAGGTACCAACTTCATGTCAGGATATCTGAAAGCAATGTGGAAGGAGTGTGGTGTAACTTACAAATTCACCACCCCCTATCACCCACAATGCAATGGTTTAGTTGAACGCTTCAACAAAACCTTGAAAGGAATGATTAAAGGACTCCCAGAGAAGCTTAGGCGGAAATGGGACCTTCTTCTTCCTTGCCTGTTGTTTGCATACAGAGAGGTTCCACAGAAGGGGGTTGGTTACAGCCCATTTGAGCTTCTGTTTGGGCATCCTGTGAGAGGTCCACTGTGTTTGGTAAAGAGGGCTGGGAGTTACCTCTCAAGCCCCCAAACAAGATGTGATGGACTATGTACTTGGTCTCCGCTCCCGGATGGCAGAGTACATGAAAAAGGCAACCAAAAACCTGGAGGCCAGCCAAGAATTACAAAAAGCTTGGCATGACCAAAGGCTGTACTGACTGTATACCAGCCAGGACAGAAAGTGTGGGTGTTGGAGCCTGTGGCCCCAGCAGCCCTCCAGGACAAGTGGAGTGGCCCCCATACAATAGTTGAACAGAAGGGAGAAGTCACCTACCTGGTGAATCTTGGAACTCCCAGGAGCCCCTGAGGGTGCTCCATGTCAACAGATTAAAGCCATATGTTGACAGGGCTGACATGGGCTTGCTCATGGCAACTGATGAGGACCAGGAGGAGGAGAGTGACCCTCTCCCTGACCTGCTCTCTCAGAACCCTGATGATGGGTCAGTAGATGGTGTTGCTTTGGCAAGCAGCCTCACTGACCATCAGCAAACTGAGTGCAGACAAGTTCTGCAACAGTATAGACATATGTTTAGCCTGACCCCTAGTCAGACTTCCTGGTGCACCCACGAGGTGGACACTGGAGACAGTCTGCCTGTCAAGAATAAAATCTACAGGCAACCTGACCATGTCAGGGACTGTATCAGGACTGAAGTCCAGAAAATTTTGGAGCTAGGTGTAATTGAGCCTTCAGATAGCCCTTGGGCTAGTCCAGTAGTCCTGGTACCCAAGCCTCATACCCAGGGTGGTAAGAAAGAAATGAGGTTTTGTGTAGACTACAGAGGCCTCAATGCAGTCACCAGGACTGATGCCTATCCCATACCAAGGGCAGATGAGCTGATTGATACTTTGGCCTCAGCCAAGTATCTAAGCACGTTTCACCTGACAGCTGGCTACTGGCAGATCAGGTTAGCTGATAATGCAAAAGCCAAAACAGCATTTTCGACCCCTGGTGGGCCCTACCACTTCGTGGTGATGCCCTTTGGATTGAAAAATGCACCTGCCACTTTTCAGAAGTTGGTGAATAAAGTTCTGACAGGGATGGAAACGTATTGCTCAGCTTATCTAGATGATATTGCTGTCTTTAGTTCCTCCTGGCAGGATCACCTGGTCCACCTCAGGAATGTTTTGGAGGCCCTGCAGAAGGCAGGCCTCACTATCAAGGCCACTAAGTGCCAGATAGGGCAGAGTCAGGTTGTATACCTGGGCCACCTTGTAGGTGGAGGCCAGGTTCAGCCTTTACAGAGCAAAATCCAAACCATAATGGAATGGGTTGCTCCTACCACCCAGACACAGGTGAGAGCCTTCTTAGGCCTGACTGGGTACTATAGGAGGTTTGTCAAGGGATATGGATCTATAGTGACCCCCTTGAATGATCTGACCTCAAAGAAAATGCCAAAAAGGTTCAGTGGACAGCTAGCTGTCAAAAGGCATTTGAAGACCTAAAGCAGGCCATGTGCACTGCCCCCATCTTACAGAGTCCAGACTACACCAAAAAGTTCATTGTCCAAACAGATGCTTCTGAGCTGGGTGTGGGAGCTGTACTGTCTCAACTGAATGATGAAGGTCAAGACCAGCCAGTAGCTTTTATTAGCAGAAGGCTGACCCCTAGAGAGAAACGTTGGTCAGCTATAGAGAGGGAGGCCTTTGCTGTGGTGTGGGGCCTGAAGAAGCTGAGGCCATACTTGTTTGGCACTCACTTCATAGTTCAGACCGACCACAAGCCCCTCCTATGGCTTAAACAAATGAAAGGAGAAAACCCAAAACTTTTGAGGTGGTCCATTTCCCTACAGGGGATGGACTATACAGTGGAACATAGACCTGGGACCCAACATGCCAATGCAGATGGACTCTCAAGGTATTTTCACTTTGAACACGAAGACTCAACTGGTCAAGGTTAGTTTAGTGTCCCTGCGTTTGGGGGGGGGTTGTGTAGGAGAGTAGGATCTGCCTCTTATGTTGCCCCCACTTTTTTCTGATGTTTACACTGGTTTCTGGCTATAGTCTGGCTGGGACCCTGCTAATCAGGGCCCCAGCCTCTCTGTTCTCTCTAAACGATTTGGAGTGCACTCTAGGTGCACTAGTGATTGGATACTGTGGTACCTTATGAGTCCCTAGTATATGGTACCTTAGGTACCAAGGGCATAGGTACTTCACAGGCCTACCAGGGGCTGCAGCATGTATTATGCCACCCCTGGGAAGCAGACTAAATCTGACACCACAGGCCTGCTACTGCAGCCTGGGTGAGGAAGTGCTAGCACCCCTCACTGAGATATAGGTTCCCTATATCTCTCCTGCACACGCATATAAACCTATCAGTCACCCCTAAGGCAGGCCCTATCAATCCTGAGGGCAGGGTGCTTGGCTTCTATGTGAGGGGGTGCCTCTGCCTGAGCAGGCCCCTCTGCAGCTCTCAGAGTCCATTCTCTGGTGCTGTTTGTGGATGCGGTTAAACCATATACTTTTAAGTGCATTATATCCTCGCGGTAAAATGCTAACTTTGGAATGGCTGCATCGAAACATGTCGTGTTTGGTGTCAAACATCTTGGAATACTACCCCCCGCCAGTCCTGGCGGCGGGGGTAGCATTCCACCCTTCTAGAGGGATAGACATGTACCTACTGTGGAAACGCGGTAGAATCCTGCAGAGCCCTGGCATCACAAAATGGATGCCACCAGTCACAGACACTGGGCTGCCCTCCTGCTGATGACCAACACTCGCAGTGGAGGAAGCCCAACAATAGATATCCTGTCCCAAGGGGTGTGACCACCTTCCAGACAGGGTTTAGTGTATTGGGGCTGGGTGGGTGCACTCTTAGAGTGCTTTGAAGTCCTGCACTGGGGGAGCAGAAGGCTCCTCTGTGCATATGCCAGTCCAAACCGGCTCAGGGGCTACCTGCCCCTGCTCTGGCGTGAAACTGGACAAAGGGAAGTGGGTGTAGCCACCCACTCCCTGACCCTCCCATAGGTAGGGTCATAGAGCTAGTCCCTCCCTTTCTTTTAGTATAAGAGGGGGAACCTGTGCATTGCACCCTAGATTTCCCTGGACGACGCTCTGAAGAAGAATCCCGGACCTTCGACGTTCCACTACCTTTGGAAGACTGAAGAATCTCCCTTGGAGTCAAGGAGTGACTCCCCTGCTTGGCAGGCACCTAAAACTACAAACGATGGTTGCAAACTACGCCGCTCCCGCCGGAGTCCGAAGTCCCTGCAGCCCAAGAAGTGGATTTCCTGACTTCTCAAAGACCATCGTGAGTCCCCAGCAAAGCTGAGGCCAGTGGACCCCAAGAGTAATGAGGAACCGCGACCCCTGGGTACCGTGCACTATTGTCGAGTACAACCCCTTCACAACGTTCCGCGAACTTGTGCTTTGGACCACATGTGGTCCCAGCCTCCAGCAGGAATCCCTCCTAAGATCAGAGGCCTACCACGTCCCGAGTGACCGTGAGCCCGTGTGAGTAAATCCTCCCAAGGCGTCTTTGCAATCCCTTGCCAGCCGGCTTGTGGGTCCCCAGAAGACTTTTTAAAGAAACCAAAGGGCTCCCCTGGTTGCTCCAGGCCTGCCCTGACTTACCCTCGCTGGGTGAGTCTCACAGACCTTGCTGGTTTGCGCCATTGCCTTTTCACACTTTCCCCGAGACTTGCTGTTACCAAGGCTTGTTGGCTCCGATCGAGTCGTTGATACCGCAGTAAGCTGCAGACATCGTGGGACACGCCGAATCCAGCTTCTGGTTGTCGTTGACACCTCCTGGACCTCGTGGCTGAAGAGTCAAGGCAACTGCGGACGACCTGAATCTTGCGACGACGGTGGGCATCCATCTTTCTTGCCCCGAGTCACTGCCAAGTGACTTTAACACTATCCCCTCTGCTTTCGGGTCTTCCATCCTCTGAATCCAGGCTTGGATTCCTCCGGACACTTCTCCTGTCGCCGCAAGCAGCAAGTCTTCACTGGCTCCCATTGAAAACGACGCCGCGACCCGACACCAAAGAACACCTATGCACCCGGCTCCTCTGGGTGAGGTAACTTCAGCACTACGGTGCTCCTGTGGGTGTGGGCCCTAGAACTACTTACCCTGTAAGTGACTTGCTTGTAGCTTCCCTAGAAGTGTCCTAAAACTCTAACTTTCTAAGTGCGACAATTGCGCTGACTCGTACAGGGTTCGCGTCTGTGTTAGACACACCGCTGTCTTGTGGATTGTTACCTGCCTTGTTATGATTGGCCTAGGCCTGGCTGCCATGCTGCTTTTCTTTGCGCACGTTACACTGAGCCGGGCCTTCCTCGCACTTTGCTCGTGCCAAGTTCTTTTGCACTGTCTGCATTTTCTGTTGTTCACCTTTCTGGGCTCAGTCTGCACAAACATGTACAAGGTCGCATAACAATGTATTCTGGTTCTTCCTGATATGGCCAGTCTCGCGCACCCAGACATAACATTATGTGCAATTGCCATGAAGAATTTGATATGCTTTTAATACTGTGGTTTACTAGCGCTTAACACACTTGGAGAAATCCCTTTCAGTGAGAAGAGCTATGATGTCCTGCTGATGTAATTCTGCATCTAGAGACTGAGGTATGGGGGTTCGCTAGTCAAAGCCCAGAGGTCTTCTATTTTATAATAAACTATCTTACTGCAAGGGGAGGGTGGTAATGTTATTTAAACGTTTATCCACTGAGCTCTGAGATGCTTTCCCCGTTTGTATTCTATGGAATTGTAACCATGCTGCTTATATTAGTCATATGCATTATGCTATTAGTACTGACACGTGTACTGTACATTAGAGCACGTAAGTTGGAATAAACATTTTAACCTATCCAGTGTCTCTTCCTACGCACCTTGTGGACAAGTACGAGTGAGTGGCGAAAGAGTGTTCTTGCTTCAGTGAGTCCTGAGATAAAGATACCGTGTTCTGGGTTGTCCAAACATTAGTACTTGGGTGCTAATGGGATGCTAAGCTAGTTGGGTTGGGGTTTTTGGGTGCTATGGTATATGGTGGCAAACCACTGTATTCCAGGGTCCCATTTTCCTGTGCATAGCTCTGTGTATGTGCAGAAACCTTATGACATGGCGCGACCACCGTGGGGCAGCTTATCTGCGAGACGCTTGAGTAGTACTTGTGCTTGTCCACAAACCCTCGCGTACGCTTCCGGAGGCGTATGTGACGGTGATACCTCCTATATTGAATGTTTTATAGGTTCTTTCAAGCTTGATATTATTAAAAAAGGTTAGTTAATAGACCCATTTTTGTGCTCCCTGTTAGGTTGTCGAATATATATTTGTTTGGTCATGGCTGGTGTGGCGATAGCTGCACATAGTCGAGAGCACTCCGAGACCACTTAGCTGTGTATGGAGTGCCCGATACTGGGGTCGAGTTGGTCTTTGTGGTTCAAGCCGATGCGGCTTATCACTTTGAAGTGTTTTACACTTGGATCACTTTTGACGCGGTGGATGCAGGTGATAAGCTGTTTCATGAATATAAGCCCACCGCTGTTCCTGCTGCCTATCGACCCTATACTGTTCTTGAAGTGCCTCTCACGGCTTGGCAGCACCGTGTTTGGTTTAATGGCGCCCTACCACAACCAACTACCGCAGTTCGTTTAGGCCCCTTGTCAATTCAGGGGGCCACTTGGCCTGTATTGGCCGGGTATACCCCGCATCCAAATTATCTGGCATTACCGCTGCGGAACTGCGCACTATGCATACCGAATTGGTACGAGTGCATCGAGCCCTAGTGACATACGTTACAGGTAGCCTCCATGGAGCTGCTCCTGTAGTCGCAGGCCAACCAGCTATTGCAGCTGGAGTGACTATAAGTCCTGTCATGGTAAATTCTGTGATGGGCAAACGTCCACAAAATAAGGACGACTATCCTTATTGGCTTGCCGAAAAGTTCGATCAGATAGAAGCGGTGTTTCCACATACGTCCCCAGTGGATAAACATCGCATCCTTACGATAAGTTTGCCAAAAGACATAATCCCCGATTTGACATCATGTGAAAACTGGGGTAAGGTATTCGCAGCAGTTTATTCAAAATGTTTTGGAACTCCTTCCATGACGGTTCTACCCTCTGTAATTAAAAAAGTACAGGATGAACATGGCCCTGAAGCGGCTGTGGAATTAGGGATGAGACTAGTGGGAGTGTTTGATGTAGTAGCTGAGCTGATCCTTGGAAATGTCAAGGGCGATGCTATGAACTTTCAAGTAGCGAATGCTTTGGCTTTGGTCCCAGAGTTGGACAGGCCTCGCGAATTACCGAAAATAATAGCCCGGGCTTATAAAACAATTGGAAGAAATAGCCTAGGCAACAAGCCTTTTGTAAAAATGCAAACTCAATCGCAAACACAAGCTATACAAACAAAAAGTGCATCTGAGAAAGATGATAAACCGGTCTTCACTAAAAAGAGTTGGAGACAGAAAAAACAGGGTAAGCAACAAAAGAAGCCGGGGTCGAGAGGCGCTTCCCCAGTTTCGGTTTCTTCTGAACGTACTTATGATTTACGTGATAGGTCAAGGATTAAATCACCAGAAAGGTTTCAGAGCTCTGATACGCGTTCTCCTCGTTCTTCACAGGCCCAGACGTCGTCACAGGCTGGTGGAGGAGGACGGCAAGATAGAGGAAGGGGCCGAGAGGCTCCCCAGGAGCGAGACCAACCTCGACAACAAGTCAGAGGGACAGCAGAAGATTTTCATCTTCCTCGACCGCAATTTCAGAAGAAAAAGGTTGCCGCTGTCACAGCGAAATATGCCTCAGACCGTGAGAACGAGACTCCAGAATTGGACGTGGGCAGTGACCCTCCTAGACAGCGCCGCGGAAGTTACCATAGTGCGGGAGGCGCTACGTCCTCATATGGAGGCGACAGCAACTGAAACATTCGTTGCTGTAGAGACGGCTGACACGAGAGTGGCACCCCTGACAGACTATATAATATAGTTATACAAATCGAAGGTGACATACCGCGTGAAATAAAAGGGATTTTTTGGGAAAATCTAACCTCTTCATATGACATTTTGTTAGCAGAGGTGGATTGGCCACCCCCATTCGTTTTAGCTGCACATAGAGGAGAGGAGGTAATCCTTCCAAGCTTTTCAAAGCATGTCCCAAAAGACAAAGCTGAAGCACTTGCAGCTGAGTGGGCAGTGTACCTGGCACCAGCGTTATACCGCAACCATGTGGGATGGGATGAAGAATCACCTCCTCATGCAATACCTTTGCGGTCACTACCGCAGCCACAACCCCAATATCCCATTAAACGGCAGGCAAAAGGCCCCGTCTCCGAAATTCTGACACAGTTGGAATATCAGGGAGTAATCGAACCATGCGTATCACCTATGAACAATCCCCTTTTCGTGGTTTCTAAACCCGATGGATCGTACCGCTTAGTTTTGGATTACCGACATTTAAACTCTCATTGTCGGAACTTTGCGGTGCAAAATACACACAGTTCTGCGCTTGTAGACAGTCTTGTTCGTAAAAAATACAAAACGACACTTGACCTTTCAAACGGTTTCTACACGCACAACCTAGCCCCGGAGAGTGGTCAATGGACCGCATTCACATCCGGTGGTAAATTATTCCAGTTCCGGCGATTACCCATGGGCTATAAAAATAGTCCGGGTATATTCGCCGCCCGTGTTGTATCTTTGTTAAATGACATTGATCAAGACGCATGTTCGTACGTTGATGACATCTATCTGACGGACGACGAGTTATATCAGCATCTGTCCCGTGTGGACCGCATTATTCTTGAATTTGCGGAGCAGGGTTACAAATTTAACTTTGCTAAGTCACATATTGCTGAATTTACCGTTCTGTTCTTGGGCTATGAGCTCAATAACGAAGGTAAGGGCTTAGCCCCCCATTTCTTGGAAAAATGTGCACATTTGTGCCCCCAAATACTCTGAAGAAGCTTCAGTCTTTGCTGGGTTTCCTGAACTTCGGGCGTACTTACATTCCCGAATATGCCCAGCGTATCAAGCCTTTGTATGCTTTGATACAACCTACTTATTCAAGGTCTTGCTGGCTGCCTGAGCATACCTCAATTCTGCAGTCTTTGCAGACAGACCTTTTAGAGTCTAAATATCTTTTGACTCGTGATAACCACACAAACCTGGTGATTAGAATAATTCCGGGAGCGGTGGGATTCACCTATTTAACCTTTAATGAAGGTGATACAGTACCTATCGCATACAAGTCACATCTGTACACTTCCGCTGAATTGCGCTTTACATCTGTTGAAAAAGTTCTGACTGCAGTGCAAATGGCGATTCTAAAAGAACGCGCACTGGCACAGGGTAAGCGGATTCTGGTGGTAACACCCTGTCCTGCCCTGGAGGCAGTAACAAAGGCAAGTGTACCGAACTCAAAAGCAATGCATCCCCGTTGGATACAATGGGCTACATCTTTGACGTCTTCGGACGTCACTTTTGTTTTTGATTCTTCTCTTCAGACTCAGGAGTTTTTGCAGTATGAATTCGCTCATCCTCCTCCTTTGTTTTTACTACCGCTTGAGGATTACAAATGTGTGATCTACACCGATGGTTCGGCGCAACCGGCCACTGGGTCCAAGCACGCTTATTCAGCTGCATGTGCTATTGTTGCGGGTTCCTTTGTGAATGGAACGTTCAAGTCCTCTGTAGTGCACACTCGCACACTTGGAGATAGTACCGCACAATTGGCCGAGCTGCATGCATTGCTACTAGCGCTTGAGTTTGCTTCTCAGGATGAGACCACTCTAATTGTATGTGATTCTTTTACTGTGTACAATCTTACAATGACAATCTGTTTTTCTGGTCGAAAAACGACTACAAGGACGCAAAAGGGAGCACAATTAAGCATAAAATGCTTTGGGTTCGAGTGGCGGAATTGCAACAACGTCTGCCCCTCACACAGGTGGTTCACACCTTAGGCCATCAGCGGGTGGGCGCACACGCTATTGGTAACGATCTGGCAGATGAAGCTGCCCGTTCAGCAGTAGTCACGTGTACAGTAGCAGCGGTTACCAGGTCCATGTCTAAAATAGACACTGTTATATTAGCAGCTATTGCTGCAACCAAGGAAGGTGATAATTACCCTACAGGTTTCCCTTCCAAGTATTCTTACAAATTAAGTCCCGATCAGGTTCCTTATGTAACTATACCTGACGTTGGAGATCGGCTGATCCCCAACGCGGACCGCAGGAGTGCCTTGATATCAGCTGCACACGAAGGCATGGCTTCGGCTCATGCAGGTGTGTCAGCTACAGTTTCCATCTTGCAGCAGCGTTATTGGTGGCGTGGATTGTATAAAGACACCCGTGCTTTTGTGCTTTCTTGCGACGTTTGTCAACAGATTAAGCCTTCCACGGTAACACGCCCACCACAAACACCGCTCTGCATTGCTAACAGACCCTTTGGGTGTGTTTACTTGGATCACTGCGGTCCATTCTCATCAGACACTGCCTATAAATACATCCTAGTGGCAGTGGACTCGTGCACACGGTTTCTCTGGGTCTGGCCACAACGGAGTGCTGACGCCCGAAATGTAATCAGGGATTTGCGTGTCTTTGTGGGAATTTTCGCATGCGGCACTCTTCCATTCGGACCAAGGTCCAGCGTTTGCCTCTAGGGCTTACAAGGATGCAATGGCTTCGCTTGGGGTGCGGGTGAAATTTTCGTCTCCGTATAGGCCTGAGGGCAACTCTATCGTTGAACGAATGAACCGTGACTTAAAGCAATCCTTAACAGCTAGGGTTATAGGTACTGGCAGGAACTGGCTGGCCCATTTGTATACAGTTCAGCGTGCACTTAATAATCTCCCTAGAAGACCTCTGGGTGGGCGGACCCCATACGAAATGCTCTTTGGCATAAGAATGTTTGTGCCTGACCTTGAAGGTCCAGACATCGCGGCGCAATCCGCCAAGTTTGATGTAGATAACCATTCTGCTATGTTACAGGACTTACAAGAAGCCCGAGACAAACTTGCAACTACACACTTGCCTTCAGCCACAGATCCTGCGTTGCAGATTCCGGTAGCCGGCTGGCTTCCTAAAGTTGGAGAACTGGTTCGAGAGAAGGTTGAAAACAAAAAGAATTTGGCCCCTCTTTTCGTGCACCGGTTCCAGTCCTTGGCCTGAAGGGAACACGTACAGTCATTTTACCACCGCTTCCTGGTCGCAAAGAGAACAGATACATCTCAGTGGAAAATGTCAAGCTACAGCGCCTGGCCGATCCTGAATAGTGTCACACCAGCGGTCTCTTGTCCTGCCATTTATCGGACATATGTTCGTGGCCCATCTACACGAACGGTCGCTGATGCTGTAATTGAGATGGTCGATTTGCCTGAATCCTCTATTTTGCCTGAAACTATAATTGATCCCCAACTCTCCACCAACATCGACGAAGACGAGTATACTTATCCCGCATCTGAATCGGTGGCACATCAACCAACAACGCCACTTGGCCCGGCTCGTTATTCCTTTGATTCGGATTCCACATCTTCGAAAGACCCATCCAAGTTCAGTATTTTTGTATCCTGGTTTAGAGACAATTTTTGATTCCACCCTGGACATACCTCTGGTTGGTACTTTTCTTGATATTTTTGTTCATGTCCATTGGCTTTGTCACAGTGTTTTTTCTACTAATTAATGGTCACTATTTACCTGAACGCTCTGCTGTAGACTCTGTTTCTGGAACTTTGGCTCCTCATTCCTCGTCTCACATCATGAAGCGTGACCACACATTTGTGAACATTTCAGCCTTCCCAGTTGCTGATGGCATCGTATGGGATGCAGTGAACTATCAAATCCATGGTCCGACGGAAATTATTAATGTACCTAATGTCCTTCGTGTTTCAATGGGTGATGTAGTACAAAATAATATTCATTCTGATGATTGGGATGTGCATGCGGTTGAAGCATTGTTTGCCGATTTAAAATATTATGCATCTTTTAATGCTGAAGATTTGTATATGAATTCTGCTAATTATGCCGATTTGTATTGTTACCAACATTGGGGTAATCATTTTCTCCATAAGCCCAGTGCCCGGCGTAGTACTGTTAACTATACCCAATGGGAACATTGTCCAAACCCCTTGCCAGGTAGCTCTCAAACTCTTCGAAATAAGTTTAATTATTTCACTGATTTTAATCGGTCGAACCCTGCATCCTATTATTTTAGACTAAATAACACATCAACTCAGAAAATTATGTTAACACACACCAAATTGCTTTATTCAGGTTCCTTTCTGAGTGCTCTAGCTGTGGGTGGTTATGAGTACTGGGATAATATAGTGGATTTAAAATCTATTTGGGGCTCCAAGCCATGGCAGGTACAGGGAACCGAGGCGTTGCATCGTGCGTGCCTCATCCCTACCCAAATTATGTTCATAAATGCTTCCATCTATCAGACTACATGTTGGGGCTTAGCAACCACTAAACAATTGAATACGCCATCAATACCATCCCTATCGAGTTTTCCAAATGAAAGCTCACGATTCAATCTATCCCTCGTGTCCCTGCAGGCAATGTTACAAAATAACTCGTTTAATGTTTCTGAGCTGGTTCAGTCACCCTGGTTAGTATGGCCTATATCATCTAATGCATGTCAAATGCGTTTTCATGATACTGGTGCTAACTATACACAGAATAGGCCTGATCCGAGGTTTACTGATGCCCGTACTGTCACTACATACTCTGTTGGTAAATTATGCAAACAATGGCTGCAACATTCGTCCCTTGATTCTGTTAAACAACATTTGTCCCTCCTTACAGGCAATATTGATCTGTCCGACTTTGTTTTGGGACCCCGTGGTCCCCGACCTAAAAGATTCATTTATGAAACATATAATGAACTCTGGAAGCTATCACAAATAGAAGCTGCTTCCCGTCTTCGGGAAATAGATCAAGCAAATATGGAAAAGGTGCTTGCTGTTGTTGACAATAGTATTAATACCCTGTCTTCTCGCATTTACACTTTAGAGAATATTGTGTCCTCTGTTGTTGATATTGTACAAGATGATGTTTCTGTGTTATATCATGGTCAGAATCAATTGCGCTCAGTTATGCAGTTTGCATGGACTTTACAAACACTTAAGTTGGGTAAAGTGCCTTGGCATTTCTTGAACACCTCTGCCTTATTTCTACCTTTTAATTTAACTGACAAACAGCAATTTATGTCCATGAAGGATGCAACTTACACTCTATTACATATCGAAAAGGTGGATCCTTTGCCGTTCTCTGTTGCAGAACTCGATTCTGCTGTATGGCTAGTCCATGGGGTTATAGCTTTACCATTTTCCTTGTTTGAATTTGACTCGTGCATGAAACATTATCCTGTGGGCCGTTACCGGCCATTGGGCAGTGCTTTCCTGCATGAACTCTGGTCCTTGCCTTTCATGTATAAATGCCTTCGGGACGGCAAGGAAGTCTTTCTCACGGGGGAGTACTGCGACTCGACTGTAGGTCGTTCGCTTATTTGTAAACACATTAAATTGCATGGCTCATGTAGTGTTTCCTCTCCTAATCTTGCTTGTGTGCTGAAAGGTATTCCTGCTCCTGTTATTTCACCTACTTTCACTCTCCTTTCCAATGGCAGTTATTTACTTTTAAATAACGAAAACTGTTGTGGCCTGCAGGCTGGCATTCCTTACATTGTAACAGTTTCGCACAGGGTTGTCTGCTGCAAAAATGTGCTTTTTCCTCCCCCTCATGGCAAGGTTGATATCTCTATTTGGCCTTCCATCCCTACCATGGAAGCAGATTTCAATAGACTGAGCAGAATAAAGGCACTATTATTAAACGAGGAAGTTATGCTCACGTCCGCCCGGGAGACATTCATTCTCCAGGTGGCGAGTACCCACAGTGAAATACAGGCCCTTTTAAACACTAATCTCCCCCAACATTTTGGGGAGTTAATACATCGTATTTTTAACGCATCTAACACTGAAGGCCTAGTACACTTTTTTAAGGTCATTGGGTCGGGCTTGGTGTCCTCCTTCCAAACTATTTTTGGTGTCATCCCGGCTTTCATACATTCTATATTTTCCAGTGTCTTTGGCGGTTTCCCATTGATCCTCGCTTTAGCGGCTGGTGTCTTGCTCTTAATTTGCTTTCTGCGCCATGGCTGCTCCCCGATGGGACCTGCTCGATCCAGAACGCCTCCAGCTGCTCCGTGAGCGCCTTTTGGCCGGTTTTGGTGTCTTGCCATTGGCGACACTGAGTGTGTCATATACTCTTTCATTTCGCTTTGCGTATTTCACTTGCGTGCAACCTGTGATGACTTGTGTCCGCTGTCCTTTCACCTGGACTCTGGATTATTGCCTCTCCAATTCGTCATTGTCTGTTCCGGATTTTGTTCAGTTGATGGGTCCCTTAGAGGCCCATGAGCAGGACTGTTCCGTCGCTGGCTGTATGGCGCGTGCGGCTGCACTGGGGATTTTGGCGCAATGGGATATCTGGGCGGCTGCCCAGGATCTCCTACAACGAAGCTGTTTCAATTATCACGCAAGCTGTCCCGCATTGCTTCTGGATGCTCCCTTTGCTGAGGAGCATTCCTGCTCTTTGATCTCATGGATTGGATGGCATCTATGTTTTTTGACGATTCCAATGATGAACTCTTAGAGGGTATGGCTTTTTTCTGCACTTACACTTTCATGGATTGACCTGCCCTTCGCCGTTTGGGCGCTCCCTGTGCTCCACCGGCTTTGTTTTTCCTCTAATGGGCCTCTGTCCTGGCCGCCGGACTGTCCAGGGGAGGGTGTCTTGTGGATTGTTACCTGCCTTGTTATGATTGGCCTAGGCCTGGCTGCCATGCTGCTTTTCTTTGCGCACGTTACACTGAGCCGGGCCTTCCTCGCACTTTGCTCGTGCCAAGTTCTTTTGCACTGTCTGCATTTTCTGTTGTTCACCTTTCTGGGCTCAGTCTGCACAAACATGTACAAGGTCGCATAACAATGTATTCTGGTTCTTCCTGATATGGCCAGTCTCGCGCACCCAGACATAACATTATGTGCAATTGCCATGAAGAATTTGATATGCTTTTAATACTGTGGTTTACTAGCGCTTAACACACTTGGAGAAATCCCTTTCAGTGAGAAGAGCTATGATGTCCTGCTGATGTAATTCTGCATCTAGAGACTGAGGTATGGGGGTTCGCTAGTCAAAGCCCAGAGGTCTTCTATTTTATAATAAACTATCTTACTGCAAGGGGAGGGTGGTAATGTTATTTAAACGTTTATCCACTGAGCTCTGAGATGCTTTCCCGTTTGTATTCTATGGAATTGTAACCATGCTGCTTATATTAGTCATATGCATTATGCTATTAGTACTGACACGTGTACTGTACATTAGAGCACGTAAGTTGGAATAAACATTTTAACCTATCCAGTGTCTCTTCCTACGCACCTTGTGGACAAGTACGAGTGAGTGGCGAAAGAGTGTTCTTGCTTCAGTGAGTCCTGAGATAAAGATACCGTGTTCTGGGTTGTCCAAACATTAGTACTTGGGTGCTAATGGGATGCTAAGCTAGTTGGGTTGGGGTTTTTGGGTGCTATGGTATATGGTGGCAAACCACTGTATTCCAGGGTCCCATTTTCCTGTGCATAGCTCTGTGTATGTGCAGAAACCTTATGACACCGCATCCATCTCCTTTGTAACACTATCTAAAACTGTATCCTTCGACTCGTACTGAGTCCGATCGGTGTTCGCCTCGAACACACAAAGGGCCTGTAACACTGAGATCTCCATTGCACTGACTCGCACCAGGTTCGCGTCTGTGTTAGACACAGCGCGTCCAACTCCCTTGCAACTCTATCTGTGACCGCGTCCTTCGACTCGTACAAGGACCGATCGGTGTGTTCACCTCGAACACGCAAGGGACCTTTAACATTGAAATCTCAATCGCGTCTGTTCGCATAGACTCGTACAGGACTCGCACCGGTGCCAGGACACCGCGTCCGTCCTCTGTGGGTCTCCTACAACTACCTGGGGTGGTTCTTGGGGGTCCCTCGATTCTAGATGCCCTAGACCTAGGTCTAGCAAACTAAGATTGTGATATTCGATTGTGCTTAACTTATTTTGATAATATTTGACTTGTACACATGTTCCTGACTTCTAATCTCATAAAGAGATTAGTAGAGAGTGTTTATTAATAAATACATATATATTTGATATATATACCTGTGTGGTGTCTTTTCATTTGGTGATTCAAGAGATTGTGTGGTAAAACAAGCTGCTTTACATTCCTTCAAGACTTAGCCTGAAGGCTGCTCTCCACAGCTACCACTAGGATAGCTTTCTATAAAGGTTGTCTTAAACCTATCTACCATAAGAGTCGAATTGTTCTGGTGCAAGGTGTCCACTTTAATTAGTGAACAGCATATACCAGGCCAACTTCTCACACTGACTATGGCTTCTTTTTTTCAGAAAGTCTTGAACTATAATGTTAATGCAGTGCGCCAAACACGGGACCCTGAAATAGGCACCAACCTCCATTGCCTTAAGCACATTACTGCCATTATCCGTGGCAACAAAACCAATGTTAAGCCCTCTTGGGCCTTGACCTTGCTGTTAAACTCTTCCAAAATGTTTGCAGCAGTATGAGATTTCTCCATGGCGAACATGGCTACAGTTGCATGTTTCTGAGTAGCATTAAAAATCTCAGCTGTGTCAACAGCACCTACTTCAGATAGCTTTTCTCTAACCCCCACAAAAGAGACCCAGTGTGCAGTGATGCACATGTAATCAGTGGCTTGGCAACTGGTCCACATGTCTGTTGTCAGGTGGATATTGTGAACAGCACTCTGCTGCAAAGCTTGTCTAACCAATTCCAGCACATCGTGATGTAATGCTGGAACAGCAACTCTGGCGAAATAGGACCGGCTGGGAACCTTCCATTTAGGGCAGATGGCTGACACAAATTCAAGGAAACCCACCCCTTCCACAAATGAAAAAGGGAGAAGGTCCAGCGCTAACATTTTAGCCAGCTTCGCATTGTACAACCGTGCCGTTGGGTGGTTGCGTTGGTACTGCCCCTCCGACCTAAGCATGCTGTCAATGGTAGGCTGGATTATTTTCCTTTGTGGTGCAGCTGTCTTCTTGAACCCAGTTAGGCTCAAAGACGCACTGCTTTTCATTGCAGTACTCGGTTGCCTTGGTGTCTCAGTCTGACTCTTACTACGGTGCCACTGAGATGTTGCTGAGGATGTGGGCGGTACCACTACAGTGCTGGGGACAGGGCTAGAAATGTCTCCCCCTTGTTGACGTTCCACCGCGATCATATCTTCTTCTACTTCTTCATCCCCACCAACAGCAATGGGTGCAGTTTTACTTTTTTGTAAGCAAAGTAGGTGAGCCTCCCACTGGATGACGTGGTGTTTTTTTAGATGACTTGTTTGGCCTCCAGTACCATAGTTTGTACCAAGCTTACCCCGCCTAACAGCTTGTCGACAAATTGAGCATATAGCAATGTTCTCCTCCTTACTGCTAACCGAAAAGAAGTCCCAAACTGGGGAGCAGAACTTTCTGGCGCTGCTGGAGGTGCCACTTTCAATACCAGATGAACTGGAGGGTATGCCTGGAATTTGACTCTGTGCAGTTACAGTACCACTACCTACTGAGATGGTGGTTGAGCTGGATGTAGGTCCCTACCGGGCCTTTGCAAATGCAAATATGGAAGCTGGAGGTCGTGTTGGTGTTACCCGTGTTGGTGGTATCCGTGCTACATCCCTCGCAGCGATTTTGGATAGTCTAATAATGTTGGTCTCCGTCTCCTCTGGGCCGGGAGTGATGTTCATGATGACTGGATCGTCATCATCACCCCCCTCTTCTACATCTACCTCCATAACTCTAAGGCTTTCTGGAACCTTCCTTTTCACTAGCCTTGTCTTGTGGCGTGCATCACTCTCAGACTGAGCTGGTGGCTTCCAAGTGGCATCTCGATCATCAGAAGCGGGGCTTGAAGAAGAAGTTGATGGACTAACCCTCCTTATCCTTGCTGGGAGACAATGGATCTTCTGAAACAGTGGCCTGCTCCTCTTCGTCTGCAAAAAGCTCGATTTCCTGAACTGCCCCTACTTCAGAAGGAACAACTACTATTGTGGGCTGTTGTTGAGGCTGTTGTTGCGGCTGTGGTTCTGGCTGTGGTTCCGGCTGTGGTTCCGGCTGTGGTTGCGGCTGTTGTTGCGGCTGTGGTTGCGGCTGTGGTTCCGGCTGTGGTTGCGGCTGTGGTTCTGGCTGTTGTTGCGGCTGTTGTTGCGGCTGTTGTTGCCCACTTATCTGCTGAGTTTCCGCCTGCGAGTACGTTGATTGGGTACTACTTTGCGATAATGACATTTCAACATCACTGCTCGTTAGTAGACTGGCTACTTCTGCCACACTCATGGCCTTGCGCCTAGGTTGGTGGGCTGAGCCCGCTAATGCGGAGGTACTGCTCCAAGCTTGGGCCCCGCCGGACACCGCTGCTGCAGGCATAAGTTTTTTTCCCCCAAAAAACAACTCGGGCGGCACACCAGTATTGGAAAGTGCCACTTCCTTCTTCTGTTCCTTCTTCTCATTGGCAACTTTCTTGGTACTGGAGGACCTGGTACCTTTCTTTGGGGCCATCTTCTTCATATGTCAGCAGGACGCAGGTGCACAAGTTGCAGAGATGTCTGTGGTCACACGTGGACGTGATGTGGTGTGCAGCAGGACTTCTGTCTGGCAGTACAACGGGTGATGATGACACCTCCTCCTCTGTCTTTTTGTGCACCTAAAAGCAAAGAAGCCAGGAGAAGAACATCAGTGAAATGTTGCATTTGGTGTTGTGGTTCAATTACTACTAGTACAAACAAACAAATAAAATGTATAACTTAGTGTAGCCATTTTTGAGACTTTGTCCACAAGGGCTTTCATGGTATACTGTGTACACTCTCAGGAAGGATAGGAAAGAAGAGGAACAACAACAAAAATACAAATGTAATGGAAGTGGACCCTGTTTGGCATTAAATTATTTGCTCATCACATCATTCAGGGAGCTGCAGCTGGCAAAGGGGATCGATGGAAGCAGTAAGCCAAGAGTAAAACCATGCAGGCCTATATGGCAAAAGCAGCACACTTTATAACTCCTACCAGAAATGGCCACCAGCCACATGGACACTCACAAATCACAAGCAACAAGCAGGAGGCCTGGAAAACAATGTATTGAAAACAGGCCTATAATAGCCAGGCAAAGGCTGCATGCTAAACCACACTGCTTTGCCTGTAATGCAATAAAATGCAAAAACGAAAATCCACAGGGCTAAACAAGGTCTGCAAGGTACACAACACACCACACACAACAAAGACATTTATTTAACACACACCCAAAACTGAAATACACCCAAAAATACACATTTTGCAATTCAATCCAATGCCATCCATGCCCTAAATGATGTTTAAATTCAACAGAACACACAGAAACAGTTGTTTCATGCACCCCTGACTACCTCTGAGCCTACTGGATGAAAGGCCTGTTGGCAGACTAGGCCACAAGCTTGCAGGCCTATGGATAAAGCACACTACCGGGCTTCAAAATGGCCATCAGCCACATGGCCAGGCCCACAACAACAAGAAACTGAAGACAGACAATGCAGGCCTATGGCAAAAGCACACTGCCTGGCTTCAAAATGGCCGCCAGCCTCATGGCCAGGCCCACAACAACAAGAAACTGAAGACAGACAATGCAGGCCTATGGCAAAAAGCACACTGCCTGGCTTCAAAATGGCCGCCAGCCTCATGGCCAGGCCTACAACAACAAGAAGGCAAGGCCACAAAGGAAACACATGCAGGCCTATATGGCAAAAGCAGCACACTTTATAACTCCTACCAGAAATGGCCACCAGCCACATGGACACTCTACAAATCACAAGCAACAAGCAGGAGGCCTGGAAAACAATGTATTGAAAACAGGCCTATAATAGCCAGGCAAAGGCTGCATGCTAAACCACACTGCTTTGCCTGTAATGCAATAAAATGCAAAACGAAAGTCCACAGGGCTAAACAAGGTCTGCAAGGTACACAACACACCACACACAACAAAGACATTTATTTAACACACACCCAAAAACTGAAATACACCCAAAAATACACATTTTGCAATTCAATCCAATGCCATCCATGCCCTAAATGATGTTTAAATTCAACAGAACACACAGAAATAGTTGTTTCATGCACCCATGACTACCTCTGAGCCTACTGGATGAAAGGCCTGTTGGCAGACTAGGCCACAAGCTTGCAGGCCTATGGATAAAAGCACACTACCGGGCTTCAAAATGGCCACCAGCCACATGGCCAGGCCCACAACAACAAGAAACTGAAGACAGACAATGCAGGCCTATGGCAAAAAACACACTGCCTGGCTTCAAAATGGCCGCCAGCCTCATAGCCAGGCCCACAACAACAAGAAACTGAAGACAGACAATGCAGGCCTATGGCAAAAAGCACACTGCCTGGCTTCAAAATGGCCGCCAGCCTCATGGCCAGGCCCACAACAACAAGAAGCCTAGGCCGCAAAGGAAACACATGCAGGCCTATATGGCAAAAGCAGTACACTTATAACTCCCACCAGAAATGGCCACCAGCCACATGGACACTCACAAATCACAAGCAACAAGCAGGAGGCCTGGAAAACATTGTACTGAAAACAGGCCTATAATAGCCAGGCAAAGGATGCATGCTACAACCACACTGCTTTGCCTGTAATGCAATAAAATGCAAAAACGAAACTCCACAGGGCTAAACAAGGTCTGCAACACACCACACACAACAAAGGCATTTATTTAACACACACCCAAAAAATAAAATACACCCAAAAATACACATTTTGCAATTCAATCCAATGCCATCCATGTCCTAAATGATGTTTGAAATAAATAAATACAACACACAGCAAAGAAACAGTTGTTTCATCATGCACCCACCCATGACTAGCTCTGGGCCTACTGGCTACCCACAACTATTTTTTTTTAAAATGATGAAAAGTACCAAAATTGTAGTTGCAGCAACTGCAATGCCCCAATCAAACAAAAAACAACACCAACTTACTTGTAAAATCTCAAATCCAAAAGTTTTTTTCATCCAAATCATCATTTTATAGAAAGTTTTATGCTGCTCGAGATATTATTCTTCTCCAAATTGAAAATTTTGCGGGTTCGGGATCGCGAGCTTCACCAACATTCCGCCGGATGTCCGATGGCGCGTCCGAATGACGTGTTCGCGATCGCAATCTCTCTCACGGTGCACAATGGCGCGGCGAATGACGTGTTTGCGATCGCACACTCTCGCGGTGTCCGATGGCGCAGCGAATGACGTGTTCGCGATTGCACACTCTCGCGGGATCGTGCTGCCGGCTACTAAAATCTCGTGGCGCACGTGAACGGATAGAAAAACGCGTCGGCGAACGCAGGGATCCCGGTAAGTCACTAGCGCGCGCGCTAGAACGCATTTTTAAAGTGTGAACAAGAAAATAATTCCGCTATGCCGCGGATCGCAGAATTTTTGGCAATTTCGCGTTCTCCGCGGAACGCGAAATTGCCTAAATTCCGCAAATTCCGCGAGCGGAGCGGAATTTAATGCCCAGGCCTAGTCATGATGAGGAATATGTACATTTGCACAAAAATACATAGGAAAATAACATCATGCAATAGCATCTTACGTTGAAACACTGGGCATCCTGAGAAATTGAGCTGGAATATCCCCTATGGTGAAATGCTAAGAGCAAGGAGGAATTGCTCAGAAGACAAGGATTTTAAAGATGAAATAATGGAAATTAAGAACAGATTCATCATGAGGGGATATCCATTGGCAGTAATAGAAGATGCCATGAGACGAGCATCATTTAAATCAAGGAATGAGCTATTGATCCCAAAAAAGCCATTTTGGAACATTAAGAAGAGAAAATTTGATTAATCATGGATTACAATAAACGAATAAAGAGATAAAACAAATATTTCAAGAGGTATTGGAAAACAATACGAACGGATAAATTCTTGAATGAGAACTTGATGGACTATCCAAATATAACATACAGAAAGATTGCCTCTTTGGGAGATATCCTCACTAAAAGTCATTTTTCTCCTAGAACAGAAAGCAAGACAAGTTGGCTTAGTCAACCGGGCTTTTGGAAATGTGCCAAATGTAAAGCATGCGAACATGAAGCCAATCAGAAAGAATACCAACTTCAAAATGGGAAAATTGAAAAGATAAGAGAGCACATCATCCTGCAACACAGACTTTGTAATCTATGTGCTAATGTGCCCTTGTAAAAAACAATATGTGGGAAGTACTGTAAGCAAAGTCAAATTAAGAATTTTGCAGCATCTTCGGGCCATTAAAAATAGGGATTACTCATACCCGATTGCAAAACACTTCTGGGAGGAACATCAAGGAGAGACTATGAACCTGTATTACTTTGGAATTAAACATATAAAAATGGAAGAGGAGGCAACAGAGAATTACTATTGAGGAAAATGGAATCAAGATTAATAATCTCAATGGGAACCGAGATACCAATGGGACATAATTTGGATGCAGAATTACATGTACATTGATAGTATATTTACACTGATGGTAAATGCTGGGTCCAACTTTGATCTCAGGAAAGTTTTAGGAAATAAATGTATTGTTTTCATTGATGTTTTTAGATCAATTATGATGCAAATATGAGAAAAGTACATGCACTTTATTGAATGATGCTGCTAATTACTAAAACATCAGCACTTTATTTATAATTTTACAGTATGATGTTGATAACAAACAATGAAGCTCTGGCACTTTATATTAAAATTGACTGTTGCTTATTATGAATTAAGTGGAGCACTACTTCAGTGTCTCCAGATATACAACATCGTTTTACAATTTGTAATTTTATAATAACTTTATGAAAATATTTTTATAAATAAAATTTTATAAAGATTTTTAGGAAAAAAAAGATTTTTTTTATAAATGTATATAAATTGTACTTTGCACAAACAACCCTCATGGCCAGGGATCCGCTCTCTCCCTTTGCAGCTCCGCTGCTGTGCTGTGACCTGCCCTGTGCAGGGCTCAGTGCAGGTAGGGGTTCGTGCCCCAGTCCAGTGTGATTGTGCCCGCTCTCAGGTAATTGTGCTGCCCTACTGTGCCCCTCATTTAGACTGTTTTTCCTTCCTTATTGTACCTTCTAGTTGCTATTTTGTGCCGGTGTTTTGCCTATTATGTGCCCCCTGTTGTTGCTTCACGTCCTCCTCCCGCCGTCCCACCCCCTGACCGATCCCAGCTCCTGCCTCCCAGCTGTGCCTCCCTCCCCTGTTTAATGCCGGCCGCTGCGTGGCCGCGCCACTGGCGTGCCAAAGGCAAGCCTGTCTGCGCCCGTCTGCGACCCGACCGCGACCAGCGCCATGGACCCTGGACCTCTGACCATCCACCGCTACGAATCAGCCACCCTCCTCGCACTCAACCCCGGAAGAAACAACAACGTTCAGCAGTCCACGCCGAACGCGACCCATGGCCAGTTTTCCTGCCGCCACTGCCGCCAGACCTTCACCGCTGACCCTGCCGCCAGCACAGCCAACGCCCTCAGATGCATCCTCCTCAACATACACTCCCTGCCCAGACACGCCGTAGAGATCTGGAACCTCCTGGATGCCCTCTCACCTGACATCGCCTTCTTTACGGAAACCTGGACCAACGCCTCCTCCGCCCATGATATTGCCATCGCCATCCCGGACGGATACAAGATCCAGAGGAAGGACTGCCCCAACAACCTGGGAGGAGGGCTTGCCATCGCACACAAAAGCTCCATCCGCCTCTCCACCTCCAGCGACACCTTCCCCGCCGCCGAACACCTGCACTTCCAGATCCAGACCAGCCCTAATGCCACACTCCACGGCACCCTCGCCTACAGACCACCCAGCCCCCGGACCCTCTTCACCGACACCATCACCGACCTCATTGCACCCTACGCCATCGCCTCCATGGACTATATACTCATCGGAGACCTGAACTTCCACCTCAACAACCCCAGAGACCCCAACTCCACCACCCTCCTGGACAACCTCGCCAACATTGGACTGAAACAACTCATCACCATGCCGACCCACAAGGCAGGATACACCCTCGACCCCGTCTTCATAGGAGGGAACAACGTCCACTTCAGCCACACCACACCACGCAACCACCATGGACTGACCACCACTGCGTACACTTCCTCGTCGACAAACCCAAGCTGGCCAAACCCACTCTGCACCCTCTGCAAAGGAACTGGAGTAGAGTCACTGAGGATCAGCTCAACTCCACCCTCAACCGAGACACCCCCACCGATACAACAGACGCCAACTTCGCAGCTAGGGAATTTCACACATGGATCTCCAACTGCGCAGACAAGCTCGCCCGCCACGCAACTCCAACAGACAGCGCACCAGAAAAGCCACCTGGTTCACCGCCGATGTCCAAGAAACAAGACACACCTGCAGACGCCTCGAGAAGAACTCGAGAAACAACAAGACGCCCGAAAACCAATCCACCTACAAGAACGCCATGACGAAATACCACCAACGCATCAGAACCACCAAAAGGACCTTCATCCACAACAACATCCTCACCAACTCCAGCAACTCCAAGGAAATCTTCAGCATCATCCAGGAACTCACCAAGCCCCCCAGCAAAGCCACGGACATCACCCCCTCCCAGGACCTCTGCGACAAGCTCGGATCCTACTTCCACCTGAAGATCAAAAACCTCTACGATAACTTCAACGACCAAACTCCTGACTTCACAACCACCCCGCCCTCCGGCAACGCCAGCCAGCCCACCATCTCCTCCTGGACACCAATCACGACCGAAGAGACCACCTCGACCATGAAAAGCATCCACTCAGGAGTCCCCACGGACCCCTGCCCCCCACACATCTCCCACAGAGCCCCTACCACCATAGCACCGAAATTACGACGCACAATTAATAACTCCTTCAACACCGGCACCTTCCCCGATGACTGGAAGCGCGCAGAAGTCAGACCCCTGCTCAAGAAGCCCTCAGCAGACCCCACAGACCTCAAGAACTACCGGCCCATCTCGCTCCTCCCCTTCGCAGCAAAAGTCACGGAGAAGACCATCAACGCAGAACTAACAAGGTTCATCGAAGACAACTCCATCCTCGACCCTTCTCAATCGGGTTTCCGCAGCAACCACAGCACCGAGACCGCCCTACTCGCAGCCACATTGGACATCCGCACTCTCCTCGACCAAGGCCACACCGCAGCCCTGATCCTACTTGATCTGTCAGCAGCATTCAGCACCGTCTCCCACTGCACGCTCGCCACCAGACTACACGACGCCGGCATCCAAGGAACCGCCCTCGCCTGGATCCGCTCCTTCCTCACCAGCAGAAGCCAAAGAATCAGACTTCCACCCTTCATCTCCGAACCCACGGAAATCAACTACGGAGTGCCCCAGGGATCATCACTGAGCCCAACCCTCTTCAACATCTACATGGCCCCCCTCGCCACCATCGTCAGACAGCACGGCCTCAGCATAGTATCCTACACCGACGACATCCAGATCATCCTCTCACTCACCAAACACCCCACCGCCACCAGACTCAACTTCCAGGAAGGAATGTAGGACGTCACATCCTGGATGAGCAACAGCTGCCTGCAGCTCAGCTCGGAGAAGACAGAAGTCCTCGTCTTCGGAACCAACCCATCAGCTTGGAACAACACCTGGTGGCCCGCAGCCCTCTGCATCCCTCCGACCCCCACAGACCACGCCAGAAACCTCGGCATCATACTCAACTCCTTCCTCTCCATGAACTGACAGATCAACGCTGTCACATCCAGCTGCTACAACACCCTCCACATACTCCGTAAGACTTTCAAATGGATCCCCCATGAGTCAAGGAAGACAGTCACCCACGCAGTCATAACAAGCAGACTTGACTACAGAAATGCCTGCTACGCCAGCATAAACAAGTCACTGCACCGCAAGCTCCAGACGATACAGAACACCGCCGCCAGACTCGTCCTCGGCATCCCTCGACACGAGCACAGCCACCGCCTGCGGAATCTCCACTGGCTCCCCGTCGAGAAGAGAGTCACTTTCAAGATACTCACCCATGCCTACAAATGCCTCCACAACACCGGACCTCAATATCTCAACGATAGAATCAAGGTCCACGTACCCAAAAGAGACCTCCGATCCGCCAACCTCGCCCTTGCCGAAACCCCATGCATCCGCAGAGCCAAATCAGGGGGGAAGAGCCTTCTCCCACATCGCAGCCAAGACCTGGAATGAGCTCCCTCTCGACATCAGGCGCGCCTCCTCTCTGAACACCTTCAGGATGGCTCTCAAAACCTGGCTCTTTGACTAAACGGACCTGCTGACCCCCCCCCCCCACCAGCGCCTTGTGACCCTCACGTGTGAATAGCACGCTTACAATTCCCTGATTGATTGATTGATACATGCACTTTATAATGATTGCACTTTTTAATGATTGCACTTTAAAAAGACTGTCTACCTTGCACTTTAACAATGTCAGTGTATCATGTACAGTACAGGGATTTACTCTGATTATAATTTGAACCTGCATGTTAATCATTCTCTCTTCTTTCCTGGCCTACCCCCATTCCAACTTTGTAATCTTACAAGTTTCCAAAACTAAAAATCCAATGTTTCTCCACCTTTCCCTACTTTTCTGTCTTTCTTGAATACACAGTTATATACATATGTGTACACTTTCGGCAGTCTGCTTAGACAGACACAAGGGGATCCTCCGTGCTGGATCTGTTAATAAGAACTAGAAATAGGTACTTACACTGCAAGAAAACAACTTCATCAAGAGCAGTACTTCACTGTGATAATGAATTGAAACTAAATGCCAACTTCCTGTATGATGTATGAAAAAAATATATCTTTACATGAATTGTTATCCTAAATATAGGGGATTTTTTGTTTAAGAAGACAAGTTGAATGTGTGGTCTAGTCATGAGCAAAAAGCAAACACAAATGATGGACTATGGTCAGAAACACTATTAAAAGGACAAGCTAGCCACTAGAACCCTATGGTCCTGTGGAAGGCAATCGCCGAAACGCATAGACAGTCCCCTTGTTGCACTAGTGATTGAAAAATAAAACCTGATAAAAATTGGCTCCGGAGTGCGGTCCGTGATTTCTAGTAAACTGAAGATATGATGGGATCGTGAAAAGCATATACATACATATATATATAGGTACTTATAGTTAGGACCTTGTTTCTATTCAAAAAGTGTTTTTTCTTTTGCCAATATCTTTAGCGCCATTTGACGAATCTTAGCCAAATTTTCTAAACTAATGGGGCGGTCAGGTCAGCTCTTGTGTTGAACGTTTCGGGGTGATTCGTCAATCAGCAGTCTGAGAAAAAGGGGGGGTCCCTAAATGCATTTTCTCCATGTTAATTTCCATAGGAAACTTTAGACACAGCTACAGCCCAACTGCTGAACGGAATTACACCAAATGTGGCAAAAAGGTAGCTCTTGTTCCAGAAAGCACTCTTTTTGTTAAATGGTGTTATTCTGTTCAGTAGTTGCTGAGAAATTTAAACATTTCTCAGACATCCATATATCTCAAGTCTGCGATCTGATTGGCTGCCAACAGTTCCAACCAGGAAGTGTTGTCAGCCATCTTGTGATTGGGTTGAACTGAGTCACAAGAAAAAAGGTTAAAAAAGGATAAAAAAACAAGTAAAGGGGGCAGGATAGAAACACCCTGACCCCCTAGGCCTGCTCAGGGGGTCCCACTCCCAGGGCCAAAAAAGGAATTTTTTATTTTCTATTTTCGGCGGCAGTCGCGTTGGGTGCATGAATCTCGCCAAACATTTTTAAAAAATGAAGTGTGGCCTCCCTTGTTTTCTTTAAGCCCCTTGGTGTGCCAGGTCCCGGGGGCAATCATGAAAATACATGCGGGGACTCATGCGGGCCCCCGCAATCCCATGGACCGCCACCTCCCCGGGGCTTTATTTTTTTTTTAAATGCATGGGGGGTTCCTGCCCCCCCACACAGCCCCAGGGACCACCACCTCCTCGAGGCTATATTCATTAAATGCGGGGCCCAGGCGGCCCCCCTGAAGCCCCGGGGACCGCCACCTCCCCGGGGCTATCTTTAAAAATTAAGTGTGGGGGGGCTCGAGCCCCCTCAAACATCCCCAGGGACCACCACCCCACCCCTCCTATATATATGTGTGTTTCACTTACCTTATCATATACTTACCTTGTGTTGTAAAGGCATGCTTGGTAAAGGTTTAAGCGTAGTAAACACATGCATGTTAAAGGCTTTGAGTTGTAAAGGCATTGCGTGGTAAATGATGCGTGGTAAAGCATGCATGATACAGGCATGCGTAAATATAAATCATCTGAAGAAAATGAGAGTAGTATTGCAGTAATAAGACACTGCTGATATATGGGTGGCCTGAACTAGATCTCCGTCCCACTCCATCCCCAAGAGTAAACCTTAGCTGTTCACCCTGAAAGTCAAAGCCCGAAGAGGTTGCACTTGGCAACAGTGTGAAGTCACAGCAGTATCTGGTGTCTATGTTTCCAAAGTCAGTGGTGGTACTTTTCGAAAGAATTGCTTAGCTGCCATTGAATCACACTACATCGGCACTATAGCAAAATTAGGTAACTATGCAGAGCATAAATAATGACCCGATGATGCCCTTTGTCAATAATAGTGCATATCAGGGTACTTTAGCAAGAATCATTACTCATAGTAACAGCAAGTAACCCCTTCTCAGGCACTAGAACTCTATCATTCCCCAGCTCAAATTATAGAAATAATGACTCCTGTTAGTCACAGTTGTAATGCAGACACACTCCACATCAGACATCATAGCAATGATGACTTATATGAGGTTTTAAACCAATACTGATTTCATAAGGCACAGTAGAAACACTGGCCACCTGCAGGTAGCATAAACTTAACAGTACCATTGTAGTAATGTTTACCACTTTTCAGGCACTATAGCAGAAATGATCTCTCATAGGATCTACAGGAACAATGACTATTGAATAGATTCAAAATGAAAAATAGCATCAATGGGACAGATAAATGGCACCTAAAAGAGTCAATTATAAAACCATTGGCATATCTCAATGTTCACCATATAACCCTAGTCAAAACATTATCCAGGAAATGCACCTCCCAGGCTTGCTGCCTGCATGCAGCCTTGCATATAATTTATGGTTGTAGGGAGGGCCGGCTCTAGGGTGGTGTGACTAGTCATAAAGTAGCGCAGAGGGTTAATATGCCTGCTGCAAAGGAAATGTACCACGCAGATCACAAAGTGCATATAATGAAAATAGGGCAGTGCTTTTGTCAGACAGAACCTTTTGTTACTTGCAGTGTATTAGGTAAAATCCTATGTATAGAATAGTGAGCTATTAACTATCAATAAAAAGCTGCAAGCAAACTACAAGGTATAGATTAGAGCGTTATAATTTTTAACCCAGTCTTTCATTATTCTAATGTTGCAAAAAGGGTTCATTTAAAAAAAAAATATATATATTATTAATTGTAACCCCCAGCCATGGTGCTATGTTTTAAATTCTGAGTTTGCGCTTCTCCAGACCAAGCACTCTTAAACTATACTGTCTATCAGTATGGATGACATGTCACTCCTACACCTTGTAGTCATCTGTCTTATGTAACATTTCCTATTCACTTATTTACACATATATGATTCATTGTCTCAGTTTAATGTGTGAGTGATGTAAAGGGCTCTGACACCCTACATTGGTATGAGTGGTGCTATAAACCTAATTTATGCATCTGAACGAGAGAGACTTGAGGGGCACTGTTAAAGGGTGGTAGTGAGAAAATCATGGCAAAGGTGGTCACTGGGGGGCGCAAACAAACATTGTCACACAGGGCGCCACCAATGCTAAAGCTGTCCCTGGTTGTAGGAAATGACCGTGTTTTGTGTGATGCTTTTTTGGCATAATTTCTCTTTTCTTATACTGCATAAATACTTCACACATTGCCCTAAGTTAAGCTTTCCTACTCTGCCCCAGGAGATTGAGCTACGGTTAGTTTATTGTCTTTGAGGGTTCACCCTGATAAGGATTGCGATTATTAGTCAAAGTGAGTAATCATCCCCTTTGAGTAATAACCCAGTTTCTTACATTAGTGTTTAGCAGTGGGATCCTTTACTTCTGTTTTTTAGTGCCACATAGACATTTAAGTTGAAATTAAAAGTCACTTTCTTAAATGAGCAACAAAAATTAACTTTTTGGATTTTTAATTGACCTTTGATTTTTATTAGGCCGTTCTTGTTTTTTCCTAAATTCATTCTTCCCTGAATCTTTTCACCTTAAGTTTTTGAAAATATGGAGGTGGATTAAACCAGCCTGGAGAGCCTCAGCACGGCAGAGGTGAAGAAGATGTGAAAGGAAAGGGGGCTGAGGCTGAGCAGTGAGTCCAAAAAGAAGGACTCCCAGATTGCGCTCAGAGCTTGGGATGAAATTTAGCTGCTACAATGCACACCAGAGGAGCATGACGATCAGGTGGGAGATGGAGATGAGGATGACATTAAGGAATATCCAGTGCCAGAGGAGTGTACAACCCGAGGAGAAGCCCCACATGCATTGTCCAAGACAGATAGCAGTGCACCAGCCCACAATTTGTCCCCTCAGAGCTCGAATACATGCAGGCAAAGAGGGCTTTCAGACTGCAGCTGGCTACGCTAACCTTGGAAGAAAAAAGGTTTCCTTGACTGCTGGGATAAAAATATGACTTTGGCCTTATTAGAAAATAATGCACTGAAGGCCAGTGAGAGGAGCCAGTCCAAGATAGTCTTGAGGTCCTGAATTTCAGCGATTATGGTGGCAGTGATACTCAAAGAGCCAAGGCGAGTTAGACACAGGGTACACAAAAGACTGAGAGCTATGTGACAGGGAATGATATTGATAAGTGTTTTGTAGCTTATGAGATGACCTTGCAAATGCATAGAGTCCCAAAGAAGGACTGGGAGGGTAGCCTGAGGAAGCATATGCCCTTTCCCGAGAGAGATACACTATTGGCCCGTGATGCAGCTGACCAGCTTACCTATGGCCCCATGAAAGAGGCACTGATAACCAAGGGGCCCATTACGATAACCGGCGGTAAAAAATCCGCCATCTACTATAGCCTGAAAAAACCGCCCGCCTGCACCATGGGAATACCGACCGAGCAATTATGATGTCGCGAAGCAACCTCCGCCTGCGGCGGTAAAAACACACAAAATTCCTCCCGTCCATGTCAGAGTAGAAGATTATCCGTCCGCCACGGACACAATCCCGCCCGACAACCCAAATCCGCCCGCTCTGACGACCGAGACACCGGCCGTGAAATTATGATCTCCCCGACATGAGCGCGGAAAATCTACATATTTTCCGCCCGCCACGGTGAACAACAGAGATGAATAACTGACACGGCGGAAGGCCTGGCGGCCACGTCCGTGCACAGAAATCATTGGCGGAGCAAAGAAATACACACAACATGGCCAACAAGTCCACACAGCAAACTACGCCAAAATACCCAAACACAGAACACATCCCAAAGACACATCCCCCCTGGCAAAACAAAAAAACAACAAATCCGAGGACACCAGGCACAACACACCTGAAAATGACAGCTTATCATGACACACCCACATAGGTGAGTACAAAAGCAGCCCCTTCACAGACCACAATCCCTTGCACTACTACAAAGCGAAGACGACAGCAGAGAACCCAGAGAGCCACAAAGGAAAGCAGCATACCACACACACGCACACATCACTCTCATCACCAACAACACCACCACCATCACCACTGAAACACCGGCACCACTAAGCCCCTGCACATCACACACCACACACCACACACCCACCACACCAGCACCACAAATACCAAACCACACACCATGGCAACACAAAGAATGCCTAAGTACACTGCCACTGAGTTGACGGTCATGGTCGACGAGATCATCAAGGTGCACCCACAAATCTATGGGAACCAGGTCCAACAGACACCAGTAGCCACCAGAAACAGAATGTGGAGCAGGATCGTAGACCAGGTGAATGCAGTTGGGAACGTGCCACGCAACCGGGGTGAAATTACAAAGAGGTGGCACGACCTGAAAAGCGTGGTCAGGAAGAAGGAGGCCAAGAATCGTGAGCTGGCTGACAGGACTGGCGGCGGAAATCCCGCGCCATTCAAGACCTTCAAGGCGTGGGAGGAGAAGGTGCGAGGCATTCTACATCCGGAGAGTCTCACCGGAATACCAGGGGAGTGGAGGCTGGTAAGTACAAACAAATGTATACCAGCACACCGCTATGTACTGTCATGCACTACCAGAATGCCATAGCTCCGAGGGCCAAACACCCCCATGTCCAGTACACAATCCACAAGACATCTCTCACACATGCAACAGACACTCCCACACACTCAGCCCAAAGGTACCAACAAACAAAACCATGGGGGCATGTGTACAGTCAGCCAGCACCACAACTCCCACCAGGTCCCCTTGTACCCCAGATGCGCCGGAAGGAGCACTCCCCACACCTACACTCATGTGTCAGCCATAGCTGCACTAACCAACAAGTAACAGGTAAGTAGCCTTACCACAACGTCCGTGTATCGGAGGGGGGACTGCAGAAGTACAACCCCCAACAGGCCCCTAGTCCTACAGCGCAGCAAGATGGAGCACTCCCCACACCCATGTGTCAGCCATTGCAGTGCACACCTTCACCCGACAGGTAGATATGTTACCCTACATGGAGGGGTGTCTGTGGGTGGTAAGCCATCACCACAACTCACAACACGGCCCCCACTCCCACAGACCAGCAAGATGGAGCACCCCTCCCTCTCATAACCATGTGGTAGCCATTGCATGGCTCCCTCCAAACCAACAAGTAGGTAGACTACTGTACAGGGCGGGGTGTCTGTAGGCATGAGGACTGTACTACGACTAACATTTGGGACATGTCACGTAGCAGAGGAACAGGTAGCACTGCTCCCTGTCATAATCATGTGACTAATGTGCACACGGACATGAATTACAGAGTCATAGCCCACATGAGCCATCTCAAATACAGTAACACGTAAGGAGTCACGTCTGCATGCACAAGTCTCACTGGAGTACTGACCCACATGGCGTGCACTGTGCCAGTCATCACACACATCAGCAACACCATCGAAGTCTTGTCCATGTAGTTGTGTCTGCGTGTTCTGTTGACATTGTACAACATCACCCATGTAAGTCTATCTTGTCTCAATGTAACAGAGTGGAACCCCAGTAATGTCACATACACCACTGGACCCATGAACCACACGGCTACACAATGCACATTCAAAATCTCATCCATCTCATCTTTCAGCCCCAGTGTCATGAAAGGTATATCTTCTAAACAGTTGTCCCATATACAGTAGTTCAGCAAAGATTCCTGCCGATGACCAAAAATGTGTCTGCAGTGTCTGAAGCGCACGTCACACTGTGATTTACAACATACCTAATATAGTCAACACCCCAAGAGCACTGCATTGCTGCACATGGCTGAGGGTAGCACGCACACCAAGGAATTGTCCCATCTGCAATACGTTGTGTGGCACACAACCATTACTCACTCACTACAATGCTTGCAGTGTAATGTCCCTAAATGACAACAGTGAGCAGATATGCTGGGTATGTCAGACATACACACACCTTTGTCTCTGTAGTGTCGTGTGGCCAAAACACATGTCCCCTTCTGCACCCATATGTCACAGTATGTACCACAAAACCATATTTCATATCAAAAGCGTTGATGGAGCTGTACTCCTTTTCCCATCTGCGTTTCTAAGCGTTTCATTTGAACCCCAAAACCATATTTCACCTCAAAAGCGTTGATGGGGATGTACCCCTTTTGCCATCTGCGTTTCTAAGCGTTTCATTTGAACCCCAAAACCATATTTCATCTCAAAAGCGTTCATGGGGCTGTACCCCTTTTGCCATCTGCGTTTCTAAGCGTTTCATTTGAACCCCAAAAACATATTTCATCTCGAAAGCGTTCATGGGGCTGTACCCCGTTTCCACCAAAGCCACAAAATGTAGGGGTACTGCAACACACACCGATTGGCATTCCAAATCCGTCCCATGCCATATGCACCCATCACACTATTCCATTGCCTTGATCACGCACACACATTGTAGAGCCATACACACGCATCTGGGAAATCAGTGCACAACTGTGCACAAACTGTGAATGTCAGACATCTAACACAAACCTTGCAAGGTGCAACACAATAACCTTTCGTCTCCGCCCCACAGGTGACGAACAGCATGACGCTGGAGAGGGAGACAGCAGCCATCACAGCCAGTCCACAAGCCCTCCACCCGGACTCACGGATGTGGAAGACCTGGACACCTCTTCGGACGAGGACACCCGACCAGGCACATCTGGTGTGGCAGGGCGCAACCGCTCCCCAGGACCCTTCCTACCCACCAACCCATCTCCCAGGGCTGGTGACCAGTCCCAGGCCCCTGCTGCCACGGTCATTGCGGCCGCCACCACCGCCGCCACCACCACCAGGGCCTCCCTGACCACTCACCCTGCGCAAGGGGTGGCACGCACATTGACATCGACCCTGGGAGCCAGAACGAGGCCCCGGGTGACCAATGTGGCGAGTGGGCAGGTCGTTGGCAGCAGTCCAGGTGGGAGGAGCAGGGTCAGGCCAACGCCATCAGAGCTTGGGAGCCAAGCCCTGCCGCAAATCGCCAGAGTCCTTGGGGCCTATGAAGAGGCCCAGGGACAATGGGCCCAGTCAGCTGCCGATACGCGGGAAGTCCTTGGGGTGTTGAGGTCCATGGACGACCATATGGGCCAATTCGTGACCCGTATGGGCCAACTTGTCGACCTCATGGGCCAGCTAGTGGTGGTGGTGAGGGCCCAATAAAGGCCAACCACACCACCTCTGCCACCACCTGCTGGGACGCAGGGTCGTGCAACATCCAGTTCCCCTGCGTCCACAGCGAGTGGGCAATCCTCAGCCACCACCAGCAGCCCACAAACACAACCCCCCCCTCTCAAACGTGGAAGGGGTCGTCCGAAGAGGAAACAGGTGTCCAGAGATGACTTCGCACGCTCACAAACGCCAGTGAGTCAGCCAACCACGGTGGCCATCTACTGCATTCACTTGGACTACTATCCTACCCCACACTGCCATGTGAATGGCATGTGTCTGTCGGACTGTGGACCCAGAACAACATGGGTACACCTTGACCATCACGCGGACATGACCGTCAACTCATTGTTTCAGCATGCACCACTTTTGTGATCACCTTGCCCACAATCACATGTCACCGCTTAAAATAAATACACCTGGATCACATTCTGTTTTATCTGCTCTGTGTTTAAGCAAGGATGTGCAACCGTCACCATGATCAGAAATGCATCTGGAGTGTGGTATGTCGATAGGCCAAGAGAGGCTGTAGGGACCTAGGGGTGAAAAACAGAACAAGAGTCCATTGAATGTGTGTGTCACACACTCATCACACAGTACTTGTCATCAAGTTTAAGCAATGTACACACATCTCACAGAGCAACAGGGCACAATGCTACAGCCACTGTCAGTGGCATACTACCCTGGACATGGACCATTGCCACACAGCACTCAGTGAACAATAGGCCGCCGTGACAATGCACACATACACCTACACAACTACAGCAACATCAGCCGTCGTACATGGTCACTCACCGTCAAGTGAAGTAGCGGGCGATGAGCTGCTGACGCTCATTCACTGCTTCCTCCTCTCCACTCTCCTCGTCACTGGACACGGCTTGGTCTGCAGGCGGGGGCCCTGGCCGATCACCGTCATCCACTATCAGGGGGATCTGCCTGCGAATCACGAGATTGTGCAGCATGCAGCATGCCACAACTATCTGGCACACCTTCTGTGGGGAGTATGCCAGTGCACCCCCGGTGCGGTCCAGGCATCTGAATCTGGACTTCAGGAGTCCAAAAGTCCGCTCCACCACACGTCTGGTCCTCCCATGTGCCTCATTGTATCTGACATCAGCTGGTGTCCTAGGATTACGTAGTGGGCTCAGCAGCCAAGGCCCGTTAGGATATGCAGAGTCACCTGGGTGTGAGAAACACAGAGAATCGTTGCAATTCCAACAGGATACAAGACAGCATGTCACACCCAGCACGCGACACGAGTATGCATACTCACCAACAATCCATGCACGGTCTGCATACTCACCAACAATCCATGCACGGTCCGGTTGAAGATTGGTCATCATTCGTGGGAGGATGCTGTGGCGCATGATGTGCGAGTCATGGGCGGATCCGGGAAACTTCGCACACACGTGTGTGATAATCATGTCCGCCAGGCACACCACTTGCACATTCAGGAGTGGAAATGTTTCCGGTTCCTATAGATGTGCTCCATGGCCTGTGGTGCAACAAGGCCAACATGGGTGCAATCAATTGCACCAACAACGTGGGGGATGCGTCCAAGGGCATAGAAAGCACCCTTCACTGCCGCCAAATCACGAGCCCTGGGGAATCGGATGTACCGGTTCCTGTAGAGCATCATAGCTGACAGGACATCCCGTAGCACCATGCTGAACATGGGCTGGGACATCCCACCTCCACTGCCCACCGTGTGTTGGAAAGATCCGGTTGCGAAAAATGCAGTGCAGCCATCACCTTAGCCGTGGGGGTGAATGCTGTAGGATACGCCCTGCGAGGACGAAGGTGGGGTTCCAACATTGCACATAGGTGATGCAGGGTGGGTCGGTCCAGACGGAATTTCCGTATAACCTCCACATCCTCCATGTCTGCCAGTAATTGGTAGGGGCGATTTATGTTTGGTCTCCTCCTAGGGCAGATGGAAGTGGACACATGTCAATGCAACACACCACATGGCATTTTCACATACACAAAACTAAATTTACTGACAAAGCAATAGAATCACAGGACAGCTGACAAGTAGGGACAGCACAGCTACAATACTCTTACACAGGTCCCCTTACCAATAGCAATGACCACTGACACAAACCATTGCTTTGAGCATGCACATGGGGATTTAGGCCATAATAGCTTGAAAGGCATGATGATGATTTCAGACTGCATATGTGGGAAGCGGCAACACCACAGCAATATACCTAGCTGCTGTGCCTGACACAGCTTCCGAGGCTGGGTGAGTATGGCACACACCAACAACACAATGTACACAGGCTGAGCGGCCCAAACAAGTAGGTCCTGTTGCACAACGGGATATGAGACAGTCAATGATGTCCCTAGTTCACCCAATGTACAGCACTGTACGTATCACACCTCCAACATACATTGACAGGTGTACACATTGACAACTCCATGACAACACAGCTGTGTGAATGCAAATACACATCACAAGTGACACGTAACGTTGCACGTGCCAAGTGGGAGATGTACATTGAGAAATATGGCATGTGTGTGCATATGCACATCCCATGCTCCCATGCTCATGTGTACATGATGATGTGCCAACAGACATGTGGAGGCAGAGCACTGTCCGACAATGCCTATGCACACAGCATGAAGTGGCCCTGTCTAGTGTGGACATGCTCCCACACACAAATCATGGCCACACCTGCAAATGCATGGTGCACATTAAACTGTGGATTCCACATGGCACCAGCGGACTGTACCCGCCATGGACCAGGCTCTTGAGGCCAACTCTAATGGCCCTCGTGTTTGCATCCTGCGTGTTCGAGTATAGAGGTAAACATACCGGGACAGCTCGGAGCAGGCCTTTGTGTGCATTTGAAGTAGGCAGACATGGTACACCAATTGCAGCAGCTTGGACCCACTGAAACAGCCCCAGGGGGCTATATGAGTGTGGGAGGGAGGCAGGCATTACCACAGCTTCCAGGGACTGCTGCCTGGCATCCCTCAACAACACCTGCTGCTGCTGCCACCTGTCCACCTTCATGTCGACGACTCTGAAGATATGTCCAGGTCCACTCACCAGCGAGGAGCTGGAGATCCTGGATTCCGAGCTCCACGCACACTGCCCAAGGCTATTTCTTGCAAAAGTTGTGTGTGTAAGACAACTACAGTGTGTGTGGGAGTGCATGTGGGGGACACACATGTCGTTGATCCGCAGCACTATGAGTCAGAGCCTGTGGGGTTCCAACATGCACTGCTTACCATGCTTACTACAGGTGGAAGGGGTATGTAGGCTCTCTGGCGCTTTCCCATGCATGTCCCTCCCGAGTGGTGGTACATGGCATTTTCATGTCAGACATCCAGTGACGCAGCCACTTGGCAATGCAGGACTCAGGACAGTTATTGCTTGTGTGAATGGCTGGCTGGGTCCCTGCTGGCCTTCTCAGTCTCAGCAGACCTGGGCTGCACATTGACCGCCCAATCCTAGAAGGAAACAACACTGACTGTACAGTGGGTTACATGTGTCTTTTGTTCCCAACTCTCCGGAAATGCGCAAACTCAGCCCTGTCGATTGAACACTCCAGGCCTTGTGATAGGGATGTGTGTGAGAGATAGTGGCACTGAATGTGACCTCCATTGTGGGGTGAGCCATTCACAGGGCGAGTACGTTGAGGGCTGCGCAGTGTTGGACACAGTGAGTCCACCCACAAAGATGTGTTGCCTTGTGATCTATGTGTTGGTCTACCTGACAATGGACAGTAGATGTGGGCAGACTACACATTGCTCAATGTGCTGGCATCCTGCATGTGAATGGGATGGACAGGTACTGTGTACACACTCCCACCAGCATGCATTCACGTGTGGTGTACACATGCTGTTATGCCATGTCCGATTACTTCTTGGCTCTGTTACACATCTCTGAGTATTTTGGATGGCTCAGCATCATGCCACTGTGATTGGTGGATGTGGGTGATGATGAGAAGTGTATGAGTGATATTTCAACCCTCTTGTGTACCATCCCTGCAGTTGGAAGTCCTCCAGCCCAAGGCCTTGTGATGAGCCATTGCATCCAAGTTGATGCCTCTGTGTATGTGTAACCGACAGTGCAGCCAATTCCACAAAGGGTGTGACGTCATCTGCCGGATGAGCGACTACGTGGCGGAGACGAATCGGGGGATGCCCCTCGTATTGTCAGGTTAGCACGGCGCTGCATTTCACCACTAATGGTCTGCATCTTGACAGTCACACAGCCTGTGCCGGATGCACGTTTGTAGGGGCATCAGCAGCAAGCAAGTGTACAGTATTGTGGGATTGTGTCTTTTGCTGTGAGAGGCAGCATGTGTCCACAGCCTACCCATAATCTGGGTAATGTGATGTATGTTGTGTGATGCAGTGGGTTGTAAGTGTACTCTGTACTGGGTGCATCTGACATGCATATGCGATTCCTGAGGGTCAAGATGTAATTTGAGCACTCTGCATTGTCAATGCATTCAGAGTCGTAGCCCTCAGGAACAACCTGTAGTATGCTGGAGTGGCAATTCACATGTATGTTTGAGGCACTGTGCCTACTCTGATTTCGTTCGGACATATGTGTGCGATGTCTCACCTCATATTCCTGGTACTTACACATCCGGCACACTGTGCAACAGTAGTTGTGCTCGTGCGAACGACTGGTGGATGGCATGGGCTCATGACCATTGTGGACTGTCATGTTGCAGTCTGTGTGAGTGGTGTCCCATTCTGCTCCATGCAGGTATGTCCTTGGCCTTATTACGTAGTGGTCATCCTTGCCACCATCAGGACAGTGGGTGTGCACACAGCGATTTGTGGCTATGGTCGCAGGGTGACACAGGCCGGGTGTTGTGCTATGTGAACAACACATGTGCCACTCATTAGCGGCTTCATTTTCTGTACACCAGCCATTACGTGTTGATTGTGGTGGCTGTATACAATTGCATAGGTATCGTGCAACATGTGGATTTGGGAATGTTCTGTGCTGCTTCCCTTGCACATGTCTGTTTAATTGATGCCAAATGAGTGAGGCCACCTCGCTCTCTCTCATGTAGCATCTTCCGTGGGTGCTGAGGGACAGGGGTCGGTCAACAGTGGTGAGGCATCGGATGAAGCAGCTGCACAGGAGCTGAGTGAGACAGATGTGACCAGCGCCTCAGAGGGGCCAGACGTGTGCTGGATGAAACACAGGCCGAGACGGCAATTTCTGCGTCATCTGATGACAGAGGTGATGCATCCATGTTTGCTAGCACAGGGGACGTGGACTCTGGCTCCTCTTCAGCCAAGCGGAGGCCAATGCCCGCCCTCCCATCTACTTCCACTGGTGCAACACGTGTCGGCACAAGGATGAAGGATAGAGTGTCCTTCACACCAGGCACAGCTGCCTCTGCACATGTGACCCCTGCTGCCCTCAGTGCTGGGTCTGTTGAGCTTGTGCAGCATCTCTGCGTGGGGCAGACAGCTCTCCTCAATTACTTCATTGCCCATGACATCACCTTGCCGCAGGTGACATAGTTCATGGAGGGCCTACATGTACGCGTGGGTGGGCTACACCAGACTGTCCAATGGTTGTCCTCCCCAGTCAAGGTGGGCCTTCAACTGGGCCAATCTCAGGCTGACATTCCTGACCCTTTCTCCACACCCCTGGAAAGTGGCACATCTGACAACAGCAGGGCACGAGTCCTAAAAAATAGAAGTGGGGGACGCTGACGTCACGACAGGAAGTGACATCACGAATGGTGGCTTGCACCGTCAGACTCATTGCCGCCCCTCGCTCACCCCTTATATGCGATTGCATCAGAGAAGCCAGCGCGTGCACCAGCAGCTCCGATCTCGCCCCAGAGAGGCCAAAGAGTGAATGTGTGGCTCCATTTGCTCCAGTTATCGAGCTCGTGGTAAAATAAGTGGGGGGACGCCGTCCACCTGCGTGGTACCCCGACTCGAGCCCTGGACAACAGTGACAATGCATGACAGTCTCCGGAGTCCGGATACACCACATGCAACACACAGAAGCTGTAGCTGCCCTAGCGGGCCAGGCCGCAAACAACATCCCGGACGAAAGGTAGACCCAACGCGGCGCGCATAGTCCTTACATCCACTGCCATTGACAAGGGACCCATAGAGTGAGATATGGGCCTCAGGGTGATGGGCCTCCGAGCCATCCCCTGCCAACGAGTGTCATGCAACTCACACATATCGCAAAGCCAATAGGACACTTTGCCTGCACACCAGGGCTCGAGTCGGGGTACCACGCGGGTGGACGGCGTCCCCACACTTATTTTACCATGAGCTCGATAACTGGAGCAAATGGAGCCACACATTCACTCTTTGGCCTCTCTGGGGCGAGATTGGAGCTGCTGCTCACGCGCTGGCTTCTCTGATGCAATCGCATCTAAGGGGTGAGCGAGGGGCGGCAATGAGTCTGATGGTGCAAGCCACCTTTCGTGACGTCACTTCCTGTCGTGACGTCAGCATCCCCCACTTCTTATTTAGGACTTGTGCCCTGCTGCACACTGAGAATGTGTTGCCTGCGAGATGTGACCAGGAGAAGGGCGCCATGACCTCCCACCCACCAAGCTCCACTGCCATCCCGTGCCCTGGGTAGCCTGTGCAGGTGGACAATGTAGGGGGTACACCTGGAGGACAGGGGATGTAGGTGCCTTGGCAAGGGCCTGGCAGACACACAGCAGTATCCAGCATGTCCCCAGAGGGAGGGCTAACGTCTACACCTGATGCAGCATTGATCGTGTGCCCGCCTGTTGTGCCCACACGAGTTCACATTCATCCCCAGACAGGTAGGCTTTCCAAATACCCAACACAGTGGAAATCTACCTCTCCGGGATCCTCCCCACACAGTCTGTTTCAACACTGCATGAGTGCACCTACCCATGCCACCCACCCACCTGGGCCAAGCAGCCCTCCCGCTTCACATGCCACATGTGTGTCTTCCACAGTTGTGCTTCTCTCTCAGGGGCGGACCTTCAACTGTCCCGTAGCACACAGACAGCACCGAGTCGGACTGGCATCCTGTTTGAATGGTAGGCACCCTCACACAACTACCTGTGACACAGTGGTGGCTGTAATGGCTATTGTGACTGCCATGGCAGTGTTGCTGGCCATGGCAGGGTACACTCACACACAATGCATACGCAGCTTTTCGTATCACTACTCTGCACATCGGACTGGCCACTGTCCCTGGTGTTGAACAATATTGCCGCCTGTCTATGTAATCTGTGACTGGATGCTGTTGTTCCTGTAGTCGGTTGTGTCTGTGTAGTTGCTGATTGCAGTTGTTACTGTGTGTGCATAGTTAAGTGAGGCACATGCCGTGTATGGTACCTCAACAATTGCAATGTCTGGTCTCACATTCCAATGTGTTTTACACGTGGCTGGGACTTCACTTCTTTCAGACTCTGCTACTTGTGTGTGTGATGAAGAAGTATTTATGTGACACGGATTGTCTGCATGTATTTGGTGGTATTTCTGGGAAAATGGATACGTGTCATGTTTGCGTGCAAGCAAAGCACAGGGTGTGAGTCTAGCCACAGGATGACAGGTAGCATGTGCAGAGTGTGCAGGTATGTGTGAGCTTACTTTCTGGGTGGCCAGCAGTGTAGGTGTATGTTAATCTTGTGATGAACATTGAGCCTGGGCACATGGCTTAATTTCAATGTGTGCATTTTGGAGGTGTAGGTGTGTGTGGTGTGGTGTGAAGGGTGTGACTTTGGGGTAGTGTTGGGGTGTGTGTGTGTGCTCTGGCAATGTCGACTACACACATGTGTTACCCAGGGGCATGGTGGGTGTTTGTATCCGTGTTCAGGTCTGTGAATGTGAGCACATGTGTGTATTGTATGTTGCACAGTGTGCAGTGTGTGGGTGTGTCCTTGCAGTTCAGGATGACTCCTACTTAAATATGTTTTGGCCATTGTGGGTCTGCAGGGTGTGTGACTGTCAAGATTGTGCCTTGTTTAATTAAGCATGTATGTGAATTTCTGCAGTTCGTACTCACTGTGCAGACCTGCCCACCCACACTGATATCGTGTGTGTGTTTTGTCATGCATTGCTGTAGCATGCTTCTTGCGTGGCTCCTAATTTTGCTTGATGAGTGTGATGTCATACTGTGAGGGTGATTGTACACATATGTAGGACTGTGCTTTGTAGTGACCAGGCCGTCAGTGTTAATGTGATGATCTGTTGGGCCACGTCGGTGTCTGACAAGCCAAGGCCCACGACCTCTGGTATTTCACTAGGTCCACTGTGGCGGCAACTCATATGCATTGACATCCAATTACACTAGACTACATGGTCATCTCACGACTCTCGTGTACTTCACACACTCTCATCCTCTCTCATTCGTACTTGTCTTCGATAAATGATTCTACAGAGGCATGTATTTGAACTTACTTCCTCTGTGATGCAGTATAGTGGACACTACTGGCAGCGAAATGCATGTGGAGGATATACTTAGCATGATTACACATACAATAGGGGGTACAGGTAGATGTGATTAGTTGTTGATTGTGGAATAAAGGCTTCAGAGTTACAACTGCCTTGCCCTTGCTATGCTACAGTACATTTGCTCATTACTGAAGAGCTCTAGACTTTGACACAGACAGTATTCATTTTGCCTACCAGACAGCTTGACATCATAGGCACAGTACATCTCAGTTCCATGGTACAGGATTACTACAATAGTGACTCCGACACACCTGCGTCAGAGGTGACATCAGAGCATGAGCCTACATGCATGCAGCAGCGTCTCACAAGTTGTTGCAATGTGGTGGCCAATGAACATGACACAATAACTAGGACCATGTTGTAGGGGGTTGCATTTGTTGTCCATGCAAAAGTCCTGGCACGGAAGTACAGACAAAGGTGAGGTGACAGTTCTCACGTAATACAGCAGACAGATAAGTGTGCACTGACAAGTGCATGTGTTCAGGTGCGCAGAAGACATATTATAGCATATTTGTTCATGCAGTATTGTCCATGTGGTTACTGTACACAAGTCCCATATCTCTGCCTCCCCCTGTTCATGCAGAGACACAAGATATGGTGAGGAACAGAGTGCATGTCCCGAAAATGTCAATTGTCATGGCAGTGGAGTTGATGGTAAGGTGTTTGTTGCAGATTGTATGGTATAGTTGTTGTACAGCTAACTGCCCACTCCGTGCGAAAGCCAAGCATAGGTACGGTGCTGAACATCAATGTTCAATTGGGGGTATTGAGTCGGGGACCCATGAATTGACAAGTTGTCAGGTATGCGATACCTTCCAGCAGAGCATCCCTCGCATTGGTGGTAAACATGGATGACATCCAATGAAGCGGATGGTGGGTAGCAACGTGTTCATCGTAAGTTGTCCCTTGTAGAAGCATGATGGGACATGTTGGATGACATTCGATGAAACTGTGATCCAGAATACGTTGTGTGGAGGCACACTGGTCCCATTGCAGTGTGTGTCCGATTGCAGCCACATACGCCATGCCCACATACACTGAACAGATCCTGTCGTGGGCGTCCAGGGGTGCAAACAAGTGTACCAAGTCCGCCTTTGGACATGCCGGGTTGGAGAGACATAAATCCACAGGCCAGTGGAATGGACACCTCTGACAGTAGAAAACGGGGATGACGCAGCTGAACATTGCAATGCGGTAAGTTACTCGGTAACTTACATTCAGCATAGCCAGATTTGCACAGCCCACTATCTGTAGCAAGCTGTCACTGTACAGCTGCATCTGTCCGGCGTAGTTGGGAGGCACTGGTGCAACAGCCATTTTGCTACAGGGTGATGTGATGGCGTGCTCCGGCTGCCTGAGCAGTCAGCAGAGTGCAACCTCCGACGATGCTGGGAATTCTGGAATGGATGTACGGCGGCAGGACTTGGGGTATAGCTTGGGCAGAGGACACAGGCCCTCATCCCACATGCTTCAATGAATGGTCAAGGCCAGTGGTGTCTGACTCTTTCCAGATTACTTGCATTTGACCCACAAGGAGGAGTGGTATAATTGTATTTTGTAGTATTATCTTTCTTTCATGTTAGGCGCTATCTGCCAGTGGAAGGTTTACTCTGCATGGCTATGTTTGGCTTCTTGTTGGTACAATGGCTCCATTCTCCTGCAAAATTTGTTGCAATGTGATTTCAGAGTAGGAATGGAAGGCCATTCAGTGCTATCTGCCCTCCCGTGTGTGGGCGGGACACTCCGTTGCCGCTGTACATTGAGGCTTCTGTGTGGGTGTAGTAATTGGGAACACCTGTTCTCAGGCAGCAGGGTTTTTCTATTTTGTACATTGCATGGCTTGATATTGCGAGCAGGATGGAATAGGTATTTTTGGATGAGACTGGCATGCCTTTTGCGGGCAATGTCCATATTCTGCGCTGTTATGTAGCAGCCGCCGTGTGCTTCTCCATGTTTTGCACACAAGGGTGTGTCCTATTTTGCCATCACATTACTCCCCTGTTCGGGACATTTGTGTGACATCCAGTTGACAACTGTGAGTTGTCGGTTGGGGACATGATTGATGCAGGAAGGCCACATGACATGTGCCTTCAGGGTGGGGCTGGTGTGTGGGGTGTGTAGTTGTGACCCTGTGGTGTTTGTGTGCAGCCCATGCGTGGCGATGTCGTTGGCCTCTGCATTGTGCACATGTGTACCTGCGTCATCGCCGCTGTGGTGCCGTGACGGGGATGTCACTTCCTGGTCCCGGGTAGTGGGTGCCCAGGATGTTGCGAGTTGTTTTATTTTATCAGGTGGGACATGTGTGGGTACAGTGGTGGATGTGTCCTGTCCACACAGGGGTGCCTGGGGGGGCCATGTACAGTTTTTCCGCACTTGCATTGTGTGCAGTGTTTGCGTGCCCTTGTTGTGTGTCTGCCTACCTGCGTCGTTGTGGCACGTTCACTCCTAGGTGGTGCATCAGGTACAGCATGGGGATGGCCTGGAGAGCAGGATTCATTTCGGGGTAGGCCGCCTTTTTGGTCTCCGAACTCAACAGTCGGGTTTCCGCCTTGGTATCTCGTGCGGTGTCTCTTTGCCGGTGAGGCTGTTTGGTTGTGGCATCGTAATTTGGACGCCGGGCGGTACGTCATTTCGTCGGACGGTGTGTCTCCATTGGCTCGCGCCGCTACGTAGACGGGCGCACTTTGATGGCGGGCGGCGTCGCAGGATTACGGGCGGTGTTTGGCTGAGTTTTCACATCCTAATTTGACGGGCGTGTGGGCCGTTGCTGGCGGACGGTAACTAGCGTTTTTGCCTCCGACAGCACGGCGGTAGTGTTTCCGCCCGACATCGTAATGGGCCCCCAAGTTTGGTCTAACCCCAGGGAGGTATCACCTGAAGTTAAGGAATAGCCAGAAGGAGGTGCACCAGCCTTGGGTGGACTTTGTGGACATCTCTAGCAAGGCAATGGAAGGCTGGATGTTGGATATTAAAGTAAAGAATTATGATGGGCTGTTCAATTTGTTTGAGGGAGCACATCTTAGGTATTTTTTTTTCATAGTATATATTTGTAAATATCTCAATATTTTTTTTAAAAAATTGGATATGTTTTATTGACAAATTGTTTTAGGAGCAGGATGTTGGGTTTATAGGGGATAAGGGTGGGGAGTGTTTTAAAATGTATTTTTTTTATTTTTTAATAATTTAAGTAATAGTAAGGAAATCTGAATATATTTTTTAGGAACGGGATGTTGGGTTTATAGGGGATAAGGGTGGGAAGTGTTTTAAAAAATGTTAATTAAATTTTAATAAAAATTAAAGTAATAATAAAGAAATTTTAATTATTTTTTTAGGAGTGGGATGTTGGGTTTATAGGGGATAAGGGTGGGGAGTGTTTTAAAATGTTTTTTTACATTTTTTTATATTTCTTAATAATAATTAAAAAAATTAAAAAATCTTTTTAGGTGTGGGATGTTGGGTTTATAGGGGATATGGGTGAGAAGTGATTTAAAAATTTTTTATTCAATTTTAATAAAAAATTAAAGTAATATTCAAGAAATTTTAAGTAATTTTTTAGGAGCGGGATGTTGGGTTTATAGGGGATAAGGGTGGGGAGTGTCTTAAAATGTTTCAAATTTTCTAATAATGATTTAAAAAATATATATATATTTTTAGGTGTGGAATGTTGGGCTTATACAGGATAAGGGTGGTGAGTGTTTTACATTTTTTTTACAAATTTGTTGTAAAATGTAAGTAATAAAAACTAAGGGGGTCATTACAATAGCGGGCGGATCGCCACCGCCCGTATGGCGGTGGCGACCCGCCCGCCATTTTCCACCGCCCGCCTACCATTTACCCCCCGCCAAATCGCGGTGGGGACGCCGGCGGATGGAAAGACCGTCCGCAGGTTTTCTGCCGGTCGTACAGGCGACCGTGCGGAAAACGGGTTCAATATGGTGGCGGTGTCTGTGAGACACCGCCATCCATATTAGGATGTAGGCGGTGAGGAGCCTTTTCATGGCGGCATTTCCGCCATGAAAAAGCATGCAGTATTTGCATTTGGGGGCCCGTTGCGGGCCCCCAGGATGTTGGGGGGTTGGGGGGTGCACATGGGGGGTACCTATGGTACCCCCCTGCATTTGCATGTACAAGGTGGCAGGCACCGCGCGGTACCTGTCACGTTGTGCATGCAATAGCACAACATGCATTTTGTACATTGCGGCAGGTGCTGCTGACAGCACCGCCCGCCGCAATGTACATAATGCGGGATGCACCCGCCAGTGTGGCGGGCGCATCCTAATGTGCCTGGCGGGACCGCCGCGACTTCGGCGGGCGGCCCCTGGCTCCGTTGCAGTGGCGGGTGGACAAAGTCCGCCCGCCATCGTAATGGACCCCTTAATTCTTAAATATTATTTAGGAGTGGGAGCTTGTTGTTATAGGGGATAAGGGTGGGCATTTATTTAAAGATTTTTATAAAAATGATTTAAATTTGTAAAAAAAATTAAAACTTTGAAATTAATTTTTTACAATAGAGGTATGTTATGTTTATTGATGTGATTGGGATTTCTTTTTAAAATTTGATAAAATGTGAAATATAAAAACAATTTTGAAAAATGTACAAAACATTTATATTAATAGTGGTATTTTCTATCTGCAGATAATTTTGTAGAGTGTTTATTAAAAATTATACTAAATTTAAAAAAAAGATAATTTAAATGAAAACATTTTTGTAAAATGTTTGTGGTCAGATGTTTGATTTATAAGGGATAGGAGTAGTGATTGAAAAAAGATATTCAATTAAAAAATTAGAAAATGTTTAATAAATTTAAATTTGAAATATTTTATAAAAATACAAATTATAAATTAAATATTTGTGGAGGAGCACTATTTGTATTTATAATTTATAATGTTATTGAATATCAGTTTTTCAAATTTGGGTGAATTTTTATGTTTGTTATAAAAATATTGTAAGTAAAATATTAATTAAAAAAATATAAAAATTGGTATTTGGTTTTATATCATATTGTGATAATTAAAAACTTGTTTTTATAAATAATTATTAAAAATTAGTATAAATAGTTTTTGGATATGTTTTTAAAATTGGAAATAGTATGATATATATGTGTAGTGTGTAGCATTTTTTATGTGTTAATGTAGGTTGCAGTGGGTATATTACATTATGCTTTTATGTACTCCACCACCTTACTTGAGTTAATATTGTTTGGAGTGGGAATAGTAAATTATATATGTTTACTTTCCAGCATTTTTCTTCAGTTAATATAGTTTGGAGTGGGAATAGTATTTTTTATATGTTTACAGTTTGGAGTGGACATAGTAAATTATATATGTCTACTTTCCAGCACTTTCCCTGAGTTAATATAGTTTGGAGTGGGAATAGTATAATTGCTATGTTTAGTGTCCAGCACTTTCCTAGAGTTAATATAGTTTGGAGTGGGAATAGTAAATTATATATGTTTACTTTCCAGCACTTTTCTTGAGTTAATATAGTTTGGATTGGGAATAGTATACTTTATATGTTTAGTGTCCAGCACTTTCCTTGAGTTAGTACAGTTTGGAGTGGGAATAGTAAATTATATATGTTTACTTTCCAGCACTTTCCCTGAGTTAATATGGTTTGGAGTTGGAATAGTATATTTGCTATGTTTAGTGTCCAGCACTTTCCTTGAGTTAATATAGTTTGGGGTGGGAATAGTAAATTATATATGTTTGCTTTCCAGCACTTTTCTTGAGTTAATATAGTTTGGAGTGAAAATAGTATATTTTATATGTTTAGTGTCCAGCACTTTCCCTGAGTTAATATAGTTTGGAGTGGGAATAGTATATTTTATATGTTTAGTGTCCAGCACTTTCCTTGGGTTAGTTCAGTTTGGAGTGGGAATAGTAAATTATATAAGTTTAGTTTCCAGCACTTTCCCTGAGTTAATATAGTTTGGAGTGGGAATAGTAAATTATATTTGTTTACTTTCCAGCACCTTCCCTGATGTAATGTAGTTGGGAGAAGGAATAGTGAATTATATATGTTTAGTGTACAGATTTTTCCATCAGTTAATGTAGTTTGTAGTGGGAATATTTTATTTTATATATTTATTGTACAGCACATTCCCTGAGTTAATATAGTTTGTAGTAGGAATATAATGTTTTATATGTTTAGTGACCAGTGCTTTTTCCGAGTTAATGTAGTTTGGAATGAGAATAGTAAAATATAGATTTTTATTTTGGAGCAAGATTATGACAATAATATATGTTTTAGTGGTCATAGGGGCCTATCAGCATGGTGGGCGGATCGCCACCGCCCGACCGGCGGTGGTGATCCACCCGCCAAAACACCCCGCCGGACGGCCATTTACCCCCCGCCACATTAGCATGGCGGGGGGTACCGCGGCGGACGGAAAGACCGTCCGCCGCTTTTCCGCTGGTAGGCAATCGTCACGATTGCCTGCCGGGCGGAAAACACCCATAATATGGCGAGGCAGCACCATCCATATTATGATTTGTGCAGAGGAATGCCTTTCCATGGCGGAGACTCCGCCATGGAAAGGCATGCAGAGTTCACTTAGGGGGCCCGTTGCGGGCCCCCGGGGGTGTGGGGGATGGGGGGCTGCACTTGGGGGGTACCCATGGTACCCCCCTACATTGGCATGGACAAGGTGGCAGGCACCGCGCGGTGCCTGTCACGTTGTGCATGCCAATGCACAACATGCATTTTCAACATTGTGGCGGGTGCTGCTTACAGCACCGCCCGCCACAATGTTGAATATGCGGAATGCGACCGCCAGGGTGGCAGTCGCATCCTAATGGGCCCAGCGGGACCGCGGCACCTCTGGCGGTCGGTCCCGTTTACCGGTAGCGTAATGATGCCCTTAGTGTGTAATATTTTTTTATAATTTTTTTTAATTTACAACAGTTAATTGTTTTATGACAATAATTTTTTTGCAATTATAGTATAGGAAAATTAATATTGACAGTAAATAAATAACAAAAATTATATATATATATATCTTTTTTTGATTGAAATATTCAGCCAAAGAAATGTAATGATTTTTATTTTATTCACAATCTTTCATATATATTGTCATAAAGCAAAATGATAATGCATTTTTTGTTATTGGATATGTTACATATTTGGTAAATCTTTAAATATAAAAAATAAAAATTTTGAAAGTCTGAAACAATTTTAGGTTTTATATAATGTAGAAGTTAGAACATATATATATATTTTTTACAAACATAAGATGTAGTTATTCACTGTTTTGTATATATTCATTTCATATATATTTTTTGTAACAGTTATACAATTTATTTTATTTTGTCAATATGTATTGCATAATTATATACAGTTTACATTATTGTTAATATATATTTTGTAAACATTGTTTCGTTGTATTTTCAATTTTTATTTACATAATTGATAGTAAATCATAATATATATTGTATAATACTATTTAATTTGTATCCAAAAATAACATTATAAAGTTAACAAAGCATATTGTGAAAAAAAAATACTTTTAACTTTAATACATTTTTTCCCATTTTTTGCAAGCAGTACAAACATTGTTTTAATAATAATAAGTCATTAATTTTTTTTTAATGTATAATAAAAAATATTATCTGTGTTGTAATATTTATTATTGTGCATTGTACAATTTTTTACACAATAAAGAAAATATGTTTTACATTGGTAATATTCATAAGTATTTTTGATATTTCTTTTGGTTTACATTTCTAATTTATATTGCATTTAATGTGGAAAGGTATTTTTCTAATTCAATTAGGCGGCCATTTTTTTTAACTAAGTTCTATCATCTGAAGGGAGAAGCTTGCGGTTGGAAGCTCTGTTGCATCGGTTAAGGTAAGTTTATTTTAATTACTTTTAGACTTAATTTAGAAGTAGGGAGAAGGTAGTTAGGTAGTTAGGTACTTTATAGTGTATATAAGGTTTGTATTTTAGGTTTGTTGTGAGGTTTCGTTTGTAGTTTAGCGTGTATGTAATGCTGTTAGTGCGTTGGTAGTTTAGTGTTATCGTTTGGTATATATATTTAATTATGTTTAGGGTATTGTGTTAACTAATTATTAGTATGTTTTTGTGTGTTTTAAAAAATATTACTGCATGTTTGTGGGGGAGGGGTTGTTGTTTTATTTTCCACAGGTTTTTGAAGTTTCCGAATTGCCATTGGGAAAACAATGTTGTTTTATATTTATATTTTATATGTTAGAAAAAAAATTGTTTAGTGAACAGCTTAGTTTACAATTCGAATTTTTCAATGTTTATGTGTTAATGTTTTACAGTAGGGCATTTGCTATTGTTTCTAAATATTCTAGTCCAGTGGCGGCTGGTGACATTTGAAAGTGGTAGGGCGTAAAAGTTCTGGCTGAGTGCTTGGTGGCGAGCGAGCGTAGCGAGCAAACCCGAGTGTCACAAAGGGGGTTCAGCGAGGTTCTTCACCCCCCTAAGATTTTTTTTTACAGTGGGCAATTGGTGCATTTTCATACATATTTAAGAAGGTTTATAAAGAAAATGTGAAAGTCTAGTTATGACACCAATAAAGAGATTTCATAATATTGTGACGTAGGTAGCTGGTAATTCAGTATAACCACAGAACTTCATAACAGACTTTGAGATAACAATGCTGAGTACCTCACAGATTTCTTTATTTATTGGTATACCTCGACAAATGAAATCTACTGAGGAATTTGTGATTTCTCGGACTGGACACAAGACAGCAAGGAATAAACATTAAAAGGCAGTGGGGCACCCTACAAGGCACTGCAAGTCTCATTGAGGGGATGAAGAAATATGATCACATCACCCCCATCCTGATTGAATTCTGTTAGCTCCCCTTGATGGTCCTCTACAGCATTAAAACCAGCTGCATCATTTATGAACATTGCAAATGATGCAGCTGTTGTTCATGAAGTAGTTCAGCAAAGCCATCATGACATACTGCAGCACACCTTTTATCTTGACAGGCAGAGCAGAGTTATCAAAAAATAAAGGCTGTTTTGGATCAGATGTGGAAGGGGTAGTAGGGTGTTCGGAGTGTCTCAATCATGCCAGTTATACTCATTCTACGTTAGATAAGTGCACCCTTTTCTCTCTCTACATCTTGTCCATATGTATATCTTATCTTCAGAAGCCTCCTTTCACTGACTCTGTAATGCACTTCCTTGCATCTCCTTCACTTCACAAACATACAACGCACCAACACACCTGTAAGCACTGCATTTACATTTACTTTTGCATTCTCAATATTTTGCCAACTTCCTTGTTATGTTATGTTATTGTAGTTTATAAAGCGCGCAGCTACCCCCAACGGGGGTGTCCCGGCGCTGGTAGCAGAGAAGAGAAGAAGGGCAAAGTGCGGGCGACCTCAGGATGCTATGGGAGACCAAAGAGCCAGGTCTTCAAAGATTTACGGAATGTGAGTTCTGAGTTGGCTTTCCTAATATGTTCTGGCATGGAGTTCCATAAGTTTGCTGCTCTAAGGGCGAAGGACCGTCCTCCTATTCTGGCCCTAACAAAGCGGGGTATAGCAAGAAGTTCATGGTGATTGGACCTCAGGTTCCTGGACTGGTGATATTTACGAAGTCTCTTCCTTAGATACTGAGGGCCAGTGTTTCTAACTGCTCTGTAGGCCAATGTTAATGCCTTGAATTCTGTCCTTCTTTTCACTGGAAGCCAGTGAAGGCTCCGTAAATGAGGAGATATGTGATGACGCAACGGGACATTTCTGATAAGCCTGGCTGCTGCATTTTGTATCCTCTGCAGTTTTCTTATTAAATAAACTGGCAGACTTAAGTACAGGCTATTTGCATAGTCCAATTGTGACGTAATCAGTGCATGGACTATTGTTTTCCTACAGTCTAAAGGTAGAAAATTGAGGATTTTCCGCAAGGCCTTCATTTTCCAGAAGCAGGACGATGATACATGGTTTATTTGGGTCTTCCATGAGAGGGTATCATCGAATTTAAACCCAAGATTCCTGGCCGATTGTACAGGAATAGGCGGAGGGTTGAGCTCAGCAGGCCACCATAGGGCAGATGGTGGGGCTGATGGTTGATTGAAAAATAAAACTTCAGTTTTATCCGTATTTAATCGCAAGCAATTCTCGGTCATCCAAGTTGATATTTCCCTCATGCAATGTTTGAATCTTGTGAAAGCCTCCTCTGAGTGGTCTTTAAAGGAGAACACAAGCTGAGTATCATCAGCGTATGAGATGACACTTACCCCAAGTTGTTCTATAAGTGGGGCAAGAGAGGCCAGATAGACATTGAAAAGAGTCGGGCTAAGAGCCGAACCCTGAGGGACTCCACAGATCAAGGGACAGGGGGGATGAGGTATAAGGATGAAGCCGTGTTTTCTGGGTTCTACCTTCTAAAAGGAGCTGAACCAAGCTAAGGTGGTCCCTATCACTCCCAGTTGCCTAAGCCTGTCTAAGAGGATCTTGTGGGACACCGTGTCGAATGCCGCGGACAAGTCGAGCAGCACCAGCATAGCACATCCACCATTATCCAGAGTTTCACGGACCGTTTCTGCTACTTCAAGCAGTGCGGTCTCGGTGCTATATCCTGATCTGAAACCTGACTGAGAGTCATGGAGTAATTTATTGGACTCTAAGAAGTTGGATAGTTGTTTCTGTACTTCTTTTTCCAGGATCTTGGCTGGTGCCGGCAAGAGAGAAATGGGTCTAAAATTCTTCAGTTCCGCGGGATCAGCATCCTCTTTCTTCAAGATAGGCTGGACTAGTGCCGTTTTCCAAATTGAGGGGTATACGCCTAATTTCAGTGAGGTGTTCCAGAGTAGATTTAAGGAGGGGTTTAGTAATGGAGCAAGTAAGCTGAAGAACCTGGCTGGGCATGGATCCATAGGAGAGCCAGATTTTATTTTTTCTAATTGTGAGAGGGAAATTTCTGGCCTAAAAGGGTCGAATTCTGACCAAGTGTTAACAGGTGAAGGGGAAGGTGACATCATATTGGGAGAGTCACATCCGGGAAATGAGGAATAAATTATTTGAATCTTTTCCTGAAAGAAGACCGAGAGGTCTTCACAGAGCGAGGCCGAAGGAGTTATCCTACTTTTCAATGCCTCTGGTTTGATAAATCCTTGAATGATTTTAAAAATCTCTTTGGAGGAGTTATCTGAAGAGTTAATTTGGTTAGTAATGTGGTCCTTTATGCACCTTCGTTTAAACCTGTGAAATTGTTTCAAAGCAGTTCTGTATGCAATTTTGGCTTCAGGATTATAAGTTTTCCGCCAAGTCCGCTCCAGCTTCTTACAGAGGCTTTTTTCCTGGCGGAGTTCTGGCGTAAACCAAGGGGCAGAGGGTTTGTTTCTGGCTGGTTTCTGGGCTTTCATAGGGGCAATTTTGTCTAGAGCGGACGTAACCCAGTGGTTGAAAGTTGCTGCATCCCTGTTGGGTTCGCCAGTAAATACCAAAGGGGTGTTTAGTAAAACAGGGCACATTACTTCAGGAGTAACTATTCTCCAAATTCTTCTCTTCTCAGGCTCAGATTTGCTGGGGACATGACTAATGATGGTGCTAAGATTGAATGGTATGAGGCTATGGTCTGACCATATAAGGGGAATGGGGTCTTCTGTTATTAAGGAAGGAATGTTAGTAAAAATAAGATCTAATATGTGCCCGGCTGCATGTGTAGGCAGAGATACTTTTTGAATTAAATTTAGACCTTTCATTGTATCGGCCAATTGGGCGGCCAAGGGGAATGGTCATTGTCCATATGGACATTGAAGTCGCCCAGGACCATGAAGTTTGTATATCTTAATGAGAGATCGGCAATTTGATCGCATATCTCCCATAATTCAGAGGGTGTGGAGTCATGAGGTCTGTAAATCAGCATTCCCGCCACCGAAGAGGACGGGGAAGTTTTTACATTAAAGGACATTGCTTCCAAAAGGTGAGTGTTGTTAATTTTTTTGTGAGATATCTCCCACTCATTTCTTATAATAATGGCAAGTCCACCTCCTACTCTGTTTCCACCTCGATTTACCGTGACAATTTTGTAGCCCTCAGGAACGGCCAGCATTATGTCAGGGTTAGAGCTCTCTTTCAACCAGGTTTCAGTAAGGAAGATGAGATCCCAAGATCTATCTTCTAGCAATACCCACACATCATCTGCATGCTTAGCAAGGGATCTGCAATTAATTAGGCATGCTTTGATAGTTGGCCTAGTATCAGCAGTGTGTTGTCTGGAAGGTGTGTCCCTATCTAAAGCTTTACACCTTTTACCCAGAAGCTCTTTATCAAGGCTAAAGGAACAGGAAGTACAATGCGGCGCCTGGCTGGATATAGCCAGGTCCAGAGTATCAAAGTCCAGGCAGGTAGGCCTCGCACAACCATTTACTCTTAGCTCAAGGATTTGTTCCCTGGACCATAATGATCTAGTAATTGATGGCATGCGGGCAGCGTGGCTGGCGCTGGACGCGGGCCGGACGCGGACGGGCGCAGACGGGCTTGCCTTAGGCGCGCCTTCGGCGCGTCCGCTGGCACATCAGCTGATATGGGCGAGCGTGAGGTTAGCTCCGCCCTGTTCAGCTTGATTGGCGCAATGCGCCCCGCCCTCCACACAAAGTTGTACGGAATCACAATTGCAACTGGAATAAGTGACCATTGCTCTGCTTGCTTAGCAGAGAGGCCAAGGACTGGATGACCAAGCAAGTATTCTGAACACCTTTTTGACCTACTGACAGGCACTGTGAGAAATTCGCACTGCCTTAAGCCTTTCCTTCAGAGCTTTCAATGGTGGCACTTCAAGTGATCTATGCATCTTATAAAAACATGTCGGAATCGTTTATCCTAAAAGGTGTTTTTTTCTAATCAGAAGGTAAAACAAAATTAAGCAGTATATTTGTTTGTGCACTACTGTAACAAATGGCAGCAGAAGGTTCGTGCTCCACCCCACAGCAGCTCCCATGTGCAAACACCTCACAAATCAGGCCTGAGTCATTGATTTCTCCTTTGCCTCTGATCAGCATGTTTATCAGTGCAGAAGAGCGTCTGAATGAATCATTCATTCGCCTTTGAGCGGCACTCATCGCCTTGATGTCGGGGTGCTTCAAAAGCAGGCTGTCCTACCCAGTCACACCTCCTGCAGGGCAGTGCATGCTAGAAAATAAATCACACGCACTGCCTAATGGCCTGCAGTAAAGGCCAGACAGGCAAATGCGTGACCAAAGGTTGGCAGCAAAAAACCTCCGTTGCAGCAAAACAGTACCAACGAACGAACACACAGTGGCTCTCATCAGGATATGAACAGTTTTGCAAACAGAAGTCTGCGATATATACAGTGTATATATAATATACAATTCTTTCACACAGCACTGCATTGGCACAGACAGAACACCAAAATAGAGAGCTCTCAGCTGACATGGGCCCACTGATTGCAACAAGCTTCCTTGCATGCCGTGACATGACCCATAGATTCCCCTTCAGCACTAACCCCGGCCAGAGCCTACCCTCGTACAGAACCTAGGTGCAGACATGCCAACCCTCCCGATTCAGGCGGGAGACTACCGATTTCAAGGCTAGTCTCCCGCCTCCCGATTCCTGCAAGCAAAAACCCGATTCCTCGGGGGTTTCAGCTGACAGGGCTTGGTATTGTGTAACGTGCTAATTCTTCCAGCAATAGTCAGAGTGGCGATGCAGGGGCTCTAGAAGGGGTGAAAAACCAACAAAGCCTCATTAACAAGCGAATGGTCTTTTAAAGACCTGTGAAGTACTCGGGGGCGGCTGTGTGTGTGCCCGGGAAGCTGTTTCAGCCCGGGCGGGCACACAGGGGGGTGGGGGCGGGGGTGTATGCACTACCAGCAACCTGCCATGCTTCTGAAAGGTAAGAAAAAAATGTGCATTTGCGTTTCAAATGTCCGATCCTGCAGCAGCACACTTCCAAAGCCCATACATGACAGTAACCCGATTCAAGACCCCATTCTCCCGATTTTTTTTTTTTAACTCTCCCACTTTGGTCTTCTGAAATGTTGGCATGTATGCCTAGGTGCTCTACAGCTCTGTGGATTTCCTTTACTATCTGGCCAATATTTGCCATCATCATATTGCACCAAAGCTGAGGCATATACCGTTTCTCAGCCAATGCCTGTTACTAGCGGTATTGTTGCTGTCCCGTACCAGCTACGCTACCAAAGCTTAAGATCTATTGTGCTACAGTGCTAACCAATTTCCGATGCACACCCACAAACACTCCACCCGGTTCCTTGGGGAGTAACTATTCAGCAAAAGTGCTGTCTCCACTCGGCCACAACACTGGACTCGCGCGGAGCAGCACGTGCATCATGCGCCAATGAAATTAAGTATCACGCAGCACATTGTGTATTTTTTATTCAGAGGAATCAGCTTAGCAACACAGTTCAATGTGCCACAGTCATCGGATCCTTGTTAGCACCACAAGTTAATATTCAAATACACTGTTCTTGTGCTGTGAATACCAAAAGCACAGTTCGAAGCGCTACATAATTTTAATGAAAGTTGCATTTCAAAATATTCACTCAGCAAATAAATGTACAGAAGACGCTAATCACCATAGTTTACACAACATATTCGTTCCTGTTATCCTAAGACCTGTCAGGCAAATAACAAAAGGAACAACTCCAAATGCACAGCTGGCGCTCCCAATGAAAGGCAGGATGGTCGAATACATCCAAATTGCTCAGGTCTGCAAGTGACGGAAGAGTAGAAGTCAAACCCACCGTCACATCCCTGGATACTCTTCAGAATACCGAGCTCAAGCGGGAGGTTGGGGCTGTTTTTGTACGCATGTGTTTCAGGAAAGGAGCACGCTTTAGTAGTGAGCGAGGAGCAGGGCCACCATGTCTGCCATGTTACAACACCCACTTATCTGGCGCAGTGGCGTTTTAAAGAATATCGCACAAATAGCTGATCTCTTTTGAAACTAGAAGTCGACAAACACAGGGGCATATCTACGAGGACGGCGATAAGTCAACGCAAAGCGCGCTTAGCGCTTTTCTACTTATCGCCGTCTATCGCTTGATTATATCGCCCTGGTAGCGCGTTATCTACAATGCTTTTCCCCAGGGCGATATAATTACCAGTGATAGCAGGGGAAATCGCCGTTTTGCAGGGAACATCGCTGGTTTTCCAGCGATGTTCCCTGCAAAACGGCGATAACCTTGCTGATACGACCCTCTGGTCGTATCAGCACAATCCACCCCCATAATAGGTATGCCTAAGTCTGCATTTTAGCAGACGTTAGTTTTCGGCGAAAACAGCGGTTTTTGCCCAAAATTAACGTCTGTTAAAATGCCTTGGCATCCTTGTAAATATCGCGATGTGCACATCAGCGATATTTACAAGGTTGTACTGCCCAGTGACGCCCACTTTGCATCTCATTAGAGATGCAAAGGGGGACGTCGGGTAAAAGGGTGCTAATATGTGCCAATGCATGTTAGCACCCTCTTGTTAATAGGGCGATGATTTTATCTCCGCTTTTTTGGCTTTAGAAGCCAAAAAAGCGGAGATAAAGTCCTTGTAGATATGCCCCACAATTCTTTTACTTTCACACAGCGTTATGCATTGCTTTTATGTTGTGGCATAAAACCAATGTAGCGCGCTTGTGAAAGTGAAAAAATTGTGTATGTCGACTTCTAGTTTCAAAAGTGATCAGCTATTTGTGCGATATTCTTTAAAACGCCACTGCGCCAAATAAGTGGGCGTTGTTATTAAAAACGAATTCCTCTGAATATATATTTTTTTTATTCAGAGGAATACGCTTTAATACAACACCCACTTATCTGACAATTCAAAGAATATTGGACAAATAGCAAGGAATACGGTCTGAAAAGCTCCATAAACCTGGCTTGACAGACCACCACCATAGTGCTAAAAGCCCTAACAGAAATTAGCTAATCCAGCTAACTAACTATTAAAACATACTCACCGTCTCCGCCGGGTTCCTCTCAGCAGTAGCACCGAACACGACTCTTGACTTGTCTTTGCCTCCAGGCGTGCGCGTGCGTGCCTGCGTGCATGACGCGATCAAAGGAGTTTCGACCCTGCCTCCCTTAGGCCCTGTCCCACCCCCCATGACTCTTTAGCCAATCTTGACCCTGCTCCCTTGCTGTTTCTGTTAGGAAACATCAAGGGAGCAGTGCGAGGATTGGCTAGGTCAGGCGCTGCCAGCGCTCATTTGGAGCCATGGGGGCTGCAGCAGCAATCCCCTGAGGCTCCTACATTGTGGAGATAGGTAAGGGTTCAAGTGCGCAAGTCGGGGCTGGTCGGAGCAAGGCACCGTTCCAACCCAACATGTGCACTTCATCCAGAGAGGCATGTCAATCATCAAGCAGGCTCCGAGGTTCCCAACCCCTCGCCCCCCACCCCCAGTCACTCTCGTAACTTTCTCCAAGCCAATGCCGCGCTACGCGGCTAGAAAAAAAAAAGAATCAGTTAAGCAACAGTAAACATTTTAATATGGCAAGACAAACGGGCGGGGCAACGTCCCCACACCCCTACAAAGAAACCGCCACTGTTCTAGTACTCTAGTGTTTGGGTAGACTCCTACTTTATATTGTAAATACTCGTACATTGTTTGAGTTTGTTTAGTAAGCTTTGGACATAGTTGTGTTACAGATTGTTCTAGTCTTAGTTGTTGGTAGCTTCGTTCTTTTTGTATTGATTCTAGTAATTTATGCAGTGTTGGTTGGGTTTGGCCTGTTTTGGCTTGGAAAACATTGTGCCATCCTTCAACAGCATTATTAGTTTTTGCTTCTTTGTTTAGGGTACTGTTGTATACATTCCACATTCCACCATGGAATGTGGAATTTTGTCTTCTGTGTCCAGATCTGTGTAGCCTTCCCACCCAGGTATCCTCGAAATAGTCTAATAGGGGACTTATTTTATGTTCATTTGTTTGGTAATAGGGGCTTTCTCTTAATAAATTGTAGAGTTAAGCTACTTCAGTTATTGGGACGTAAGCTAGTGCAATTAGCTTTTTAAATTCATATGCAAAATTACTATTGTTTGCATATTCTACACTAAGGGCCCGATTCTGCTCTCGCTCCGAAACCCTTCCGACCGACACGGATCGGGAATGGCTTCTGACCGACACGTACGTGCGCTGTCCGACTGACATAGTACGATGCAACGCGTGTCAAATACAAACGACTCGCACGGACCATAATACGGACGACCGACACGAACGGGAATCAATCCGTCTGAGCGAAATGTCCCGAAAAGAGCCCGACGCGACTGACTCATACGTGATCGCTGCAACATACCTCAGCGTGAATGGAACAGACTCGGACCACCCCGCTAATACATGAAAAAGCATCTGTTGCGGTCAACGGAACGTTTCCGTCATGCTCAACAAAATACACTAGAAACAGACAGAAAAAGTCCAAACAAGCATTGTCAAAGGCAAATAAAAAAAACACACACCCACAACTCCACCTATATAAAGGGCCAAACTCCTTACCATGATCCTTTGCAAATTCAACAGACCTGCCAGTAGATACCATCACTACACTGTACTGATACATACACTCACAACTCACCCACCACACAACCTGTACACTACTAGCACCTGTCAAATACCACACTCACAAACACACACCCTACTCATACTCACTCACCCTCACCTTCACACTCACCCACACATCCATCTCCACCACCACCCATCACCATGCCCCCAAAGAAGAATCCAAAGTTCACAGACAGTGAGTTGGAAGTCATGGTAGATGAAATTCTCAGAGTAGAGCCACAGTTATTTGGCACCTTGGTCCAACAGACCCCCCTGTCCCAGAGAACCAAGATGTGGGAGAGGATTGTCAACAAGGTGAACGCTCAAGCACCATGCCCGCGTACAACGGACATCAGGAACAGGTTCTATAATGTGCGTAGGAGGGTCAAGAAGCTCATCAACAAAGAGCATGAACTGAGTCAGCGGACTGGCAGTGGCCCTCCTGCAACACCTGTGCACTTCACTTCCTGGGAGGAGAAGGTGCGGGCCATCCTTCCACCGGAGGGCGTCCATGGAATATCAGGAGTACCAGAGCCTGGTGAGTACATACTCAAATAGCCAATATGGGTAGCAAATACACAGCCACAGACATCACTGTCAAGGACACGGCGATACAAATCAGTGTCAGCAAATCTCAGAGTAATATGTAACTATTTCATGATATGTAACAACTTACTAAAAAACACAGCAAGGCTTTGGGCTCAAAACAGCAACCACCACTGTCAGCCATCTTGCCATCGCTGTTTCACTCACTCACAGGGAAGCTGAGTCACAGGAAGGAAGGTTGGGATGGCTGGGAAGGTGGGTGTAGTTGAAAGCATGATGGGAGTCGTAGTCACAGCCAACAGTCCTCCTCCCACATGTCCCAACAATCCCACCTTGAACCATGCCCATCTCACAGGGAGTGGAAATGTACAGGCAAGATGGCTGACACATGAGCCTTATGTATGAATTGGCTACAAGTCACAACTAGGCCCTGGGCCTCTCACACCAGTCCCCACTCTCAGCCATCTTCACTGTACATTTCCACTCACTGTCTGGGGATGCATTGTCCCAGGTGTGCTCCCTGGGCTGGCTGGGAAGGTGTGTGGAGTATAGGACATGGTGTGAGTTGCAGTCATAGCACTCATCACTACCCACACAAAAAGCAACATGTCCATCAGTGACAATGGATACCTGACAGTGAATGGAAGGGCCACAACAAGATGGCTGACACTGTTGCATGGTGTCATGTACACAAAGCACTGTTGGGAGTTGCATTCAACTCCTACATCATTCAGCGTTGTCAGCATCCTTGCCACTACACTCCCCTCACTGTCATTGATACTTTGTCCATGAAGATTAAGCTGGACTGGGTGGGAGGAGGGGTACAACTTCTAGCAGCATAACACAAGCACACAAACCTCTGTACCTCACAGCTCTGAGCCTGAAAAGCAGGAAAGCAGCCTTGGTTAACTCATCTGTCCACTGGAGAAGTGTGGCTCAATGGTTAGAGCGGCAGACCCTGATGCAGAGATCTGGCCTGGGACCAGGGTTCAATTCCCGCCTCGGCGGGTCTTGGGCTCAATTTCCTCGGACCTGATAATTCTCGCCTCGGTGCCTATTCTAATCATGGGTCCCACTCTGCAACTCTGGGCAATAGCTTGCTTAATCTCCACAACGGCCCCAACAGCGCTGGGATGCCTGGCTTCACCCTGGGGGTGCCCAGGAGTGGACATTTTCACAGGGAAAAGCCAGGAAGGGTTCCACAGCGGTATGCGTACAGCGCCTGGACACCCCTTTGGGGGTATGGGTGCGCTTTACAAGTACAAATTTCATTTCATTTCATGGAGGACAAGGACAATATACATGATGTGATCAGGCACAAAGCAAAGCAGTCAAACCATTTGCTACTGACAGCTATTCACATGTGTGCAATGAGATAACAACTAGGAACACATTCATCAAAATACCTTAAACCAAACACCACAAACACCACATACATTCCGGACTGTGAGTGTGTAGGTAGCCACACCAATTTGACTGCAAACGACATGCACAAACGCCAGCACACATGCACAAATCTTGAAACATATCGTAAGAGGAAGAGTACGTATATCATTGGAAAAGCACAGATGTGGAAAATACCAACACACTTGTGTCATGCACAGGGTGTCACTTGCCAGTCAATGCCTATGTACTGTCAAATTAACAAAACATGCCCATTTATGCACAGAGCTGGACATGCTCAGTGTTGGACTTGGCCCTTTTTGGCAGGTTCACCCCTAAACTTTTTGCCTTAAGTTCTGACATGGTGTTGGTGGTTTTAGGCCTCTGGGCACTTTAGCACTGTGGTCCAGTGTAAAGTGTGTGCACTCTCTGTGTACATTTGGTGAAGTTGGCCTGCCCTCCCATAGGAATGCATTGGGGATAAGTGTGTCCGTGGTAATTCCTGGTATGAGAGGAGCGGCCGGGGCGAGTTTAGTATGTATGAACTCGTGAGAATAAATGCAACGGTGTGCGCAGATTTATGATGACTGGTGGAGAAATGCCACTTTTAGAAGTTGGCATTTCTGTGTGCTATGTGTCTGCCTGCCTGATGTGAATTTCATGTCTGGCTTGTGAGTGACAGGGGCTGAGAGGTGTGTGTGGCTCCAGGAGGGGCAGGGTGAGTCAGCGCTGGGCTGAATAGGACATCTGGGCTAAGAGTAGTGGGAGGGGTAATCTCCTGACTCTGAATAGGATGGTGCCTGCCCTAGTGAATGCTGGCTCCGCCCCCTGTGGTGTGTCTGATCACCTAGCCCCCACCTGACAAAGGGGAAGAGGAGCTTGCAAAACAAAGTGCTCCAAATCCCCCCTGAACCAGTTGCATCTGGTTCCCCCAAGCCCTGCACTTTAGACAAAGGATTTGCTGATATAAATGTTGGGGCTGTGACCCCATGAAGTTGTTCAGTCCTTGTTCTGGAATCCTGCCGGGGCGTGCTGCTGCTGGGGCCCAGGGGGGGCTGCCATGAGGGCTTGCCTCCCTGGGCCCTGCATTGCCCCTTGATCCCTAAAGGAACTTTTTGCTTGGGACCTTTCACTTTGCTTGTGATCCTCCAGGACCTTGGAGGAGATTGTTCTGCTTCTAGCGCCTTGTGAGCGCTTTGTTTCCAATTGCCCCAAGGAAAAGGAGCACGAGGGCTCCGCAGCGCGAAGCTGCAGGCTTTCCCGAGGGAATCCCGACGTGGGGATTCCCCCCTGATGGAGGAGAGCGAAGCGGGTGCCCACCCCGCGTTGAAAAGTGTTGGCGGAAGCCCACCCTGCATTTTGAGTCAATCGCGGGTGCCCACCCTGCTTATCCGCTTATTTTAATTATGGGTGCCCACCCCACTTGATGCTTTTTGATGACCAGCGGGTGCCCACCCCGCGCTTTGGCCGAGAAGAAAGCCACCGGCCCGACCCGGAAGCCATGCGGCCTTCCCTGACTGTGGGCGGGGCCGGCGACGGTTGCCGGAGCCTCGCGGGCTCCATTTCCGCCTTCCCCTGTAGCTGACGAGAGGGGGAAGGCAACCGAGAAGAAGGCGAAAACCAGCGCATGCGGAGCGGGGCTCCCTTGAGCGTATGGAGAGCCCCGCGGTGTCTGGAGAGGCCTGCCGCCCGCACCTCGAGAAGAGTCCCGGTGAGTGGGGGCTCCGGGTGCACCCTGGTGGTGCCTCAGCGGTCCCGCCGTTGCGGGCCACTCCACGTTGGTGCCACTTGTCCTGAGCGGTCCCGCCGTTGCGGGCTGCTCTAACTTTGGGGGCAGTTTTGTTCTCCAGAGCCCCAGAGGGGGGCTCCAACATGCCAGTGTTCTTTTGGGCTACACAGCGGCGCCGCAGTTGCGGGCCGCTGCAACGTTTGGGCAATGTTATTTCTAGAGTCCCAGTGAGGGGCTCAGGAGGCACGGTAGTGCCAGGTGGTATTTGCTCAGCTGCACCGCAGTTGCGGGCAGCTGCAACGTTGGGGCAAGTTTTAATTGAATCAGAAGTCCCTGAGTGGGACAAGAGAGGGCACAATGAGTGCCCAGGCCCACGTTTAGTTCCACAGCTGCCCAGCAATTAGTGGGCAGCTGCTACATTTAGGCCAGCGCCCATGCGCGCTCTTGGGATTCTGCTGCAGTGGCCCTGACATTGGGACATGGGGCATTCAAGCCCTCTGAGAAGGCCAGTTGGCCTGGGGGCAATTTTGGTGACATTGGTAGAGCGCCCGGCTCTCCCGAAGGGCGTTATGTGTCCATTCCTGAATGTTGCCAAGAATGATTTAGGCCCATAGTATTGACGCTGATATGTATTATGTGCCAAATGTGATTATGCACCCTGGTTTATGCCTCTAATGATGGTTCTGCTCATGAGGTTATCGCATAAGGTGTTTATGCTGGTGAGGCCTAATGCGTAATGTGTTTATGCTTAGATGGGTGTTTATGCTTATGAGGTTATTGCATAATGTGTTTATGCAGGTGAGGCCCATTGCGTAATGTGTTTATGCTAATGAGGTTTGGGCCTAATGTGGGTTTATGTCTAATGCTAATAGGATAATGCTTAGGTCATTATGGTACCAGTAGTTACTGGTTGTGTTTTATATTTGCATTTACTTACCTGATCTGATGGTTCTGACCGTGGCCTGATTGGCCTGGTCCTGTATATAATTCCCCTGTGAATATTGCCCGTGCCAGTTGGCACAGTGTACATGTGTGATTAGGTTTCTAATGTGTTTATGATAATACAAAGGCTATTTTTTATATAACCTTGTGTGGAGTTCCTTTTGTAGTGTGCCTAGTGTGTTGCTGCTGTGTGTGTGTGTTGCACAACCGCTTTACACATTGCCTCCGGGATAGGCCTGACTGCTCGTGCCAAGCTACCAAGGGGGTGAGCAGGGGTTATCTTGGGTGTGTAACTCCCTTTCCCTGACTAGAGTGGTGGTTTCTGCCTGGCTTTGGTGCAAGCCTTAGCCAACCAGAAATCCCATTTCTAACATTGGTTGTCAGCGGTGAGGATAGGACTTGCGTTTGCGCAATACCACAGTGACAACTGGTTACACTACAAGCTCTGCATTTTAGATAGTCCCATGTTGGGGATTATTGTTTCTAATTTTGTTTTCTCCTCAAAAGTGTCATTTTTAAATGGTGTTTTCTGCGCTTTTATGTTTAGTGGCAGAAGAAAGAACATGACAGGGCAGGGACGCCAGTAGGTGGGGAGGTTCCCATAGATAGGGAGTCCCTTGCTGGGTCCAGTGCCCCATCCCTTTTCCTGTCCCCAGAAGTGTGGGTGGATAGGAGGGAAGAGAGGGAGTGTGGAGGAGAAACAGCTAGCTCGGGAGGGTAGGTTATCCCCTGACTGTAGTTTGAGTTGTCTGGGTTCACCAGTAAGGGTGGGATCCAGTGGTGGCAGCAAGATGAAGTCCAGTGCAGGAAGTCCCATTCCCAGTTCCCAGAGTATGGTACCTGGTTCCCAGTAAGAGGGGGATAGGTTGAGATTCAGGGGCAGTAAGATACTGTCTCACTAGTCTGGGGGGGGCGTATGCGGATGAGTGGTGTGTTGCACTACACTCAGCAAAACACTTCTTGTTAAAATCACAATGTTCGCGGAAAAAATAGGCCTGGGTCTGTGACGATACAGGACTATTTAATGTACCTACACTCATCATAATGTACAATAGCAAATGTAATGTGTATGATATGATGAACTGTGCAAAAACACAACAAACATTGTGTCTCTCATCTTCCCACAGGGCCTGTTGGGGACACTGCAGGAACAGAACAGCAATCCCAGTCCCAGTCCCAGACTCTGGTTGACCCTGAGCTCTCCGGTGTGGACGTCTCTCAGCCCTCAACGGATGACGATGAACTACCTGGCCCCTCCGGTGTGGGTCAGCATGCAGCACCAGCAGCTCGAACACCAGCACCTCCTGTGACCACTCCCGCAACATCTGTCAACCCCCAGATGACCTCTACCAACACGGACACACCAAGGCAACAAAACAACGAGAGCACATCAACACAGGGCACTCTGGAGTTGGCGGACAACAAAACCAGTGTCAACGATGAAGGAGGCTCAGTGTTGTCTGTGCCTGCAACAACAGGTCCTGCTCGTGTGGGTAGGGGTGGTGGGAGGGGCCGTGGGGAGAGGCAGCTGGTGCTGATGATCAAGCAGACCCACAGTTGGCACGCATTCTATATGCATATCAAGAATGCACCGGAGACTTTGGCCAGGTAGTTGGGATCCTCAAGGCCATGCAACAGCAGCAGGCTGCCCATTATGCCAAAATGGACTCACACATGTCCAGAATAGACTCACACATGTCCAGAATGGAGTCCAAAATGGATAAAATTGATGACCAGACTGCGGTGCACAGGGACATACTTACCTGCCTCCGCCAGATTGCTGACAACATGACCCACCTCCCTGTGTGCCCACCACATCTGTTGCTACTACATCTCTCATTTTCTTGAATGGTTGAATAATCGCAACCCCTTCCTGCATTTCAACTCAACCATCACTACAGAAGGACTCCCTTTTCTGGATTTAATCCTCTTCCCTGGAGAGGGTAGCCTACAGACCCAGGTGTTCCAGAAAACCACGGATAGGAACAGCCTGCTCTCATTTGAAAGTTTCCACCATAAATCTTTGAGGGAGAATTTGCCAGTGGGACAGTTCCTGCACCTTCGCAGGAACTGCTATGGCACTGGGGATTTCCGCACGGAAGCTGATGACCTGACAAGGAAACTCGAGGAGAGGAAGTACCAGAGAAGAACGGTAAAGAGGGCCCGGAAGAGAGCTACTAACTGTAATAGGGAAGCCCTTCTGGAAACTACTGTTAAACCTCCTGTGGACAAAGCCATTTGCGTTACAACATTCAATACAGCCTCTAACTCGATAAAGAGAACCATCTTACGCAACTGGAGGATCCTTAACTCGAATGGGCTGAACCTGGAGAAACCCCTATTTTCTTTCAGGAGGGCCCAGAATATCAAGGACCTTTTGGTCCATACAAGACCAAGGACTACCCCAATAAAATCAGGATTGTTGACGGAAAGGGGGAATGCATGGACCATTCCGCCGGTCACAGGACATTCCAGATGTGGGGGGTGTGATGTCTGCCACCTCACTGCAAATACGAAAACAGTAGATCTGGGACTCAACTATCCATGGGAGCAACGAAAACATACAAATTGTAATTCCTCTAATGACGTATACATGTTGAGATGCCCATGCAACCTGGTCTATATTGGCATGACGACACGGAAAGTAAAGGTCAGAATTATGGAGCATAGATCTACTATCCGGTGTAAAAAAACGATTAGTCGCTTGACGACTCACTACAGAGATGAGAACCACTCTGCAGAAGATTTATTCTGGACTGTTGTGGACAAACCAAACATCAGTGCCATGACCACCAATCCAGGAAATATTCTCTTTGTAAGGGAACAAAAATGGATATATAGAGTCCGGAGCCACATTGAGGGATAAAATGATGATATTCCTTGGGGCACGTTGAATAACCTATAAGGAATTGGGGAACCATATAAAACCCTTTCCTATTCCCCGGGAGCTGTGGGTCCTTCAGTTGGTCACACTTAATTGTCCTAGTGGTAATGAACTGTAGCCAATGGGCTGGGGTAGTCCCCTCACTAAACTTAGGTTAGGTTAGGATAAGACTCACTCTGACCTAGTTTCTATCAATTCAGCATTTTTGATTGGCAGACGCTGGACTAATATCCCCCATATGTGACTGAGAGCGGTGGGAGGGTGGATAGACAGCTTATACCCTTTGGATGCCGTGGCCCGGAACCCGCTATTGGATGGTAGATACTTATGATGGTTGGGGGATTAAGAGACTTTCGGGCCAAGTCCCCCTAATAATACTCGAGAAGACCCCTGTTGCGGCAATAAAATTGTTAACTTTTTACATTGGGAACTGTCCGCACCGCCACTATCCCTTCCTTCCATATTAAAGATGGAGGACAGAGTCAGCACTCTAGTCCTCTAGCCCCCAGCACGACGCCCAGCATACTCTACGTGCTTACGCACGCTTCCGCATGCCACACCACCGAGCGCGTATCAGCACACAGCTGCGGGAGGTATATCAGTTCCATAGGCAGCATGGCTCCGTGTATCTCCACGGTGCCGGGAGGGACAACAAGTCCAGCGATAGCTACCCTTGATGAAGTAAGTAAGTGGGGGTTTTCTTGCTCCGGGTGTAGCCAACGGGAAGGATTTTGTCCCGCGCTCTTCCGGAGTAAGTTGACGAGTCTTGCTCCAAAGCCTGTGTTTGTTGGTCGCAGGGGTCAGTGTCTTTCGCAGGTCTTTCTCAATATCGACTGTGGGAGTGCCATTGATTTGAGATTGAGCTTTTTCGAGTGTAGTTGGTTTTTCCACATCTACACTTTTTACACGTTGCTAATGTAGAAACGAGTTCTGATTTATGCTCTCCTTTGTTCTTTACATTACTGTCCCGCAGAGTGTGACAATAGGGAGCTGTCCTCGCTCCCCCGTCATTTCAAGTTTCCCATAATAAGGAAGTCGGTAAGATCGACCAAGCCAATATTTGTGTTTGTCTCTCCTGACATGGATGCCTGATTTTTAACACCTTGACTTGTCGAATTGGGTTAAGTCAGACACCAGTGCTCTCTGGGCACTTTTAGTGGGACGTATAAAGCTACTTACTACACCACAGGGCTATATAGATATTTACTGATGGTCTGATAAGGTGGTGGACGTCCATATAATGATCGCGCCCCGTGAGGGGGTCATGAGACACCATTTGTTGTACGTGTTGTGACATATATGTGTTTGTGTGATTTCACTGGGAGCACAACACTATTAATGCAATCTGTCTTTATTGATTTTTATTCCAGGTTCCCCACGGAAATCAGTCCGACACAATTTGTTTGGAGAGATTACTGAGAAGGGTACCTACCCTCTACCCCTGGATAAAGGAGGTAGGGCTAGAACCCAAGGGATCATCTTTTTTTGTGAGTCCATACGAAAGTCGGGGTATTTTTTATCATTTCTGGCTGAAACATGTCGACATTATAGCAGAATGGAGGGGTAGAAGACTCATAACAGCCTTTCGTACCACCATCCATTGGTCACCTATCTGACCCTTTTTTATCTGGGCAAGGAATCCATAAATTAAAATTGGGATTGAGGATATCCTGTGCCCATTTTTAACTACTATTTCTGCACCTTTTCACTTGTGATCTCTTGCTGGGTATATGTTTTTGTGTTGTATTGTCTTTCTCCCCCTATTGCTCCACCTCCAGCGTTGGCTAGTGCGGAGGTGTGTTAGCAGCCCTATGATGAAGCATGACACAGGAAACTGTGTGTGAGGGCAGTTTTATAACCTTTGGTGGTCTCCCTGACTCTGGGTCACGGCGATCCTGCAAATAGAGTCCCTCTTTCTTTTGTGTTTATAACGTTATTGTTGGGAGGTCGAAGAGGGCCCCTTTATTTCCCTCCTACCCCTTATTCTTTGTGTGTGTTTGGCTACTACATCTGCAACTGCCACAGGGAGGGATGAGGATTCTGGCGGAGAGTCCCCTGAACTGCAGCAGCCTGCACCTGAGGGTCCCCCAGAAAAACGTAAGAGGGGTCGTCCGAAGAAGGACAAATGAGAGAAAGATGGCTATGCATCCCCCAGGAAGTGACAACCTGCTCCTGATATCCTCCATTGTGTGCGAAGCGTTCACTTTGTTGACTGTCACTGAACTCCCCCACATGGGATGGAGGGTCTAAGTTGGATCAATGACTCAAATGACTGTGGACTTGGCTCTGAAAATTTCATCTACTACCACCAACTACTCCTCTGTGAACTTTGGATTTCAAAAATTGGTACAGCACTATCACTTTCATGTTAAATTTCACACATGCACTGCAATAAATCTTCATTCACACAATACTTGCTTCTGTCATGAATTAAACACTGTTTGTAATATAGAGATGATGTCTTATAAAAAAATGCTTTGGCTGAAAAACAAGTACAGCAATTTACCTACTGTCTTGTGAGTAAATGTAACATGACACATATAAGAGATACACACAACAAGGTCAACACAACACAAATAGTGCATGGCATACATCCTCATTGCTTCCACTGTTGTAAACTGAAACCACATTTCAATGCACAGACACTAATCATTGTTAGACAAACTGAACATCAGGGCACATATACAGTATGTAAATGAATGTTGGATGTGTGTGTACAGACGAGGCACACCTCAATGTGGAGCACAGGTTTATTACACAGGCACAACATGTTGCCTCCACAACAAATAAAATAAAATCACACTGTGACAATAAGCACAAATTAAACAAGATGTTTGAAAAATGTCAGAATTGAGTGTGTGGCACAGATTTCTGATCCCAAGAAAAGTTGCACACTGTAATTGCATTGTGTGTCTGGGAGGTCACATGTCTCCATACAACAGCCAAAGAACCCTGTGAAGGAGATCCATAGAACAGTCTTGAAATACAAAATTGTATGCATACATCTGCAAGAGACATTTCATACTTAAAATGTTTATTTTGTAAACACTAGCTAGGAGTCATGTCAACACTGTACTGGTGGACATACTAACTCAATGGACACCAAACAACTCCAAGGATCATGTTAAGTAGCATGCACCCACACGTATACAGAGATATTATACAACAGACACATATCATGCAAAGAAAGTGCTTTGTCAAGTCATCATTGCATACTTACAATCATGAGAAAAAGTTGTTGATGAGCTGTCTCCGAACATCCTCCTCCTCTTCATCATTACTCGCAACATGCCCCAGGCCTGGATCCTCCCTTGCTGGAGGCTGCTGGTCCCTGTCATCTTAGATAAGAGGTAGCTCATTCCTCACTGCCATGTTGTGTAGCATGCAACACACAATGATGATCTTACACACCTTCGCTGGTGCATATTGGAGGGCTCCTCCTGTACGGTCCAGGCAGCGAAATCTGGTTTTCAGTAGCCCAAATGTCCGCTCAATCACTTGCCTGGTCCCCCCATGTGCTTCATTAAAACGAAACTCAGCAGGGGTGAGAGGGTTCCTGAGTGGGGTCAGCAACCACGGCATGTTGGGGTATCCAGAGTCTCCTAAATTTAAACAGAAAAGACTTCATGTGTCTGAAAACAGGGTACAACCTGACATACAAGCAACACACAACATAAACAGACAACATTACCCACCAACAAGCCAGGCACACTGATTTGGCAGCTGAGACATCATCTGTGGGATCCTACTGTTTCTCATAATGTAGGCGTTGTGTGCTGATCCGGGGAAACGCGCACAGACAAGTGAGATTGTCATGTCAGGCAGACATACCACCAGGGCATTTATGGAGTGGTAATGCTTTCGATTCCTGTATGTTTGTTCATTGGCTTGTGGTGGGACCAAAGCCACATGTGTACCATCAATGGAGCCAATGACATGTGGCATTCTGCCCAAAGCATAAAAGTCACTCTTAATGTTGGCAAAATGTCCTGGTGTTGGGAACTTGATGTACATGTTCAGGAAATGTAACATTGCCTCCAAAAAATCACGAAGCACATGGCTAAACATTGTCTGTGACATCCCACCAGCAGTAGCCACAGTATACTGGAAGGATCCCGTGGCAAATAAATATAGGGCTGCCATCACCTTCACCTTGGGGGTCAGCGCAAATGGATATGGGCGTCCAGGTAGCAAATGTGGGGCCAACTGCTCTGCCAACTCCTCAATGAGTGGTCTGGTGAAGCGGTAACTTCTGATGCTGTACTGTCACGTTCTACCATGGTCTGTAGGTCGGGGAAGGGTCTGTGGGCAGCTGGTCTCCTGCGGTACATAGGTAACAAATCAAATCATTATTCATACACTTTCAAATTTGGTAAGGAACATGCAAAAACTCATATACTACATCAAAGCAAGACTCAATGAAGTCAGATGTGTAATGTTGAGCCTTGACACAAAGGGCAGCTATGTGACCCTCACCGGACATTTCATTTCATAATGGTTTGTGCACAATTGCAATGCTGTGCTGTGACTAATCACTGGTGTCTGTCACAGTCCATGTGATCAAACATTACATACTAAACACACACCTAATAAAGTATCAGAGATAGATGTTTGTAACAACTATCGCATGGTGAAAAGGTTCACAGACAGGGATCATGTCATGCCACCTAGGTGGAACACTAGATACAGACAGCGTGTCACCATGCATACCACTGTCATAGTGTGGACACTGTCATGATGTAATGTCTGACATTCATGTACTATCACAGACATAAAACATTCATGTTGTGTAGCACATCATCTTTTGACAGGCTTACATGTATGTCTGTGACACAAAGACACAACAGCAACTCACATGCAAAATACAAGTTGATGTCTCAAGTAAATATCATTAACAACATCAACAATGGAGTATCTGCGTTGTACAAGACTCAGATACTGTGGATACACTCAAAATAACTTCACACAATGCACTTTCTAACATACAGTCCAATAAAGCAGTGATTATGTGTGGATGTAAGCTGTGTTAACACAATGATCCCCTGGGACTGTGTCCAAGCCTAGGAGGCTGATCTGTGAAGTGGCACTCACAGTTGTGAAGTTCCTCACAAACAATGTATTTAGTGCACATCAAGGTTGGCTCATCATGGGAGTGTGAGCTATAAAGTACTCTGCTCAATATGACATGTGAATCACTGTACCCACACATGTAATTCAGCAGAACATAAAGATTTGCTATACTGTCTGACATGCTGATTGATTAGTGTAGGGCGCATGAGCCTCATCCAAAACATGTGGTTCGCATCCTTTGGCTGTTGACTGTAATGGTGAATGATGTGGGTGAGTATTGAGTGCACGAGTGTGCCGCATCAGAACCAAGCATGACGCACACACAGCCCTGCCAAGTACCACGCATCAGGCGTTGGACTAACGCATTTCAGTGTTGTGGGCCGCATCACCACACTGAAATGCGAAGACACGCATATTAGCCTGTGCCAAAGCTCTGCGGCCCAAGCACTGGCTGCTAATCATAATTACACCAAAGTTGGGTGGTACGTGCAGGGTGCGGTGCGCACTGCTGTGCAGACTTCCTGAGATGATTAATGCTACAACGTAGCACTGGTTCAGTCACTGTGCGGCAGACATTACATGAACATCAAGTTGTGCCTGCCAATGTCTACTACAGAGACATTGATGAGAAAGTTTGAGTTCAGTCAGACTCACAGTCATAGGTCAAGTGGGTTGTTACGTAGTCTAGACTGCCTCCCATGGCGCAAGAGGGTGGCAGTTGAAATCAGATTAGTGGCTGCTGCCTAATGACTCATGAACTTGCGGTGCTGCGGTAATGAACACTACGGCGCAACTGACTCGACCCAGCTAGGCCTACTGCGTCTGACAAAAACACCTGGACTCTCAGTGCCGAAGCAGGAGTGGGGCTGGGAAGGGTCACACCCTGCACAGTTCTTCAGCCACATGGCCAGCCCACTGGCGTTCCTTCAACTTGCCACAGTAGCCTCGGTAGGAGTGCCAAAGTCACCCGAGGTGCAACGATGCCTCAGAGTCCGTACTAGTGAGCTGCTTGTCACATATCATCCCCGGCAGCGCTCTCACGATAATATGCATGGCGATGTGATGCCTTGCCTGTTGTTCATGTTGCTTTTCAGCAACTGGCACTGCTCCACAGGTGTAGTGTCAGTGACACTGACACTTTCTGTGGCGTATGAAGGAAGATATTTTGACTTTTGAAACTCACGAGCCTCCTGCTTGGGTCAGGCATTTAGCATAGTTGAACTTCAATGTCTTTCTCGATCATTAGATACATTATTTAGGTCCCTGCAGCGAAGTGAATCCCCACTGTCTGCATGTTTAGTGTCACAAGTAACTCTATCCCCAAATCTGATTTAGATTGATGAATGGCAACAGAACCTCGTTCTGTTCACTTTTCTGTAGCTTTTCTCCTATGACCATCCTAAATGTATCAAAGTCTGATTCAACCAATAAATTGTCAAGTAACGTATTCAAGAAGCAGTCAAGACACAAAAATGAATGAGTGCCTGCCTGCCCTCTGTTACTGAGCACTGCAGTCAAGCAGTATGTCTCTAGGTAGAGCCCTTCCACCTCTGGTCCTTTGTAGCAATTTCAAGATCTCCTAATTTTCTCCTTGCTCAAATGGGTGTAATTCATGATATTTACATGTTTTTAACATCTTCATTGCTTAATTTTCATGGGGAGAAAGTGTCACGCATAGTCGTTGAACTGTCACTCATAATTACACTGAAAATATGAAAACTACACACATAGCAATGTGAAACATTGGCAGCTATGCACACATTGGCTATTGGTCGTCATGGTGACAGAGGCGGGTGAGTATTCAAAGGACACGTTCTCTGCATCCGAACCGGACGCACACATTGGCTATTGGTCGTCATGGTGACAGACGCGGGTGAGTTTTCAAAGGACGCGTTCTCTGCATCCGAACCGAGCCAGACTCACACATTGGCTATTGGTCGTCATGGTGACAGAGCGGGTGAGTATTCAAAGGACGCGTTCTCTGCATCCGAACCGAGCCGGAAGCACACATTGGCTATTGGTCATCATGGTGACAGATGCGGGTGAGTATTCAAAGGACGCGTTGTCTGCATCCGAACCGAGCCAGATGCACACATTGGCTATTGGTCGTCATGGTGACAGTCGCAGGTGAGTATTCAAAGGACGCGTTCTCTGCATTCGAACCGAGCCGAGCATGATGATACTTGGCTAACCTTTAGACATTATCTGCCATTCTGACCATGACCTATATGTCCAAGTGTGTGATGAATAAACATGTAGCATGTGGAGTAATGGTGAGCCACCATGTCATCCTTACAGGTCGACGCCCATCAGAAGAATGAAATTTGGCAGACCATCGTCTGGGCTGTAAGATCTGTGGGGGTCTTCAAATGCTGCATCTGCCACTGCCAGAAGAGGTGGCAGGACCTCCGTGGCTGGACACGGAGGATTGCAAGAGTCCAGCTGAAGCTGTTACCTCCTCGCAAAATGGGTGGACGACGGACCCTGACCCCCCACATGCTCCGGATACTGACGGTGGTCTTCCCTGACCTGGATGGGCAGTTGAAGGCCAGACAGCAGCAAGGAGGGGGTGAGTATGTGCCATGTTGCTGAACTATGTTTCACATGCATATTGCACTCCCTCAGCCTTGTAACCCTCTCACAGGTCGTCTGTCTGCTGAGACACCACTTCTGTGTCAAAATGTAACTATGCCCCATTATCATCTGATGCCCAGGTGTGTCCCTTTCTGTCTGTGACATGTGTCACTTAGGTCCTGTGTATTTGCTGTAGTCCAAGGTTAATGTGATCAGCACAATATACAACAGGTGCATTGAGTTGACCATCATGAGTGATATAATTGTCTGACATGTGTCAGCACATTGACTGAAATATGACCTGTACTCTGTGTGGGACACACATGTATGTTCAAAATGGTGATCTAGGTGCACATAGGTTTGTGAAAAACATGCTACACACCCGTGCAGCAGGTGAGACCAATGTGGATACCTCAGACAAATGAAATAAATCAGTGTTCAAAATGTATAGGCCCCTGCATAATGCTCCGTGTAATCACATGTATCACATGTACCAAGGACAGGTATGCCAACTCAGGACATCTGAGACACTGTCACATCAGATTTTTGTGTGTCAGGCAACACTATCACCATTGTAAATTAGAAAATCATGGGTCAGACTATGTGACAGCGTGTACAGGCAGCACGTTTTTAAATACACAGGTGGCAAATGTAAAAAATATGGACAGACATCTAATGTATGGATTGTGGCTCAGATACACAGGACAAGACATGTGTGTGTCATCCCTTGACTCTGCATATTGGTGGCTTCAAAATATATGTGTATGCTGCATTACTTTCTTCTTGAGAGCTCTGAAAAAGTTCATGTAGACAGATTTGTTAATTCATATACTCCAAGGTCTAAGTAGAACAACGTGAGCTTGTCAAAGTGTCTAACTTGTGTGTAGCACGTAGGGGTCATGTATACTTGACCACTACAGATGTTGCTTTAACAGTGAATACATGATTGTGACACAGTGCTGACTATAAAGTTGTGATTCACTGGCCCTGTAACAAGAGTCAGTACAGACTGTTTAGCCAGACAGGCCAGTGGCATAGTATGCCACATGCAAATTTGTGAGGATACAGTATTTGTACTTGTCTGTTGTCCTGCATGCAGACCATTATAGCATTGACGTTCATGACATAGGTGCCCATCATGATGACTGGGGATGGAAGTATGTTCTGCATGTCAACTTATAAATGTGTCCATCCCATTTGCTGTGTCACTTCCAGACTCCCTTGCATGAGATGAGACATGTTTGTAATGACACATGACCCTTAAGAGCATTACAGATCAGACAACAGCCAAAATAATGCGTTAGTGGACATGTATTTAGTGATCTTTGAAATACATCTAACAGATGGTTCCATTGCCTTCATGTGTTTGGGAACCATGGTTCACTGGCAGACTGACAAGTGCCATGTTCACATATGTGTAATGAGTTAAAACCTGCCGTGAAAATGATGCATAGGCTTGCTCTGTGATGTGTTGTGATGATACTCATGTGTCAAGACTATGCAGATGACTGATGTGAATCTCTTTCTCATCCTTGTTCACAGCATCATCAATGGCTACTGGAGGAGACAGTTCCACGGACCAAGGGGAAGCAGCTAGCCAGACTGGGTCCAGTGTGAGGAGGAGGAGGGACCCAGTGGCACTGAGGGTGAGGGGAGCCACACTGAGGGCAGGTCGAAAACATCTACATCTGCCGAGGACCTAACAAGCTCCAGTGATGACTCCCTTGTGGTGGTGGGTGTTCCCATTTCAGAGGCCACAACATCAGTCTGCCTCCACCACCACCACCATCTCCACCCCCACAGCTGCTCTCATTCCAAGTGTCTGTGGACCCTCCCGTGTTAGGGAGCATGTCTCCTTCGGGCCATGCACCGCACCCCCTGCATCTGTCACCCCTGCTGCCCTGAGTGTGAAGGCCGTGGATTTGCTGAAACAGATCCATGTGGGGCAGACATCCATGCTGAGTGTCCTCCATGCACATACCAGTCTTTTGACACAATTGGTGTCATACATGGAGGGCATCTCATCAGACATGACTGCCCTACAGTGATCAAATCAGGTCAAGGCCTCCTCATTGACAGCAGCAGTGTCCCTCCTGCAGCAGTCCCTCACTCCTCCTTCCTCTGCCCCATCAACAGTCCCACTACCCTACCTGACCCAAGCACACTCACACAGGCACATGCACACACACCAACAGACACAAGCAGCACACAGCCACCCAAAACAAAGTCCAAGAAAACACGCACGCAGTCAGGGGACTGACATCACACACACAGGGGAGAGGGCCAAAAAACACACACACCCATCCACAACTACGCATTTCTCAGCTACCTCTCCCTCCAAAACCCCTACCCTTGACTCTCCTGCAACCCCTCCCCTTCCCAGAGGGTCTTCCTCTGTGACCTTGGCCTCTTCCCAACTGGTACATCAGATCAGACTCGCAAGGGGAAGAGGAAATCTCCTGGCACAGAGAGGAGATCCACCCCTGCATGAACACCCTCCCCTAAGAGTAGGAACACTGAGCCCCCACCTGTACATCCCCCAGAACAAAGAAATCAAAAACCCCACCACCATCCCACACTTCCACCACAAAATCAACTTCCTCACATGCCCAGGCCACCCCTCCCAAAGTTCACACATCACACACCATTCCAGTTTCATCCACACACCATTACACCATCCCCAAGATGATAAGGCCCTCCCCCCAACCACAAGCACTTCCCCTCCCACAACGCCACACCTTCTGTCTGTTCCTGACACTGCAGTGGAGCCCCCACCCCCTCAATCAGACCTGTCCACTGCAGTGGAGCCCCCACCCCCTCAATCAGACCTGTCCACTTTAGTGGAGCCCCCATCCCCTCAATCATACCTGTCCACTGCAGTGGATCCCAACACTCCAGTAGCCCCCATCCCTCCCACAACCCAAACTGGTACACCCTAGTCCTGTCCCTGCGGTGCCTGGCATGCCCCTAAAGATGCCCCTCCAAGGGAGATGTCCCCTAGTTGTAGCAGTGCAGGCAAGCGAGGAGGAACATTCATATGGATTACCCCTAAAGGACTATATAATGTGGACTGGCCATTGGCCTTATTTTTTTACATGTTTTAGAATTTGTGATACAGATGCTGAATAAAGCTTTTTTTTTCTTTTGGATATTTGCTTTTTGTGTACCAAATTTTGTCAATAAGTCTAATGAAATTGCTGTTGAAATCTTGTTGTGTGAAAATAATGATATAGTGATGTGATGGACTGCATGTGGTCCATGGTATATGTGTACTATTACAGTATGTATCAGAGTCATCATTGTCTGCAATTGCAGGTTGTCATGATCCATAACATTTGGGACAATGAGTGTGACATGCTTTTAACAACCTCCCATCTTTGACTTACACTTTTGCACATAGGTCGTGCTGACATTTGTACACATTGTACAAGTTTTTCAAGGTTTAACCATCTACGATGGACATGCAGAATAGCGCATTGATTATGAACAAGTCATCTGTCTCATCAGTACAACTTGGTAAACCTGAAGTTTGACTACGTGCAGATGACTTGGGACACACACATGTACACATGCTGCTGAAAAGAAAGTATTATGTGTGTTGTAATTGTTGGATCCATGTCCGAGTCTCATTCTGACATGGTAGACCGTTGCCAAGACGAAGCTTGACACAGCTGACCTTCCACAGTAGTGAAATCACCTCATGAGAGTGTGTTAATCTGTCACATATCCTGAGCCCATGGTGTGTGTCATGTGAGAAGGAATCTCTGTCTTCAAACCCCCCCTCTCCTACCAAGACTATAGTCCCTGCAGATGTTCCTGTTTGAGAAGCTTTCTGTGTGCTGACTAGTCCAGTGCTTTCTTGGAATATTTGACTTTGAGTGTCCAAGATGTGGGTGCACCAGTAGAATGGAGTCATTATGTTGACATTCCTGGTTGGGTTGAGACAAGGGCCTGCACTGTGAGCAAACTCACATGTAACACATTTTCAATTCCCCCAGTCACATTTGTGCTAGCGACATCAGCGTGTTTTTAATCTGTCATCTGTTTTTGCAAGTTTGGCACTTGTATGTGTCTATGACTGCTCACACTCAGCAGATTCTACCCTTCCCTGTACCCTGATGGCAACATGTCTTATTTGTAGGTCTCCTTGAGTGATTTCGTTGTTCTGAGACAGTGTTACAGTTCCAAATGTGTCCAATACATATCACGTTATGCACATGTACTCCATCCTAAACGGATGTACAAATTTCACATGAGTTATGTCTAGCTATGTGTATTGTGTTTGTGGAACACAGATCCCACCACCACCCCTGGCGTTGTCAACAGTGCAGGAAGATTAACTTACACATTTGCCTGTGCATTGGAGCCTACTGACACAGTTGTTGTATCCCCTATCTGGTGAGCCACATGTCTTCCAAGTCTTCTGCAGTACACACTAAGCATTGGAAATTTGACAATAGTGATGATCTGCACATAATGCAGCTTTTGTAGTTAGATGCAGAGTTGATGTGATAGACATGCAAACAAGTTAACATTGTAAGTGGTCTGATCTTGAGTTGTGTGCAACGCACATAGTCAACACATGTTGACTGTCTCGTACGTTGTTGTTGGTCCATGCTTTTCTACACAGCAAGTAGGAATCTTGTCTACACATGTAGCGCTGACAGCTGTGACACAACCACTTCATGTTTAGTACAGTGGTAGGCTCATGAATGTATTTTGAGTGTCTGTGGACTTGTGTGGTGTCGTGGGCAGTCTCCTGTGTGCTTCATTGTACACTAACTCATCAAAATGTCATTCTTCTGTGAGTGTGTTTACTCCTGTTGCCCTGCAGGGTTTGAGTATGTGTTGTTGTGGACAGATGCAGTGAATTTGTGTCCCATACATATGTGTGTCTGGCACCTCTTGTTCAACCATCAAATGTGTGTGTCCTAGTATGTGGCGTGCTGGGTGTACCTTGCTGATACTGAGATTGCCACATTGGTCATACACAACAGTACATGGACCCATGTTTGTATTGTGGTCACAATGATGTGTGGTCAATAATGTATTCCTCGTCATACAGCCAGTGATCCACACTGTCATGGGCGCCTGTGCAATGTCACCTGTCAATGTAGGCTTAGATCAGGCACATTGCTGCTGATCAAGGTGTGCGGTGTTTAGAGTGGCCAAATGTGACTTGTCTCTTCGCAAGGCCCATACCTACAATGTGGCCTCACATTACAGGCCATGCCCTGGGAGTAATGTTTAGGTATGTGAGATGACAGTGGTTCTTGCAAGGCACAAGACACAGTGCGCAAGAGTGAGTGTGCTAAAAAGTATGGCCCACATCCTAATTTGGCATCACAGAGGGTCAGCAGACAGGATACTGTAACCACAGTGTTGTAGCCTTGTGGGTACTGTGGAAGAGAGTCAGTCTCTTGCTGTATTGTTTGGGGTTCCACCAAGCTTGTTCTGCATGTGACTCTTGTGCACCCACTCATCAAACAATGCCTGATTGCCCACATTCACTATCCCAATTCATGGAATACTTCGGGATTGTACTCAACACGTATATGTCTCAGTGGAGTTCAGCCCCCCATTGTGTGTGTTGGCCCAGCCTCGAAACACTTCCCCACACACACACATGCTGTGTTTGTTCTGCAGTGTGTGGCTGTTTGGTTGTCTTTGTGCATCTTCACCCATGTATTTCAACTGTGTTTGAAGGGCATTGAGTGGATGTTTTGTTTACTTTATTTCTCTACTGGCCCTGGGACTCCTACATCTTCACTCTGCACACCCCTTATGTTTTGCATTTGACCTTGCTGCCACAGTGTGGTACTGGATCTCACTAATGCTGTTGTTTCAGTTTGAATCCTTTGTATTTGTGTCTGATTGTGACAAAAATGTGTGTTTATGCATTTTGGGTGGTCACATGTTACATTGTCCAATTGAACATTGCTGGCACTGTTGGCCCCCAAGAGCACTGATTGGCTGCACATGGCTGAGGGTATGTGACACACACAACAATGTTTGCCTCAACAGTTCTGTTGTTGTTTGACACACAACCACTACTTTATCACTACATTGCATGTGGGTTTGGGCCCAATAAATACATGATTGCTTGAACATGCTGGGGTGTGAGACCTACATTCATCTTTTTGTCACTACAGTGATGGGGCGATTATACCCCATGAGCCCTATGTGCTTGACAATGCTGGGGAATAGAACCCCACCCTCACCTTTTTGTCACTATAGTGATGGGGGGTTATACCCCATTAGCACTATGTGCTTGACAATGCTGGGGGATTGAACCCCACACTCACCTTTTAGTCACTACAGTGATGGGGGAGTTATACCCCATAGGCCCTATGTGCTTGACAATGCTGGGGGATTTAACCCCACACTCACCTTTTTGTCACTACAGAGATGTGGGGTTTGTCCAACATATCACTTTATGTGTCAATTTTTCAGGCAGTTCACACACAAAACCCAATTTTGGCATGACAGCACTGGGGGAGTGTTAGGCATCCACCCCCTATGGGGTGGCCAATGCTGGTAGTGATAGATATCAACCCCCTATGGGGTGGGCAATGCTGGTGGTGATAGGCATCCACCCCCTATGGGGTGGCCAATGCAGGTAGTGATAGACATCAAACCCCTATGGGGTGGGCAATGCTGGTAGTGATAGGCATTCACCCCCTTTGGGGTGGGCAATGCTGGTAGTGATAGACATCAACCCCCTATGGGGTGGACAATGTTGGTAGTGATAGGCATCCACCCCCTATGGGGTGGACAATGGTAGGAGTGTTAGGCATCCACCCCCTATGGGGTGGACAATGCTGGTAATGATAGGCATCCACCCCCTATGGGGTAGACAATGCTGGTAGTGATAGGCATCCACCCCCTATGGGGAGGACAATGGTGGGAGTGTTAGGCATCCACCCCCTATGGGGTGGACAATGGTGGTAGTGATAGGCATCCACCCCCTATGGGATGGACAATGCTGGTAGTGATAGGCATCCACTCCCTATGGGGTGGACAATGCTGGTAGTGATAGACATCAAACCCCCTATGGGGTGGGCAATGCTGGTAGGGATAGGCTTCCAGCCCCTATGGGGTGGGCAATGCTGGTAGTGATAGGCATCCACCCCTATGGGATGGACAATGCTGATAGTGATAGGCATCCACCCCCTATGGGGTGGACAATGGTGGGAGTGATAGGCATTCACCCCCTATGGGGTGGACAATGCTGGTAGTGATAGACATCAACCCCCTATGGGGTGGGCAATGCTGGTAGTGATAGGCATCCACCCCCTATGGATTGGACAATGGTGGGAGTGATGGACATCCACCCCCTATGGGTGTGTTGCCTTTCGCGGGATCGTGATGTTTTGGTGTGTGGTAGGTGTCTGACTTACCATCTGTGACGAACACGTCGGTTATGGTTGTTGATTCGACCATAGGCGTACAGTATAGGGATGACATGCGCGATCGGATACATGGCTGCTTCGTCGCGTACGCAGTGATCGTGTTGTGGCACCAATCGGAGCTGAAATACAGCTCTTCCGGATGCTGTGACGTGCTGGAGGTGGCGACCTGTTCGGCACGTAGGAAGTACGCATCGTACTTGGCCAGCCGGAAACTGCTTCGGAAATGGCTCTGGACGACTCCACTCAGTGTTTATGGAGCCGGGTCATATGGAAAATGGTGCTGGAATCGGAGCGTACGTGTCGCTCGGGAATAGGAGAGATTTGCGCATCGTACTTCGTCGTTTGGATGGACCGGCTACCGGAACGAGTCGGTCGGAAGGTAACGCTACGGACGGCTCTCGGAGGGCCTTCCGAGCGAGATCGGAATCGACCCCTGAGGGTAGATTTTTGAAGGTGTCTCCATATGCATTGATTAAAGTGGTAATAGTAACCTTGTATTGCTGTGTGAGGGTAATTTTTCAGGATGGCCTGTATCATTGACTGTTCGAAGTCTATGATAATTTTTTGTGGGTAGTAGTTATTAGTTTCTTGTTTTACTTTCGTAAGGAGTTCTATATAGGTAGTTGTTTGTTTGTTTGGTAACAGGGCATATATAAAGTGGATGTTGCTATTGTGATACTGGCCATGTTTTGTGTATAATTGGTAAAATGGTTTGGGACATGTTTTAAATGTCCCATCCATCATCAATGTTTCACAATTTTGCAGTTGAGGTAGGTTTGTGGGAGTTGCAAATATTATAATTCTTTTTTCATTAGATTTATTATCATAAAGAAGGAATTGCTCTTCATTATGAGTTAGAGTGAGTTCAGGTGGTATTTGAACTTCACTGAAAGTTTTGGGGGCAGGTGGGGTGTTACTAGTTGATTTTTTTGTTCTAGCTATTAATCTTTTTAAACTTGGGATGGAGGGTAATTGGCCAGTTACGTGTTCTGAAACTTGAGGTAGGATGTCCTTTAGTATTTGAGTTGTAGGTTTTTGAGAGCTAGTGCTAGCTTCCTTAAAAGTTTCTAAAATGTCCCTTACTCCTATTTCTGCAATGTTAGGGGGGTGGTTATGTTCTTTAACATTTAATACAGTAGTTTCTTTTGTTGTAGCCCTCTCATAACATGCATTTGCATTATATTTGCTGCATTTCCAATTAACTTTGGGCCTGATTCACAGAACTAACTTACGTCAAAATCCTAAACTTACAACAATTTTGGTATTCACAGAATTAACTTACACATTTGGGTATTCACAGAATGAACTTACACATTTGGGTATTCACAGAATGAACTTACACATTTGGGTATTCACAGAATGAACTTACAACAATTATGGTATTCACAGAATGAACTTACACATTTGGGTATTCACAGAATGAACTTACAACAATTTTGGTATTCACAGAATGAACTTACACATTTGGGTATTCACAGAATGAACTTACAACAATTTTGGTATTCACAGAATTAACTTACTCATTTTGGTATTCACAGAAGGCACTTACTCATCAATGAGTAAGTGCCTTCTGTGAATACTCAAAATGTGTAAGTTACACAAAATATGTAAGTTACACAAAATGTGTAAGTTACACAAAATGAATAAGTTACACAAAATGTGTAAGTGTCTTCTGTGAATACCAAAATGAGTAAGTTTATTCTGTGAATACCAAAATGAGTAAGTTCATTCTGTGAATACCAAAATGGTAGTAAGTTTAGGATTTTGTCGTAAGTTAGTTCTGTGAATCGGGCCCTCTGTCTCCTGTTTGTTTTTCTTGGGTGTAGACATATCCCATATAGCATAATAACAGTTTTCCTTTTTGTGAAATAATGAATTTTGCACCTTCAGTCCTTTTGATTTTGTAACTGTTATAAGAAATATATATAAAAAATGCTACATATATTATAAAAGCTTTTATTGTATTGCAGATTTCTAATAACAAAGTTACACTTACATGTTTTAATCTGTTGAACTTTTTCGATGTTCTGATGTTTTCTGCAGATGTTTGGATTTAGTATTTCATTTTCTTTTCTGTAGAAAAAATGTAAAATTTTTATTAATTTGTTTAACAGCAATCTCTGTCTTTTGTGGTTTGGGTGGTTAGTGGGGCGTTTGTGTTGGGATTATTATTTTTCGATAAATTTATACTTACTTTTTTGTAGGAAGTTTTTTGATGTTGTCTGTAGTTAGTTTACTGTTGTTTGGATTTTCTGTAGAGGAGATATAATTTAAAAAAATATTATAATAGCTATTTAATTATTTTAAAAGTACTTTACTTTTATTTTATAAGTTATAACATTAGTTTTATATTTTACTTACTTTTTAAAGTTGAAATCCAATTTTTCAATGTGGTAGTTTGATGTTGTAGAAGCAATCTGGCAGAGATTTTCCTATTTCTTGTATTTGCTGTTGTAGCATAAAATAATGTTTATTTTTCTTTAGTTTATATAGTGTTTGTCTAATTGTTCTTTAAATATTATTGGTTTATTTAACCTGTAGGTGCTTTTCATCGGATGTTACTAATGTTTTCAAATTATTTTGGCAGTTGTTTCCTCATTTGCGAGACGTTAATTAATGTTCAGTTAACCATATTTTTATTATTTGTTTATTAAAATAAATGCTAGTATCCAACTTGTAATTTACATTGTATTTAGGATTTGAATTAATTTAGTTATTTTATATAATATGTTTGTAAAGAGCAAAATATTTGGTGGTGTTTTTTATGTTAAAGTTATATTTTTTTAATCATAGTTTTTTTGTAATTGTATACATTTATTATATTGTGTGTGTTAGTGATATATTTGTATTTTATTTTTTATGTATTGTGTTATTTGGACAATTTTTAAGGTGTTGATATTGTGGTATTGACGATAAATGTGTGGTCTATATTTTTGGTTTTGATATTTGTCTTATTTTGTATGTTTATTTAATGTTGACGATATTATTTTCAACGATATATATGATTTCGATATTGTTTAAATCGATGTTTGTTGTTGATGATATTTATTTTTCGATATTTGTGTATTTTTTTAAATAAGTATGGTATGATGATATTTATGTTATCGATATTTGTGTCTCGATAATTTTGTATGTCGATATTATCAGTGTCGACATTATGTCAGTGATTCTTTCAAGATGTTGGAGAGAAGGTGCTGTCATATGTTCTGAAAAAGGAGTGTTTTAGACACCAAATAAACACATCTGCTTCATGCCAAAACCACAAGCTTTAGCCTTCGTTTTGCTGCACCACTAAGGCAAAAACAAACACCCTGTATAACTTTTAGTGCCAGTGTGTGTGGTCAGGATGATTGGCTTTGAAGTGGAGGGCAGGGACGGGAATTGATCAGAGTAAGGTAATGTATTTTTTCTGGCATTTTATGTACGTTTTCACTGAAAGGGTGTGGAACTCTCATCTTACTGTGGCGAACTTCGAAGCACTCAAACAGGACGCTTCTCCTTCTAGTCTTTTAAGCTTGCTCATGGTCGCTTCACATTTAGGCACCCTCAATGTATATTTTTATTGTTATCTCCAACTGCCATGAATGCCTTGTAAAGATGCTTTTTTGCTTGAATATCTTCTGACCAATAGATGTAGAGCAAACCTTGCCATACAAGTCATACTGGAATTATTTTAATACAGGGGCAATTTCATTATACATGTATCGTTGTGGGGTGTTAATACATTCAATATTCTTTTTTTCAAAACACACCCGTTGAAATAGCTCTGATGTTCCCATTTTTAGATTTCATTAAAGGTTGATTATAATCTGCTCTTATTAATTTAATTTATGTGCCGGGCTTGAGTTTAGATTTGTAGTGACAGAAAGGGCCAATTAGAAGGTCAGAGTGAGGCGTGGTTTCCAAAATTAGGGGCCGATTATGATGCGGGCGGATCGCCACCGCCCGCATGGCGGTGGCGATCCGCCCGCCATTTACGTCCGTCCGCCACCAAATTCCCCCCCCGCCATATTACCATGGCAGAGGGGACACTGGTGGACGGAAAGACCGTCCGCATGTTTTCCGCCCGGCCGATCAGTCGACCGGGCGGAAAGGGATTAATATGGTGGCGGTGTCTGCAAGACACCGCCATCCACATTATGATGCCGGCGGTGATGAGCCTTTCCATGGCGGCGTCGCCGCCATGGAAAGGCTCGCGGTCTCTGACATTGGGGGCCCGTAGCGGGCCCCAGGTATTTTGGGGGTGGGGGTGCACATGGGGGTACCTATGGTACCCCTGCATCTGCATACACAAGGTGGCAGGCACCGCGCGGTGCCTGTCACGTTGTGCAAGCAGATGCACAACATGCATTTCCAGCACTGTGGCGGGCGGTGTTGTGAGCACCACCCGCCACAATGCTGGAAATGGGGGATGCCACCGCCACCGTGGCGGTGGCATCCTAATCACATGTGTGGGACCGCCGCACACATAGCGGGCGGTCCCATTTACCGGGGCGATGGCGGGCGGACAAAGTCCGCCCGCCATCATAATCGCCCCTTAGTGTTTTAATAGAAGTTTGGCATGATTGCAGAAGTTTATTGGTGCCCATTGCACATCTTCAAACTATGGGGCCTATTAGGATGGCGGGCGGAGGCACCACCGCGGTGCTGGCGGTGGCGGAAAATGCCATTTTCTGCACGTCAGCAGCGGTCCTCACGCCCGCCATATTACAATGGGCAAACATAGCCCATTTCCCGTCCGCCGCGGTGCGACGTGAACCACCATCAAAATGCGCCCACCACCACGGCGGTGGGAGCCAATACAGACCCACCGCCGTGTGGAATGACGTCCCGACCGCCATACAAATCAGGATGCCCCATACAGCCAGTCACACCGCAGCGGAGAAACCACCCAACCAGAGACGGCGGAAGCACGACAGCGGAGCGCGAAACCAGACTCCCGGTCCCCTCCACCCGGTCCTGACTGCAATGGATCCAGCTCTACACGCCTTTCCGGTGCTGTACCTGCTCCACCACCAGCAAATAATGGCCCTTCACAGACAACGCCGCAGGTACGCAATCACACAACTCCACACACAACCACAACACACAACTCCTGGGCTGACATACGGTTCCTGTCCACATCAGACACTCTGGTGGGGACAGGAACACATCCCCAAGTGTACCCACACATGTCCTACCTGTCACTTAATCACCCCTCCGCAACCGGGTCACCCATCAACCGCGAAATCACAGCAATGTCCCGGTCACGTCACCGCATCGGTGCAGATGCGGGAAAACATGCGCACAATGGAGTAGGCAGGGCCAGCGCCAGGCATGGGCAGACCACAAAGATCATAGGGCCACACCTCTACCCTCCACACACTAGGCCCCCCACACACATTAGGGGACATGATGTGTGCTCCTCCTGTGCACCCCCCTGCACGATAACCAGCCAGGTGACCCCAGACCCTGCACCACCCACACCAAATAACCAGGGAGACAGCCCCAGCAGGTGGGGCTGAAGAGGAACACACAGCACAGAAGCACAGGGCCAGGGCAACCCTCCTCCCCACACCCACACTCCACACATGTCAAGCAAACTGAGTCCAATCACAAAATGAACACTCACACTGAATATGAACAATACCCTAACTGTACACAATGCCTGTCAAGCCACCCAGACACACCCCACACTGACACACACCCACATACACAAACCAGATGGCAGCAGCAATGGAGGACAAGAAATGGGCAAGACAAAGGTGAGGTGGACAGTGATGGGAACACAAAGAGCTAGCCACAAAGCATATGCACATCACATGCAAGAGAAGGAACAGATCACAACACCCTTAGGCCAACCAATAACACATGCCTGGCACAGTGAGTGAAATCAAACCACAGTGATCTCTGTGCAACAACTCAGGGAGACAGCAATGCAAGCCATGCATAGGCACATGGATGATAGGAAGTGTCTGAAGTCAAATAGTGATCAGCCACACATCTGTACCTACTTACTTGACATGTGTATGTCATCAGCACAACACACAGGGCCCAGTGACACTTCATTACTGTCAACCACAACTTGGACCCTTCACACATACCCCTCCTCCACCCACCTCATACCTGCACCACCCAACACTAGTGTCAAACACACAGAATGGTGCAAATAATGTCCTGTGAATACACTGACAAAGAATCACACTCCCTGGGGTGCATACACAAACATCACACACACTCAGGGATGCCGGAAGCAATGCTGGCACAAATACAATAGCCAAACACAAACTTCACAAACAACAGACACAGAAGTACAACAAGCCCAGACATGTGCAGACAAACATTGGAAAGGCAATGGGATCACAGACAGAACAGGAGTACGCAACACCATCACTCAGGACCAATGCACAGACACCATACCCCAACACAGACAAGAAGTGCATCATCCCAAAACAGTCATGGACACAAACTGGGAGCAATGGTCCAATAAGAAAACACAGACAGACATACCACACCACCCATCAAGTCAACATGGTGTAATAGTGTACCACATGGATGCACATGCACAATACTGACAAGTGACAGGTCAAATATGAGAGGAGAAACCACCAAGGTGCACTCAAAACAAGCTCAGGTACAAGAATACTCCTAAGTGCTTGTGACAGACACACAAGTAATGCACACTACACTTGCAACACACATCTGAATGTATCACAATGCACAAACAACTCACACACAATGACATGCAAAGAGAACATCACACACAGAGCATCTGTCAGCTGAAAGAGACAACACAGGCCAAACACTGCACACATCCACAGCAAACACACAACAGATGCACATGCCAATCCCTCACATTGCAAACACAGCTGCACATCAGGGGCTGCACACCAGGCAATTACAAGGCAACATAGACTCACAGCACTGCATGCACAACAAGCAGTGTGTGCACACCAACCAAACCAGTAGCACACATATCTGAGTGCCACAACATGAACCCCCACAACACAAATCACCATAGCACACAGACAACCTCACACAGGAAGGGTAGCAGTACCACAGCAAACACACATACAGCTTACCCATCACCCACAGATGCACAAGTCTGAGACACCCAGGTGCAAACAACATGACCAGAGGACTGTGCAGCACAAACAGTTGCAATGCACATGATCAACCATGACTGCAAACCAGTACAAGAAAATCACACTTAACCAATTGGGAAACTGTCCTGAGTGGCACATTGGTCCTGTGCACAGATCAGCACCACAAAGCATAGTGTAACAAATGAAGTGGTGGGGAGGGACACACACTGGCAATCCAAGGGGATAGCTGACATGAGAGTGAAGTGGTGTGTACGTCAGTAGTGGACATGGCAGGAGTGCACCATACACAAATAGATGGAGTGCTCACTCACAATGGGTAGTTAACATAAGCACAGATAGGGGATGGTAAAACCCCACATCCCACATGCCATACTGCAGCAAAAAATTGCTCAAGTGACAGCAATGCATGAGAAAACACACCCACAATGTCAGTGTGGCTGAGCAGGTCTGCACAGTGAGCACAAACAGTATCAAGACACATGGCTGATCAACAAAACACAATACTGACTTGCCAGTCACACACTCTGCATACTCACAATTGGCAACAACAACACGTAGGTGTCCCCAGAAGTGCAAGGACACACCAACACACTGCACAGTGCACAACCTACAACTCCCACATGTGCACACAATCACAAGCACAGGGCTGACCAATCCAACCAACAGGCACTTAAATGCAGGTTGACACATGTGTGCAGTTGCCATCGCAGGGGCACACACACATCAACACTACTGACAAAGTCACCCCTTCACACTGCACACTTCATGACCACCCAAGTGCACACATTGTAATTTACACATGTGACTAGGATGACTGGCCATCACAAGATGACCATACACCAACACTGCTGTTCACACATCAAGAAAGATCACACAGACATGATGGACCCTGGCCAGCCTGCCTGCAATCCTGTGGATAGAGTCCCACTCTGTGCTGGCAGTGCATCCAAACATGACATGTGTACAATTTAGCTAACATCATCATAGATTGATTATGACAACAGTAGTTCATCACAAACAACCATCATTGCACCCCCAAGCCTCAGAGTCAAGAAGAACTGAAGTGCCTGTCACCTCTGCAAAACCCTGAAAAAGTGAAATCAGCCATTGGGAATGTTAAAGTGGCATACAGAGCATGTGTCACATCAAAGCATAGCCACACATGGAACCCTTTATTTAGCAAGGACACTCACAAAGCAGACAACTGGAGTAACTGTCTTTATTCACATATTACACAGATAGGCATCAAAAGTAGACAAGAGCAAGACCAGTGGCCAGTACAAAGTGCAAAGTAGGTACATGAGAACCTGCACAGGGAATGGGCAAACTCAGTAATGAACAGCAAGGCCAGTGGCCAGTCCAAAATGCAGAGTAGGCACATGAGATCCTGCACAGGGAATAGGCAAACACAGTAATGAACAGCAAGGCCAGTGGCCAGTCCAAAGTGCAGAGTAGGCACATGAGATCCTGCACAGGGAATGGGCAAACACAGTAATGAACAGCAAGGCCAGTGGCCAGACCAAAGTGCAGAGTAGGCACATGAGATCCTGCACAGGGAATGGGCAAACACAGTAATGAACAGCAAGGCCAGTGGCCAGTCCAAAGTGCAGAGTAGGCACATGAGATCTTGCACAGGGAATGGGCAAACACAGTAATGAACAGCAAGGCCAGTGGCCAGTCCAAAGTGCAGAGTAGGCACATGAGATCTTGCACAGGGAATGGGCAAACACAGTAATGAACAGCAAGGCCAGTGGCCAGTCCAAAGTGCAGAGTAGGCACATGAGATCCTGCACAGGGAATGGGCAAACACAGTAATGAACAGCAAGGCCAGTGGCCAATACAAAGTGAAAAGTAGGCACATGTGTGCATGAGAACCTGCACAGGGAATGGGTGAGACTGTACACTGCCATGGTCAGCAACACAGTCAGGGGGACAACAATGGGCAGTCCAGCCACCGCTGTGGGAGAGACAGGTGTGTGAGGGGGACTTTGGCTCAGACTTGGCTGTCAGTCTGACTGGGAGCTGGCTGAGTGTCGGGCCAGTTGGATGACTGGACCTGGGAGAGAGAGGACCAGCTGAGGTAGAGGCATCAGTGGCTTTGGGTGCTGGAGGGCTTGCTGGACCAGGTGGTGTGGTGGCACGTGGAGGTGGAGGTGGAGTAATGCTGCTGTGAGACACAGTGTGGGAGGGAGAATGTGGAGGGGTGCCTTTCCACTTCTTGGGTAGTCGATAGGGAATTATTGTCTTGGGCGGAGTGGTAAGTGGGGCGGGCACAACAGGCACACTCCCCACCAAAGCTGCATCAGGTGCAGCCGGTGGGCCTCCCTCTGGGGACCTGCTGGATCCGGAGGTACGCTTGACATGGCCTTGCCTTTTCCCCTCCACCACCTGTTTACCAGGTGGGCCCCCTACACTGACCTCCTTTCCCTGCTTCACAGGGGTCTGGATGGGAGTAGAGGTTGTGGGTGAATCTGCCTTAGCGGGCTTTTTCTGTTGACCCTTAGCAGGCACCAGCTTCACAGCAGGAACAGGAACTGACTGCTTTTCTTTGCGAGACGCTTTTGGGACAGGAGAGTCCTTGGCTGGGGATGCCTCTGAGGCATGTGAGTCTGAGGCCTGCTTCTTGGCTTTATGCCCCTGAGTGTCACCTGAAGGGCTTTTGCCTTTGCGCTCTGGCATGGCTTTGGATTTAGGGGGGATGGTGCCTGCGCTCTGGCCCGCTTGGGCTGCTGCTGTTGTGTGCTGCGTGTGCTGTATCTTGAGCCTGAGGTCTGTGGTGTGTGGTCACTATCTTCAGATGTAGCCACTGGCAGGGGCGTGGCCAAAGGGACTGGATCTGGACTCTGAGACTGTGACAGCTGAATGGCTGCCGTCACTGTGGAGGACAAAGACTGGACAGTCCGGTGTAGCCCACCCACGTCTGAAGGAATGCCCTCCATGAAGTCAAGTACCTGTGCCAACTTTTTGTCATGGTCTAGGAAGGCATTGAGGAGAGTTGTCTGACCCACACACAGCTGGCGCAAAAGGTCCACAGCCTCAACACTGAGGGCAGCAGGGGAGACAGGGGCAGGGGCAGCGGTGCCTGGGGTGAAGGACACTCTTCCCTTCTTACTGGTGCGAGCACATGCAGCACTAGTGGAAGTAGTTGGGAGGGTGGGCACTGGAGGATGTGTGGTGGAAGAGGAGGCAGAGTTCCCGCTTCCTGTGCCCGCCAACATAGATGGGTCACCACTGGCGTCAGATGACGTTGAGGTTGGTGTCTCTGGCTGTGATTCCTCAAGCAGACTCCTGTCCCCCTCTGAGGCGCTGGTCACATCAGTGTCAGTGTGCTCGTGTGTAGCAGTCGTGCTTGATGCCTCACCACTGGTGTCCATCCCCTGTCCTTCTGTGCCCACAGTAGATGCTGCAAGAGACATAGACATAGGGTCAGTTCAGTGGCATTAACACATACATCATATGCAAGCAAAGCACTAAACAAGATGATGATATCCCCATGTTGCACAACACCCTGTGCAGTAACATTGTGCAACCTCAATTCCTAACTCGAATTTTGCATGTTATCATGCAAACTTGGCATAAGTGACCCATGTGATGACCACACAGCCAAATAGACTGCCTGTGGCTCCGTGTAACCAGACATAGAGATTCCTCTGAGCATACCTAGGGCCCTGAGGGGGGAAGAGATGTACCTCCCAACATGTTGCCACAGTCACATCTGGAGGCAGCAGAAGGGGACAACACAGATACCGACTCCTAAATATCAGTCCACAATGGCCATGAGGTCATGCCATCCACCATGTTGTACTTTGGGGCACAACTACAGTTGCACATCGGTGTCAGACGTGTAGTCCTCACAATTCTGACGTCAGGCAATGCACACATTGATGTAAGTAGTTTAAAGGAACAGTGGTTCTAGAGTGGCCTAAAAGGTCCAAGGGGAAGTAACCCTGTAAAGGGCACTGAGATAAGTAAAGGGATAGAAACTTAATTCATAAAAGAGAGCAGTAGGAAATATAACGAGGGACATATAGGTCAATGTATGACAAATATTTATTACACAATGAAGGTATTCAGGTGCTCACACAGTAAGTGACAATAAGCGTGACGTGAGAAGTGAGGGTGAACTTAAAATAATGACATCGCATTGACAACAGAAATAGAAGCTCCTTTAAAGATTTTTACAGAGTATAAGGAGTTCATGTTGTAGGGGGTCGACGACGTTTCGAACTCAATTATTCGAGTTCATCTTCAGGACAAAAAATGTGAGCAACTTGAATTGAGCTGAAGAAGGAAATAATATCCTTGGTAAAGGCGTCTGCGTAGCGCTGTGCTTCTTAAGGTGACCGGGATAGCCTGCGAATAAATGCGCGTTATGGTGGGGCCCGGTAGGGGAAAAACAAACTTAGTTTGCTGGAAGCACACTCAGATGAGGCACACTGCCGTTCCCTTCCATAGGATGTCCCTGACTTCCCCAATGCAGATGATGCCAGAAGGCCACAACTCAGAATGCAATGTCAAGGGCCATTACTTCAATGACATGAGAAAGTACAGGTAGGGAAAATGCATGACAGCTGCACCCAACACAGAGGCCACTTACAAGCCATTGCATCACACTAGCAACATAACAGAGCTCAGCACCGGCTCAGGCTTGGAACACATGCAGTCACTCACAACCAAAGTCACCCTTCCCAGAATACTCACCCCCAGCTTGCTGCTGATGCTCCCTCAAACGTGCATCCAGCTCATGCTGTGTCACAGCTAAGATGCGGGCCATTAGTGGTGTCATGCTCCTGCGCGCCAACCTTCCAGTCCGAGGGAGCAGCCCCAGCGTCATCTCTGCCACGTTTTTGCTCAGCCGGCAGATGTCATCCCACCTCTTGTGACAGTGTGTGCGCAGTCGGTTGGAGACACCCAGAGCCTGCACCTTGTGTGCAATGGCCCTCCACACGGCCTTGCACTGGTGAACTTTGAGCTGCAGGCATGGGAGACAAGAGGGGGAAATTTCAGTAACACTGGGTTATGTACCACTATCTCTCAGTACAGGAGCATGATACCAACTCAGCACTATTTCACAGATATGTCTAGCAGAGACAATACAGCATCTCACATAGTACATAAACATGGGAGAAACCTACAAAAATGCATGCAGGTATGAGGGTTGACACAGTACCTGCCCATCTCATACACATGCAGGATGCCGGCACAGAAAGCTATATGTAGGGGGCCCACATCTGCTATCCAGTTTGTAGGTGAGCAAGACATACATTACATTGGAAAATATGTTTTGGGGCAGACTCACTGTGTCCAACACTGCTCAGCCCTCAATGTCCTTGCCCTGTGTATGGCTCACTGTGTCATGGAGGTCAAAATTAGGGACATGATCTTACAATCTCACACCCTTCTCACAAGGTCTGTCGTGTGCAATCTACAGGGCTGAGATAGCTCTTTGATGGATAGTCTAGCAGACAACCCATATGTTTCACTCTGTACATTCAGTGATGTGTCCTTGTCAGATTGGGTAGTGACTGTGCCGGACAGGTGGGCTCACACTGAGGTCCAACGTGGGGCATCAGAAATGTCACATGCAGGGAAAAAATGAGTGCCTACACATGCGAGTCAGTACACATGCTGATGAAAATGAAAGGGGCTCTGTACAAAAGTAGAACAATCTGCTGTGTCATAGGTGAACTACCACCAAGACTGTCACCCTCTGGCATTTAAGTCCTGTGCATAGTGCTGACCTATACATGGTGGCAATTATGAGTCAGACACACTTCCATCAGTACCCTCTGGACGTATACCCTTGGTAATGTCACAGATGAGCCTGGGAAGAAACTCATGTACCCACACATCCATTCACACAGGCAATTTCTGTCCTGACTCCCGCTTAACCAACTTGCTGTGTCACTGTATGGCAGAAAACACAATGCATGTCCCTCCCATTCTGATGTGCAGCCAGGGAAACGTGGAAGATAGGCTACACACCCCTTTCCCCTGGAGTCAGCCTGCTAGGCAGTGTATGACACAACCCCACACTCACAGGCACGTACTGCAGCAGATCAACTTCATGTGTGCACTCCCTGCACTCCCCTACTTCCACTCTGAAACATTTACCATGACATCTGGAGCACCATATAGCCTCCCATACTGTGTGAGCACCTCGTCCACCAGGACCTCCAGCTCCTCGGTGGTGAAGGGACGGGCCCTGATCTTCTCAATCCTCACCATCACTGGGTCCAGGAGACAGGAGCAGCAGCAGTTGGTGGTGAGGGGTATCAGGCAGCAGTGTCTGGAGACAGGAGCAGCAGCAGTTGGTGGTGAGGGGTGTCAGGCAGCAGTGTCTGGAGACAGGAGCAGCAGCAGTTGGTGGTGAGGGGTATCAGGCAGCAGTGTCTGGAGACAGGAGCAGCAGCAGTTGGTGGTGAGGGGTATCCGGCAGCAGTGTCTGGAAGCAGTGGAAATGTGAGGCTCTCTCTCACACATATACAGCCCCCTGGGGTAGTTTCAGTGGTTCTAAGCTGCTGCAATTGGTGTTCCAGGTCCGCTTTTTTCAAATGCATCCAATGACCGCCTCCGCGGTGGCGGAGCACGCCTACCGCGGTTTTCAAAATTGCATTAGGCTACCACGATTGCGGTTCCCATTGGCTGTAAGGGCTTGGGCATTGGCAGTGACACACCGCAGGGGCCAGGCGGTCGCTACTGTGGTCGTGCATCTTTCAATTGCATCCAATGACCGGCCCCGCGGTAGCAGAGCATGCCTACCGCAGTTTTCAAAATTGCATTAGGCCACCGCGATTGCGGTTCCCATTGGCTGTAAGGGCTTGGGCATTGGCGGTGACACACTGCAGGAGACAGGCGGTCGCTTCCGTGGTCGTGCATCTTTCAATTGCAGCCAATGACCGGCCCCGCGGTAGCGGAGCCCGCCTACCGAGGTTTTCAAAATTGCATTAGGCTACCGTGATTGCGGTTCCCATTGGCTGTAAGGGCTTGGGCATTGGCGGTGACACACCGCAGGGGCCAGGCGGTCGCCACCGCGATATGGCTGCTATACATCTGAGCCAGTGACCGTGATTGGGGTGGCGGAGCATGCTAACCGCCATTTGACCATTCACATATGTGTATCACTACCGCAAGTGTGGCTTTGGCATTGGCAGTGACACACCGCAGGTGCCAGGCGGTCGCCACCATGATATGGCTGCTATACATCTGAGCCAGTGACCGTGATTGGGGTGGCGGAGCATGCTAACTGCCATTTGACCATTCACATATGTGTATCACTACTGCGATTGTGGCTTTGGCATTGGCAGTGACACACCGCAGGTGCCAGGCGGTCGCCACCGCGATATGGCTGCTATACATCTGAGCCAGTGACCGAGATTGGGGTGGCGGAGCATGCTAACCGCCATTTGACCATTCACATATGTGTATCACTACCGCGAGTGTGGCTTTGGCATTGGCAGTGACACACCGCAGGTGCCAGGCGGTCGCCACCGTGATATGGCTGCTATACATCTGAGCCAGTGACCGTGATTGGGGTGCCGCAGCATGCTAACTGCCATTTGACCATTCACATATGTGTATCACTACCGCGAGTGTGGCTTTGGCATTGGCAGTGACACACCGCAGGTGCCAGGCGGTCGCCACCACGATATGGCTGCTATACATCTGAGCCGGTGACCGAGATTGGGGTGGCGGAGCATGCTAACCGCCATTTGACCATTAACATATATGTATCACTACCGCGAGTGTGGCTTTGGCATTGGCAGTGACACACCGCAGGGGCCAGGCGGTCGCTACCGCGGTCGTACATCTTTCAATTGCATCCAATGACCGGCCCCGCGGTGGCGGAGAACGCCTACCGCGATTTTCAAAATTGCATTAGGCTACCGTGATTGCGGTTCCCATTGGCTGTAAGGGCTTGGGCATTGGCGGTGACACACAGCAGGGGCCAGGCGGTCACTACCTTGATATGGCTGCTATACATTGGAGCCAGTGACCGTGATTTGTGTGGCCGAGCACCTTGACAGCACCTATGGACACATCATGCTGTGTGAATGGCCAATGGCCAGTTCAAAACAGTGCACAGTAGACATATGAACCATGGCACAAGATTGTGCATACAATGCCAATGTAACATTTACCCCACTGCTGACTACACATGCCATGTTGGTGTATATGCTTAAAAACATTGGCATGCACTCCCTCACATATCACTTGTGATATTGCTGGGCATGTACACAGAACAGTGTTGTGATGGACTCCCCAATGGGTACACATGTCAATGTGTGATAGCGCTGAGCAACTCACAGTGATGAATGTCTGACTACACAATGTGCATAGTTCACTGTCTACTTTGGTTGGCTCATGCACATACTTGTGTTGTTGATGTGTGCCCTGTTCGACTTACGCAAGTTGGTGTGGCAGGTACAGCAGCTAGGTAGGAGACAGTAGTGTTGCTGTTTCACACATATGCTGTATGAACTACTCTCAGGGCTGCTCATGCAAGATGTGGCCATATACCTTTGGGCATTCACATAGTCAGATATTGTTTTGGAGGTACTCGCTGTGTGAAAAGTGGACAAGTGTACGACTAGTGTAGCTGAAGGTGTCCCTACATGTAGGTTGGGCTGTAATCTGAACTGTGATGACAGTCATTGTTGGCGTTGTGTCAGTCAAAACGTAAGATGTCGGACACATCTCATGGTGTATTGCATTGACATGTGTCCCCTTTCATCTCACCTAGGAGGAGACCAAATGTGCATCGTCCCTTCACAGTGCTGGCAGACATGGAGGATGAGGAGGTCATATGAAAATTCCGTCTGGATCGACCCACCCTACAAGACCTATGTGCTATGTTGGAGCCCCACCAGCGGCCTCGCAGGACATATCCGACGGCATTCACACCAACGTCTAAGGTGATGGCGGCCCTGCACTTTTTTGCTACTGGATCATTCCAGTACACGGTGTCCAGCGCTGGTGAGATGTCGCAACCTATGTTCAGCATGGTGCTTCGTGATGTCCTGTCCGCTATGATGACCTACAAGGACAGATACATCCATTTCCCCAGGAGGCATAAATTGGCGGATGTGAAGGCTGATTTTTATGCCCTTGGCCACATCCCTAATGTTGTTGGTGCCATTGACTGCACACATGTTGGCCTGGTTCCACCACAGGCACGGAAGCACATCTACAGGAATAGGAAACATTTCCATTCCATCAATGTGCAAGTGGTGTGCCAGGCCGATATCATCTTACACGTCTGTGCCAAATTCCCTGGCTTGGCCCATGACTTGTACATCATGCGTAACAGCATTGTGCCACAGCTGATGGATAATCTGCTTCCGGAGCGTGCATGGATTGTGGGTGGGTACGCAGAGTCAAGTAGCGTGCTGTGTGTGTGACATGCTGTCCTCTGCCACAGTTATATTACAAAGTTGGTCTGTGTATCTCCCACCTAGGTGATTCTGCATATCCCAACCGTCCTTGGTTGCTGAGCCCACTGAGAAATCCCAGGACCCCAAGTGAAGTCCGCTACAATGATGCCCATGGGAGGACACGTCGTGTGGTGGAGCGTAGTTTTGGTCTCCTGAAGTCACAGTTTCTCTGCCTGGACAAGACCGGAGGTGCACTGATGTACTCGCCCAAAAAGGTGTGTCAGATTGTAGTAGCATGCTGCATGCTCCACAACCTGGCCTTGCCCAAGGAGATCCCCCTGCTCCTGGATGCTGATGAGCAGCCGAGGCCCCTGCCTGCAAACCAACCCATGTCCAGTGACGAGGATAGTGGAGAGGAGGAAGGTGTCGACCTGCGTCAACAGCTCATCAACCGCTACTTCACTTGAAGGTGAGTGACAATGTACAACGGGGCCATTGTCTGCTGATGTCGTTGTTGGTGAAAAGGTCTATGTGAGCTTTGTGACTGCAGCCTGTTGTTGACTCAGTGCTGGCTGACAATGTTTCTGGGACAAGGTAGTTTGGCACAGTTCCAGGATGTCTATGTCGGTACTGTCGCTCATTGGAATGTGTGCAGATTGGAGTACCTTGATGACAAGTGTTGTGTGATGGCTGTGATGCCACTGCCTGACTAGTGAATATTGTTATGTTGTGTTTTCCTAGGTCCCATCAGCCTCTCCTTGCCTACAAACAATCCGTGCTCCTGGTACATTGTACTCATGGTGAACATTGCACATCCTGTGATTAAAACACGGAGCAGACACAACCACATAGGTGTGTAAGGAGTGTTTATTTACAATGGGTACATGTGACAGGGGAGTGAATATTTACAAAAAGGTGAGTAGTGAAGCAATGAGTTGTCAGTGATGTAAGATGAGACAATCGAGTAGTCACCACATTAATGTGGTGACCCAGTCCAACAGATGGATGCCATTAACATGGCAGTGTGGGGAAGGACAGTCAACAAAGTCAATGGCAAGGTGAAGAGGGGTACCATCATGGCTGGCTCCTTGACTGGCGTTTGGCAGGTGCTTTGCCACGGGATCCTCCCTTGGATTTCTTTGGACAGCCCCTTGGTCATTTGGCAGGGGTGGCCTCTGCTGCAGGACCAGTGGGGTCTGAGGAGTCTCCCCTCTACGTGGCCGCTGGGGAGGATGTGGAACTGTCATCCTGCGAGCCATCGGAGGGAGGTGGAGGTGTTGTTTGTGCCGCAGGCCTGTCCCTCAGAACCGCCACTAGCTGGCCCAAGAGGTCCACGATTTGGCCCATGCGGGTGTCTATGGACCTCAGCAGCAGGCGGAGCTCACGGGAATCTTCCAGAGCTTTGGTCGTTTGTCCCTGGGCCCGTTCATAGGCCCCAAGGACTCTGGTGATGTTGTCCAGGGCTTCGGTCCCAGTGTCCGGTTGGCTTAGACTCCCCCTTGCCCTCCCACCTGCCCTGCTGTCACGAACCTGTTGCCTCGCCACTGTACGCACCCGCCTACTCTCCCTGCCCTCCTCAGTTGGTGGTGTGGGGTGGTCATCCTCTGGGGCAGGGAGAGTGTTGCAGGCAGCACTGGTGGTGGTGGTGGTGGTGGAGGCCGCACAGGTCGTTCCAGCAGGGGTTAGCGTAGTTGTTGTTGTTGCTGATGTGGTGGCGGGGGGACAGTGGGGTCCTGGGACCTGTTGCGCCCTGGCATGCCAGATGGGCCGGCTTCAACCTCTGCATCCTCGGAATCCAGGGAGTCATCATCAGGGAGTCCACGTTTCGGGGGTGGAGACTGGCTCTGCAGGTTGGTGTTGTCATCCTCTGCAGTCAGTTCTTGGTCACCTGTGGGACAGAGGGGAAATGGTCATTGACATGCACCCCTCAAGCTTGGTGTTCGATGTATCTTATTTACAGGTTATGCAACACACAGTTTACTAGTTCTCACATTGTATGTCTGCACAGTAATGTGCATCATGACATGATGTGGAGGTACATACATTAATTTTCCATGGTGTGACATGTCAATGGATACCATGCCCCACGTGCAGATTTTGTGATTACGAGGACATGTTGTCATCTGAGAACTGGCGGCAATACAACTTGATGTGAAACATCTTTTCTGATTACTCTGCCTGGCAGGCGTTAAATCTGCGCATGAACTAGCCATTGTCATCTCATGCATACCTTTGTCATGTCCTGTGCTTTGATTTATTTGTTCTACAGACCATGCTTGCTTTGTTTTCATATGGTCCTTCAAGCTCAGCCCCCATGGAACTTACAGATAGCATTCAGTGCTGTGCATGTTTGTGCCCTGATTTACTTCAACATGGGATTTGGTGAGTCACACTTTTGTTTCTGTGACAGTTACATACGCTTAGCTGTCTGGACACTGTAATTTGATGTTGTATCTGTGTCAATTTTGGGGGGATGTGAGGGCTGGTGTTGTCATAGGGCTCCATGCTTTTTGAGAGGAATGGTGGGGTGCATGCACTCTCTACTTACCTGTTCTGTTGTCACATTGGGGTGGACTTTCTGACACATCTCTCTGGGTGTGTGTTTAAGTGCTCCATCCTGCTCAGGGGTGAAACAGGGGGCCTGGTGGGAGTTGTGGGGCAGGCCTCCCACCCCCAAACAGCCCTCCCTATGAAGATGGCTACCTACCTGTTAGATGAAGGTGAACAATGCAATGGCTGACACATGCTTCTGGGTGGGGGGGGAGTGCTCCATCATGCTGAGCTGTGGAACAAGGGGGCCTGGTGGGAGTTGTGGGGCAGGCCTCCCACGCCCAAACTGCCCTCCCTGTGAAGATGGCTACCTACCTGTTAGATGAAGGTGAACAATGCAATGGCTGCCACATGCTTCTGGGTGGGGGGGAGTGCTCCATCTTGCTGAGCTGTGGAACAAGGGGGCCTGGTGGGAGTTGTGGGGAAGGCCTCCCACACCCAAACTGCCCTCCCTGTGAAGATGGCTACCTACCTGTTAGATGAAGGTGAACGATGCAATGGCTGCCACATGCTTCTGGGTGGGGGGGAGTGCCCCATCCTGCTCAGGGGTGGGACAGGGCTGCCTGGTGGGAGTTGTAGTGCAGGCCTCCCACCCCCAAACAGCCCTCCCTGTGAAGATGGCTACCTACCTGTTAGATGAAGGTGAACGATGCAATGGCTGACACATGCTTCTGGGTGGGGGGAGTGCTCCATCTTGCTCTGGGGTGGAACAAGGGGGCCTGGTGGGAGTTGTGGGGAAGGCCTCCCACCCCCAAACAGCGCTCCCTGGGAAGATGGCTACCTACCTGTTAGATGAAGGTGAATGATGCAATGGCTGCCACATGCTTCTGGGTGGGGGGGTGCTCCATCTTGCTCAGGGGTGGGACAAGGGGGCCTGGTGGGAGTTGTGGGGAAGGCCTCCCACCTCCAAACAGCCCTCCCTGTGAAGATGGCTACCTACCTGTTAGATGAAGGTGAACAATGCAATGGCCGACACATGCTTCTGGGTGGGGGGAGTGCTCCATCTTGCTGAGCTGTGGAACAAAGGGGCCTGGTGGGAGTTGTGGGGCAGGCCTCCCACACCCCAACTGCCCTCCCTGTGAAGATGGCTACCTACCTGTTAGATGGAGGTGAACATTGCAATGGCTGACACATGCTTCTGGGGGGGGTGGAGTGCTCCATCTTGCTGAGCTGTGGAACAAGGGGGCCTGGTGGGAGTTGTGGGGCAGGCCTCCCACACCCCAACTGCCCTCCCTGTGAAGATGGCTACCTACCTGTTAGATGGAGGTGAACATTGCAATGGCTGCCACATGCTTCTGGGGGGGAGTACTCCATCTTGCTCAGGGGTGGGACAAGGGGGCCTGGTGGATGTTGTGGGGAAGGCCTCCCACCCCCAAACAGCCCTCCCTGTGAAGATGGCTACCTACCTGTTAGATGAAGGTGAACAATGCAATGGCTGCCACATGCTTCTGGGTGGGGTGGGAGTGCTCCATCTTGCTGAGCTGTGGAACAAGGGGCCTGGTGGGAGTTGTAGTGCAGGCCTCCCACCCTCAAACAGCCCTCCCTGTGAAGAAGCTACCTACCTGTTAGATGGAGGTGAACATTGCAATGGCTGCCACATGCTTCTGGGGGAGTGCTCCATCTTGCTCAGGGGTGGGACAAGGGGCCTGGTGGATGTTGTGGGAAGGCCTCCCACCCCCAAACATCCCTCCCTGTGAAGATGGCTACCTACCTGTTAGATGAAGGTGAACAATGCAATGGCTGCCACATGCTTCTGGGTGGGGTGGGAGTGCTCCATCTTCCTGAGCTGTGGAACAAGGGGGCCTGGTGGGAGTTGTAGTGCAGGCCTCCCACCCTCAAACAGCCCTCCCTGTGAAGATGGCTACCTACCTGTTAGATGGAGGTGAACATTGCAATGGCTGCCACATGCTTCTGGGTGGGGGGGAGTGCTCCATCTTGCTGAGCTGTGGAACAAGGGGGTCTGGTGGGAGTTGTAGTGCAGGCCTCCCACCGCCAAACAGCCCTTCCTGTGGAGATGGCTACCTACCTGTTAGATGGAGGTGAACATTGCAATGGCTGCCACATGCTTCTGGGTGGGGGGAGTGCTCCATCTTGCTCGGGGGTGGGACAAGGGGGCCTGGTGGGACTTGTGGAGAAGGCCTCCCACCCCCAAACAGCCCTGCCTGTGAAGATGGCTGCCTACCTGTTAGATGAAGGTGAACAATGCAATGGCTGACACATGCTTCTGGGTGGGGGGGAGTGCTCCATCTTGCTGAGCTGTAGAACAAGGGGGCCTGGTGGGATTTGTAGTGCTGGCTGCCTGTACACATGCCACCCTGGGAATGTTGCAGGCTACCTTTGTGGTGATTTAGATGGAGTGGATGTTACATCTGTGAGACCTGTGTTGGGTATTGTGGTGCAGATGAATGGACTTGGGCCTAGGAGGTGTAGCTTTGTGGTTGTGCGAGACAGTACATAGCAGTGTAATGGTATACATTTGTTTGTCCTTACCAGCCTGCACTCTGCCGGCTATTCCTGTGAGACTCTCTGGATGCAGTATGGCAAGCACCTTCTCGTCCCATGCAGTGAATGTTCTTGGTGGAATGGGAGGGCCACCGCCAGTCATCTGAGCCAGCTGACGGTTCTTGTTCTTCTTCTGTTTCACCACCCTCTTCAGGTCATGCCACCGCTTAATGATTTCCTGCTTGGAGCGCGGGGTGGTTCCTACTGCATTGACCTTGTTAACTATCCTTTGCCACATTTGTGCTCTTGTGGATAATGGTGTCTGTTGGACCAGGGTACCAAACAATTGTGGTTCTACTCTGATTATCTCATCTACCATGACTGACAACTCACTCTCTGTGAATTTGGGCATTTGTTTTTGTGCCATGGTGTGTGCTGTGCAGATGTTTTAAGGTGCAGTTGTGAGGGGGTTGGGGGTGGTGTGGGGGGTGTATGTGTATTGTTGTGCTGGTGAGATGTGTGGTGTATTGCCTATCCAATGTGCTGCAGGGTTTGGTTCCTTCAGGGATGGAGTGGTGCAAAGGATTCTGGTCAGGGAAGGGGCTGGTTTTATGCTCAGCTATGTGGGTGTGTCAAAATGGGGTATTGCTGTCAGGTGTGTTGTGTGGGTTGTCCTGGGATTTGTATTTTTGAAGTTGCCATGGGGGTGTGTCATTGGGGTGTGTTAGGTGTTTTTGGGGGCAGGGCTAGTTTGATGTGTGCACTTGTTGGCCTTGTTGTGTGTTTTTTTTGTAGACCGCCATATTTGTCACGGAGCGTCCGCAGCGGTGGCTATGCAACAGCCCTTCCGCCGGCTCTTCCATTCATCACTGTTTGCGATCGCGGCGATCGGAAACAGCGAAACGTCCCGCTGTCACATCGGGGCAATCCTAATTTTACGTGCGGTCCCTCCGCTGGCCTTGCGGCGGTTTAGTGTGTTTCCGCCACAAATCCGTCCGCCGCGGACGGATTTTCACCTGCTCCGCCCGCTACCGGCGGTCTTTCGTGGCGTCGTTCCGCCGCGGCCGGGAATTTTTGGCGGTTGATCATAATCGGACCGCCGGTTTTGCCGCAGTACCTGCGGGCGGTTGATTTCCGCTACCATGGCGGTCAGGGTGGTTTTCCGCCCGCCATCGTAATGAGCCCTAATATGTATATTGAATAAACTTTAGCATTATCCTTGAACTGTTTTCTGAAAGCTATTTTTGAATAATTTGAGGGTTGCATTTTTGGGCTGATACTGCTCTGCATTGGGCTGAATTTGGGCTTGTACTTGGACAGCTTTGGGCTCTGGGATGGGTCTCAAACTCTGGCAACACTGGAGTGCACTGCAGTGGATGTTTGTCACGAACAATGTTTGTGACGCAACACGGAGCACAATTCCGAATCCCTGTTGGAGCTCCACCATGACTTTGTACACTGTAGGTGAGCAGAAATTAGAACAGTGTGCATTTTTGTCAGCTGTAGATGACAGGAAATACCTTTTTGTAGTCTTTTTCCACAAATAAATGGGACATTTAGGAAATTAAATCATAAGAAAATCATTTTTATATTACCTTGCCATAGCGTCAAGAATGTTTTAAGCAGCACAGATTATTCGTGTTTTGGCCAAGAATATTGGAAGTGTTGCACTTTATGAAGAAAATGGCCAGGTCACAGCTGTGTAAAAAAGAGGTCCTAGGAGGTGTACAGTGATGGTTTTAATTTTTACGGCCTGCTTATTAGAGTTGAATTAATTTAGGATGTTCTCACCTGAAAATTCACAGAACGTTTCTTTATCATCAAATGTGTGTTTGTTTGAACTTTTTAATTCATAATACCTCTGTTTCACTTATGAATGTATGCAGCTCTTGCATATTAAAAAAGTACTTGAGCTGCTTCGAGCTTTAACTCCATGTTCTGGTGCTAGATTTAAGGACTATGTAGTGCCACTTCTAGCACAAAATGCTCCATCCCTTAATCAAATTCTCAACATGTATCTTTGCTGTTTTCCATACTCAAATGAACAGACTTCCTGCATTTCCGGCAGTGGCACGTTGTCGTTCTCACCGGCATTCAGAACAACTAGATCATTCAGCTGGGGATAGCATGATTGCATTTGAAACTAAAAGAAGAAATCGGTTACAGCTACTGCTCAATGCATGGAAAATCAAAGAATCAACACAAAGTCCAACAGTTTATAAATGATCTGGTCAGCTCTCCCCCACGCAGCTCCACCAGTAAGTGCTGCCCTGTGAGCACTGGGCTCTCCATTTGGTCGTAGGTTCAAGGCCCTCCTCCACCAGCAGGCTCCTCCCTGTGCCACCATCCCTGGTGGTCCAGTGGGAGAGCCCTCTGCTCTTCTGATGTTCCGCCTCGCTTGGCTTTTTCTATGCCCTCTTTTTTCTCTGTTTGCTCTCTCTATTCTCTTTTTGCTCTCTTTTTTCTCTGTTTGCTCTCTCTTTTCTCTTTTTTCACTCTCTTCTCTGTTTGCTCTCTCTATGCTCTCTTCTCTCCATTTTTCGTGCTCCCACCACTGCTGCCTCTGTGGACCCTCCCCCCTCCAGCGTGTCCTTTCCGCTCCCGCCCTCCCCCTGCCCCCTACTTAACTACAAAGGCAAGCCCGTCTGCGCCCATCCGCGACCAGTGCCAGGGACCCTGTTCCTCCAGCCTGCCTCCGCTATGACTCCAGCACCCTCCGCGCTCTCAACCCTGGATGCAGCAACAACTGCCAGCTTCTGACGCCGAGCGACACCTAAGGCCTGATCTCCTGGCCTACACTGCTGCTGCACCTTCACCCACCTCTGGACCTCAGCAGCAGTACCCAGCCTACCAGACGTCATTATACACAAACCACTGAACTGCAGCCTCCTCAACGTGCGCTCCCTACACAGGCACGCCATAGAAATCTGGGACCTCCTCAACACCCACACGCCCGACATCACCTTCCTCACAGAAACCTGGACCAACACCAACTCTGCACCTGACTTCGCAATCGCCATTCCCGATGGATACAAAATCCTGAAAAAACGACGCCCCACCCGCCCAGGAGGAGGCATCGCCATCGTCCACAAAAGCTCCCTACACGTGACAACCACTGACCCGGATGATGCTATGACACCCATGGACCATCTCCACTGCCAGATCCAGACCAACCCCGAAACAACTCTTTGCGGAACCCTCATCTACAGGCCGCCTGGTCCCTGCGCTCAGAGACCTAAACTTCCACCTGGGCAACCACGACGACCCCAACACCACTGCCCTCCTAGAGAACCCGGACTGAAGCAACTTGTCACCGCCCCCACACACACAGCGGGACACACACTCGACCGCTTCTTTGCAGGAGGAAACAACATCTCCTATAGCCACATCACAGAACTTCTGTGGACGGACCACCACTGCACCCATTTCTCCTCCAGCAAACCCACCGTACACAAGCTTGTGCACCGCCTCCCCCGCAGAAGCTGGAACAAAATCACTGAAGAACAGATCACCTCTGCCTCCACCAGCACCCCACCTCCAATGATGCCAGACGCTAACACCACGGCATGCAACCTCCACCGCTGGCTCACTAACAGCGCAGACACACTCGCTCCCCTCAAGAAAGCTACAGGACGACACATCAAGAAAACAAGCTGGTTCACCCCTGCACTCCAAGAATCCAAGCGATTCTGCTGACAACTTGAAAAGACAGGGAGGAACATCAAAACCCCAGAAACACCCACCACCTACAGAACAGCCACCACTGCACACCAGCAACTCATCAAATCCACAAAGAAGAACTTCCTCCAAGACAGAATCCTCACCAATGCCCACAACTCCAAAGAACTCTTCTCCATCATCCAGGAATTTTCCAAACCTGGCAGCGAAACAACAGACGTCCCTCCCTCCCAAGACCTCTGCAACAGACTCAGCACCTTTTTCCACCTCAAGATTAAGATGCTCTACGACAACTTCGACAACCAGGACCTCTGCATCGCTTCTGCCCCCGACCCTAGCAATGCCACCCACAGACCCTACTCACTTGGATCCTGCTCACAACAGAAGACACCTTAAAGACCATGAAGAGCATCTACTCCGGAGCACCCTCAGACCCCTGTCCCCCCGCATCTTCCACAGAGCCACAATGGCCATCGCACCCGAACTACGCCGGATGATCAACTGCTCCCTTGAGACCACCGCATTCCCCGACGACTGGCAACACGCTGAATTCAACCCGCTCCTGAAGAAACCCTCCGCAGACCCGACGGACCTCAAGAATTTCAGTCCCATCTCACCTCTTCCATTCGCAGCTAAAGTCATCGAAAAGGCTGTCAACACCCAGTTAGCAAACTTCATTGAAGCCAACAATGTTGTGGACATCTCCCAATCCGGATTCCGCAGCAACCATTGCACCGAGACCACCCAAATCGCCGCCACTGATGACATCAGCGCACTCCTCGACCAGGGCCAAACAGCAGCCCTCATCCTCCTGGACCTCTCAGCTACCTTCGACACTGTCATCCACCGCACACTAGCCACCAGACTCCATGATGCCGGCATCTGAGGAAAGGCCCTCGAATGGACACGCTCATTTATCACAGGCAGAACTCTGCGAGTCAGACTCCCGCCCTACCTTTCAGAACCAACAAAGACCAGATGTGGAGTACCCCAGGGATCCTCCCTCAGCCCCACACTATTCAACATCTACATGGCCCCCTTTCAACCATCGTCAGAAACCATGGGCTCAACATCGTCTCCTACGCTGACCACACCCAGCTCATCCTCTCCCTCACCAAGGAACCCAACATCACCAGGCACAACTTAAAAGAAGGGATGAAAGCCATCGCCACCTGGAAGAAGGACACTTGGCTGAAACTCAACTCCCAGAAAACAGAAGTCCTCATCCTTGGCTCCACCCCCTCAGCATGGAACGGCTCCTGGTGGCCCCCCTGCCCTCAGAAACCCCCCCACCCCAACAAAACATGCACGAAACCTAGGCATCATACTGGACTCATCACTCACTATGAGCCGCCAGATCAACGCCATATCCTCTGCCTTCTTCAACAGCCTCTGCATACTCCAGAAAACGTTCATATGGATTGCCTCCGAATCCAGAAAAATGTCATGCACGCCCTCATCACTAGCAGACTGGACTACGGCAATGCCCTCTATGCCGAAATCAACAAAAAAATCCTTTGCAAGCTGCAGACCATCCAGAATGCCACCGCCAGTGTGATCCTAGTCATACCCCTCCACAACAACATCACCCAACACCTAAGCGACCTTCACTGGCTCCCCATCAATAGAAGAATAACCTTCAAGCTCCTCACACACACATACAAGGCCTTCCACAACATCGGACCAGCATACCTAAACAACCGCCTCTCCTTCCACGTACCAAAGAGGAACCTCCAATCAGCCGACCTCTCTCTGGCCAGCATGCCACTCATCTACAAGACCAGAACAGGTGGAAATTCCTTCTCCTACCTCACAGCCAAGACCTGGAATGACCGACCCCTCCACCTCCGGCAAAGCCCTACACTGCTCCAGCTCAGGAAGGACTCAAGACCTGGCTCTTTAGATGACCCCAGCACCCTACGGAGCTGCCCCCCGCCCAGTGTCTTGAGACCCTCACGGGTGAGTAGCTGCACTATACAAAACCCCTGATTGATTGATTGATCACAAACCTTTGTTTCTTATACACAACTAAAGCCCTCAATATGGGTGGCCATTTAATTGCCATGAGATGGTAAAGGAGGTATTGGCTCCGTCGGAATTATGAGATCTGAGGGAACATCGCAAATCGCTTACCGTGGAGATTTAAGCTCCTTTAAAACAAAAGTGTCAGGTGAAAGTCTGTCCAAAAATGAGAAATTTCAGCGGATGGACACAGAATTGCTTATTTCTTATTAGACACTCAAAGCATTGGTCCAATTTGTAAAGGGCTGGATTTTCCCCACCCTCAGAGTTACTGGTATAGTAGCTCCAGAGGTGGGTAAAATCAGGCCCATTTACTGGACCAGTCACAATCAGAGCGTAAACGTTTCAGCTCATTGTCATCGCTCAAAGTCATCACCGGATACACTGGAAACAGAATTTTTTTCTTCTATCACTCTGGTATGGAAGCACATTATAGCTAGAAAATATTATAAGAAGTCAAGCGTAAGCATGGAAAACTAATATTCTGTAAGCATTGTTTCTCCTAGCAAGGCTAAGAGTGAAGAATAATGGCGAGAAGAAATTTTTAGACTGGCCAAATGATGTGCTGGAAACAATTGTTGGTTGATGGAGGGTAGGGAAACACAACATTGATGCCCTTTTCCTCTCTTACTTTCCTGTTTCGAGGTTTAATTACTATCAGAATGGTTGGCTTATTTTCCATATTTGTGGGATTATCAAATTGGTTTCTATGGGAAAACAGTAATTTATAGGATTAGGAGATATTTTTGATTACAGCTTTCACCGTAGGGAGCTATATCCTAAAGTATCTAATGAGACTGGCCCTTCCTTCATTGCTGAAAGCCAAAGTAAGAGTGGGAAAGAATGTCATTTCTGGACAGCCTACTAGCCCAAAAGTGTGTTGCAACTCTAGCAAATACATCATGGATATTCTGAATTAAAAGCTTTCTTCACAGTGTACCCTCACCAGGGCATCCACATTAGGGGCCAAACAAGCTAAGGATTACACCTTTTTGGACCTCGGACGAGTAAGGGTCTGGTCTCACTTACCTTTCCACCACATTTTTAGTTGCTTCACACCTGCATATGCTGCCTTGCAATATTAATGCAAATAACCCCCAACTAGAACAATATATTTGATTTGGTGAAGATGCAGAGGCAATGATAACGGCCACTAGGGTAGCTTCATATCAGGATTTTAGCAGCCTAGGACACGCATGTCCAGACGGTAGAAATTCTAGTCAGCTCTGTATTGGTGTGTGCCTTATCATGCCACACTACAAGTACCACACCACTACACCTTGCATCATGGCATATATGACACTGAACAAAGCATATTCCATGATAACATATTATGCCAATCCACCCTCCAACACTATATTACACGATACACAGACTGCATCAAGCCATAACACAGATGAGTAAGGGATTTAGATACTGCTAGAGAGTGAAGAAAACTGAAAACGTTTTGGAGACTGTGTGAAAAAAGGTGTATGTGCTTTGTTTATTTCTTGTCATCAGGCCTGGGGATGTCCAGAAAATAGTCTGAGGGTTGAAAAGCTTCACAGATGATCAGATGTTTGGCATGTAAAACCCGACTATAAAACACTAAGGGGCCGATTTCGATGGCGGGCGGAATTGCTTCCACCTGACATGTCTCGGAAACATGACCGACAGCCACCCTGTCAGCTGTGCCGCCCGCCTCTTTAGGATGCGACCAAACACTGTTCGGTCGCATTCCAACATTTCCCTATGGGCCGTAATACATGCTCCCAAAGGGAAATGGGAGGTGTGGTTCATCCCTGCACCGCGGCAGGCACCTCAAGGTGCCTACCACGGGGTGCAGGGATTGTGCCCCCTTGGCCCCCAACCGGAGGCCGCACACACAAGGGGCCCTGCTGGCGGCCCCCAAACAGGCTTTCTGACATGGTTTCTATGTCAGACAGGCCAGCATGGAAACCATGCCAGAAACCGTGCTTCGTAATCCCAAATGCGGAAAGGCCCGCCCTTAGGGATTACGAGCCGGTTCTGATTGCCCGACGGGCTCCTTGAGCCTGTCAGAAGCCAGCTGGAATGACCGGCCAGTTTCAATTCCAACTGGCTGCATTATGATCAGCCGGTCGGAATTGAAACCAACGATGGCAGTCGGAGGCTTTAAGAATGCCGTCGTAAAAGGCCCCTAAGAGTGTGTTTGTGTATCTGAAGACAAAGCTCAACTATCGACTGCCAGCAATTGTAAAATCTCTGTAGCCTCCCTCTACTTTCTAAGGAAGTTGACTGTATGTTGTATGGGGAAGATTCACAAAGCCCATCTATTTAAAGTTGAAAAAATCCTTTAGCATCTTCTATGTGTGGAGCAGACTTGTACCTTTTTTTCACAAAAGAATCCAAAGAGTGCTCCAAGAAGACAAGTCGGTTCCACTTTTCCTTGAGTTGTGCATGTGTAAATAAAATGCAAGTGTGCACAACAGAATGCAATTTTCTTTTTCTCCAAGTATCAAATTTATATCCCCCTGGCAACATCGCTTTCGCTTCATCCTCTTAAAAAGATGGGGCCCTTTTCTAATTCCCACTCTGGAAAATGCTCATTTGATTCCTCCCACACATATCGCAGCAAAGTGAAGTGTCTGACTTTGAATAGTTCTCCAAAGGAAGGACCCTTTGATGCAAGTGACTGAAACAGAACCTGTTCCAATATTTCAAAGGGTGACCAGACCAGAGAGCAATACTTGGACAAGAAATGTGGCCTAGAAACCTGATATGGCCTGGGACTCACACCCCATACAGAGACTGGCATCATTCTGCTCCCGCTTATCCTGTGCTTTTGTTTACCTACCTGCAATCTCCATAGCAGCGTAACTTCTAAATAGTCGATGGAACTGAGACCACCCAAAAGTAAAATGTGCTAATCCGTTCCAGCTAAATGTTTAGTGTGAACTTTGAACTTGATTGGGCATTTGAAAAAGACAACTTCCCCAGGATGGATTTAAATTGGCCCCTACAGCACATGCAGTGTTCACCTTTTCAATCAAGTTCTGCCTGCCAGTGTAGATGCTGGTAAAGATCAGAGACAGAATCCCTTTTAGGGTTAAGGACCATATCCCTGCAGCTGAGAAGAACTCTGCTGATGCTACTGATGAAGGAACCTGGAGGTAGGTTTTCCAGCATCAAAAGAACCTGTCTGTCCAGCCAGAGACCAAGTTTATCATGGTCACTTACTATGAGGATATTGTGATAGCCGAATCTTGCAAGAACAAAACTGTGAATCACCGCTCATCTGATCAACGTGCTCCCTTGTGGTGCATCCTTCAAATCCAGAGTTTCATTCTGTTTCTCTTCAAGATTGATGGCAGAGGTCCTTGTGCCACACCCCTGCATTGCCTCAGCCTGCTTCAGTATCAGATGATTTTAAGAGGCCACTTTGCTAGAAACCTACATCGCTGTACCCTGTTTCTGTGTCTGATGATCCTGACAGACTCTGCACCTGATTTATTATGAGAGGCCTATGTACAGGAACTCTTCATCAATACATTGGATTCTCCAAGTGACTGAAGACAGCAGGGATCCGTGTTCCCTTACCTTAATGCAATGTATCATCCTTATGCAATTCACGACGACTGAGTAAGTTCCATTTGCCCACCCTCTTTGCAATGCATCGCTTTCTTCAAGCAACAATGGTGAATGCACCACTTGTGGGCCTCAAACTCTCATGCAGGTGCCACTCCCTGCTTCGTCAAGAGATGGCCTGCTTTATAGAGGCTGTACCTGCCTCCTCTAGCTCCCCCCCATTTGACGCAAATTGAGACATGACCTACAGTCTTAAATGCATAACACCTAACAGGTAATAGGGCCCCTGTGTGTGGTCCCAGTCTAGTCCCTTGCACTTCTTTGACATGTGGGGATTAGCCTCCTGTAGGTAACTACTTTGCATGGAAATGCCAGAGCTTGGTTCATTTACAGAGTAACCAGAATATACAGTCAAGTGTAAGTCATAATGTTCTACAACTTCTTAAAGGTTACAAGGAATGTTTGCTTAATCAGAATACAAATGCATAATTATGCTTGAGCAATATGTTTCTTTTTAGTGAGGAAAGTGCACCCTGAATTAGTCTTTATACTCTGCATCACCCATCAAGAGCAAGCCTTGACTATTTGTCACCATGGCACCTTGGAAGGCAAAGCTAGGAAGAAGGCCCTTAGTATTTTAGTGAAGTTGTGGTAGTGTCTAGTTCTGCAGTTCCAGGAACAGCAGCAATTGTTCTTGCACGGATTGCCTAACTGTCCTTAGGTTGTTAAGGCTGGATAAAACAAGCCTAATATTTAATGACTGGTTGATTTAAAAAATGTTATGCTGCCACTGAGATCTTACTTCTTTGCTGCAACGCTCATTGCACATGTTTGTGAATGATATCATAGTTCAGAATTTCAAAAGCAGAGTTGATTTGTTGTTCTCGAGATCGCAGTTGTCCTTATCATTTCAAGTGCTTTTGTGTTTTTTACCAACTCGTGCTCTGGGATGATCTGGAAAACATTTGATTATTTTACAGGACCATTTTGCTTAAGGGGGATAAGAATCATTGAACATTTCTTTCTACCGCACATATGTTCCACACCACTGACCTTCCTGGGACCCTTCATAAAGGTTTGTGACCCTTGGAAGAAAAACATATCTTTTAAAATGATGGCCATGTGCCTCTTTTCGCTACCTTCACAGTTCTCTTACAGTCCACTTCTTTTTCAAGGAGCTACAGGAGAATATTCCAGACCACTACAGCTTTTGTCAACCTGCCACAGAGTTGCAAGAGTGGCAGGTTAATGACATGTCATTGGTAACACTGACTCTTCTTTCTGCCTCCATCACACACACACACATTTTTAGGTCGAGCTTCAGCACGCATGCGCTGTCTGCAAGACCTGTTACATGCAATACAAATGACTTTTTTCCCGCTCCCCTGTCTGCCACAGGTTCACTTCAGTGCCGCTCTTCTTGGCTGCCTCCTAACTCGTTTGCTCAGCGATACCTCACTTCCGTTTAAGGCTGAAGAGCACCGGCCAAGCGGTTTACTTACGCTAACATTCCTTATCTGTCTTGTAGGAGAAATATATTTTTTTTAATTGCTGCTTTCCGCCCGTCGCGGACCTCTATCAGCACCTCCACTCTGTCTGCTTTTTAATTGTTGCTTTCAGCCTGTGTATTTCTGCCCGGGAGTTTGTTTAGTGCTGCTAATTAACTAACTTCCATCTGCACATCCACCCCGTCTGCAATCGACCCCTCAGTGTGTACGGCAAAGCAAGCAAAGTTGTTAATTAGTGAAACTAGTGAGGAGCCTCTTCAAACGTGTGCACAGCATTGTTGTCATTGTTTTAAATAAAAGATAAATGCCTGCATTTCACGTTTATTTTTTCAGAAACCGACTCAGGCCACCTACCGACATGGCAGGGATCATACATGCCAACCCTCCAGAATCAGGTGGGAGGTTCAGGACACTTGCTTTTATTTCCTCCAACTTCGTCGTTCTACCCCTGCTGCACCGAAAGAGGCAACACTGCTCCGGATGACGTTACCCAGCCGCATATGAGCCATAAACAAGACAGTCCCACGCATTACAAAAAAACAAAAGCATCTTCCCTTCTTCATCAGAAGACACAACAGTGCTAACCCTGGGCGGTGAACTATGCTACGCTCGCGGAGTTTGTGTAGTTTCGGTAACTTCGCGATTCGCGTAGAGCGCGAAGTTACCGAGCACTACGCAATTTGCGGCATAGCGTAGCTGTTTTTCTTCTTTGCGCGCTCAATATGCGTTCTCGCGCGCGCGGTAACGATCTACCGTGATTCTGCGTTCGCCGACGCGATTTCCTATCCGTTCGCAGGCGCCACGAGATTTGGAATCCGGCCGCACGATCCCGCGAGAGTGTGCGAACGCGAACACGTCATTCGGACGCGCAATCCGACTTCCGGCGGCAGTGTTGGTAAGATCGCGATCCCGAACACAAAGAAACTACAATCTGGCGAAGAATATCTCTCGAGCATCATAAAACCTTCTCGAAAATGATTATTTTGCTCCAAAAACTCCTCAGATTGTGATTTGGCTGTAGTATTTTGTGCAAGGAGTCATTTTTCTTTTTTACTTTTTTTTTCAAGAGGAAGGAAGTGCCCCTGAGTCTCAAACTTCCTGTTCCTGTCCAGCAGGCTCCTCCCAGTGCTTTGTCCATGTGCTGTTCACTTTCATTTGGATTTGGAGCTGGAAGGATCACTTTTTGTGTCTGTCTGCTGCATCATATCATTGGATTGGATTTGAGGACTTTTGGATTTGAGATTTTACAAGTAAGTTGGAGAATTGGTGTACTTGTTTGTTTGATTGGGGCTTGTTTGTACCTACATTTTTTGGGATTTTCATCGTTTTTAAAATGTATTGTTGTGGCCTGTAGTTTCAGTAGGGGCCTAGTTGTTTTTCTTTGATTGGAATTTCAGCCAGTAGGCCCAGAGGTACCCATGGGTGCATGTTTCTGTGGTGTCTGTTGAATTTAAACATCATGTAGGGCATGGATGGCATTGGATTGAATTGGTAAATGTGGTTTTGGGGTGTATTTCACTTTTTGGGTGTGTGTTAATAAATAAATACCTTTGTTGGATGTGTGTGTGTGCTTGTTGTGTAACTTTCCAACCTTTCGTAGCCCTGTGGATTTTCGTTGTTGCATTTTTGTATTAAAGCTGTGTTGTTTAGCAGGCCTCCTTTGTCTGGTCATATTATAGGCCTGCTTGAGTTCATTGTTTTCCATGGCCTTTTGTGACTGTGAGTGACCATGTGGCTTGGGGCCATTTTGTGGTGGTAGTTTAGTAGTGTGCTGTTTTTTCCATATAGGCCTGCATGTCTTTTCTTTGTTCCCCTTGGCTTATGCTTGTTGTTGTTGTGGCCTGGCCATGTGGGTGGCGGCCATTTTGTGAAGGCAGGCAGTGTGCTTTTGCCATAGGCTTGCATTGTCTGTCTTCCATTTCTTTTTGTTGTGGGTGGCTAGCAGCCATTTTGTAGAGCCATTCAGGCAGTGTGCTTTTGCCATAGGCCTGCTTTGATTGTCTGTCTTCACTTTCTTGTTATTATTTGTGGGTGGCCTGGCCATGTGGGTGGCGGCCATTTTGTGGAGCAAGGCAGTGTGCTTGCTTTTGCCATAGGCTTAAGCTTGTGGCCTAGTCTGCCAGTAGGCCCAGAGGTAGTCATCATGGGTGCATAAAAACTGTTTCTGTGTTGTCTGTTGAATTTTAACATCATTTAGGGCATGGATGGCATTGGATTGAATTGCAAAATGTGGTTTTTGGGGTGGTATTTCAGTTTTTTGGTGTGTTAAATAAATAGACCTTTTCAGCCAGTAGGTAACCCTGGGCGTTCAGCTCGCGGACTTTGGGCAACTCCGCACTGCGCGACAACGCGGACTTACACTTTTTTTCTTCTTTGCGCGCTCAATATACGTTTTTGCGCGCGCGATAACGACTTTTTGTGACAATCGCGATGCCGAACACGCAGAATTTACAATCTGGCGAAGAATATCTCTCGAGCAGCATAAAACCTTCTCGAAAATGATGATTTTGTTAATTTTGCTCAAAAAACTCCTTAGGTTGTCATTTAGATGTAGTATTGTGAGCAAGGAGTCATTTTTTTTTTTTTTACAATGTTTTTAAAGAGGAAGGAAGTTCCCCACAGTCTCCAACTTCCTGGTCCTGTCCTTTGTCTTCACTTTCTTGTTATTGTGGGTGGCCTGGCCATGTGGGTGGCGGCCATTTTGTGAAGCCAGGCATTGTGCTTTTGCCATAGGCCTGCATTGTCTGTCTTGTCTTCCTTTTCTTGTTGTTGTGGGTAGCCTGGCCATGTGGTGGCGGCCATTTTGTGGGACCAGCCACTGTGCTTTTGCCATAGGCCTCCAAGCTTGCGGCCTAGTCTGCCAGTAGGCCCAGAGGTAGTCATCATGGGTGCATAAAAACTGTTTCTGTGTTGTCTGTTGAATTTTAACATCATTTAGGGCATGGATGGCATTGGATTGAATTGCAAAATGTGGTTTTTGGGGTGGTATTTCAGTTTTTTGTTGTATGTTAAATAAATAGGCCTTTTCAGCCAGTAGGTAACCCTGGGCGTTCAGCTCGCGGACTTTGGGTAACTCCGCACTGTGCGACAAAGCGGACTTACACTTTTTTTCTTCTTCGCGCGCTCAATATACGTTTTTGCGCGTGCGATAACGACTTTTTGTGACGACCGCGATGCCGAACACGCAGAATTTACAATCTGGCGAAGAATATCTCTCGAGCAGCATAAAACCTTCTCGAAAATGATGATTTTGTTCATTTTGCTCAAAAAACTCCTCAGGTTGTCATTTAGATGTAGTTTTGTGAGCAAGGAGTCATTTTTCTTTTTTTTTACAATTTTTTTAAAGAGGAAGGAAGTTCCCCAGAGTCTCCAACTTCCTGGTCCTGTCCTTTGTCTTCACTTTCTTGTTATTGTGGGTGGCCTGGCCATGTGGGTGGCGGCCATTTTGTGAAGCCAGGCATTGTGCTTTGCCATAGGCCTGCATTGTCTGTCTTGTCTTCCTTTTCTTGATGTTGTGGGTGGCCTGGCCATGTGGTGGTGGCCATTTTGTGGGACCAGCCACTGTGCTTTTGCCATAGGCCTCCAAGCTTGCGGCCTAGTCTGCCAGTAGGCCCAGAGGTAGTCATTATGGGTGCATAAAAACTGTTTCTGTGTTGTCTGTTGAATTTTAACATCATTTAGGGCATGGATGGCATTGGATTGAATTGAAAAATGTGGGGTTTTTTGGGGGGTCTATTTCACTTTTTGGGTGTGTTAAATAAATGCCTTTTTTGCGTGTGTATGTGTTGTTGTTGTGGTTGTTGTGTAACTTTCCAACCTGTTTTTAGCCATGTGGATTTTAGTTTTTGCATTAAAGCTGTGTGTGTTTTATCAGGCATCCTTTGTCTGGCCATATAGGCCTGCTTGAGTTCATTGTTTGCCGTGCCTTGTGCCTGTGAGTGACCATGTGGCTGGCCATTTTGTGGTGGTAGTTAGTAGTGTGCTGTTTTTGCCACATAGGCCTGCATGTCTTTCCATTGTTCCTCTTGTCTTACTGCTTCCAAATCCATCCCCATTGCCAGCTGCAGCTCCCTGATGCTGCATCCATCCCACGTGATGCACACATTTAGGCCAAACAATCTCCACTACATTTTAGTTTTTGTTCTTTGCTATTCTTATTCTTCCTGAGTGTACACACTACACAGTACACCAGGAAAGCCCTGGCCTTGTTGTCCAAGTCTCATAAATGGCTACACTGTTGTTGTTCACTGAGTTTCTAAAATTTAATAATTGAGACAACCACACACTAAGTTATATATTATATTAGTTTGATTTGTGCTATCGTTTAACTGATGTTCTTCTGGCTTTTTTGCTTTTAGGTGCACAAAAGACTGAGGAGGAGGTGTGTCATCATTGCCCGTTGTACTGCCAGACAGACATCCTGCTGCTGTACACGACGTGACGTGTGACCTGACCAGACATCTCTGCAACTTGTGCAACTGAGTGCTGCTGACATCTGAAGAAGATGGGCCCAAAGAAAGCAGGTACCAGGTCCTCCAGTACCAAGAAAGTTGCTATTGAGAAGAAGGAACAGAAGAAAGTGACACTTAAGTCTGGTGTGCCGCACAATACCTTTTTTGGAAAAAAAAAATTACGCCTGCAGCAGGGGTGTCTGGGGGGCAAGCTGGGGGCAGCACCTTCGCATCAGTGGGCCCAACCCACCAACCCAGGCCCAAGCACATGTGTGGAAGAGGTAGCCAGCCTAATGGTGGAAAGCAGTGATGCTGAGCCTGAGATAAACTTATCGCTATCTCAAAGTAGTACCCAATCAACGCAGGAGGAAACACAGCAGATAAGTGGTCAACAACTTCCGCAACCACCGCCCGCAATAGTAGTTGTTGTTCCTCCCGAAGTAGGGGCAGTTCAGGAAATTGAGCCTCATGCAGAGGTAGAAGAAGAAGCCACTCATTCAGAAGATCTATTGTCTTCCAAATCTCCAGCAAGGAAAAGGAGGGGTAGTCCATCAAGTTCTTCGCCAAGCCCACCTTCTGATGATCTAGATGCCACTTGGAAGCCACAAAGTGAGTCTGAGAGGGAGACACGTCCCAAGACCAAGCTAGGGAAAAGGAAGGTTCCAGAAAGCCTTACACTTATGGAGGTCGATGTGGAACAGCAGGATGATGATGATGAGCCAGTCATCACGAACATCACTCCCGGCCCGAGGAGATGGAGACCAACATTATTACCCTATCCAAAATCGCTGCGAGGGATGTAGCACGCATACCTCCACAGTTAACACCAACACGACCTACAGCTTCCATATTTGCATTAGCAAAGGCCCGGCAGCGACCTACATCCAGCACAACCACCACCTCAGTAGAAGTAGGTAGTGGTACAGCACAGAGTCAAATTCAACACACACCCTCCAGTTCATCCGGCATTGGAAGTGGCACCTCCAGCAGGAGGCAAAGTTAAGCTCCCCAGTTTGGGACTTCTTTACGGTTAGCAAAAGGAGGAGAACATTGCTATATGCTCCATTTGTAATACCTCTGATAGTCGTGGTAAGCTTGGTACAAACTATGGTACCGGAGGCCAAATAACCCATCTGAAAAAACACCACTTGATCAGCTGGGAGGACCACCTTCGTGGCATAAAAACTGCAACCATTGGTGTTGGTGGGGATAAAGGAGTAGAAGATCCGATCACGGTGGAAGAGGAAGGACAGGGAGACATTCTCTCTGGTAGTGGTACACAAAGTCTCCCTGTCCCCAGCAGTGCAGTGTTAATGTCGCCCACATCTTCAGCAACATCTCAGTGGCACAAGAGTAAGAGTCAGCCTGAGACAGCAAGGAGTACTGCAATGAAAAAAAGTGCGTTGTTGAGCCTAAGAGAAAGGAAAACCATGCAGCCTACCATTATCAGCATGTTTGGGGGAGGGGCAGTACAAACGCAACCACCCAATAGCACGTTTGTACAATGCGAAGCTGGCTAAAATGTTAGCACTGGACCTTCTCCCTTTTTCTTTTGTTGAAGGGGTGGGTTTTCTGGAATTTGTGACAGCCATCTGCCCAAAATGGCATGTTCCCAGCCGCTACTATTTTGCCAGAGTTGCTGTTCCAGCACTACATCACGACGTGCTGGAATTGCTTGGAAAAGCCTTGAAGCAGAGTGCTGTTCACAGTATCCACCTGACAACAGACATGTGGACCAGTTGCCAAGCCACTGATTACATGTGCATCACTGCACACTGGATCTCTTTTGCGGGGGTTAGAGAACAGATATCTGCTGGTGTTGACGTTGCTGAGATTTTTCATGCCACTCGCAAACATGCAACTGTAGCCATGTTTGCCATGGAGAAATCTCATACTGCTGCAAACATTTTGGAAGAGTTTAACAGCAAGGTCTTTGAGTGGCTGCGCCCAAGAGGGCTTAAGATTGGTTTTGTTGCCACGGACAATGGCAGTAATGTAGTTAAGGCCATGGGCGATGGTGGCTATTTCAGGGTCCTGTGTTTGGCACACTGCATTAACATTGTTGTTCAAGACTTTCTGAAAAATGAATACAAAGTCAGCAACTTACTGGCCACCTGCAGAAGAATATGCACACATTTCAGCCATTCTTTTAAAGCCCGGAAGCAGCTGAGGGTCATTTAACGTGAGCATAAAATGCCAGTCAAAGCACTCATCCAGGAGGTGCCAACACGTTGGAACTCAACTAATTACATGCTTGTTCGTCTGTTTGACCTGTACATACCACTCAATGCTTATGTCATGCAAAGATTAGGGGAACCTACTGTGAGAGGCATGACCATTGAGATGGGTCAATGGGACCTCATTAAATGCCTGACAGAGATGCTACTTCCTTTTAAGATCTTCACACGTGAAGTCAGCAGGGAGGACTGTACTATGGGCCAAGCTATCCCATTGTTGCACATGCTAGAGCAACAGCTGAAGGAGGTGTCTGAAACGTACGCAGGTGTGGATGACAAACAAGACGCATATCATTTGGCGGAGTCCTTAGCCGCTCGCTTATCTGAAAATACAAGGATTAAAAATAACATTGTGTCACAACAACATTACATTAGTGCCACAATTTTGGATCCACGGTACAAAGTATTTCTGAACAGTAAGGCAGTAATTCCTTTTTCGGAAGTGGATGTTGCCAACTACAAAACTTTGATAGCTGAGGAAGCCACTAAGTTCGAAAACGAACGGCTGGTAATTACAGGCCCCCCGCCCCGGGCCATAACAAGTACTACAGGACATCCAGAGTCAAGTTCTACTTCTGAGCCTGAGGGCAGTGCGTTTGCCTCCCAGCAGTCACCGACACCAACACTACCATTAACATCAACAACAGCAAGAACAGGATCATCCACAGTACAATCGGCAACTGATTGGTTTCTACGGCAGGGGTATGGTAAGTCCAGTGCTGATGCAAAGGCAAAACAGGCCGAGCACATTGGAACACCCCTGAACATTGAGCGGATGGTCCAGGCCTAGCTGGATAACCCAACAGAGGTCTTCATGGATCGAAACCCATTGGTGTATTGGTATGGGAAAAGAAGCCAATGGACAGTGCTCAGCAGGCTGGCGATAAAGTATCTGGCTTCCCCTGTCGCAAGTGTCTCTTCTGAGCGTGTTTTCAGTGCTGCTGGTGCCATTGTAACTTTGAAAAGGACCAGTCTCTCGCCCAAAAGCGTGGAGAGGTTAACCATGATCAAAATGAATCAGCACTTTATACCACCGGATTACAAAATACGTGAATCACAGCAGGAAGAGGAGAGCGACTTCGATGACGTAAGTAGTGGGTTACAGGACCTACTTCTGTCCGAACCACCAGAGTTTGAGGACGAGCTCCTCTTCCCTGACAACTAGGCTTTCAAATTGTTACTTTCTTCCTTCCTTTATTTGTCTGTGTATCTGTCTTTCTGGTTCAAATCAAATCACAACAAATCCATCACCACCGTCTTCTCTTTTTATTTCCCTATTGGAGTTGCACGTCTGTGCATTTAACTGTCCACTCTTCAGAGTCCTGCTTCATCTTCCTGACTCGCCCTAATTACATTTCCATCAAGCCAGACATTGGAGTACAAGAAATGTTGCCTTTAACAGTCCCTCCATAAGAAGTGAAACGTGACTATAGCTATCCTCCGTTTTGTTTCCGAGCCGAAACTCATCACTGTCCGAAGGCTACCGCCTCTGCAGGCATCCACAACTCTTCACTGTCAGAACTTGGGCAGGCATCCAAAAGTAAACTCATCACTGTCAGAAGGCTACAGCCTCGGCAGGCATCCAAAGCTCATCACTGTCAGGACAGAAGGTACTTGGCAGAGAAAGACAAGACTCTTCGAAGAAACTTGCTGACATTTCTGCAAACTCAATTGACCAGCAATGACCGCTACCCAGGCCGCGGCCCATCACAGCGCTGACCATGTGAACCAACTTAAACTGCGACAAAGTGCCACAGATGAATAAGACGAAAACCGAAACAGCGACTAACAACACTCAAAATTAATGTGGAGTAATAATGAGGCCACTGCCTCGTTAAAAAAAAACACACGCCTGTCAGAACTAGGCATCTGATGATCTGACAGCCAAAGAGAAGAGCAAGACAGGTAATGATGGCATGCATTGGATGCTTGCTGACTCTGAGCGATTGCTGTTGTTTGTTGTGTTGATGTTGTGCATGAAGTCGAACTCTACTAGTTAATCTACAAAGTGAAAGTGACTCAAGTGACAGTCAATGTTTCCCTTCTTGTTGTTTAATAACCAAATTGTACTCCTACTACTGCAGGTGCAGGCCAATATCTGTTGCAATTTTTTAATATGGAATATGGACTTAATCGGAGTCACTACAGACTGAGTTGGAGTTGGACAACACGTACCACACCATGATGATGACCATACTATCTTTGCACGCAGTCAGTCAGTTGGATCGGAGATGATTGAAGGAATAACTGCGTTTCATGAAGTGGCATAAAAGGTAAACACAACAATTCAACAAGAAAGTAAACACAGCAGACCTACATGTCCATGTAGTGGTGGAGTCGAGTGTAGTCATATGACTGACAGCGGTGCATTGATTTAGTCACTTAATTTTGAAAATGCTAGGTTGCTGTATATGTCTTTTGTCTGGCTCTGTCAAAATTTAAGGTAAATGGAGGTTGGGTCACGGGCTGGTGCTGTGCTGGGCCTGTCCTGTCCTGTTGTTGTTGTAGCTTAATGCTGTAAACAGAATAGACACGATATATCCAAGCCGCCTCAGTCTGAAAGTGTTCTCTCTTCTCTTCTTGGACTCCACCGTAATTGATGCTTTCTTTTATTCATTGATTTTTCAATACCCCTTTTGTTTTTCCATCTACACTTACAGGCCGGCCTTTACCCTGTGCTATACTGGGAGAAACAACTCACACTTACCTTACCAATCCGCATCAGGCAGGCAGTGGCACCCAAGATTGATGTGCGGAGCGTCCATGGAAGATAGGACCAAGAGGAATGACGAGATTCAACTCCACAATTTGACCAGGATAATACAGTAACTTTAGTATCATTCATCATTTGTCTTTTAATTAATTTGATTCCATTTGTCTCTTCAATCATTACGACTGTGTGTTGTGTTGTTGTTTGTTTGCTAATTGATCCCTACAACTATTTTTTAATTTTCTTTGCTATCTTTAAAAGTAAGCCCGGTACAACATGGAATTTGGGTCTCTCTGAGGGCATACAGGCAAGGCAAATTGCATAGAATATACTGCTGCCCTGTACTGTCTAATTGTCTAGTAGTAGTTAGTAAGTACTACTCATTAACCATCAAGTTATCTTCATCATCATGCATGCATTTCCTTTTTCTCCCTTTATAGATTTATTGGATAAGATCATGGTCGTCTGCCAAGATTGTGCTTTGCTTTTGTTGTGTCCATGCGTACTGTTTTCTTTGTCAAACCTTTCCCCAAACCCCCCTTCCCATCCATTCATCAAACCCTAACCCTCTTCCCCCGGGCTGTGATTTATATTGAGGTGTGATGTGACTACATTAAATGTACACCAATTGATCACACGCTTGCTGGGGCAGATGTGGTGAAAGCAACACTAATTCAATTTCATGGCAGGGCGAGGATCTTCTTCTGCTTGCCCACCCATACTCAGTCTATGTGCAAGCCAATTTTTTTTTCCAAAGGGACCATCACCTAATACATCATAATTAATTGCCGGCATTGATTGGATTCATCATCAACATCCTACCACACAGCAGTAAAGGTTACGAATTATGATTGTGTTAAGTTAAGTGACTCACTAGACACAACTACAGTTTGTAACTTCTTGTACTAGGCTGTCCCCGCCACCATTATGTTTTATTTTACTTTTGCAGTTGCAATATTGTTTGTTTGGCAGTCTTCTTCTGTACTGTACTTTACTTCGTTCTACTACTCCTCCCACAGTCGCTCTCAGGCAAGTGACTGCCTCTTTTTAATTTTTTTTGCAAATGCTACTGCCAGTGTCTACTACTACCACCACAACCATGGCATCTTCTCCATTCTCTTGGGAAACCATGCAGCGATCGCTGTGCCGAACTTAATCATCATCAATCACAGGTAAGATAAGTTTGGTTGGAGGTATAATGGACTAGGAGGAGAGACTGACAGTACTAGTAGGACAAATAACTCAGTGAGGGTACCGCATCTATCTGTTTGTGTTACATAATCGGCAGATTATTTAAATCAAACACTGGCTGCGGCCCTGCAGCCGCAAGGAAACCATGTGACGTAAATTCGTAAAACAGTAACCCCCAACAAAACATTAACATTGTATGTTTAAGTATAAATATAATTTATTACCCTAACAAAAATAAACTATCCCACACCTGACCCACCCCTCTCCCTAACCCCAACCAATGTCCAAAACGAAAAAGTCCAAACAATGTCCATAAACCCCAACGCCCAATTCCCACCCACCAACAAAAGGAATAAAAAAGGGGCAATCCAACGGGGTCCTATAGTTCTTATATTCGGCGGGCTTTCAGGTGTTTGTCCACCAGGATCTTCACCCGCTCCTCTAGTTGCTCCTCTAGGCGTGAAATCCGGAGGAGCATCTGGTGGCAAAATGCCCTGCAGTGGCATCCAGGGTGGGGGGCAGCAGTGCTGGCTGTTAATGAATTGCGGCGGCGGGCGGCTGCCTGACCGCGGCGACGTACCACTGGAGGTGGGGCCTGGCTGGGGCCCGGGGCATCGGAGGCTGCAGCTGCTGCCGCCTCCTCCTCCGCCTGAGCCACCAGCCGCCGGTACTCTTCGTAGATGGCCTCCAGTTTCCGGCACCGGGCCCTGGCTGCCAACTCCTTCCGGGATGGTTTTTCTTGGGAAGGAGGATCTATATCAAGAAAGAAAAATAATATTGTTGTAACCAATACTCTTAGCAAAACAGTAACACAAAATTAATTCAACACATAGTGGCACAGTAGCACTAGCAAGAAGCACAGTACATAACTTTTGTGGTAATAATCTATCCTCCCACTTCCTTGGCCTCTAACATTTGAGGGAGTTTCAGGCATTATACTAGCACTATGGACTCCAGTACACAGTACACCAGTCTTCTTCTTATCTCTAGTTTAGCGAAATTACATAACCTGGTGGTAGCCGGCATGCCAGCTCAGTCAGCTATGCTTGCACCCAAGACAAACATACGAGTCATGATGCAGACTCACGTTAGTTTTATTTACTACTATCTGCAGGTGGGGAAGCTCGTATTTTTCTATTACGGCCAGTGGCACTGGTCATACTCTCTCTGTTACATGAAGGGCAATTGCTCAATTTCACTTTCACAGTGCCCTGGCTACTACAAAAAGGAAGATTATATATCTGATCCAATGATCATTGCTTATATATGGGACGACGACATAAGGTCAGTAGCGGTCGGTGGTGGGAGTGCTGCCGGGCAGTGACGTGGGGAGGGGCAGGGTGGGGGGTAGTAAACTATGGATTACGGCCAATTACAGGTAGGTAAACATATAAATAAATAAAACTAATTTCGTTGCGCACACTGCATCGCATTTGGCGGTGCAGTGCGCAGCATGAAATTTGCTTTATTTATTTTTATGTTTAGTTACCTGTATTTGGCCGTAATCCATTGTTCTACCCCCACCCTGCCCCTCCCACATCACCGCCCGGCAGCACTCCCACCACCGACCGCTACTGCATAAGGTACTTTGTTTTGATTGACTGTGTAACCAACAGATAGGCCACCCTTTGCAGGCGGCTGACACATTCGAAAATAAATTAACATAGGTGGGGAGTGGTCCTCAGAGTCGAAGGAAGGCGCTTGATAACTAACTAAACACAATATATATGATGTGCTTGCAAACTACTGTGAGTCAACTGTATTCTGAAAATACAACTTGTATTTCCCTCGGCTTTGCTACTCTGGCGCGGTTTCTTTTACATTCCCTTCAAACTAAGACTCTGCATCCCGTGACAGTCTCCACCTATGCTGTCTATGATGAATACATACAGGCATCCATCCATTCTAAGTAAATGTCTATCATTCTTCTTAATCTCTCCACAAACCTTAGTTTGTTTCACCAACAACCACCCATGCGTCCACTCCTTCCTTGCTTGCCTTGGCTTTGAGTTTCACCCAAACACCGCTGATGATTCTTGCTATCCCCAGTATCCACCCATACTGTGTCGCCCACCCAGGCAGGCATCCATTCTTCTTTCACCTTCCACCCATCCTTCAACAACACATGCATCTGATTCCTAACAGCCACCTATGCATGCTTCCAACGTATCCTTCTCTGCCAGTCATATTACATCTCACCCGTCCTTAATCCTTCCACCCTTCTTTCCCTTTTTGTTCAACACATCCATCAAGGTAATCTGATCTGACTTTTAGTCTTCTCCATAAAACTTTCACAGCTGAGTTGGAGTCAGATAGAAGAGGCCATTGGTTACTCAACTCACGCTGCTAATGCTATTGCTAATGCATTGCTAATGCTAAGCAAAGGGTGTCTTCTTCAACCGTTGTATAATGTTCACTACAACTTCATACTTAATAAGTCTCAACAGTACAGTGACTGTGAGTGAAGTGAACACCCTTCCAGCTAGTGCAATGTCAATAAGTAATGAATATAACTTACCACCGCCCGCCACTGCTGCTGGCTCACCCCCTGTAGCTCCTGCAGGTGCCGCATCTCCTGCCCCCTCCGGAATGGCTGCATCGCCATCGCCGCTGGCCCCGCCGGCACTGGTGGTCGGTAGTACGCCTAGAAAAGAACATGACACATTTTTAGATGCCTGTACACCTCCCCCTATTTATTCGTTTTCACTAGCAAGATTTAAAAAAAAGTTAATACATATATATACAACATACATCACTAGTCCAAATTGGGTACTAGAGTAGAGTCAGTAGACACTAGTAGTGTTATGGTCCCTAGGGTCATTATTATAGTCTACTCTACTCTTTGCAAAGTTAGCCTGAGCCATGCAACCATTTTTCGCTTCATGACTTTTGCGCATGTTACCTCGCAGCTTGTTGTGCAGTAAGACGCCTTTTTGAGCCCACATGAGCTCATACAGCTACTGTCTGAGCGTTGCGTGCAAGAGGTCGAAAACCAAGCCACTTTGTTATGGAGTTCGGTTAGTCCGTATTGCTTAGCCATAAGTAACATGTTACACTTTTTGGCATGACTGAGAAATGCTTGCATTATACTATCTAATGCGCACCATTTTTCTCATAACAGGCAGAAGATTCCCTTCTACGAACCAGAGATTTGCAGAGCTTATGAATGATGCATGTAACCAGTACTTCTATGTTCTACGGTGAGGGGTCTCCCAGAATTCGCACAGATCTTTTGTCTTCTATCATGCACTTGTAACAATGTTTATTGTTTTAATCTTATGCATTTTGCTGTTGGAGCTGGCTGTAGTACACTGAATTTTATAGAACAACATACAGAGCTTGTTAGTTGAAAATAAACCTTTTGAACTTACACATAGACTCTGTGGTATTTGGTGTGGTGGTGGTGGTGGACTTACACGAGTGAGTGAGCGAAAGGGTGTTATGTTCTGGGTTGTGTAATCATTGGGTATCTTTGGGTGGGGGTTCGGGGACCTAATGAGACACTATAGCTAGTCGGTCAGGGGATTGTGGGTTTACTTCTGACTGAGGTGTGAGGAAGGTCCAACCTCCCATCACCAACATCCTATTTTCTTGTGCATAGTTCTGTATGTGGCTGTGCAGAATCCCCACAACAGTAGTAGTATGTACTATATCCTATCCAAAATAGTCAAATATCTGGTTGGGCATTTTGTTGGTGGTAATTGTCAAAGCCTCAAGATTAAGAAGACTAGAAGAGGACAACCCAAAGGACTGGACTGAGTGGCTAGAGCTATTGGTCAATCTGAGTTTTATTCAAAACCGTAAAATAAAGAGTGGCAAACTAGGCAAGCTTAGCTACAGACAGACTAATAGTAGTAGTACAGAGAGTCATAGCAGAGGCAGTTAGAACTTAGAGGCAGGGATAACCAGAATTTAGAAACAGATAGTCAAGTCAAGATCAAAGAAGCTTTTGTAAAAAATAGAATTAGGAAGTGGAACCAGAATTAATAGTTCAGAAAAAATAAGGTGCAGTAAAAGTTAGGGAAATATAATTGTTAATATTAACCACTGGAGGACTTACTGGGGCCAGCAGCATGGCCCTCGGTAGAGGAGCGGTCCTCTTGTTGTCCCGCCGACTCGGACCCCGTCTTCTTGCCCCTGGGTGCTGCAGATCAGTGATCATGTAAGATATAATAAAGAAAGAGACAAACATTAATGATTGCTGTGAAACAAATAAATTATCTAAAAAAACGCTTAAAAAACGTTTTAGGAAACAATAATTGCAATAAAATTGACCTATCTAATCCGATCGACTACTGGCTTGCGGGATTCACGGACCGTCTACTTATTTATGAACACTAATCCAGTGTTCCATTCTGATTGATTCGAATCCAGAACACTAACTAAGCCTAAGTACCACCTGACCTAGCCCACCTATTACAGACGGGCCAATTGTTCACTAAGTCTGCATTTCCATTTTTTTTAGCCCTCAAAAATGCATAGATGAGATGGAGGACACATGCATAAATTTGTGCATACACCAAATTGTTGGTTGGTTGCGTCTGATGTTCTGCTACTGACTGACACTGATAAGCCTACCACTCACTAAACAAACTACAAAAGGTTCTACTAAGGACTGGGGTAAGCAGCACTCAGTGACAGAGGATGCGTCACGCAGACCGCTAAAAATTGTCAACTAATACTAACTAAACCTAGTATCAATCCATCCACCACTATTTGACAGGAGGACAAAGGAAGGACTAGAGTCTCTCTAGCAATAGCATTACCTAACTTAAGTTCTCTAAAGTAAACTCTTACATAATAATCAGCCCAAGCGAGCGCAAAGTTGCAAACAAGTAAGAGTAGCGCCGAGCACCTGTGTCCTACAATCACAGAAGATTTTGAAACGTAATTTACCTGCAATGTAAGCAGCAGTATTCTTGTTATTCGTAAAAAAATTATACACAATACTTATACTACTATATATATTAGCTACTCACCAAGCCCCACGACCTCGACACCTAGCAGGTCCAACAGGTCCTGCTCCCGGTCCAGGATGTCTGACCACCGGTGGGCCAGCTGGTTATGGGTGCGCCGGACCCCTGAGCAGCGAAACACTGCCCGGCGCACCTTCGCCCACCGGCGGTGACGCTCCTGGGTAGGGTACCCGGAGCCTGGCCTGCCGCCTGCTGCCAAGGTCAAGGGGAGGTGGCGCTGCAGAAAAAAAACAAGGGCGGCCACCTCCGCCTCGCTAAAAAGCTGCTGGGCTTGCACCCCTGCAGGGCGAAGTCTGCCGCAAGGCAGGCGGCTCTTGGGCGCACGCGCCTTGCCCTTGGAGCCGGTAGTGCTGCTGCTACCCTTCGCCATGGTTCTGGGGTGTGTGGGAGGAGGCGGAAAAGAAAAGTTAGAAGGAAAAAATAAAGTTAGGGGAAGAAGTAGGAGCTTAAAGAAGAAAGTAATATAAAACAGTAGAAAAGTTTTAAAAAACACAGTAAAAAGTAGAAATAAATGCAAAATATAGACTTAGGCACAGAGAGAGATAGATAATAAATTTAAAAAAAATGAAAAACAGTGTAAAAAACTAAGGATTACAAAGATTGAGGGAGGATAGAAAAGTAGGCACAGAACCATAGCATAGAGTGAAAAACAAGATGGCCGCGCCCATCACGACCGCGTGGGTAAGTTTGCGCAATATTTCTCCCCGAGCGCGCAAAAAGCGTTGCGAACACGTACGACGCGTTCCCGAACATGAAATGCGCATCGCAAGCACGCTATACGCGACCCGGAACAGGAAATAAGGCATCGCGAATGGGCGGGACAAGTGAAAAACAAGATGGCCGCGCCCATAGGCGACCTCATGGGCAAGTTCGCGAGATACTATCCCCCGAGCATGCAAACAGCGTCCCGAACACGCACAACGCGTTCCCGAAGAAGAAAAACGCATCGCAAACGGGCGCGACAAGCAACTACGCACGCTCGCGTAGCTCGCGTAGCGCTTTAACGTCTTCGCGTAGCTTCGCATAGCGCGACTACGCGAACTACGCCCAGGGTTAAACAGTGCCCGGATAATGTTTCCCAGCCGCATTGAACATAAGCTGACTGAGCCAAGTAGGTGCCTTTCCATTAATAAACATTATAGCAGATGCAAAATAGGTTATTCCTGGCCTCGTTATACCTGCCGTCAATCACAGTGAGCCCTTACAAATGCATTTCATGCATTCAATGTACTTTCTAAACACAACGCGTTCACCCGACGGGGGTATTTTTAAAATGAACTAACAGGAAAGATTGCTGTTTGTTTTTTTTTTACCAACGTGGAATGCATTTTTAGTAAGCATTTTCATTAGTACTTAAAAAGCAAAACAGAAATCCTTAATGTTAGTTTATTTACAAAAATAAACTCCTGTCAAGTGAAAGCGTTCTGTTCAAATGCAGCTCTAACAACATTAGGTATAAAGTGCCCGCCCTATTTCTGGCCTCCTAATACCGGCCATCAATCACAGTGAGCCCCTGCAAATACATTCCATGCGCTTTCTAAACACAACGGGTTCACCCGACGGCGGTATTTTAACAAGCATTTGGAATGCATTAAGTCTTGCATTTGTGAGAGTTTAAGCTATTGGCATTTTAAATGACAATGCCTTTTATTTATGTTTTAAAAACCAAAACATAAATAAAAGGCATTGTCATTTACAACGTCAATAGCTCAAACTCAGGTAAATACGAGACCTATTGCATTGCAAATGCTTGTTAATGTTAGGTGGCTGGTGGCTTTAAGGGGTAATATCAAAGCATTTCTAGGGGTGGGATGGCGCGCGCCGACAAGGGAAAGTGCTGTCTGTATGCTCTGTTTTAATCTAAACTGTAGGCTTTAAACTTACAGACGCTTGCCCACAGAATCTACTCTTAGAAATTGCGTGAACAAATTCCGTTAAATTCTACTTTTAACTTTGCAGCATTTGCTCGATTTTAATACTTGGCACAGCATTCATTTTGCACATGTACTTTTAAAATATCTGCTAACACTTTTTAAAATTGCATAGATCGTTTACCTGACAGATTTCTATTTAGCTTGGTCTTCTGGCTCTGACGCCCCTCCCCGGTCCACCATGGGTGACGTCCCGATTGAGTGGAGGGAGGATTAGGCGACTTCCGGTCTAAGGGAGGCTTTAGCGGTCTAGTAGCCGTCTCCCCTACTGAATAAAAACCGGATGTTCTGCTCGACGCGCAGCGGACGCGCGCCGACAAGGGAAAGTGCTGTCTGTATGCTCTGTTTTAATCTAAACTGTAGGCTTTAAACTTGCAGACGCTTGCCCACAGAATCTACTCTTAGAAATTGCGTGAACAAATTCCGTTAAATTCTACTTTTAACTTTGCAGCATTTGCTCGATTTTAATACTTGGCACAGCATTCATTTTGCACATGTACTTTTAAAATATCTGCTAACACTTTTTAAAATTGCATAGATCGTTTACCTGACAGATTTCTATTTAGCTTGGTCTTCTGGCTCTGACGCCCCTCCCCGGTCCACCACGGGTGACGTCCCGATTGAGTGGAGGGAGGATTAGGCGACTTCCGGTCTAAGGGAGGCTTTAGCGGTCTAGTAGCCGTCTCCCCTACTGAATAAAAACCGGATGTTCTGCTCGAAGCGCAGCGGACGTGCCAAAGGCAAGCCCGTCTGCGCCCGTCCGCGTCCGAAACGCGGCTAGGGCTAGAAACGCTGCTAGTCTAGGGCCAGACCGTTGCACATATACTAGAGAAGAACTTATAGCACTCAATACAATAGCTATTACCTGCCAACCCCCTACATCTACAGAAAGTATTAAAGGTCCTTTCTCCTGCTTTACATGTAAATATACTAGCAACTACATACCTAATGAGATTGTTTTCCCTCCTTGTTCTGTACAATCTAATCAGCTACATTGCGGCCTGATAAACGCTAGATCTCTAGCGAAAAACGCTTTGCATGTCTATGACATGCTGAGTGGTTGGAACTTCGATTGCCTATTTATAACGGAAACATGGCTAACGATATGCTCCAACCCTGATATAGTGCAAGCACTCCCTTCTGGTTATACCATCTCCAGACGGGATAGAAGTGGACAGAAAGGAGGCGGCATAGCTATATTATATAAGGACCATCTGAAATGTTCCATCTTTGATATCACGGGATTAAAGGAAGCAGAAAATTTCGGTTTTAGTTTTCATTTAGATAGCTGTACTACGTTTGCAGGGGCCCTGATTTACAGGCCTCCGGGCTCTGCCTGCAAGTTTTTAGATACGTTGGGCGAAAGTATAAGCTCCCTAGTGGCCAGATTTTCAAACTTCACCTTGTTAGGTGATTTTAATTTACATCTGGAAACAGCAGACATACCGAACACCAATTCTTTCTTAGATACTATAAATATATTAGGGCTAAAACAGATGACAGAAGGGGCCACCCATCAAGCGGGGCACACCCTGGATGGAATATGTACAAATGCAGCCAACCTAATCGCCTCTCCTCCAGTGGCGATTACTTGGTCAGATCATAAGCTAATCCCTTTTAAGCTTGATCTTAACAATGTCCAACTAGGAAAAAACCCTGAGAAACCAGGTCTCACACGGAAATGGAAACATTTGCTCTCTAATCCCAATCTGCAGAATATAGCAGGAGCTGAAAAACCCATTTTTACGAGTGACCCTGAAATAGATAATAACCTATTTAATGAATGGATGATATCAGTGGCTAACACTTTGGCCCCCTTAAAGAAAAACAGTAGAAACAAAAGGTCAGCTCCTTGGTTTACCCCTTGTTTAAAAGCCTTGCAGGGAAAATGTAGAATACTAGAGAAGCAATGGCGGAAACACTATAAAATAGAAGACCTGGTGATCTTTAAATCAACCCTCAGATCCTACCACCGACACATTAAACTAGAAAAAAAGACGTATTACTCTAATTTAATTAACAAAGCAGATAATCAAAAGACTATTTTCAATATAGTAAAAACATTTACTAGCCCAAAAAACTTAGAACAGGAAATCCCTCCCTCACAGGACTTATGCGACCGTATCGCCGACTTTTTTGAGGAAAAAATTCTGGATATAAAAAAAGATTTTACTAAAACACTTCCTCAAATGCAAAACGGTCAGACCACAGGAAAAAGTAATAAGGAACTGATATGTTTTAAGGAGATCAACTTAGAACAATCTAGGCAAGCTATTCTTTCCTGTAAATCCGGCTCGCCTTTTGATCCTTGCCCTCCAAACATTTTGCATGCACTGGTAGATACTATCAATCCCATCATCAATCAGATTATTAATGCTACTTTTAGACTAGCTAAAATTCCCGACAGCTGGAAAATTGCTGCTGTGAAACCGCTTCAAAAAAAGAAACTTTCAGATCCAACAATCCTTTCCAATCTCAAGCCGATCTCACTGTTGCCATGCCTGAGTAAGATTGCTGAGAAACTTGTTAACAACCAACTCAATGATTTTGTTCAGGAAGCCAATATCTTACATCCCAAGCAATCTGGCTTTCGATCGGGTCACTCAACAGAATCAGTACTACTGCACACCACTGAATCTCTAAAACTTGCTATGGATCAGGGAAAGGATGCGGTACTGGTTCTGTTGGATCTGTCGGCGGCGTTTGACACTGTCTCTCATGATATTCTGAGAGACAGACTTGCATGCAGTGGAATTACTAACAATGCACTGGCCTGGATTACATCTTTTTGGGAAAACAGGAAACAGATTGTAACTCTGGGAGGATATAGATCGCAAGAAAGATGGCTGGCATCAGGGGTCCTTCAGGGATCGGCCCTGAGTCCAACCCTCTTTAACCTTTATATGGCACCACTGCTTTATCTGATGGACATCTATGATGTGGAGTGCATCGCATATGCAGATGACACTCAACTGATCCTTACCCTAGCAAAGAATTCGACAGCGGCTGAAGAGAAATGTCACCACTGTCTAACGGCAGTGATGGATTGGATGAAGCTTAATCACCTGAAATGTAATAGCTCCAAAACAGAGATAATGTTGTTTGGCAAGACCAACGTTTTTAGACCGGACCAATGGTGGCCGTCCAATTCGGCTCTACCTCCTACTACAATAGATACTGTAAGGAATCTGGGAATTAAATTCGATCAGACATTATCCTTTTACAAACAAGCCCTTGTTGTGGCAGGTACCTGTTTTCAAGTAATAAAAACTCTCAGAAATGTTTTTGATTTTCTCCCAATGTCAGCTAAAAAGACAGTAGTAGCAGCTTTAATTCTATCCCGCCTGGACTACTGTAATAGTCTCTATGCAGAAACTAATAGAAAAGTCCTACAGAGACTACAGGTGGTCCAGAATGCCGCAGCGAGGCTGGTACTCAACTTGCCTAGAGATTCCCTCTCAGCAATAGCACTAAAAATCCTTCACTGGCTGCCTGTCCATAAGAGGGTTCTCTACAAGGTTCTGACCATCATCTATAAAACAACTAATAATACTGGACCTGAATATATCAATGTCAGAACTAAGCCATACATTTCTCAACGTACTTTAAGATCATCCTCAGAGAACCTTTTAACAACACCCAATTTTAAACGCAAATCTAGGGGCGGAAAGACACTGGCGGCCATAGGGATCAAAGCCTGGAACTCCTTGCCAACTCAACTTAGACATACACAAACTGAACTCAACTTCAGGAAGTCCTTAAAAACATGGATTTTTGGTATTCCAGATAATATTGCTTGGGCCTTTCTCTGAATCCCTATTATCTAAATCTACGTCAGCTCTTTCTCCTGGTAGGTGCCCTCCCTTTCTGCATACAGCGCCAAGATACTCCTTGGAGTGAACGTTGCGCTATACAAAAAACTCATTCATTCATGGCAGAAATCTGGAACAGATGGTTACTATCTTTAAAGTTGTTTTCTTCCTTCAGGGGAAAAAAACATTTCTTGTAAAGGTCCTGTGGAGGTCAGATGAACTTGGATAGCCCTATGATATGCGAAAAACACAAGGAATGCTGCTATACCAGTATATCCATTCCTGACAAACATATGACTGAAGATTAGGGGTGTCAACACACACAATGATAGGTATTTAGTACTGACTACTATTTCATTCAATTGGGAAAGTTTTTTAGTGACAGAAAAGTGAGGTAGCATGGTGTTGCATTTACTGCAGTCACTATTAAGCAATATTGTGCCATTGTTTGGCAGATACTTTTTGTTTTTTTTTGTGAAAAATCGAGAGTAAGACATTGTTCAAAAAAACATTTTTTTATGTTGACTTCCGCAAATTATAAAGACACCACGCAACGATCTCAACGTATAAATCAGCCATGTCACCTGAAAAGGTAACATGCATCAAGTAGCAGCCACGCACTTTCTATAAAATCAAGCATCAGTTTCACCCATTTGGCCCAACATGGTCTAGTTTGTGACTTGGCATTTTCCTTCTCTCACTGACCTCCTCTTACAGAACAGCAGTTGCTATAATTTGCTATGGTAGATGTCATTTCACCCTTATTTCAGTGCCATTGGCCATCTTTGGGAATAAGCTAATCTGGTAGGGTCCCTGGAGGAATTCCATTAGGTAGGGGACAGTACAGTGAAGGCAGGGCCACACCAGCAGCAGCAAGGCTCGCAAGAGAAGGAGTTTGAGTGTCATTCAGAAGCCGTTTCCCAAGCATGAGCCTCACTCAAGGCTACTGGCTAGGACTCAGACCATGGGCACCAACTTTAAGGTCTGTGTGAGCGTGATACAGGTTCGAGTTTGGTAGTGGGCAGTCTGCACTCATTGGGATACAGAGGTTTTCCCCTCCTCACTCACTGTCATGAGAACACCAACCAATACATGTAATGCTGAGGCCTAAAGAGGGTCCCATTCACAGTTCAGGAGATGGACTTGCCCCACTGTGCCATTGCTAGCAGACTAATTCTGGGTTACATGCATGACAAGAGCAAGGATTACCTGTTCACCTTACCATAGGTCGATTTGGAAAACAACTGTGCTATTGTGCTATTAAACAAACTTAAAAGTGATCATTTAAAGAAATATATCATTGATCTACATGTAGCCTAAAATGAATACTGTTGGTCTTCAATCAGTGCAGTCATTGAACATTGTTGTCCTTTTTTTAGGACCCAACGTTATAAAGCCCTGTTAACAAATAAAGTGGAAATTGCACACTGACTGGTTTGCCAGCAGGGCTGCATTTTGTGAGGCGACTGATATACTAATAAGGTGCATTGCAAAATGTATATTCACAGGATGTTACACAACCTCTTGCCTCATAAATATTGATGATATAAGAGAAAGTCCTGCAAGCAAGAGTAAACCTCCATCCATGCATTCATATTTCCTGCTTGGAAATAGTTAAAAACAAAAAAACAAAAGCTGTTCTTGTCCCTTACAGAGGTGCTGCTTTAAGAAAAGCACATGCAGGGAAGACATTAGGAGGGCATGCAGTGGTCTCTTGGACAACTGTCTGTTTTCCATAAGGTCAACCACGTTTCCCAAAGGAGAAGCTATCCTCTGGGGACACATTCCCCCTTGTGGATCAATTAGCTAGCACTTCTGAGAAAGGGAATCCCCTCTGAAACTTATTAAGGTCTGGGAGAAAAGGGGGGAAACCACAATGAACAAACTGATAAATAAACCTCCCACTTGACCTCTATTGCTTTATCACAAGGGCAAGATCTGCTCCAATAGGGCTATGCAAAAGAAATATATTTTAAGACATGTTCTATTTCACATCAACATTCTTTTATTTCAGGTATATTGTTGTTATTATCTCATGATGATTATACTTATTTCTTTTATTTCATCAACAAGTAAAAAGAATTTTCTAACAACATACATACTATTGCAACATATTTTTTTCTTATTTTTCTTTTTTAGCACATGTCATAATATATAATAAATACTATATCACTTTATATAAACATATTGTAACCAACAGTGACCCCCTATCTACATAATGACAAAACAAAAATTGCTCAGTTTGACTTACATTCACTCTCAACCACGCCATTCAAACTAACAATCAACCCAAAAACACATACACAATCAGGTCAGAAGGGGACAAAGATGTTTCCGGTCTCCTTGACCCTGTCGTGGGCTGAGCGCATACAACGTGGTCGACGAGCGTTTTGGTGGAATAAACCTATTGCAGACCACCTTCTTCAGGACCTTCTTGCATCAAATATTATTCTTCTAATGGTAGGGGTATCTGTAGTGTTAAAATAACAAACTTGAATAGCCCATACCTTAACTAATCACTTAAAATAGATTGAACCTGTCACCAATGTTGGGGAAAAACTAAAAATGATTTTAGTTCTAGCTTACTAGAAAAGGACACAAAAGAAAAAAGCAGAAAAAGTAGAAAAGAAAAGACAAGAAATAAGAATGGGGAGATCTAAATTGTAGAACCTCCCCTATTGAATAGTTCATAGTGCATTTTAATGCATAGATCCACTAGATCACCAAAATGGATCGTCCGGTGCTCCACCAAGCTAAGCACCTCTGTTCCTGGTTAAATATTGGCACCTGTAGGAAATTTACATGGGGTGTTTTATCTGCTGTAGAGATTTATGGCCTCAATTATATCTAGCCCTATTCAAATAGTTTCCAAAAATGGATACCATTAAGTCTAAGGTGGGGCTATAGACTTAGGGGTCGATTCCGATTCGGGCCGGAAAACGTACCGACCGACTCGGAGCCGGAATTAATTCCGACCGACACGTACCGGTGCAGCCCGACCCGCAAAGTACGATGAGAAGCGTGCAAAACCCGACCGACTCGTACGGAACACAAGCCGAACGACCGAGCCGCGTGGAAAACAGCAATCCGGCCGGAAAAACACGCGAATCGAACCGACCGACACGCACCCGGAACAATCCCGAACGAAACGTACCCGCGAACTCCTACCCGCCAAGCACGATGCAACGCGTGGAAAACACGACCGAGTCGCACGGAGGACAAGCCGTACGACCGACACGCATACAAAACTGCGAGCCGAAGCAACCCAAAACACCGCGACCGACGCGTACGCAGCATAGAAAACAGCACAAACACAGCGTGAACGAATCGGAGAAGCCCGTACGAGACAACTGCAGGGTCCGACTCAGTCACAAGAACGTCTCCTACATGCACAAAAGGTACAAAGGGATAATACACAAAAAAAGGCCAAACAAGCAATTACAAAGCCAATAAATACTGGGGGGGGGCAGGGAACAAAGACACACCCACAACTCCACCCATATAAAGGACACAAATCCCTACCATGATCCTTTGCAAATTCAAATTACCTGCCAGCACTCAACAGACAGCAACCACACACCCACAGCTCATCCATCACACAAGCCACACACCATCAGCACCCCAACAAATAGCAACCTCACATACACCCAGCAAAACACACACTCACACACCTTCACCTGCACACCAACACACACATCACTCACCATCACCACCCATCACCATGCCCCCAAAGAAGAATCATAAGTTCCTAGATAGTGAATTGGAAGTCCTGGTAGGTGAGATCCTCAGGGTAGAGCCACAGCTGTTTGGTACACTGGTCCAACAGACACCCATGGCGCAGAAAACCAAGATGTGGGAGAGGATCGTCGACAGGGTGAACGCACAATCACCATGTTTGCGCACAAAGATAGACATCCAGAACAGGTGGTATGACGTGCGCAGGAGGGTCAGGGAGCTGTTGAAGAAGGACTACCTCGTGAGCCAACACACCGGCAGTGGCCCTCCTGCCAAGCCAGTATACCTCAGGCCCTGGGAGGAGAAGGTGCGGGCCATCCTACCACCAATGAGCGTATATGGACTAGAAAACATCCCAGAGCCTGGTGAGTACACAACAAATGTACACAATATTGTGCCACAATACACACACATCACTGTCAAGGGGAGAGCCAAACCATGCACCCTTAGCAAATACACAGCAACCAGAACAGAACCATCCCAAAATGTGTATGTCAGTCAGATAAACACAACACATGCCATCTCATAGTGACATGTAACTGTGTCATCACATGTACAAACACAACTACAACTACAGCTGGGCAGTGGCACAAATATAACCAACAAACACAACCAGACATGTAGCCACCACTACAACACCACCACACAGTGAAGGCCACTGAAAGGAAGGAATACTGTGTATGCTGGGCAAGTCAGTGTAGCCAATAGCATCATGGGAGTCGTAGTCACAGATATTGCCCACCCTCACAATGCGCACATCAACACCACCATGAACCATGCTCACATCACAGGGAGTGGAAAACAACTGACAAGATGGCTGACACTGGCTACTGCTGTGGGGAGCACAAGGTCCTGCTGGCAACTGTGCACCAACCAACAGCAGGACACCACTGACTGACATCTTGCCATTGCTCTCACACTCACACACAATGAAGTCCACCCAAAAGCAAGTAAGTATGGGCATGCTGGGAAGTGGGGTGGAGGCAATAGCATGATGGGAGTGGTAGTCACAGAAATTGGTCACCTCCACAACTGTCCCATCAACACCACCCTGAACCATGCACACATCACAGGGAGTGGAAAACAACTGACAAGATGGCTGACACTGGCTACTGCTGTGGGGAGCACAAGGCCCTGCTGGCAACTGTGCACCAACCAACAGCAGGACACCACTGACTGACATCCTGAAAGACAACTTGCACTCCCTGCAATGGAAGCACGTTCCATGGTGGGATATCTGGCTGGGTGGGAAGGAGGACTCACAGCCCTGACCATAGTTACCAGCAGCGTTTCTCACACACACCCCTAACACAAACTCCACATAACTCACCTGGGAGAATGCATTGCCTCACACTCCAATCAAATATCCCACAAAGAACCACAACCCTGGGTCATGCTGAGTGAAGCACAGGGACACACATGGGACTTGTAGCAAAACTAACCCCAGGATAACACTGTCAGCCATCTTGTCAGCACAGGCACACAACCCCACAGGGAAGCAGAGTCAAAGGGAAGGAAGCATGGGCATGCTGGGAAGGGGGCTGGAGGCAATAGCATGATGGGAGTGGTAGTCACAGCTCAACATCCCCCACCCACATGGCCCAGCAAGCACACACTCAAGCATGCACACCCCACAGAGAGTGGAAAGCCCCATCAAAGATGTCTGACACTGGTGCCCTGTTGTGGGGAGCACAAGGCCATGCTGGGAACTGGCCACCAACTAACAGCAGGACACCACTGTCAGCCATCTTGCCATTGCTCTCACACTCACACACAGTGAAGTCCACCCAAAAGCAAGTAAGTATGGGCATGCTGGGAAGTGGGGTGGAGGCAATAGCATGATGGGAGTGGTAGTCACAGCTCAACATCCCCCACCCACATGGCCCAGCAAGCTCACACTCAAGCATGCACACCCCACAGAGAGTGGAAAGCCCCATCAAAGATGTCTGACACTGGTGCCCTGTTGTGGGGAGCACAAGGCCATGCTGGGAACTGGCCACCAACTAACAGCAGGACACCACTGTCAGCCATCTTGCCATTGCTCTCACACACAGTGAAGTCCACCCAAAAGCAAGTAAGTATGGGCATGCTGGGAAGTGGGGTGGAGGCAATAGCATGATGGGAGTGGTAGTCACAGCTCAACATCCCCCACCCACATGGCCCAGCAAGCTCACACTCAAGCATGCACACCCCACAGAGAGTGGAAAGCCCCATCAAAGATGTCTGACACTGGTGCTCTGTTGTGGGGAGCACAAGGCCATGCTGGGAACTGGCCACCAACCAACAGCAGGACACCACAGTCAGCCATCTTGCCATTGCTCTCACACTCACACACAGTGAAGTCCACCCAAAAGCAAGTAAGTATGGGCATGCTGGGAAGTGGGGTGGAGGCAATAGCATGATGGGAGTGGTAGTCACAGATATTGGTCACCCCCACAACTGTCCCATCAACACCACCCTGAACCATGCGCACATCACAGGGAGTGGAAAACAACTGACAAGATGGCTGACACTGGCTACTGCTGTGGGGAGCACAAGGCCCTGCTGGCAACTGTGCACCAACCAACAGCAGGAGACCACTGACTGACATCCTGAAAGACAACTTGCACTCCCTGCAATGGAAGCACGTTCCATGGTGGAATATCTGGCTGGGTGGGAAGGAGGGCCGGATGTCAACCAAATACAACCAATGCAGACCATGTACACACCCCAACATTCACATAGAAATGCCCAAATAATGCAGGACAATGTGCTACACCAATATCAACCCCTGACTGTGACAACTTAGGACAATGCAATGTACAGGCCCGCATCCAGAGGCACAGTCACAACTGTCAGGTGTGTCAACCATTGATGCCTGCAGAAACATAACATACATTGTGTGTGTCTCCCAAAAACAGGTGATGATGGGGACACAGCAGCAGACGCTGAGGAGTCCCTGTCCCAGGCTCAAGAGGATACGGAGCTCACTGATGTGGAACAGCCTCTGCCCTCCTCGGATGAAGAAGATCCACCTGGCACCTCCGGAGCAAGTCATCATGCAGCACCAGCAGGACCACCAGCTGCACCCCCTGCACCCACCCCTCCAACGACTGTCAACACACATACCACCCCTGCCGACATGGACAGACCAAGGAGCACCACCACCACCAGCACAGGGACCCTGGACCATCGTGGGGCCATGGACACCAACACCACCAACAACCCCCAAGGGGGCCCAGGGTCACCTGTGCGTGCCACCTCAGGTACTGCACGTGTCGCCAGGGGTGGTGGGAGGGGTGGGAGACATAGGTCGGTGCTCGCAGAGGGGTCTGGACTGCATGATGACCCACAACTGGCACGCATAGCCGATGTGTACCAGTCCAGCACCGGAGAGTTCAGCCAGGTAGTGGGGCTCCTCAGGGACATTAAACAGCAGCAGGCTGCCCATCATGCCCGCTTGGACTCACACATGTCCCGCGTGGAGTCCAAGTGGGACACACTGCAAGAGATGACGGCGGTGCATAGGGACATATTACAATGCCTCTGCCAGATGAGCAGCAACCAGTCAACACCTCCCTGTGTGCCCACAACATCTGGTGCTGAAACAACTGCAACTGCCAGAGGGAGGCAGGATGACTCTGGCGGAGAGTCCCCTGCACCGCAGCAGCCTGCACTTGAGGATCCCCCCCCAAAGAAGAGGGGTCGTCCGAGGAAGGACAACTGAGAGGCTGATGGCCATGCACAACCCCCAGGAAGCCAACACCTGTTCTGGAAAATCACCTTTGTGCCCAAACTGTTCACCCTGTCGAATGCAACACAACTCTCCCACATGACATGGGGAGCTCAAGTTGGACCAATGTATCAGATGACTGTGGACTTTACTCTGGAAATTTCTGCTACCAGGACTTCCAAATCATCTAGGAACCTTGGATTACAATCACAACGTACAGCACCCACCATCCTGTGCACTATACTCACACATGTATGTCAATAAACTCACTAATACACCATACTTGCCTCTGTTGTGATTCCAACGTTGTTTCTGAAGTGGCGATGATGATCTGTGAAATGACACTGTGCATGCTAACTGCTACAGCAAGAACAACACCGGCATGTGAGTCATGGCGACGTGACACATATGAGGGAGACACACCACCAGGGCTACACAACACATACACACCAGGGCCATCTGACTCATCGCCTACACTGATGTTGCCAGGAAATACGTTGCATTGCACAGACCCAACACCTATTCAGTCTGTGTTAACTAGCCCACTGGTGCAGTAAGCAAATGTCAGTCAGATGTGTGACCACAGACAACGCACATCACAAAGTGAAGCACAGGTTTATTACACATTTGCAACATGTTGTAACCACCACAGATGCAAGGTAATCCCACCTGGCAGCGGGCACACAGTCAACAAGTGTAGAAGGAAGGAAGTCCATGGGTGTGGCGCACATCACCTGTAGGGACACGACAGCTACCACCCTGGAAGTCGAATCACGGTGTCGGGGATCACAGTTGACCAAACGACTCTGAAAGTACCCCGTGAAGGACAGAAATGACACAGTCAAAAGCACTGAAGAACAGGACAGAACTGCAATACTCATGCCCAATACATGTCACAAGATACCCACCCAGAACCAAGTTAGCATGTCAACACTGTTGGGGAGTACAGACTACCTGTAAGGACACATCGCTACACGCATACAGTCATGTAGCCCATGGACACACTCAAACAGCACCAGAGCACCACCAACACATATCATGCAAACTCACATCATTGACATGACATCTCTAGATTCTCACATTCAGCTGAAGAAGTTGGTGATGAGCTGTGTGCGGACATCACCATCATCATCATCATCATCATCACTGGCATCGTGGTCCAGGCCAGGATCCTCCACAGGTGGCGGACGTTGGTCATCGTCATCCAGGATGAGAGGCAACTCCTTCCGAACTGCCAGGTTGTGTAGCATGCAGCAGACGATGACAATCTTGCACACCTTTGCTGGGGCATATGGGAGGGACCCTCCTGTCTTGTCCAGGCAGCGGAAGCGGCACTTCAGGAGACCAAATGTCCGCTCAATCACTCTCCTGGTCCGACCATGTGCCTCATTGTAGCGCATCTGGGCTGGTGTCACAGGGGTCCTGAGGGGCATCAGCAACCACGGCATGTTGGGGTATCCGGAGTCACCTACATACAGACAATTGCACATTAGCTGAGTTGGAAAAGAGGGTGGAACACTACATTGCAGAACACACACAATGGTACAAAGTCAGTACACACCAACAAGCCAGGCACGCTGGTTCCGCATCTGTGACATCATCCTCGGGATGCGACTACTCCCTCATCACGTAGGCATCGTGTGCAGAACCGGGGAAACGGGCACACACGTGTGAGATGCTCATATCTGCAAGACAGACCACCAGTGCATTGACCGAGTGGTAGTGTTTGCGGTTCCTGTATGCCTGCTCTTGGGCCTGTGGTGGTACCAAAGCCACATCTGTCCCATCAATGGAGCCAATGACATGCGGCATCCTCCCCAGGGCATAGAAGTCACTCTTCACGTCAGTGAGTTGTTGGAGTCTAGGGAAATAGATGTACTGGTTCAGGTATATCAACATAGCCTCCAAAACATCGCGGAGCACACGGCTGAACATGGTCTGTGACATCCCACCAGCAGTCGCCACAGTGTGTTGAAAGGTACCGGTGGCAAAGAAGTGTAGGGCTGCCATCACCTTCACCTTGGGGGTCAGCGCTGTAGGGTACGGCCGGCCAGGTTGCAAATGTGGTGCCAAGCGCACTGCCAAATCCTCAATCAGCTGCCTGGTGAAGCGGTACCGTCGGATGCTGTCACGTTCCACCATCGTTGCCAGGTCAGGGAATGGTCTATGGACAGCTGGTGCCCTGCAGTGCATAGGTGAAGAATGAAAGATTGTCAGTCACCCCACATATGTGGCATTGAACACACTCAATATCACATGATACATCATTATGAGGCACAAGTACATGATGTGTGCAGTTCCGTAAGGACATGTATGGCACATACATGGCCAACATCTAACATCACAGTTCAACAAGTGGCATCAATAAGTCCCAGGTTGTGCCATTGGATATCATGAGGCCGTGTCACAGATCCCATCTCCTGCTGCCACGTTACAAACACACCCCACAGTGACATGTGAGGACAGATGTGCCCCAGGCATCACAGCTCAACGACAGGTAGATTCCCAGGGACCCTGTATTGCCACATGGACACTGGCATGACATGGTGTATCATGTATACACCACAGCAAAACAACCATGACCCCCACAGGTAGTGGTCCCTGTTGCCTCGGCAGGACAGACATGGACGTCTGTGACAAACACACGCACAACATCAAAGTCCATGCACAAACAACGTGGATGTGGAGACTGTCTCCCATTGTGCACATGAAATCAGAGACATTGTAAACACAACATGCACACAGACTGTGGAGGACCATCACTATTGTGCCAATGGGTCACCCTGGGTGAAACATACCGTCCCACATGGGACTCAGGGGGTATGTGACATGACATACACATACACCACCGTGAAATGTGACCATGCCACATGCTCAGATATGAACAGTTGCACATCACAGTGGTCATGTACACGAAACACCAAGGATTCTGTCCCCATGAACACGTGCACAGCCTGGGGGTGGCTGCCCCCAAGTGACACCCACAGAACAACATGTTCACCCCCATACACGGAATAGGTAATGCAGCCTTACATGCCTTAGGATACAGTTTGGACAGGCTGTGGTGTTGTAGGTGTGCCCCTCACTCCCTGGGAAGTATATGTGGCTGGCATATGTTCACCTGTGACAGGCATGGTGACATATGCCAGTGACTTGTACAGGGACGCGTTGGACAGCAATGGACCGATCGGTGCGCACACATTGGCCATTGCATTCAATGTGTGCTGGTACGCGTTGTATTCGCAATACGCGTTGGACAGCAATGGACTGATCGGTGCGCACACATTGGCCATTGCATTCAATGTGTGCTGGTACGCGTTGTATTCGCAATACGCGTTGGACAGCAATGGACCGATCAGTGCGCACACATTGGCCATTGCATTCAATGTGTGCTGGTACGCGTTGTATTCGCAATACACGTTGGACAGCAATGGACCGATCGGTGCGCACACATTGGCCATTGCATTCAATGTGTGCTGGTACGCGTTGTATTCGCAATACGCGTTGGACAGCAATGGACCGATCGGTGCGCACACATTGGCCATTGCATTCAATGTGTGCTGGTACGCGTTGTATTTGCAATACGCGTTGGACAGCAATGGACCGATCGGTGCGCACACATTGGCCATTGCATTCAATGTGTGCGGGTACGCGTTGTATCCTGGGTACGCCTTGAACAGCAATGGACCGATCGGTGTGCCCGGCCGGCCCATTGCATTCAATGTGTGCGGGTACGCGTTGTATCCTGGGTACGCGTTGAACAGCAATGGACCGATCGGTGTGCCCGGCCGGCCCATTGCATTCAATGTGTGTGGGTACGCGTTGTATCCTGGGTACGCCTTGAACAGCAATGGACCGATCGGTGTGCCCGGCCGGCCCATTGCATTCAATGTGTGCGGGTACGCGTTGTATCCTGGGTACGCGTTGAACAGCAATGGACCGATCGGTGTGCCCGGCCGGCCCATTGCATTCAATGTGTGCGGGTACGCGTTGTATCCTGGGTACGCCTTGAACAGCAATGGACCGATCGGTGCGCACCCATTGGCTATGGCCTGGCCTGGCAACGGACGCGTTTTCAAATTTTGAACGAGTCTGATGCTGTAAATTCAGTTGGTCACCCACAACAATGTTGCAAATTCATGGGTGTCATGAAGTTGAACTTTTGAAGGATGCTGTGGGCATGTGTAAGTGGTGCAATTCCATGGATTGGCCAGATTCAGAAGATGCAAACGACTTGGACCTATCACTTTGGACATATGGGACAGTATCTGCCTCTGCAGCACACATATAATGCTGGCTGTTCCCCTGAGAGCTCACTTGCCTGCACTACATGCTCCAGGACGACATCTGCCACCACCACTGCTGCTGTATCTGCACCCTCTGGACCCTGCAATGGCACGTACTGTGGAGAGAGCCCCAGCCTTCAGCACTGAGGAGAACCAGGCCCTGCTGGACAGCCTCCTTCCACAGTACAGCAAGCTGTATGGGAAAGCAGGGGAGCAGGTGAGTGTTCTGTCCACTGCCTTCCTAAATGTGCATGTTGTCTGACTAGCAAGGCTAACAGTCTGCACGCCACTGGCTAGCAGGCTCACTGAGTAGTTGTCACCCCCATAGTGTGTAGTTACATGCACTGGACAGGTATAGTGCAGTGACAGTGCATTTAAACAAGTTTTTACTTCCCAGGCAATGATACCATGTAGTAACTGCTGGCATACTGTCCATGGCCATCGTTGCACTGCCTGTGTACATCATGTGCCCCTGTGATTGAGACATGTATATCCAACTGTGTAATGCACGGATATGTTGCATGTGTAGTAATGGCATTCTCACTTTGTCATCCTCACAGGTTGATGCCCACCAGAAGCAGCAGATATGGCTGACCATCGTCCGGGCAGTGAGATCCGTGGGGGTCTACAAGCGCCGGATCCGCAACTGCCAGAAGAGGTGGCAGGACCTTAGGGGCTGGACCCGGAGGATCGCACGGGTCCAGCTGAAGCTGTCGCCTCCTCGCAGGAGGGGCGGACACCGGACCCTGACCCCCCACATGCACAGGATCCTGGCGGTGGTCTTCCCTGATCTGGATGGGCAGCTGAAGGCCAGAGAGCAGCAAGGAGGGGTGAGTCCATGACTGCATTGTGAACTATGTCTGCCATGCTATGTGCCCTCCTCTGGCCTGGTTAAACTTCCACAGTACATCAGTCATGTGGTCCAGGACCCATGTCCCTCTATTGTGCACTGCCCACTCCTCATCTGATACCCAGGTGTGGCCCTTACAGTCAGGGAATTGTGTCACTTGGGTACTGTGTCCTTGCAGTTTGCTTGACTCAAGGTGGGGGACATCATCTGTTTCCCTGACTCTGTGGTGGGCATCATGGGTGGGTCCATTGCTTACACAATGCCTGTGTTCTGACATGTAATCTGCGTGTTACTTTGATATGTGGTCCAATTGCTGGGCTGATCCACCACATGTGCCTGGGGTATCTGGCACACACCCATGCTGCGGGTGGGAACAATGTCTGGGCCCCAGGAGTGTGTATATTACTTGTGTCACACATACTTAGCCAGCTGCCTACTGTCCAGGGCTCATCCCTCATTCATGTGGGGCAGGACAGTCATGCCTACTCCAGGCCATACAATACACTCTGTACTACCACTCCCATGTATCAGCTGACACGTTGTGCTCAGTGAATTGTCCCCTCAGGTGTCTGCCTCTGTGTCAGTGTGCTGTGGCTTCGTTGTCAGGACTGCTGGGGTGTTTCTCGGTTGGGGCTCAGCATGCCACCGGAGATGTGACCATAGGAGACGATACTTGTGTGACACATAGGTGTTTGATCACCTGACCGTGCAGACTGGGGTATGCGAATGTGAAGTTCAGGCAGCTGTTTCCCATTCACAGCAGATTGTGAGGTGCTCAGGTTCAGAGGGTTGTGTTACAGGTCTCCCATATGTCCAATCGGTATGACCTGGACAGATAAGGGTTCAGATGATGTGGTGTGTGGGGGATGTACATGTGCACTTGTTCAGCTCCAGGACTTGCATTCCCCATGACCTACTATTGTGACACAGTGCAGAGTGTTGTTGTCTGGCTGCCCTGCCCATGTGACTGGAGACAGTGATGTATGACTTAGCAGGCATGCCTGTGCCATGGCATGTGACTTCCTATTAGTGATCCTGCAGGGGAGTGACATGTGCTACATGCACACCATTGTGGCAATGGCTATCAGGACATGGGTGCATCATGGTGTCTGTCGCTGGTATGCATCACATGCATTTCCTATTTGACTCTGGGCATCCCTTTCATCCGGACACCTGTACTGACTCAGTGGCAAGAGTTGTGATGTGTGCATGTTCACATGCTTAACCGGGTTCTCTGCACTGTCCAACTACTGTGTAGGTGGTGCATGTGTCCACACTGGGGTATTGCCATCCAACAGACACCAGACAGATGGGTGCAAGGCCAGGTGGGATGTGAGTGCCATGGTTGACCATCAGACTGACAATTGGCTTCTCCTGTTCTGTTTGGGCACTTTTAGCAATGTTCAACTAAGGATGCCAGGGCTTGCTCTGCAATGTGCTGTACTAACTGTGGTGTGTGCGTACGGTGCAGGTGACTGATGTCTGTCTGTTTCCCCATTGTTTGCAGATACATCCACGGCCACGGAAGGGGACAGCTCCACGGACCAGGAGGAGCCGGAGAGCCAGACTGGGTCAGCAGCCGAGGAGTGGTCGGAGGGACCCAGTGGCACGGAGGGCGAGGGGAGCCACACCGAGGAGTCCTCAGCACCATCCACCTCAGCTGAGGACCACAGCAGCTCGGAGGATGACTCCCTTATGGAGGCGGGTGTCAGCAGCCACCACACCCCAGCTAGTGTTGCTGTCCCCGCCACCACCACCACCAACACCGCCCTCCCATCGGCTCCCATTTCCGAGGTCCGTGGAGGCTCCCATGTTCAGGAGCGTGTCTCCTTCAGGCCAGGCACCGCACCCCCTGCCCCTGTGTCCCCTGCTGCCCTGAGTGAGGAGTCTGTGTACCTCCTTCACCAGCTCCATGTAGGGCAGACAGCGATGCTGAGTGTCCTCCATGCCCACACCACTCTGTTGACTCAGCTGGTGTCGTTCATGGAGGGCATCTCATCGGGCATGTCTGCCCTACAGAGGGGCAATAGGTCCATGGACTCCTCCCTGACGGCAGCAGTGTCCCTCCTCCGACAGTCCCTCACCCCTCCTGCCTCTGCCCCATCCACACTCCCCAGCACCTTACCTGTCCCAAGCACACACACACCGGCACAGGCACACACCAGCACAGACACGAGCAGCACACAGACACACACGCCACAAACAAGACGCACAGTCAGGGGACTGAAACCACACTCACAGGGGATGGGGCCCAGGCACACACACACGCATCCACGAGCACTGCGCAGTCCTCAGTTGCCTCTCCCTCCAAAGCCCCCTCCCTTGCCTCACCTGCAACCCCAAAGACACAGCGGCTCTTCCTCAGTGACTTCGGCCTCTTCCCCTCCGATCCAGCTGATACAGCATTCAGGGGGAAGAGGAAGCCCACCCACACGGAGCGGAGTGCCCCTCGCCCCCGGACATCCTCCCCCAGGCGCAGACCGACTGACGCCCCCACCCACAAGTCCCCCCGGACCCGGAAGAGCAAGACCCCGCCGCCGCCCTGCAGCTCAGGCACCAAGTCTCCTTCCTCCATCCCTCAGGCCCCCACTCCACAGGTGCCCCCACCACACCCTGCCCCAGGTTCCCCCACCCACAGATACACCATCCCCAAAAGGATCAGGCCTTCTCCCCCTGCCACTTGCTCTTCCGGCCCCACACCCCCCGCTGCGCTTGTCTGTGCCACTGGTGTGGTGAGGGTGTCCTCCCCCTCTGTCCTGCCCACCTTACCTGATCCCCATTCTCCTCCCCTGGAGGTAGGCACTGCAGTGGAGGCCACTACCACCCTGTCTGACTTGGGCACTGCAGTGGCGAACCTGTCCACTCCATCTGCACGGTCCACTGCAGTCGTGCTGGCACCCACACCATCTGAGTCATGCCCCCAGTTGTGCCGGCACACACCATGTCAGACACCTCCACTGCAGTTGTCAGTGGCTCTCCAGCACCCACCACCCCTTCCCTGCCTCCTTCTGGTGAGCCCTGATCCTGTCCCTGCGGTGCCTGGCCTGCCCCCCCATATGCCCCTCCGAGGGGATTGTCCCTGGTTTTCATCAGTGCAGGCATGCGTAGGGTGACATCTGCCACTGTCACCCTGTTTTGACTTTCATGATGGAATGGCCATTGGCCTTTGTTTATTTTTTACATGACTTCAACTTTTGAACCCACATATGCTGAATAAAGCAACTTTCTGTTCTCTAGTGCTTTTGCTTCTGATGTACATGATGTTGATGATGATAACCATGCCCTTGCTGCAGTGATGGTGATATTTGGTCTCATGAATATGTAGTGTTACTGTGCAGGAACCCATGTGGTCCAGGGGGACTGTGTCCTATCCTGTGGTGTATCCATGTCATCCTTAGCAGCATCTGAGAGTGTCATGTTTTCAATATTTGGCAATGGGATTTCCTACTTACATTAGCAATGTCACATCTGTGGCTTCCACCCCTGCACATCTGTTGTGCTTGCCATTGTTCAATTAGTCTACTTCCCTGACCGTGTGGCCATCTCCACTGGACATGCAGGTTTGGGCATCAATGGGGAAGGACTCATCTGTGTTGTCAGTGCAACTTGCTATACATGTGTGTTGGATCTGTGCTGATGATTTCGTTTACACTCCCATGACCAGGCTGATGTGACAGGAGCCGTCATTTGGTGCTAATTGTTGACTGTGTGACCAAGTGTTCTGCTGACATGATGGAGCCCTACTGAGGCGACATATGGCATAGCTTTCCTCACACAGGAGTGGAGTCCCCTCATGGCAGTGTGTGCTCCTGTGACATCGCCTGCGCCCAAGGTGTGTGTTGTATGAGCATGTCTGTGTGTTCACTTCCATTTTGCTGTGCATGCTGGGATCCCTAGTGATGTTCCTGTTTGTGATGCTTGCTGAGTTGACCTATGTTCCCCCAAAGTCTTCTCCCTGGGTTCTCTGTGATGTGGGTGCATGGCACATTACTGGTCATCAGGGTGTCACCCATAGGTGTGTTTGCTGTCAGGGCTGAGTTTGTGGGCAGACGCTGATGGGTCACAGTCAGGATTCCCTTGGCACTTGTTGTTTACACCTGTCATGTGATTTCCGGTTTGTGTTAGCTTTCATTGGTTGTGACACGGTGTGTGTGTGACTGCTGGCACTCCTCAGGGTCAGAGCTGCAATGTTGGTAGTTGTCTATGTGTGTTCTTTGTGGGTGACCTTGGCTTCTTCATTGGTGTGTGACTGTGGCTGGGATCCCATTGGTTGGTGTGGTATTGCCGTCATGTCCATGTACAGCGTAGTGTGCAGTGTGTCAGACATTCAGGAGTCTTGTTGAGTGGCCATGTGTGATGTGTTTCTGCACCTTGGTTCCCACCACCACCCCTGGGATTGTCATGGGTGCATGTGCAATGTCACCAGTGCATGTGAGCTTCACTGCTGCACATTGTTGGAGGTCGAGGTGTGTGGTGTTGAGTGTGTGCAGATGAGAGTTGTTGCCCGGCTAGACCCCTGCCTCCATGTTGGCCTTGGCTTACTGGCCATGCTGATTGATTTGTGCTTGTGTAGGTGTGATGGTAGTTTGTTGCTCAGGACACCTGACTGTGGTTCACAGTGTGAACGACATCTAGCTTTGTCATCACAGTGGGATTGTAATGCAGCCCAGGGTCACCACATTGTGGGGGCCCTGGGGGTAGTGCTGTGGTTTCTCTGTGTCTTGCTGTGTCAGTTGCTGTTCCTACATGCTTGTGTGACATGTGTGATTTGTGCTCCCTCTCATCTGACAATGCCTGATTGCCCACATAGGGGATTTGGATCCATGAGTTACCTTTGTGTGGCACTGTATGCACATCTGTGTAATTGGTATTCAGGCCTCCTCATGTGTTGTGTGGTTGCCTGGGGACACTGGTACCCCCCTCACCTGTTGTGTTTGATGTGCAGTGTGGGTCTGCCTGTTTGTGTTTGTGCATCTGCACCACTGCATTGGCATATCTTTAGTGTGCCATTGGCTGTATGTTGTTTGGTGTGTTTCCCCTGCTGTCCCTGGGACTCCTAGGTCATCAGTCAGCACAATGATCATTGTTTGTGTGTCCCATTGCTGCCATGGTATGGTATCTGTTCACCTCACATCTACAGTCTCCACAGGGTATCTGCATTTGTGTGCCCATTGGTGCAAATATGTGGGTCTGCATTCTGATGGTCACTTCTGTCATTGTGTCATTGATGAATGTTGACAGTGTCAGCCCCCATGGGTGATGTTTGTCTGCACATGGCCAAAGGTATGTCTTATTTGCACTGCACTGTTTGCCTCCCCCAATCTATGTTGCTATGGGACACAAGCACTACTTTGCCACTGATGTGTTTGTTGTTCTGTGACCAGGAATCATCCATGCAGTTTGGCAGTTGCAGCTTTTTCTTTGCCAACACTTACATTTTGGTCACTGTGATGATGGGGTTTGGACCCCATTGCCACAATGTTCAAAATGTGCTTCAGCTATGGACCCCACACTTACATTTTGGTCACTGTGATGATGGGGGTTTGGACCCCATTGCCACAATGTTCAAAATGTGCTTCAGCTATGGACCCCACACTTACATTTTGGTCACTGTGATGATGGGGGTATGGACCACATTGCCACAATGTTCAAAATGTGCTTCAGCTATGGACCCCACACTTACATTTTGGTCACTGTGATGATGGGGGTTTGGACCCCATTGCCACAATGTTCAAAATGTGCTTCAGCTATGGACCCCACACTTACATTTTGGTCACTGTGATGATGGGGGTTTTGACCCCATTGCCACAATGTTCAAAATGTGCTTCAGCTATGGACCCCACACTTACATTTTGGTCACTGTGATGATGGGGGTATGGACCCCATTGCCACAATGTTCAAAACGTGCTTCAGCTATGGACCCCACACTTACATTTTGGTCACTGTGATGATGGGGTTTTGGACCCCATTGCCACAATGGTCATGGCCTGCTTGCATTGTGGGGGCCACACACATTTATGTGTGGCACATGTGATAGGGGGTCACATTGTATGTTCAAAGTCATGTTCAGTGTTGTAGGCATTTGACACAGTCTACACACGCTTGTCATGGTGTTGGGGGATGTCTTTATGTTGCATTCTTTATGTTGGTGTGTGCTTGTTGTGTCATGTATTAGCCATCCTGTGAGTGGGGGTGTTGTTGGTGGTAGGCATCCAGCCCCCCATGGGTAGAGGTGGTAGTAGTGGTAGGCATCTGGCACCCCTGGCTAAGGGTGGTAGTAGTGACAGGCATCCAGCCCCCATGGGTAGAGGTGGTAGTAGTGGTAGGCATCTGGCACCCCCTGGGTAGAGGTGGTAGTAGTGGGAGGCATCTGGCACCCCCTGGGTAGAGGTGGTAGTAGTGGTAGGCATCTGGCACCCCCTGGGTAGGGGTGGTAGTGGTGACAGGCATCCAGCCCCCCATGGGTAGAGGTGGTAGTAGTGACAGGCATCCAGCCCCCCATGGGTAGAGGTGGTAGTAGTGGTAGGCATCTGGCACCCCCTGGGTAGGGGTGGTAGTAGTGACAGGCATCTGGCTCCCCCTGGGTAAGGGTGGTAGTAGTGGTAGGCGTCTGGCACCCCCTGGGTAAGGGTGGTAGTAGTGACTGGCATCCAGCCCCCCATGGGTAGAGGTGGTAGTAGTGGTAGGCATCTGGCACCCCCTGGGTAGTGGTGGTAGTAGTGGTAGGCATCTGGCATCCCCTGGGTAGGGGTGGTAGTAGTGGTAGGCATCTGGCACCCCCTGGGTAAGGGTGGTAGTAGTGGTAGGCATCTGGTACCCCCTGGGTAAGGGTGGTAGTAGTGGTAGGCATCTGGCACCCCTGGGTAAGGGTGGTAGTAGTGACAGGCATCCAGCCCCCCATGGGTAGAGGTGGTAGTAGTGGTAGGCATCTGGCACCCCCTGGGTAGAGGTGGTAGTAGTGGTAGGCATCTGACACCCCCTGGGTAGGGGTGGTAGTAGTGACAGGCATCTGGCACCCCTGGGTAAGGGTGGTAGTAGTGCTAGGCATCTGGCACCCCCTGGGTAAGGGTGGTAGTAGTGACAGGCATCCAGCCCCCCATGGGTAGAGGTGGTAGTAGTGGTAGGCATCTGGCACCCCCTGGGTAGAGGTGGTAGTAGTGGTAGGCATCTGACACCCCTGGGTAGGGGTGGTAGTAGTGACAGGCATCCAGCCCCCATGGGTAGAGGTGGTAGTAGTGGTAGGCATCTGGCACCCCTGGGTAGAGGTGGTAGTAGTGGTAGGCATCTGACACCCCCTGGGTAGGGGTGGTAGTAGTGGTAGGCATCTGGCACCCCCTGGGTAAGGGTGGTAGTAGTGACAGGCATCCAGCCCCCCATGGGTAGAGGTGGTAGTAGTGGTAGGCATCTGACACCCCCTGGGTAGGGGTGGTAGTAGTGACAGGCATCTGGCACCCCCTGGGTAAGGGTGGTAGTAGTGGTAGGCATCTGGCACCCCTGGGTAAGGGTGGTAGTAGTGACAGGCATCCAGCTCCCCATGGGTAGAGGTGGTAGTAGTGGTAGGCATCTGGCACCCCTGGGTAGTGGTGGTAGTAGTGGTAGGCATCTGGCACCCCTGGGCAAGGGTGGTAGTAGTGGTAGGCATCTGGCACCCCTGGGTAAGGGTGGTAGTAGTGGTAGGCATCTGGCTCCCCCTGGGTAAGGGTGGTAGTAGTGGTAGGCATCTGGCACCCCTGGGTAAAGGTGGTAGTAGTGACAGGCATCCGGGCCCCTATGTGTATATGTGGCATTGGTGATGGCCATCCCGCCCCTATGGTGCTGCTGTTGCTGGTGTGAGTAATTTCTGCATCCCTCTGTGTGTGTGTGATATGTCGGGTACGTGTGGTTTGTTTTTGTGGTTGGTGTCTGATTTACCTTCTGCGCCGTACGCGTCCGTGCCTGTTCCGGTAGTAGATGTAGAATTTTGGTAGGATCGGCACAATGGGATTCATGGTTGGTTCGTCTCGTTCGTCTTTCTCGTTGCTTCGCCTCGTCCTCGTCGCTGGCGTGTTCGTCTCGTAGCCGTGGATCATGTTGTGGCGCGAATCGGAGCTTATGTGCGCCTCTCCCGGATGCTTTGACGTGGCGTGCGTAGGACAGGTTCGGCGCATACGGGAAGCGCATCGTACTTGTCCGGCCGGACGGGGCTGCATTTTGGCTTCCGTGCGACTCGATTCTGCGTTTACGGATCCGGCTCGGTCGGGGAACAGGACCTGGATTGGGTGAGTACGACTGGGTCGGAATCTATGCTGTTGTGCGCATCGTACTTGCTCGTTCGGAATAATGTGCGGTTCGGTCGGGAAACAGGCATTCGCATGGCTTTTTTCCCGACCGAATGATGTTAGGTGCGCCTCCGACCGAGATTGGAATAGGCCCCTTAATGGTAAATTTCCTACAGGTGCCAATATTTAGCCAGGAACAGAGGTGTTTAGCTTGCTGGAGCACCGGACGATCCTTTTCATATTTGCAGAAGGCCAAAACAGCGCGAGGATAAATCCTTTCTAGCAAGGTAAAACTACCTGTGACAGTGCTTAACACTGATACTAGGAGAGATAATACATTTTTGAAAAAAACAGAGTTATTTCTAATTGCCATTTCTTCATTTTTTAGAATTTAACACGGGCATTATAGAGCCTGAGCGTTATAAGAACGGCATGTACTGGAGTTGGTGAACCAATGAGAAGGAATGTAAAGCCAGCCACGTCCCCTATAAGATTTTTGCTGTAAGTAGGAGGTATACTTGTTGGGATACAGTTAGCACCAATACTAACAGGATCCGTGTAAAAGTACCTTTCAAAAAATCGAAAGTTACACACCAGCATGCTGGCACCTTCTTGCATGTTTTGGACTTCTAGCATGATATATGGCACTATTAGGTGCACAACCAGACACACTGCTATTAACTCTTTGGTGTTCCCTCCATTTTGGTGATCTAGTGGATCTATGCATTAAAATGCACTATGAACTATTCAATAGGGGAGGTTCTAGAATTTAGATCTCCCCATTCTTATTTCTTGTCTTTTCTTTTCTACTTTTTCTGCTTTTTTCTTTTGGGTCCTTTTCTAGTAAGCTAGAATTAAATCATTTTTAGTTTTTTCCCAACATTGGTGACAGGTTCAATCTATTTTAAGTGATTAGTTAAGGTATGGGCTATTCAAGTTTGTTATTTTAACACTACAGGTACCCCTACCATTAGAAGAAGAATATTTGATGCAAGAAGGTCCTGAAGAAGGTGGTCTGCAATAGGTTTATTCCACCGAAACGCTCGTCGACCACATTATATACGCTCAGCCCACCACAGGATCAAGGAGATCGGAAACATCTTTGTCCCCTTCTGACCTGATTGTGTATGTGTTTTTGGGTTGATTGTTAGTTTGAATGGTGTGGTTGAGAGTGAATGTAAGTCAAACTGAGCAATTTTCGTTTTGTCATTATGTAGATAGGGGGTCACTGTTGGTTACAACATGTTTGTATAAAGTGATATAGTATTTATTATATATTATGACGTGCTAAAAAGAAAAATAAGAAAAAATATGTTGTAATAGTATGTATGTTTTTAGAAAATTCTTTTTACTTGTTGATGAAATAAAAGAAATAAGTATAATCATCATGAGATAATAACAATATACCTGAAATAAAAGAATGTTGATGTTAAATACAACATGTCTTAAAATATATTTCTTTTGCATTGCCCAATTGGAGCAGATCTTGCCCTTGTGATAAAGCAATAGAGGTCAAGTGGGAGGTTTATTTATCAGTTTGTCAATTAGCTAGCACCCCAACTTTGGGGTCAGTAACTTGAAAGGGCCGGGCCCATACGCTTTTTGGACCTATTCTAGAGTCACAATCCGATGGTTCTTTTTAGCAGCATGAAAGTGTAGAGGGGAGAAAGTTTGTTACTATTGCCAATCAATCATCGAGAAATCCTTTGTACGCCTAATAACCACAGACAACTCCGTAAGGTTAGTTAAGTTATTGCAATGCCAAAAACAACTGAACATAAATACACCTCAAGATGAGCCCATAGAAATACATCGGAATCAGCATGAAGCCCAATCTTTGTATTTAATTGAGACGATGTAGCATAAACAAGACAATTATCTCAAGAAACAGGATGCAGAGGATCAGAAAGCATGAGTCAACTTTTCCCTGCATCGAGGGTTGGTGAGTAAAAACATGAATCTATCCCTACTCTAACGCTAAGTAATATCCCGACTTCAGCATCTTCAGAAAGGAAAGTTAAATGTGTTATTCTGTAGAGTCTTCCTAAGACGTCTATCCGCAGTTAATGGGTCATGTAGCACAAAGTTACTGAGACAGGGCTCATTCTCAGATGCTCTCTCTCCGAAGGCAGAAGACGAAGTGGTCACCTTCCTTCTCTCAACATCCCAATATCTCAGGTGTCCTTCCCAAGAATCTTTGCGGGTCACGCCATCTGCTCTGAGTATGATCTTAAATGTAGTTTTCCATGGGATAACGGTGTTCTGGATTTGCAACAAGTTGACCTTGGTTCTCAGGCCTTCTACTATGTGAAGCACAGCAGACTTTCCTTATTGACTCAAGTTTACAATGTAACTTCTTCTCTCCTTGCCTGACTACTAAAACAAAGACATTATTCTACCTCACAAAAGCACTTCTTTCACCTGCAAGACAAAATGTGAGAAAGAACAAATTCCACAGCACACATGAAATTCAACTATTAATTCTAAAGCGAGAGGTTCCAGTGAAATGCATTTCGGGCCTACAAGATTAAGCTAACATAAGAAACCAGCATATGAACTTGACAAATTTGCATGGGGAAATAAGGCACATTCAATGAATACATTTACCTATATCAAAGTGACAGGATTAGTAAACACTTTTAGTACATAAATAAATGTCAATACCACAACACAAGCTCTTCACGTTAATGTTTTCTGCTAGTTACTTTCCCTTTCTACGTTAATTCTCCATGTTACTTTTCAAAGGCCTAGGCACATCACGTTTCAGGTTAATACATTTCAAAATCCTAACACTTCATGTTATTACAACAAAAGATATACACGGGTGCGCTCTACCCGTGTGATTACAATAAACCCCTACAAATCATTGTGATTTCCCCTGCATCAGTTCCCCCCTCTGATGATGTTGATTTATCACAAAACACTTGAAATCCCTGTAGAGTAGACCGATCTCAACAGATGTTGTAGCTAGTTTTCTCTGTCTGAACTCCTCCAACCATTTCAGATTCTCATAATGACTGTCCTGCAGTCTTTCAATCCTTCTATCTCTCTATCTCTCCCTAAAGGAATCTTCCATTTGCCTTGCCTTGTGCCATTTGCATGCCCTTATCATATCTAGCAATATGATAACACAGACTACAACAATTATGACTGGCTTCAAGATATATCCAAGAATTCCCTTTCCTAGGTTAGCAAACCAATTTCCAGCTACTCCAAATCCCTTTCCAATCTTGTCCCAAACTCCCTCGGTTGGAAGATCATGTATCTCGTGATGTATCTCAGTGATGTTATGTATATAATCCCCTCAGGCCTTTACTTTTGTCAGGGATATAAGTACGACACTGTTGGACCATCAGCATCCGACAGTCTTCGCCCTCTTTTACCAATAATACATCTAATGCAAGATGGTTTTGCATCACCATCGCTCTTATCGAAACCCTTTCTCCATCTATGAGTAAAAATGACTGAGCTGTGTTAAGCGACAACTTATCTAAAATGGTAGACAGCCTTCTGATCTTGATGTTATTCAGCACCACACCCAAACTAGGTATTATTGATCCAAAAATGTCTACTAAAATTTCACCGCACTCAATCCATGTTTCTCTCTATGGTTCGATTTTCCTTCCAAACCTTCCAAATCTTCCACATGATATATCTTTGGAAACAAGACTGCCACATAACAAGTGCCATACCAATTGTTTGGAAGCCAGATATATGCATTCTTCCCGCACACAAAATATACTCCTGGAGCTTCTTGAAGAAAATTCTTTGAGGAACCATCAATTAGAAAGATGTGGTCACACACACTCTAGCCCACAAAAACAGTGTCATAACGACTCTGAACTTGACAAATGCAAAGCTTGCCTCATTGTTCCCGATCTAGAGCTGTAGGATCATAGCTCCCCTTAGCCTTGTGAGCTAACTCTTCCTTGGTCCACTCAAAGTTTCCTTCCCTATTATTAAGCTTAACAGTTAAGCCTCTATGTCTATCCTCTACTTGATCTACAAATTTCTTTTCTATGTCTGTTAATGTGCAGGTTATGTTGTGCCTATGTGCGTAAGCAGTATCTAATGTTAATGTGGGTACTTTCTCATTCTCTCTTCTTGCTTGTAATAATCATATTTGTGCAGGTGTTTGTAGACTGGTATTTCTCAAAGTACCAAATCACTATTCAAGACATAGTACTCATAATGACCCTTTCCATAAAACATGCTAAGGAGCAAACTACATGTAATGCCCTACGTCAAGGGCAGGTGATGATACCTAATACCTTCCTCGTCTGAAGCAAGAAATTGCATACACACATAACAATCTGTCACATCCATAGTATTCACGTATTCATTCAGCAGGTTAGCATAAGCTACAGCTATCCCTACGATTACTCCTACAATAAGTGTACCCATAACACATTTGTGTCTACGATTTGAATTTCCAGACTCCATTTTCAAAGTGGCTCAGATTGTAGCTGTAAGAGGATAAACACACAGAGTCTATTTTCTCCGCCTCTTATGCACTGGCAACAAAGTCTTTGAGCAACTTCTTTTTGGATCTTAGAAAGGTCTTATAACAGTTTTTGGCACAGTATTTACACAGCTTGGTAGACTTCCTTAGCCCTTTTCCTTCTTCTGAAGGAAAAGTCCCTATTTTTATTCTTCTTCCACTCAGGTCTAGGTTATCTTCTTCAAGCAAATTTTATTCACAGTTCAAAAGTAAGCCTGGGCGGAGTTCGCGGAGTTCCGCTATGCGAAACTCCACGAAGTGCAAAAAAACCTCCGTCGCTCTACGCGAAGCTCCGCGAGCGGCGGAGTGCATTAGATAAATGCTGTTCGCAATGATTTTCAGTGCCAGATGCTTGTCCGCACTGTGCAATGATCATGAACGGCACCATGCACAGCGCAAGCGGGAGCTGCTTCCTTTTCTGCTGCTCGAGTAGATTTTTACTCGAGCTGCAGCTTTCTCAACGCAAACGGACAGTTTCTCAGCGCGAGCGATCGGGAGCATACGCAACCACTCGCAATGAGAAATCTGACCGCCCGCATTGAGAAATCTCGCCGGGAGGTAGATTTTCCACGCTCGCGATCACCAACTTGACGTTGATGAACGTGAGCGAGGAAAACACTCCGCGAAGCTGAGTTTTTCGAACTCCGCGAGCTCCGCGTAACGCGGAGTGCGGAAAACTACGCAAACTCCACAAGCGGAGCGGAGTTCACCGCCCAGACCTATTCAAAAGTTCAATTTACAACCCTTATGAGATCAGACCCAATCTCCTCAATGACTCGCTGTAACAGTTATGTTCTCAAATGCTGCAACCTCCTGAGGAGACGGTTCAGCTCGGTGGATAAGGCATAGTCAATGACATAATTGTATTAGCCTCTATTCCAGGAACTCCCAGCAGAATCTCGATAATCAGTATCAAAGTCTCAGACCTTGCTCTCCCCGGCATTGGTAACTAGATAAGTCCACTTGGGAGAGGAATATCTCCGACATAGCACTCTTGCCCTCCTGGACCTCCTTATACTTCCTGTGGCTTTCTCAGACTCACTCAGAGCAGACCTGGAAGATTCACTCATTGGTGCAAGTTCTCTTTCAGATGCAAGTTTCAGGTTCTCTCTTTTCTGTCTCACAGGCAACATTTCATCTGAGGCATCCTTTTTTATTGACTGCACACGACCGATTTCCACACCTGTCTCTTCTGCTGAGTCAGACTCTATACCACTCACAACGTTACTGTCTCCCTCAGAGTCTATACCTGGGTTCTGTGTAGCCTGACCCCCTCAGCTTGATCTGGTGGGTATCCAGCCTCTTCAGGAACCTCCACAGCTTGGCTTGCCCTCTCCTGTGACCCATCAGTCACAGATGGAATTACTTCTGGGAGAGGAGCTGTTTCATTGGAGGAACCTGTGACTCTTCGGGTATGGGAAGCATGGATCCAGTTCCGCACTCCTCCACATTTCACAGCATGATTTGTCACGAACATCACCTGATATGGTCCACGCCACCGAGAGTCAACACAGTTTTTTCTTACATGTTTTCAGACAAGCACCCAATTCCCTGGGCTCTGATCTTGGCAGAGGTTTTTCGAAGTTGGTGCAGCTGCTGCATCAACCTGATGAGACACAGAACAAACCACATCAGCCAATCCTATACAGCAGTCAAGGAACAAGTCATCTGTGATATTGATCAAAGCAGTCGGTGGCACTGCAGGCAAGCGCTTCACACTTCCCATCAAAATTTCATGCGGAGATAACCCAGTTCACCTGTCAGGAATGCTGCACAAACTCATCAGAACCAAGGGCAACGCACTGGCCATTTGAATGATGTTGAAGCACACACTTTCACTAGTCTTGCCTTTAAAGTTCCATCAATATGTTCCATTATGCAAGATGCTTACGGCCTGTAACTACAATGCAGTCTTTGGTCAACACTCAAGGCGGTACACAGCAATTTCATGACTTCACTGTGGAAGTGCGTTCCTCTATCCAACTTCAAGGTAGTTGGAAATCCAAACCAAGGCACAAGCTACTTCAGCAATAGCTTTGCTACTGTAAGACTGTCACACCTTCTAGTTGGATCAGCTCACACCCGTTGAGAAAAGATGCACACAGCAACCAAGATGTACCTGAATCCATTACACACAAGCATCTCAACAAAACTTAATTGGATCCTATTGAAAAGACCTCCTGAACTGCCAATGTGGCTCAGAGCAGCAACAGTTTTCTTTTCAGCATTCATCTGTTGGCACGTGACACACCGATGGCACACTGCTTCTGCAATCACGTGAAACCTCGGATTGAACCAAGTCTGTCTGAAAAGTCTCACCATTGCATCCCTTTCTTTGTGAGCTGCTCCATGAATATGCCTTGCCTTTGGGTTTAACGGACAATCCGGCAACACCGCCGTACCATCAGTTGAAACCCATATGTCACCTTCTCACAATCTGCTCTGAGCCAACCCATTTGTTCCTGGTCTGTGGCTTCCATTTGCAAATGCCTGACCTCATCCCAAGTGTCAGTGACTGCTAGCATCATGCGGAATTTGGTCTTCTCTGCACTCTCGCCAACATATTCCCCATTAAAAATGCGTGCATGTGTAGCACAAAAATGAGCAACTTCAGCCCCATAGCGGTTTCCCGTTGTGACAAAGTCGTCCCCCTTCTCATAGGCTGCGCACTTAACGACAGCCACTTCCTTTGGTAACTGCAATGCTTCCAACAGTTGTCTCACATATTCCCCGTTCCTAATGGGAGAGCCTGATGATGTTAGGAAGTCTCTCTGTGACCATAGCTGGACAAAGTCATGAACCACGCCGAAACCGTACTGGCTATCAGTGTAGATGGTGACTCGGATCTGCTCAGAGACAATACATGCACTGTCAAGACAACAATTTCGGCCACTTGTACGGAGTGTACTCCCTGTGAACAGGGGACTTCCACCACTCCCAAAATGGTGCAAACAGCAAATGCTGCTCTCAGATTACCCTCATTGTCTCTTAGACATGAACCATCAACAAAGTGGACTTGATCAGGCTCAGACAATGGTTCATCGACAATGTCAGGTCTCGGTTTGGTGCAAAGCTCAGTAACATCCAGACAGTCATGGTCTTCACAATCAGCATTTGGAAAAAGGTAGCAGGATTAAGCACAGAACAGGGCTTCAGGGTGACAGTTTCTGCAGCGAGCAACACCTGTTCATATCTTATCAACCTGTTCGTAGTCAAATGCTGTGTTTTGGTCCTCGTCATCAGAAGCTCGACTGAGTGCAGTACGTACACAGTAAGTAGATGACCCATCACATTGCTTCATCGACAATGTCAGGTCTCAGTTTGGTGCAAAGATCAGCAACATACAGACAGTCATGGTTTTCACAATCAGCATTTGGAACAGGTAACAAGTTAGCAGAATTTAGCACAGAACAGCACTTCCGGGTGACATTTTCTGCAGCGAGCAACACCTGTTCATATCTTGTCAACCTGTTATTAGTCAAATGCTGTGTTTTGGTCCTCATCAGCAGAAGCTCGATTGAGTGCAGTACATACACAGTAAGTGGATGACCCATCACAATTCTCTCACATCATTCAATACTGACACCTGTTGCAGCGACAGATTTGAGACATCTGGGCAATGCTGAAACTACAGGATCTAATGTAGCTGAGGAATAGGTCACTGGTCTACGGGCACCTCCATGTGTCTGGGTGAGTACAGAAAGAGCCTAACCGTACCTTTCATGGCAAAACAGCGAAAACGCTTTGTTGTAATTAGGCATTCCTAAAGCTGGAGTGTGACACAGGCACTCTCTCAACTCCAGGAAAGCAGGCAACCAGTTGTTATCCCAAGTTACCAGATCACACACATCCCTGTGGGTCAACATCTGCAAAGGCTTTGCCATCAAGGAGAAATTTGGGATCCATTGTGGGCAGTAGCCAACCATTCCCAAAAACATCCTGACCTCTTTCTGGGTCGTAGGCGGATTCATTTTCATTATCGCCTCCACTCGCTCTGATGATACCTTTCTCTTGCCTCTTTCAATTCGATGACCCAAGCACTGAACTTCAGTCAGACAGTACTGTAGTTTGCTTGGAGACACCTTATGCCTATTGTAGGCCTGGGCGGGAAAATCCGCTCCGCTCGTGGAATTTGCGGAATTTTGACAAATCCGCGTTTTGCAGAGAACGCGGAATTGCCGAAAATGCGATCCGCGGCGTAGTGGAATTTTTTCCTTGTTCGCGCTTTCAAAATGTGTGTTTGCGCACACAGTAGCGACTTACCGGGATCCCTGCGTTCGCCGACGAGTTTTCCTATCCGTTCGCGAGCGCCACGAGATTTTGGTAGCTGGCTGCGCGATCCTGCGAGAGTGTGCGATCCTGAACACGTAATTCGGACGCGCAATCGGACATCCGCGTTCGCGAACAGGAAACACGCATCGCGAACGGGTGGGGCAAGTGAAACAAGATGGCCGCGCCAATTGGCGACCGCATGGGCAAGTTCGCGAGATATTTCCCCCTGAGCACGCAAACAGCGTCCCCGAACAGGAAAAACGCATCGCAAAGATGCAGAACAAGCAATTCCACATGCTCGCGGAATTCTGCGTAGCTCGCGGTGATTTTTTACATCTTCGCGGAACTTTGCGTAACGCCACTGCGCAAATTCCGCCCAGGCCTAGCCTATTGCCAGCCAAATGGTTCAGTAAGGCGATAGTATGATGCTACAAGCCTCCCGTGTTTCAGATGCAATGAGGAGGTCAACAATGTAACAGACTAGCACTGAGTTTTGGGGCAGAATCAAGTTCTCAGGATTCTTGAGTTTGGTTGAATATACATGGACTTTCAGTATAACCTTGAGGGATACAACACCACGTTAATACATGATTCTCCAGACGGAAAACAAATAAAAATTGTCTTTCCTCAATGCAGTGGAATGGTGAACAATACTTGACAGAGGTCAATCACTGTGAACCATGCAGTCTAACAAGGAATCTGAACTAGGATCACAGATGGATTCGGTACCACAGGACAACATGGAATCACAATGTTAGTCACCTTTCCAAGGTCCTGAACAATGCAATATTTTCAGCTCGGTTTCTCCGGAAACCCATGATGGGTCAAATTGCACGGACTTCCTATGATCTCCTTCAGAATGCCCTGCGCAATCATGGACTCAAATCTGGGTGTAATCCCTGCCTCTGTTTCTGGCGTCAGGTTGTACTGAGGTGTTCTCGAGAATTCTGCATTAGAATTAATCTGTATGCAGACTCGCTCAACTCCTCAAATCAGTCCGATTTCCTCTCCTGTGAAGTCCCATACCACTGGAGAGACGGTGTCTCTCAAATCCAGCGGTATGTCTTCCACTGTCAGTAAGGGAAACATAGCTGTGTAATGGTTCTGATTTGCCAACTTGAAAGTAATGTCTTCATCATTAGTCTGCAGTTCAGTTCCCCATTGGCGTACAATAGATGGTACAATTCAATTTGTACAAGAGGTCACGCTCTAGTACACAGACTGGACTTGAATCACACACCACGAACTGATGGTGAGCCTGGATGTTTCCGATTTTCACCGTTACCTTTTTAAAGGGTTTGTCATTCTTTTGTTAGCAAGTCCTACAACTTGGCTTGATATTCCTGAGAGGGTTAGGTTGGGGACTACCCCAGATCTCACAGTAGAATGGGTGGAACCAGTATAAATCAAGAATGTAATGGGATGACCATTTACACCTCCTTCTACATATGATCCATTCTGGTCTACCTCTAAGACTGCGCCAAGTGTACAGACTTCCTCCCCCCTCAGGCACTGTCGTAGGGACGGGTTTTGATCAAATCCATCCAGCGCTTCCATTAGGGGCATCTGATGATAAGTTTGATTGCCCTGCGGGATTCTTGGAGGTTGGGGCACTTGCACTAACTGGTTCTGATTCCCTCCCGAATTGAGAGATCTTGGCCTAGTCACTGTCGGTAACTGATTTACCAGATATGTCACTTGCACAAGTTCTCCCTCCTGCGGTTGTATGATTAAACAACTACCTCTGAAATCACGAGTGCCTAAACCACGAAGGCTAAGCAACGACCAAATCCCAACCACTATGTTTTGAACCACGACTCACTGAACCACGAAATAAATTCTATTTACATATAAACCGAATCTACTACTATGTTAAAAACAACGCTTCATTTAAACTTGTAAAAAAATGTAATTAGCATGTTTATCAGATATATCTTTCTATGAATTTTTTAAATATCAAGTTCCAAAATAAATGTCAGTACAATACAGTAAATCAAGTCTGGGCCTTTCCTCATCTCTACGCTCTCTGTTCTGTCCTCCTTCCTTCTCGTGCCTCTCCTGTCGTCTCCGGTTCGCTCTCGGTGCTTCGAGTCTGATTAGGGCTACAGAAACGCTATAAAAACAATCTACAGAGTAACACTATTAAAATGTGCTGGTTCAGCTGCGAGAGTGCTTTTTGTGCCACACTCAAAATTAGTGGTTACGTGGTACTATAATGAAGAAACAGACAATAAATAAGCGCTGTTTGAGGCAAAACTATACATGGTCTAATAAATAAGTCACGTTTCCATATCTCTCTTATATTACACTTGTAACCTAACAACAATTCCCAAGTGCAGCATAAGGTGATAGGCGGAAGGCACCATGGTCCCAGCGGTCGACTTCACGCCGCAAAGTCTCTACAGCAGGGGGTGCACCAGCACCTCCCTCTAGGACCCCACTGCATCCAGCAGGGGTCGCTGCACCACACTGCCCCTCTGCAGTCCTCATCCTTGCAGCAGGGTGCACTGCGCCTCACCCTCTCAAGAGGTGCCGTTCCACACTGCGCCACAGCCTCCACACCCCCAACCTAAGTGCACAACTCAAAGTGTCCTAGGGCGGACGGGGCGCCATGTTGTCAGGAGGGAGCCGAGAAACAGATGAGCCTTGTGGTGTGCCACAGACCCCCGCTGAAAAGCAAAATGTCACACAATGCAGGTCTGTGATCTCAAATCAGAGGTTCCATCTGCTTTAAGACAGTGAAACACAGATCCTTGTGATAGTCTGAAAACCTTAGGCCTCCCCTCCCCATCTTCCTCCCTCCTCAATTAGCCTGGGCGGGAGGGGCTGACAGGATTGCGCAGTCTGCACTTCGGTGGAACCGGCTGAGCACTGAATGTGCCAGCTCTTGTGTGCGCCTGGTTTATGCTCGTAGGAACGGAGCTACGGTGTCCAGAATGCAATTTCTGATGCGCTAAAAAAATAAAACGTGCGGGACTGCATCCAGCTGTGACCGGCGACGATGTCAAGTGGACAGGGCAGTACCAGCAGCATCTGTGGCTGTGCCCAGAGTCCCACAATCTCAGGTGACAGCTGGGTGTGAGGGTGGGGGCTAGGGAAGCCAGACAGCAGCAGCTCTGTGGCCTCCTCTACAGCACCCCACAATATTACGAGGCACAGAAACTGTCCGCCGGAAGAGCCCACACACAGGGCAATAAGGCGCCCAAGGAATCCCAACCACTAGGGCTGGCGAGGCTGTAACACGGTCGTCTCAGAAGGTGCTAATTGTAATTTTGTGAAGCACCCTCATAGTTCATCAAACTGTCGGCATCTAGAATACAGCTGATGGTACAGTCCGCCATACATGCCTCTGTTTAAGATTACGCCTCAGTTGTTTACATCTGCACCATAGCATCCTTGGGGTCTGAGTGGGCGCCTTTATCTCTAGCATCTTTAAAACTGTGGTTTGCGCCTGGTAAGATCAATCTACCTGGGTCCCACATACACTGCACCAAAGATTTCGTGCCTGGAATGGACAGTGAAATCCCTGTGCCCATTGTCCGTGCCCGGGGTCCTCCCACCTGAAAACAATCCTACAGTGCCATCTACTGGCCAATTAAAACCTGGTAAATTAAAACTGACTGTAAGTTAGTCGGTGTTTAAAAAAAACTATCATTAGATGTTTATTAAAAATAGTTTACATTTGAAGTGTACTTTAAATAAATTACATTCTTTTTCGTGTTTAAAGGTTGGAGTCGTTGTTAAGGCCACTCGTTGTTTAATGAAGTAGTTGTTAAGGAGGTCGTGGTTCAGTCCCAGGTCGTTGTATATGAGTCGTTGTTAAGGCCACTCGTTGTTTAAAAATCGTTGTTCAGGCCGTTTCCCCCCTCCTGCACCTGATTCACTGGATTTAAGCGGCACTCACGCTTCTAATGCCTGATCTTGTGACAAAAATGACAGGCAGTGGTCTTTTTCATCCTAGAAACATCGATCCCTGTTTTAGGATCTATAGGGACACCTCTTCCTCTTCGCTATTCTGTCTGTCTTGCAACTGATGTAACTCAAACTCCTCCTGAGGCATTTCCTTGATTGCAAACTACTGTTCCTCAGGTTGCCTGTACCTGCTCTCCCTTATGTGCATTTCGCATTTGAACCAACAATTACTTTTCTTTTATCCTCCTATGTTTGGAATCCACCTCATCACTACAGTACCTGGCATGCAGTAGAATTTCGTCCTTGGAATTATTTTGCCAGCAGATCAAATGTTGCTGGATCATGAGGCTGATTTCCGGCCTCAGTCCTGTCACAAAATTTGAGATTAATTAGCCCATGTCTTTAGGGTCGAGGGTGTCCAACCCGCTGTACTGCTTAACTTAAAGCCTTGCAAGAGCCTCTTGTAAGAGGCATGCACTGACTCTTTAGGCTCCTGGGTCACTCGATCTATCTTAAACCAATCGATGTCTTGAAGGGCTATTTTGGACTGCAACCATGTGATCACCTGTTCATACGTCTTCATAACCATGGGTGAAGGACCATGAGTTACAGGATCCCTCTCTGGCCCAGCGGAAGGCCTCTCAATAACAATTTTGCAAGCAGACCATAGATCACTAGGAACCACAATTTAAAGCAGAGTATTTAAGTCAATCCACAGCACCTTCAAGATCTTGACAAAACAATTGACTTGTTTGTACCATTCAGCATGTTACTCTCTAAACCTGGAGAAATCATTTGTAAATGCAGCTAGGCACCCCTACTCAAGGGACATGCACATACCCTCCACTAGGCACCTCCTGTAAAAGATATACCTCAACTCCCAACATTCCCCCTCCTGGGGGTGTTGTTTCGCCTGTCACCCTTCTCGTACTCTTCTTCTTAGACCACCTTTCCTCCCACTTATCCAGCATACTCCAAGCCCTTATTCCAACATCCAACTTTGAATATGTGTTTTTAATCCCGTCACTCTCTTTTCCGCCAGCTTCTGGTCACTGTAGTTAAGCCTATGATTTCCCTGTAACATTTTCGTCCAGGACATGTCTACTCCATACCTCTGAGCTAACTGACAACTTCTCATGCACTCTACTTGCCCAGCGGGTGACACCCTTTGCTAATAACAACATGTCATCTGGCTCATAGGTCTCTATGATTTCCACAGGTAAATTCCCACTGATGATCTTGTCTACCTCAGCCTTTAACTTTACCACAGCCAATAGCTTTGCCTTTACTGCAGCCTTGATAGTTCCTTGACTTGATGTATTATTCTGATTCTCTGCTGCTATTGTGATCCCTCAACCAGGATTCTAGGTCTGAAACATCCAAGACATGTTGATTTCCAGTGGCTCCCTGACTACACTAGATTCCGAGACTGCACCAATTGGTCTGCTCACTGGAGTTTCCCGCATCCATAAGTCTGAGCTAGTACTTGCCATAGGTAAAGACCGTATGGTGCGGAACCAATGTGTACTCCAAAAGGATCGGCAATAGCTAGTAAAGAGGTTCTAGTATCCCTAGGCAAAAAGGATGGGCCATTCCCATTCGTGCTCCCTGACCTTCTCAATCCAGTTCCTTCCACATGCATGGACTGTCATTGACTAAGGTTTCCCACTGAGCTCGGGTCATACACAGGAACAACCAGACCAATAGTGACCGGTACTATAAGAGCTTCCTGTAACCGTGAGGCAGCATTGACTCCGTTCAGTTACAAACCTCCTAAGGTGTACACTCCTGTACCCCTCTCCTGCGGAGATCATTTCCATAACTCCTGTACTAGGATGCACTTAACTGTGGATTATAAGGTGGAAGACTCTCAGATAACAGCCCATCCAACAAGCTGTCATCAGTGTCACTACCATCGTTTCCATTTACCCTTTTACTCCTGCCTTGAGAATCTCCCTCTCCTACCAACATTGGATACAACCTTTCTCCCTCAATAGTATCCACTCTCCATCTCTTAAGCTGTGCTTCCCATTGTGTATTCTGGCATGCCCTAAAAGTTCCCTCTTCTTAGCATGTGCTGCTTGCATCCATGAGTCTAAGGCCTCAAACTGTGTTCGTATAGGCAAAGGTCGCAGTGCGAACATTACTACTCTCAACTGCTGCAATACATCCAAGCAAAATTAACCAAAACATGGAAATGACAATTCACCCTCTTTTTCAATGATTTTATGCTAATTTTGAAGCCAAATTATAGTATGGAGCCCTACATTTGTCGCCATATAATGTGCTGGAATATCATCAGGTGGCGCCTCTTCGCCCGCTCGAGTAACAACCCCTTGATCACCCCTGAAAAGATCCTGCAACACCCTAAAACAACGCATGATTTCAATTGCAATTTGTTGTTCAAAATATTATGACGGAACAGCTCCTTTTCAACCACAACTTCCAGATGACTACTAACCAATCCCAGCGCAGCATTACACCATCCGACCTATCACAATGTGGCACACTCTGTCATCACGTTCACTTCTCGTAGCAGCTCACCCTCCTTCACAATTTCTCTGTACACATTCACTCACAGAATTGTCTTAAACTCCGTAATTGTCTGCCATCTAAAAGATCGATAGAATGCAATCATCCTAGAGCATTCACACACAGTGACCCTCGAACTGCGCTGGTCACCCGAATCTGTATAGCTCAGCTCTGTACACAAGGACGACTAAACGATTCTCATACGTCCCATTCACACAAATTTCCCTGTCTTAGGTGGAACTGCCAATGACATCTAACGAGAACTCCTCAATTCTTCAGTCAGACAATCGCAGTCAATCTCGGTGTCTTCTGCACCCTTTGTATATATCCAAGGATCTTAGGCCACTTCGGGACATGAAAGTCAGAGCTCAATCCTTGGACCACATCTGGCCCAAAACCACATTCACTCGGCTCTCACACCGCAAGACACCACACAATAAATTCATTCCTGCAATCTAGCACACAACATATACCCTATTGATACTTACTACTCCGTTTGCCACTGATCTCACCGCACCATCAAACTCTATCAGTCTCCACTGGATTCCGTCACTTTCCATTCTCCGTCATTGGACTCTATTTTGGGACTTTGGAGTTATAGGTTCCACTTTTCTAGACTAATTTTGGATACTCCCCTCGCTTCATGTGCGAACCATCCTGCTCTGATACCAACTGAAAGGGCCGGGCCCATTAGTTTCTGGACCTATTCTAGAGTCACAATCCGATGGTTCTTTTTAGACCATGAAAGCGTAGGGGGAGAAAGTTCAATACTATTGCCAATCAATCATCTGCAAGTTCTTTGGACGCCTAATAACCACAGAAAACTCCGTAATGTTAGTTAATTTATTGCAATGCCAAAAACAACTGAACATAAAGACACCTCAAGATCAGCGTATAGAAATACATTGGAATCAGCATGAAGCCAAATCTGCATATCCAATTGAGACGATTATCTCAAGAAACAGGATGCAGAGGATCTGAAAGCATGAGTCCAAATTTCCCTGCATGGAGAGTTGGTGAGTAAAAGCATTAATCTATCTCTATTCTAAAGCAAAGTGACATTCTTAATTCAGTACCTTCAGAAAGGAAAGGTAAAAGGTGTCAGTCTGTGGAGTCTCCCTAAGAAGTCTCTCCACAGTTAATGGGTCATGTAGCACAAAGCTACTGAGACAGGGCTCATTCTCAAATGCTCTCTCTCGGAAGGCAGAAGAAGAAGTGGGCACTTTCCCTACTCTCAACATCCTACTATCTCAGGTATCCTTCCCAAGAGTCTTTGCAGGTCACAACATCTGCTCTGAGTATGATCTTAAAGGCAGTTTTCCATGGGATAATAGTGTTCTTGATTTGCAACAAGTTGACCTTGGTTCCCAGGCCTTCTCCTGTGTGCAACACTACAGCCTTCCCTTATCGGCTCAAGTTTACGAAGTAACTTCTTCTCTCCTTGCCTAACTAGTAAAACAAATACCTTATTCTAGCTAACAAAAGCGCTTCTCTCACCTGCAACACAAAACGTGAGAAAGAACAAATTCCACAGCACACATGAAATTCAACTATTAATTCTAAAGCAAGAGTTTCCAGGGAAATGCATTTTGGGGCTACAAGATTCAGCTAGCATAAGAAGCCAGCATATAAACTTTACAAATTTGCATAAGGAAATAAGGCACATTCAAATAATACATTTACCTATATTAAAATCACAAGATTAATAAACACTTTTTAGTACATGAATAAATGTCAATATCACAACACAAGCTCTACACGTTAATGTTTTCTGCTAGTTACATTCACTTTCTATGTTAATTCTCCATGTTACTTTTCAAAGACCTAGGCACATCACGTTTCAGGTTAATACGTTCTAAAATCCTAACACTTCATGTTATTACAACGAAAGATATATGCGGGTGCACTCTACATGTGTGATTATAATACACCTCTACAAATAAATGTGATTTCCGCTACATGAAACTGGTCAGTGGTTTAGAACCATGATTGCGGACTCCAATCATTTATACGTATCTTTGTAAATCATTCGTAGAAGGGGGAGTTCTCTTTCACACCCTTTCCTATTTGTGATTCGGAAACGGTCGCAGCAGCCATTTTGCAAGTTGTAAATACATGTATGACTTGCAAAATGGTGTTTGTACATTGCGCAAAGGTGTTTTACAGTTGCAAAGGCCGTGACAGCGCAAATCAGAGGGCTTGTGACCAAAAATAACTTTCTATATCTTACTGTTAGTGATCATAATCAGCAAAACTAGTCCACCTTTAGTGCTCACATTCAGTGATACTAGTCTTCATTTATTGCTCACGTTGAATGGTAATAATCTTCATTAAACATTCACAATGGAATCTGTGGAGGGATAGAGTTTTGATGCATTCCGAGGTTAACAGATCTTTGTTAATCTGGGAATACATCAAAACCCATGGGTGCTGCATGGGAGCAACCCCTGCAACACCCATGGACTGCCTCCCTGACACAGTGTAAGGCAATACAGCGACTTGTGCAACTTTGCCTTACACCATATCTATGAGGCCATGAAAAGCCACTCAAAGTGGATTTGCGTGGCTTCGTAGATATGGGTCTGCACTTTGCGCCACGGAGCATCATAAAAAGTGGCACATCGGTGGCACAAGGGGCTTGTAAATAAACCCCTGGATTTCTTTGCCTCTGCTATGTAGGAGGAGATTTCCATAGTGTAGGAGGATAACTCTGCAGTTTGAGTGGAGTTTTCCGCCTAACACAGTAAACAGGAGATGACATACAGTAACAGGAAGTAAGTCATTCCTGAGCCATCCAAGGACTACCAAAAAATCAAACTCCATACTGCTGTTTCTTTTACTCCATGTATCCGTCAAATGCAGGAGATTAAGTAAAGAGGGCCCTTTTTCCCCACATGGGGAGTTGGAAATAATTTAGGAGGGGGTCCTCCACAAGTAACTTTAGTTCTAAGGAACAACGTGAAAACTAGGAGAGTATTACGATGAGGACTGAGATTTGAGATTTTCACACACTTCAATACAGTGGGTGTTTACTCCTGAAGAGTCAAGGAATGCCACATGCACTAGGATGACCCTCAGCATTGGGCATTATTGAAACCTGAGGATGTGCGGTGTGTGGCCTCTGATCCCGACACCCAGTACCCCAGACTTTCTCCACTACACCAGAGGGTCCTGAAACAGCAAGGTAGGCCCACCATGCGAAGCACTGGCCCATGAAGCCACAGCAATTAGAAAACATATTAGGAAAATTACACTTTTCACTTTGTTTAAAAAATGTTGTAGTTTCATAGACCTTGTTTAATTTGTCTATTTTGTAATTATGTTGCAAAGTTATAGGCGACTTTGAATGATTGTGAGTAATGCATATATATGTCGCTGTTAGAACCGGTATTCCCTAGTTGGCTGAGGTAGGTACCTTAGGCCAAGTAGGGACCCTCGCTTCCACGTCAGGGAAAGGAAGTATACCTTCTTCGATAGCCCCTGCTCACCCCCTTGGTAGCTTGGCACGAGCAGACAGGCTTATCTTCAAGGCTAATGTGTAAAGTATTTGCAACCACGCTCTCAGTGACCCAATGATGACACCACATAAGGACTCCACACGAGTTTCATAGAAAAACAAGTATATGTTTATATAAGAAGATATACGATGAGACCACACGATAAAAATCCAACATATGCGTATTTGTAATATTCCTCCTGGCCGGTTATTAGGCCAGCCAGTCCTTGTAGGGTCTGGCGGTATTGATGAGCAATTCTAGGTGATCCAATGCAATCATATTGCAATGCTATGCAGTTCGTGAAGCAAGAATCAGGCACTTTGCAATGTAAAAATAATGCAGTTCGTTATGCAACAATCCAGCAGTTCATAATGCCAAAATACTGCAATGCGTAATGCAACAATCCGGCAGTTCGTAATGCAAACTAATGCGATGCGTAATGCAACAATCAGGCAGTTCGTTATGCAAAACTAATGCAATGCGTAATACAACAATCAGGCAGTTCGTTATGCAAACACAATGCAATGCACAATGTAACAATCAGGTAGTTCGTAATGCAAACTAATGCAATGCGTAATGCAACAATCAGGCAGTTCGTTATGCAACCACAATGCAAATGCGCAATGTAACGATCAGGCAGTTCGTAATGCAAACTAATGTGATGCATAATGCAACAATCAGGCAGTTCGTTATGCAAACACAATGAAATGCGCAATGTAACAATCAGGTAGTTCGTAATGCAGAAACAATGCAATGCGCAAGGCACTTCGGCACCAATCACGGTGCTTTAGACGGTCTCTCTGCCTCTCGTACTGACTTGCGGACAGCTTCCGCCAACATATGCCCCCAACACGGGTATGGTGTACACCAAAGTACAGCTCCACAATCCGGCCCCGGTACTGCCACTCCTTGGCACGTACAGGCCGCGATATGAGCTTGAGCAGAGGCTCGTGCTGCAAGAATGGGAGAGGCCGAGAGCGTCCCTCTCCGAGCCCGCACCCCGCCCCAGGCGGTGACACACGTTACCTGGGGGGTGCAACCTCGCTCTCCTCTCCTCCTCTCGCGACTTGGGCCTCCGATGTGACTTGGTTGATTCTGGGCTGATGGCGATATCGAAGATCTCAGGCTGCAACAGGGCACACGCACACAGCGTCGCTGAGACTCACTTGAGCTTCAGGTGTGCACGGTCACAGGGCAATCCTCACGAAGGTCTCAGGCTGCACGAAGCACACGCACACAGCGTGGCTGATACTCCCTCGAGCTCCGGGCGCACACGATCACAGGGCAATCCTCATGAAGGTCTCAGGCTGCACGAAGCACACGCACACAGCGTCGCTGAGACTCACTTGGACTCCTGGTGTCCATGATCACAGGGCACTTCTTACGACGGTCTCAGGCTGCAAAAAGCACACGCACACAATGTCGCTGAGACACACTTGAACTTTGGGTGTGCACGATCACAGGGCAATCCTCACAAAGGTCTCAGGCTGCACAAAGCACACGCACACAGCGTCGCTGAGACTCACTTGGACTCCAGGTGCACACGATCACAGGACAATCCTCACAAAGGGCTCAGGCTGCAAAAAGCACATGCACACAGCGTCAAGACCTGGGTCAAGACATTCCCCAGAGCCTATCACATTTAAATCCAGACAGTCAATCCACAACCAGGCAGAGACACACAGAAATGTTAGAGCACAAAAACCTAGCCACTTCTAAAAGAGTGGTTTCTAAACACGCAATTCAAAAACCACCTTCACAAAAAGATGTGTTATTAAATTGTGAGTTCAGGCACACTAAACTTCACCTCTCCATCTTAAGCCTTTGGGAAGATAGGCTGGAAACATATTATACAGCCTTCCCCATTCTGTTCTATGGGCAAGATGGCCTTTCAACAGTGAAAAACGAAATGGAGAGTATTTCACTGTCAGGACATGGTACACACCTCAGTACATGTCCTCCCTTTCACATACACTGCACCCTGCCCAGGGGGGTACCTTGGGCCTACCATAGGGGTGTCTGATGTGCATAGAAAGCGTAAGGCCTGGCAAGTGAGTGCACTTGTCAGGACAACATGGCAGTTTAACAAACTGAGCGCAGGCATTGCAGTGGCTGGCCTGAGTTCTCTCTTTAAGGCAACTTCTGTGGGTGGCGCGATTAGTGCTGCAATCCCACCAGTAGCATTTGCATTACTAGCCCTGGCACACATAGTGCACTTTACTAGGGACTTTACTAGTAAGACAAATATACCAATTATGGACAACCTATTACCATTACACTTTACACAGGGAGCACTTGCACTTTGACACTGATCAGCAGTGGCAAAGTGCCCAAAGCATCTAAGCCAGTCAAACGAAATCCATCACAGCATCAAAAATAGAGGAGGTAGAGGCAAAAAAGTCAGGGGTAATCATGCCAAGAAATGCCAGGTCTAACACGTGTCCCCTCCAGCCGAAAAGTGGGGGGAACTACCCACCCTCATGGGAGTTCTCATCACTAAGGCAGAAAAATCTGGACAGACCATCAGCATTGGCGTGTTCTGTTCCAGGTCGGTGTTCCACTGTGAAGTACATTCCCTGTATGGACATGGACCACCTCAACAGTTTTGGGTTCTCACCCCTCATCTGCATCAGCAATCTGAGGGGCCTGTGGTCTGTCTGAACCTGGAAATGAGTCCCAACCAAGTAAGGCCTCAGCTTCTTCAGTGCCCAGACCACAGCAAAAGCTTCCCTCTCAATTGCACTCCACCTCTGTGCCCTGGGAAGTAGCCTCCTGGTAATGAAAGCTACGGGTTGGTCCAAGCCCTGGTCGTTCAATTGAGAGAGTACTGCTCCCACATCATGCTCTGAAGCATCTGTCTGCACTACAAATTCTTTGGAGAAATCAGGCGCCTTGAACACGGGCGCTGTGCACATGGCAGTTTTCAGGGCATCAAAAGCGGTCTGGCAGGCATCAGTCCAGATCACCTTCTTGGGCTGTTTCTTTGATGTCAGTTCTGTCAAGGGGGCAACAATGGAGCCATACCCCTTCACAAACCGTCTGTAATACCCAGTGAGTCCTAGAAAGGCCCTCACTCCTGTCTGGGTCTTGGGGGGTTCCCAAGACAGAATGGTATCAATTTTTGCCTGTAGGTGCGCTACCTGGCAGCTCCCGACCTGGTGTCCTAAGTACACCACAGAACCCTGCAGTATCTGACACTTACTTGCCTTGATAGTCAGGCCTGCCCTCTGCAAGGCCTTCAACACTTCACAGAGGTGTCGCAAATGTTCCTCCCAACTGGAGCTAAACACAGCAATGTCATCCAGGTAGGCGGCGCTGAATTCCTCCAGCCCACTCAGCACCTGGTTAACCAGTCTCTGGAAGGCGGCAGGGGCGTTCTTCAACCCAAAGGGCATAACTCTGAACTGGTAGTGCCCCTCTGGCATTGAGAACGCTGACCTCTCTTTGGCCCCCTCGGTCAAGGCAATCTGCCAGTACCCAGATGTCAAATCAAATGTATTGAGGTACCGGGCAGCTCCTAGCCGATCCACGAGCTCATCAGCTCTGGGGATGGGATGAGCGTCAGTCTTAGTGACCGCATTGAGCCCACGGTAATCCACACAGAACCGGATATCTGGGGTGGCACCTGGTGCAGCAGCTTTTGGCACAAGGACCACTGGGTTAGTCCAGGGGCTGCTGGATGGCTCAATTACCCCTAGCGCCAGCATCTTGGAAACCTCCTCCTTGATGCTGGACCTGACCTTATCAGCTACCCTGTAAAATTTTTGTTTTACAGGCAGGCTGTCTCCAGTGTCCACATCATGGACGCATCAATGGGTGATTCCTGGGGTCAGGGAGAACAGGGAGGCGAACTGACCCAATACCTGGCGACAGTCCCTCTGCTGCTCCGGGGTCAGGGTAGGCGAGAGGTTCACCCCATCCACTGACCCATCCTTCTCCTTGGCTGACAGGAGGTCAGGAAGAGGTTCACTCTCCACTTCCGGCCCGTCATCTGTAGCCAAGAGCGTGGTCACATCAGACCTCTCAAAGTGTGGTTTGAGGCGGTTCACATGGAGGACCCTCAAAGGGTTCCTAGGAGACCGTAGGTCAACCAGGTAGGTTACCTCGCTCCTGCGCTCCACCACCTCATAAGGCCCAGTCCACTTATCCTGGAGCACGCAGGGCTCCACTGGCGCCATCACCCACACTTTTTGCCCAGGTTGAAACTCGACCAGAGTGGCATTCTGGTCGTACCACCGCTTCATATCTTCCAGGCTGGCTTCCAGATTCGCCTGAGCGAGTTGCCGGAAACGCCTAGTTTGGTTCCTGAAGGCCAGCATGTAGCTATATACATCCTGGGGGGGTTACTAGGAGCCTTCTCCCAGTCCTCCTTCACCAAACTCAAGGGTCCTATTACAGGGTGCCCATACAGGAGCTCAAAGGGGCTGAACCCTAGGGACTTCTGTGGCCCCTCTCTGTAAGCAAACAGCAGGCATGGTAAGAGGACGTCCCACTTACGCCTCATGGGTTCCTCAGGATGCATAATCATGCCCTTCAGGGTCCGGTTATATCTCTCAACCAGACCGTTACCCTGGGGGTGGTAAGGCGTGGTGAACTTGTAGGTTACACCGCACTCTTTCCACAGAGATTTCATATACCTAGATATGAAATTAGTACCCCTGTCGGACACCACCTCTCTGGGGAACCCCACGCGGGAGAAAATGCCCATCAGTGCACGGCCCACCACGGGGGCTGTCACCGTCCGGAGAGGGATAGCTTCCGGGTACCGGGTGGCATGGTCCACCAAGACCAGGATAAACCTGTTGCCCATGGCTGTCTTGGGATCCAGAGGCCCCATGATGTCAATGCCCACCCTTTCAAAGGGGGTGCTGACTACAGGGAAAGGTTGGAGAGGAGCCTTGCGCTTCCTCCCACTCTTACCGCTTGCCTGGCAAGTCTGACAGGTCCTGCAATGAGTATCAGAACTCTTGCGCATTTGAGGCCAGTAGAAGTGGGTGACAAGCCTCTCAAAGGTCTTGTCCTGCCCCAAATGTCCTGCTAAAGGTACATCATGAGCCAACCCCAGTAGGAAGGCTCTGAAGCGCTGGGGTACCACCAGCGCACGGGCTGACCCAGGCTCAGCAACCTTAGGCTCACTATATAGGAGATCATTCTCCCAGTAAATCAAGTGGGACCCGGATGGATCACCTGCTGCCTGGTTTGCTGCCTGTTACTGCAAACCTACAAGAGAAGGGCACTTCTTCTGCTCCTCACATAATTCCTCCCTGGAGGGCCCTCCCTCCTGCTGCCACTAGGTCAGCTCAGGTAGGTCCCCCAGTTCAGCTACTTGCTCCCCCGTAGGCTCCAGGGCATCCCCCTCAAGGTTTGCCTCCTCCTGGGCCATGGGAACTTTGGGGGCCGATTTCCCGCGCCCCCTGCCTCTTCTCCTTACGGCAGGCACCTGGGCCACTGTTTCAGGCTCCAGGTCCTCTTGAACACCTTTACTGGCTGCCATAGACCGAGTGCTCACACAAGCCCACTCAGGCAGACCCAACATCTCCAAATGCGCCTGGTGCTCCACCTCTTTCCAGGGGGAACTCTCCAGGTCATTGCCAGCAGACAGTCTACAGGCATGGACGGGCTTACAACGACCTTCAAAGAACCTGAGAACCCCCCCACTCAAAGGGAACTAGCGCCACCTTGCAGAGGTGCACGGAGTTGTCTGCTGCAACTACAGGGTGAAGCACATTGGGAATTACCTGCTCCTCAGACACCCACTGACACCTGACAGATGTCAAACTGGCTCCTGTGTCTCTCAGAGCCTCCACCCTCCTTCCATTGATGGTCACCCACTGCCTGTACTTCTTAGTATTCTCAGGCAGAGAGACTTCCTGGACCATCTCTCGATCTCCTAACGAGACCAGGGTCATAACTGCTTGCTCCTCCCCATTCCAAGGACTCAATTCCTCCCCCAATGCTACACTCACTAAACCTGGTGTTGGAGCACCAGTGGGTGCAGGTGACTTCTTGGGGCATTTAGGGGCAATATGACCCACTTCTTTACAGAAATAACAAGTAGGAGGACCTCTGTTGTCCCGCTTGCCCTTATGGGGCCAGGACCTCTTAGCCTTGGGGGACTGGGACCCTTTTACCTGGGAACTACTTTGGGGCCCTTTAGAGAACCCCTTGTGGTTACCCTTGTCCTCCCCCACCTTCTGGGGGAGCCCTGTACACCTTTGGTAGTGGCAGCCTGGAGAAGGTTATGCAGAAGCAGAGTCGCCTCAATCACCATTGCCAGCCACCGGCGGTGTTACAAGAGAGGAGGGAGTGGTGAGGAAGTGCCTGATCCCGCCCCAGCCCCACTTACATGAATATCTCCTGGACCCGTTTCTACCTCCTGCCGCTGTTGTTGTTCCCTGTCCTGTGGGTGGAGCAGAGGAGGCCCTCCGGTCTCCATGTGCTTCAGGTGATAAAGGGCTGTGAGCTCCACAAGGACGGCTCAGGCAGCTCATTTCAGCGATTTGCTTTTGATGGACAGAACCTCACAACTGCGACAGACCCGGCCGCAGACACCCAGAAGCAGAGACAGTGCATCGAGAATCTGAAGAACTTTCTGCAGATTGGAGAGGAGAGTCTGCTGAGGAGAGTTCTTTAAAGCTCGCAGGAGGATCAGCCATATAGGTTCCATATGAAAGATTTGCAACTCAAAGGAAGATAACGAGAACTATAAAAGTATAAATAAAAGAGCTGCCGCAGATAACCTAAAAAATTGGGACGAGCAAGGCACATCCACACTGCGCCTGAGCCAAAGAACCTGTGACGGAGTCCTGACGAAGGCCTAAGCCGAAACGCGCGTAGTTAGATCACAAACCGCCAGTCTCCTCATGCCATTATAATGATGGATGTTTGTTGAATATATTGTATGCATAACTTTTGTAGAACAAAAGAACTCATTTGTCTCCAGTGTTATAATTCCAGTAAGGTTTTAGTCATCTATTACAGGATTAGACAAATATGATAATTCTGTTTCCTGCTAATATATAAAGAAGGCAGAAATAGGATAACCAAGAAATGTGGATGTAATTATTAGTTTTGCATGTATGTACATCAGAATAATGTGTTTTTAATAATGGATAATAATTGAAATGATAAAAAAAATTTATGTAAAAAATAAGTAGATATTTATATCATCAAAACTAAAAAATAAAACAAATATAAAGAATATTGGTGTGTCTAGTGCTCAACATATGTCAAGTAACTTCTAATATTATTTGTTGTTGATATGTCTGTTAAGTGTTGAATGCACCTTGCCTAGGTGCTTCCTTTTTCCCAAGATTTAATTCCCTGACGAGGCACTCATCTCATATTCAGGGGCCCCCTTTTTTCCAATACACCTTTGGTAGTGGTACCTTCAATCCCCTTGTGGACTCTGGTGCTGGTCCAGTGGTCCGCCTCTTCAGCAAGCTTACCGGGATCAGTCAGCTTACTGTCCAAAAGATGCTGGCGCAGCTCTGGAACACACAGACTACTCAAGTGCTCCCAACTAATTAAATCGCATAAGCCCTTAAAATCAGTTACCTTGCTGCCCTTCATCCAACCATCCAGTGCACGTGTGTATGCATTCACACACTCAACCCAAGTACTGGATTCCAGTTTCTTGAAGTTCCTGAATTTCTGCCTGTACTGTTCAGGAGTGAGCCCATACCTGAAGCATAAAGCCTCCTTCATATTGCCGTAGGTCAGGGTTCCCGCCCTCTCTAAAGTGGGTAAAACATCCCTCCCAGAAGCCTCATAGGGGGATATTCACAAGAACATGTGTTAAACATCACCAAAAAATGCTAACGCAACTTTACACATCGCAGCCTATCGCGGGAAAATAACCCCGTGTTAACTTGGAATTCACAACAAGGCGGTACCATGCGATAGTCTGCCGAAAGCGCTGACAATGTCCGCGATACAACAACCGCGACGGTGATAAAAACACAAACCTCAACGCGAAAAAACATGCGATGGGACAAAGCGCGATGAGGAAATCAGCGATAAGCAGCGCCAGGCCTGCAATACACACATGGCAGGCGGGAAAAATCACTATAAAAGTAGAAAAAACACACAAACACAAAATGACCAACACCGAAGCACCATGGAGGCAGCCGGAGCAGGCACAGAGGATGAGCGCAACCCCACAAGCACCCCGGATGACCAGCCTGGGACCTCGGGGACAGGGAAGGGCAAGGACAAGAAGAAGAGGAAGACGAAGTTCAGTCCGCAGGAGAACAGGATCCTGGTCACGGAGGTGATGGAACACCATCAACAACTGTTCGTCACCTCCAACGTGTCATTGGGCACCAAAAATGGAATATGGCGGGACATCGTGGACAAGGTGAATGCCGTCGGAGAGCACAAGAGGTCAATGGACGAGACCAAGAGGCGATGGATTGACATCAAGCGCAAGACCAAGGAGAAACTCGCAGCCAACCAGAAGGCAACAATGCAGACTGGAGGTGGGAGCCCAGCGCCACAGCTGGAGCTGGATGACATGGAGGAGCTGGTGTCGACAGTCATCAGTGTGGAGACTGTGGCCGGAGTCGGGGGACCGGACACTGCCCGACAGGACACAACACAACCGCAACAGGGTGAGTGACCACCAGGTACTGGGGGGACGGGTGGAGATGGCCACAATGGCACACATGCACAATCAAGCAGAGCACAGTGCACACCCACAATGACTCTGTAGCATAGCCCTGATCCACAGTCTGTCACAATGTACAATGCCATGCTGTCTGAATGTGAACCTGTACCATGCGGCTACATACATGCAGACAAATTGTAATACACCATCTCCCCTTCACATTGCAGGGGCACCGTCAACACCTCCTGCAGAGCAGTCCCAGCCACTCTTCACTGATGATGAGGAGGACACCCCCAGCATCGACACCCAAGCCCTCCAGGACATCATTGACATCATCCGCAACTCACCTCCAGGATCAGGTGCATCGAGCTGCATCGAGGAGACCCCACCCACCACCCAAACCACCCAGCAGGAGGCACCCACAGCCCCAGCAGTCTCCCAAGACCCCCAGGAACAAAACATGGCCTTCCAACGCTGTGTGCTGGAGGGCCAGAGGGAGACAGCTGAGCAGGTGCTGGTGGGGTTCGACCTCATGGCTACCAAACTGGACGCCATCCATGGGTGTCTAGGTCCCATCAGGGACCAGCTCCAGTCCCTAACGGACACCCACGGCCCGCTCCATGGTCTCCAACGAGCCCTGACTGACAACGCTGGAGTCATGACGTAGAGAGAAGAACACCTGTCCGCTCAGAGTGGCTCCAGCGATCCCAGCCGTGAGCTGGCACACATGCGGAGGCTCATGGAGGACATGGTGCGGATGGAGGCGGAAAGGATGGCAGCCACCGCTGCCCATCAGCAAAATGTAGCTGGGATCTACCATGCCCTGCAGATCCACATGATGGCATTGCTGACACAAGGCGTGGCGATGATGAATGCTGCTGCCCCCACACCATCCACATCTCCGCCCCCTGGTGTGTCAGTGCCTCCCAGTGCGGCAGGCGTATCCACTCCGGCACCTGATGTGTCACTGCCACACAGTGCGGCCGACAATCCTCCTCCGGCCCCTGATGTGTCAGTGGCACACAGTGCCGCAGCCGGTACTGCAACACCCACAGGTGAGGCAGAGCACACATCCGAGGACGAGGACGTGGATGGGATTGAGTTCAGAAGGAGGCACTAGCATTCATTTGCCCCACCTGGCCTGTTTCTGCTTGGTGCCGCACATGGCCCCATGACCTTCCACTGACCCCGATACACTCCGCTGCACTCACCTTGGACCGCGACATGGACTGCCATATCCTGTTTGATGACCAATGACACAGCGACCAGACTGCGGACTGTACCCTTCCTCTTCCGCAGTACTTGTCATCCCCGGATGGACTCTGGCTGACCCTCCACGGGCCCATATTGTGTAGTGTGCTCGGCATGGCCCTGTACTGCTCCAGCTGCAAAACTCCACTGGATGTGCAATAAACATCCAGAGACGCACTGCTGTGTCATGTCTTTCATCATTCATATATGAATGTGTGGATGAATGTAGGGACAAGGATTTCCCTTACGTAAATGATGCTCATCTAGTGGGATGCCAGTCACAGTGTGCTACATTGCCTATTGTGTTCCGGGTGCCATAGACACTACAACAGGGACACACGCATTAGTCACTTCCTTGTCCGGACATGGACTGAACCACGCCCAGAGCCCCCGAGTCATTGTTGCAAGCCCTGCGCTGGTCCGGCATACACCAGGCCGGACCACTCCGCTTACGCCCCGAGGGGGGGCCCACATAGCTACATGTCGCAGGCGTACACGCTGGTGGTATGCAGGTCACTGGTCTAGTTATCAGCATGTCACGGCCACTCCCTGAGGGCAGGTTTGCACACACACCTCACCCCTCCGGCACAGGCATCACAGGCCATGTGACCCCGCCAATATAAGGGGCCGACAACGTCACATTCCCCATTGCCGGTGGTGACTGGATGACGGACGCTGCACGGTTCTCAATCATAAAGGGTCCATGAGTTGTTGCGCACAGGGTTGGTCGCACCAGAAGCCTTGCGCCTGTCACGGGCCTACCACCACGTGGCACTGACTGGGGTTGCACAGGGTTAGTGGCACCCGAAGCCTTGCGCCCATCACGGGCCTACCACCACGTGGCGCTGACTGGGGTTGCACAGGGCTAGTGGCACCGAAATAGCTGAGCGGGTGTGCAGCCTGCGATGATGACGTGTGCACTGATGTGGTCTCTGCCATTGATGACTCATGACTCAGCATCATGTGTGGGTCCTGCTGGGCCGCGGGGCGGCTCCGCATGATGTGGCCCATGCCATGGTAGCGGGACCGGGGCCTGGAGCTTGCACGGGCACGTGGTGTGCCCACTGGTGGACACACCGTTGGCGGCAGGTGAGCAGTGAGCCCGGGGTGCGCAAGTGCGGACAGCCAGCGCTGGCCGGCGGGAGGGGTGGGGTGCGGCTGCATGGTTGCGCAGGGACGGACAGGCGTTGTTGCCATATGCTGTGTGATGGACTCTGCCATGATTGACTCTGGCCTCGATTACAGATTGCAGACCTGGTGGCTTGCAGTGTATCCCGGCACGTGGTTGGAGACACACCGGTGGCAGCAGGTGAACAGTGGGGCCTGGGTGCGCAGGGGCGGCGGTGTCTCACTCTCTCTCCTTTCCTTCCCTCTCTCTCTCTCACTCTCTCTCTCCCTTCCTTTCCTTCCCTCTCTCTCTCACTCTCTCTCTCCCTTCCTTTCCTTCCCTCTCTCTCTCACTCTCTCTCTCCCTTCCTTTCCTTCCTTCTCTCTCTCACTCTCTCTCTCCCTTCCTTTCCTTCTCTCTCTTTCTCTCTCTGCCTTTCTTTCCTTCTCTGTTTCTCTGTGTCTCGCTCCTTTGATGTGCGCATGACACACGTTCTGATTTTGTGCTTTATTTTCCAGGCTGTGACATCGAGATTGTCCCTGACGGACCCGACAGGAGTCTTCCGCATTGGTGTTTTGTGTTGTATTTCAATAAAGTTTTTGGTTGTTACTTCAGTGCTGTGTGACGGTTTCTCGTTCTTCTGGCCACACATGTGTGTTGTTTTTTTGGCAATGTGCATCATCATGCGCTTTTTGTGGCTCTTGTGTCGTGCACGGTATGTGTATGTCCGGGGGGGGGAGGCTGGGGGTGGTGGCGGTGGGTGTTGTGGCCCTCATGGGTATCGGAGCTGCATGATCATTGTCTCCATGGCATCTGTGGGTCTTCAGGTGTGGCTCTTGGCTGGGCTCCCTTTCATGCTGTAGGTAGTCGTCCTGCTTAGCACCAGCAAAAGGCAGGTGTTAAATCCCTGGTGCTACCGTGGCTTATCGCCTGTTTTTGGTTCGCATCGCAGATCTGGTAGTTCGTTGTGAAAGTGGTGTTGTGGTTTTTTCGTGTGTTTTTGCACGGGAACGCCTACTCTGCATCTCATTAGGGTTAGTTGGTGGTGTCACCCGTGGAGATAAATTTTGGGGCAGTTATCTCAGGAATACTGGCGCTGTCTGCAGTTTGCACCCGCTTGTGAATGGGGTGTTAAATCTATCTCCACTTTTGATGCGTTAAGGTGGAGATAAATCGGCGGTAGGTCCTTGTGAATATGCCCCAAAGTGTTTCCATAGGCCCGCCCCCCAATGCTTCTCAGGCACCTCATTCATCCTCAGTGCAATCTCATATGCCGTGAACCACGCATAAATATCATCACCCCTCTGGTAATCTCGCACTAAGTCTTTGGGAATGTACACCTTACCCACTGGCACTGGTTGTGTGCTGCCACCATTTGAACTGGACTATGCCTGTTTAACCTTCATGTCCAGTTCCCTCATGCTTAACTCATGAGCTAAGAGAATCTTTTTCTCTTCAAAGGCAAGAGCGTTCCTGCTCTCCTCTGCTCGCTTTTCACTTTCAATGAGCAGCTTCTTCTCTTCTGCTTGAGTTTTACGTTTTAAAACCTCCAACTCATGCTCTCTGACCCTTTGGTTTTCCTCCAGCTCCTCTGGGGAAAAACTCCTCCCTGAATGGTTACTACCAGCCCCTGAGGCTGGTCCTTCCACTGGCAAATCCTGTGGACCAAATCCATTCCCTGGGTCATCCTCATCCACCTCAACATCACCCATCTCCTGAGCCCCTTTGGCTTCCCACCAGGCCCTCAAGGCCATTTGCAGCTCCTCCTTCTTGGTGCTACTTTTCATGGGACATCCCAAAGCTCTGCAGAATTGCCTCAATTGATCAACTTTGTAGGTAAGCAATGCCTCAATGTCGAACTCTAATTCTGCAGCCTCACTGGCTACTTGACTCCTCTGAGACATGATGTGTGGCTTAAAGGTCGCTCAAAAATAGAACCAAAGAAAATCAAAACACCCAATATGTGGTTACTTCGTGGTCTGCGCTAAACTTGTGATGTACACCAGTCACTGTGAGTGAATTTGCAAATACACGTTCAAATTCCAAAACCGCTGACCATCAACGGTAGGTCCCAACCGCTGCCTCCAATGTTAGAACCGGGATTCCCTAGTTGGCTGAGGTAGGTACTTTAGGCCAAGTAGGGACCCTCGCTTCCACGTCAGGGAAAGGAAGGACACCTTCTCCGATAGCCCCTGCTCACCCCCTTGGTAGCTTGGCACGAGCAGCCAGGCTTATCTTCAAGGCTAATGTGTAAAGTATTTGCAACCACGCTCTCAGTGACCCAATGATGACACCACAAAAGGACTCCACATGAGTTTCATAGAAAAACAAGTATATGTTTATATAAAAAGATATACGATGAGACCACACGATAAAAATCCAACATATGCGTATTTGTAATATTCCTCCTGGCCGGTTATTAGGCCAGCCAGCCCTTGTAGGGTCTGGCGGTATTAATGAGCAATTCTAGGTGATCCAATGCAATCCTATTGCAATGCTATGCAGTACATAAAGCAAGAATCAGGCACTTTGCAATGTAAAAATAATGCAGTTCGTTATGCAACAATCCAGCAGTTCATAATGCCAAAATACTGCAATGCGTAATGCAACAATCCGGCAGTTCGTAATGCAAACTAATGCGATGCGTAATGCAACAATCAGGCAGTTCGTTATGCAAACACAATGCAATGCGCAATGTAACAATCAGGTAGTTTGTAATGCAGAAACAATGCAATGCGCAAGGCACTTCGGCACCAATCACGGTGCTTTAGACGGTCTCTCTGCCTCTCGTACTGACTCGCGGTCAGCTTCCTCCAACATATGCCCCCAACACGGGTATGGTGTAAACCAAAGTACAGCTCCACACTCCGGCCCCGGTACTGCCACTCCTTGGCACGTACAGGCCGCGATACGAGCTTGAGCAGAGGCTCATGCTGCAAGAATGGGAGAGGCCGAGAGCGTCCCTCTCCGAGCCCGCACCCCGCCCCAGGCGGCGACACACGTTACCTGGGGGGTGCGACCTCGCTCTCCTCTCCTCCTCTCGCGACATGGGCCTCCGATGCGACTTGGTTGATTCCGGGCCGATGGCGATATCGAAGATCTCAGGCTGCAACAGGGCACACGCACACAGCGTCGCTGAGACTCACTTGAGCTTCGGGTGTGCACGATCACAGGGCAATCCTCACAAAGGTCTCAGGCTGCACAAAGCACACGCACACAGCGTCGCTGAGACTCCCTCGAGCTCCGGGCGCACACGATCACAGGGCAATCCTCACGAAGGTCTCAGGCTGCACGAAGCACACGCAGACAGCGTCGCTGAGACTCACTTGGACTCCTGGTGCCCACGATCACAGGGTACTTCTTACGAGGGTCTCAGGCTGCAAAAAGCACACGAACACAGCGTCACTGAGACACACTTGAACTTCGGGTGTGCACGATCACAGGGCAATCCTCACGAAGGTCTCAGGCTGCACAAAGCACATGCACACAGCGTCGCTGAGACTCACTTGGACTCCAGGTGCACACGATCACAGGACAATCCTCACGAAGGGCTCAGGCTGCAAAAAGCACACGCACACAGCATCGCTGAGACTCACTTGGACTCCAGGTGCCCACCATCACAGGGCAATTCTTACGAAGGGCTCAGGCTGCAAAAAGCACACGCACACAGCGTCGCTGAGACACTTCTGGAAACTTTTGTGTTCCTGAGTTTCCACAACAGGGAGCCAGCTCTCCTCGGGCCCTTGGGGTTAAGTTACTTCAGGACACAGCACAGCAAAGTCCTTTCAAGCAGGGGGACACAGCACACAGCAAAGTCCCTTTAGCCTCTCCTTGGTTAAAGCAGCAAACTGCAGGCCAGCCCCAGAACACTCAGCAAGGGTCAGTCCTTTCCTTCAGTCTATTCAGCTGTTTCTTCCTTGGCAGAGGTTACTCTTGACCACGAAGTAGGTTCAATCCTTTACAGTCTTGAACAGTTCCATTCCATTCCAAAGTCCAGGGGTTTCAGCTCTCATAATTATACCCCTCAATGTCTTTGAAGTCTTTGTGTTCAGGGGGGCACTGACCCCTGTCTAAACCAGTTCTGGGTGTCTCCCTGCCAGTAACATCTTTTGCCTTTGATAGCGGGGGTCTGGATCCTTAATCACTCAGCAGGGGATGGAGCCATTGTTTTATGGCAGCAACCCAGGCCTCTTCACCTCCAGGGGCTACTCCTCCCCCCTACACTCCAGATGCAGGTCAGCCTGTTGCTGTCTCACCTCCTCCCCTGGGTCAAGACATTCCCCAGAGCCTATCACATTTAAATCCAGACAGTCAATCCACAACCAGGCAGAGACACACAGAAATGTTAGAGCACAAAAACCCAGCCACTTCTAAAAGAGTGGTTTCTAAACACGCAATTCAAAAACCACCTCCACAAAAAGATGTGCTATTTAATTGTGAGTTCAGGCACACTAAACTTCACCTCTCCATCTTAAGCCTTTGGGAAGATGGCTGGAAACATATTACACAGCCTTCCCCATTCTGTTCTATGGGCAAGATGGCCTTTCAACAGTGAAAAACGAAATGGAGAGTATTTTACTGTCAGGACATGGTACACACCTCAGTACATGTCCTCCCTTTCACATACACTGCACCCTGCCCAGGGGGGTACCTTGGGCCTACCAGAGGGGTGTCTGATGTGCATAGAAAGCGTAAGGCCTGGCAAGTGAGTGCACTTGTCAGGACAACATGGCAGTTTAACAAACTGCGCGCAGGCATTGCAGTGGCAGGGCTGAGTTCTCTCTTTAAGGCTACTTGTGTGGGTGGCACAATTAGTGCTGCAGGCCCACTAGTAGCATTTGCATTACTAGCCCTGGCACACATAGTGCACTTTACTAGGGACTTACTAGTAAGACAAATATACCAATTATGGACAACCAATTGCCATTACACTTTACACAGGGAGCACTTGCACTTTGACACTGATCAGCAGTGGCAAAGTGCCCAAAGCATCTAAGCCAGTCAAACGAAATCCATCACAGCATAAAAAATAGAGGAGGTAGAGGCAAAAAAGTCAGGGGTAATCACGCCAAGAAATGCAAGGTCTAACAGTCGCAAAAATCCTTCTTTAAATATATGCTTTATGGTATAGTAGGTTGGCATAAAAAGATTTTAATTTTAATTTGTTTGATTCAGTTTTGTTAAAAATGTATCTCACACTTCACAAGTGCCACTTTCTTTTTTTAAATGACCGACTTTCATATGTTAACATACGATTTATAATCAGTGTGACATTTTTCAAGTCAAATATGTTTTTAATTTATATATCAATAATTGTTTTTATATCTCACACATGATATGTGTTTACAAACTGTATAAACATTACAATTGTTTGTATTTTTGGTAACCATTGCTACACACTAGTAATTGTGGCAGATTCATTTTAGAGACTAATATTACAAAAGGCAATGTATTATGTGACACTTTCATTCATTATTGCATTTAATACTATTATGTAAAAATGTGCTTTTTAATACGTTCACCTGGATGGCAGCAAGGTGAAAGCAGGGAACAGTGGGACCAGAGGTTACCTAGAGGGAGGACCTTGTGGAACCTAGAGGAGCAAACGATGAAGGAGCACCCACCTGCAGGGAGGGTGTTAGACTTGGCTTTTTCAGCGGGTTTACCCCCAGACTTTTTGCTTTTTGGCCTCCTGTTTTTGACCCTGTGTGTGTTGGTTTTAGGACTCTGGTCACTTTACCACTGCTAATCAGTGCTAAAGTGCATATGCTCGCTGTATAAAATGTGTTATGGATTGGTGTTTCCATGATTGGCCTATTTGATCTATGTGTCAGTCCCTAGTAAAGTGCACTGTGAGTGCCAGGGCCTATAGATCAAATGCTGTTGGTGGGCTGCAGCACTGGATTGTGCCACCCACGCAAACAGCCCGTAAAGTGTAACTCTGGCCTACCATTGCAGAGCCTGTGCGCAGCCTGGGGCTGCCATGTCGACTTGGCAAGTGCACACACTTGCAAGTCCCTAAACCTTCCCTTTTCTACATGTTAGTCACCCCTAAGGTAGGCCCAAGGTACCCCTGTGGGCAGGGTGCATTGTATGTGAAAGGTAGGACATGCCCTGGTGTGTGTGGCATGTCCTGATAGTGAAATACAGCCTACTTCGTTTTTCACTATTGCAAGGCTACCTGTTCCCCATAGGCCAGAATGGGCAGTTTGATTATTAGATCCTATGATCCTAACTAACCCAGGGAACATGGTAGAAATTCGAGTTTAGTATGCCTGAACTCAGAATGATAAAATGCATCTTTTAGTGAAGTTGGTTTTAACATTCTGTGTTTGAAAATACCACTTTTAGAAAGTAGGTATTTTCTTGTCTAACCATCCAAGCCTGCCTCTGCTAGGTTGTGTATTCCTTGTCTGGAGTGTGAGTGACAGGGGCTGGGGGATTCCAGGAGACAGGGTGAGTCAGCACAGGGCTACATGTAGATGGGTGGGAGGAGTTGCACCTGGGACCTGAATAGGGCTGTGCCTTCCCTCCACAATGCTGGCTCCACCCCTGTGGTGTGTCTGATGTCCCTGGCCTACACTGCAAAAGGAAAGAAGGAGTCTTGTCAACAAAGTGCTCCAGGACTGACCAGAACTGGTTTGGACTAGGCAAAGGCCTCTCTGCCTTCAGAGAACAAAGAGAAATTGAGGATAAAAGGGGGACCCAAACCCCAGAACTTTAGATCTCGCTGGAATCAAGGAACCTGCCAAGACGAAGAGCTGGAAGAGCTGCCAGGAGGAGTACTGCCCCTTTGCTGTGTTGTTGCTCTGTTGGGTTGGCCTGCAGCTGCTGCTTCTGCCTTGGGCAGTGAAAGGACTGGACTGAACTTTCTCTACTTGTGCTGAGTATCTCCAAGGGCCTGAACCGAGCTGGCCTCCTGTTAAGAAGTCTCAGGGACTGCAAAGACTTCACCAACCTCTGGGTACCGCTCCTGGAACTGCTGTTTCAGTTGCCACAGAGAAGAGGGAACCGCGACCGACTCTGTCAACCGACTCCGTCGCTGACCTTGTGTCCCGAAGGCACCGCAAGCTGCACCGACTCACCCTGCACCGTAAGCCTTGGTCTCACCAACTCCGTCACCGAGCCGCTGCCTGCACCGCATCGAGAGACACCGCGACCTGCATCGCCTCACTTCACCTCGCTGGCCTGGGCTCACCGACACGGTCGCTGCTGGCTCGACACCCGTGACCGACTCGTCACGCACAGCTGTCCGGCTCGGCCAGTGCCAATTCCCGCCAACCGGCTCTGTCGCTCGCATCGCAACTTGCCAGCACCGCATCGAGCACCGACTCGCCCTGCACCGCAAGCCTTGGTCTCACCGACGCCGTCTGCACGATCGTCACCGAGCCGCTGCTCGCACCGCATCGAGGGACACCGCACCTTGCACCGCTTCCATTTTGCATTGCGACCGCGACGGATGCCAAGACCGACTCGCACGCCTGTGTGAGCAGAGCTAAGAAAGGTACTGTGAACGAATCTGTCCCGCTGTTGCTGGCCCATACCGACGCGGTCAGCGGGAACTGCGAGACTCTGTTGTTTTCAGCATCGCAGTAGGCTCGGACCGAGCTACCGACTCGTACGAACTTTGTTTTTCAACGTATTTTGCAACTTAAAGACGGTTTGAGAAGTAACTATTTTTGAAGTACTGTATAGTGGATTTTTATTATATTTGGTCTTGTCTGAAGTATATAAAAATATTGGATATTTTTCTAAACTGGTGTGGTGTCCGTTTGTAGTGCTTACACTGTATTACTGTTGGTTATGTGCAAATACTTTACACACTGCCTCTAAGATAAGCCTGACTGCTCGTGCCAAGCTACCAAGGAGGTGAGCAGGGATTATTTTAGGAGTGTAACTCCCTTATCCTGACTAGAGTGGTAGTTTCTGCCTGGCTTTGGCACATGCCCTAGCCTACCAAAAATCCCATTTCTAACAGAGGGTGAACCCATCTGCAGTCTCACTCAATCACAAGGCAAGAGATTCCGGCCAGAGGCTGGCAAGACTGCAGGGTGTGGTCTATCTGGGAACCACATGCTAGGGGAAGCAAATGAGGGGGCTCCTCCTAGGTCAACAAGAACATCTGTGGTGCCTAGGAGTTATCCCCTCCTTCATAGGGGCCTTTTGCCAACCTCCCTCCACCATGCAAGAGCCCCCCACAGCCCCCCACAGAAGTTGGTCCTCCAGCAGAAACCCTTGCTTGCCCTCCGCCTTAGTGCAAGTCTCTAGAAGATTAGAAGATGAGTGTAAGAATCTCCCAATATGGGCCTGATTATGGGTTAGGTGATATTTAACACACCTAATAAATACCAATACCATGGGGTAAGTTATTTATGGGATGGATAAATAACCCCTATTGTGAGTTTGGGGGAAATAACATGCAGATTTTGGTGTTCAACCCACCAAAATCCGCATGATACAGGTTTGACCTGCCAAAATTTAACAAAGGTTGAGTTATTTAACTCATCCGATAATTATCAGATGCATTAAATACCTTCAAACTCCTAATTCTGACCCATGCTTAAACAAGTATTTAAGCACAGGCCAGAATCAACCAACCCACTCGTAATCAGGCCCTTAATCTCCTAGTCCCCTCATGGTGCTCCACACTGTGGAAAGCATGAATGTATGGCTGCTTTCTGAGGGTTGTAAAGCAGGTTGTCTCTTGGATCTGCAGGAGGTGGCAGCGCTGGTAAACGTACACCAAGAGGTATCTGTTGAGCAGCACAGAGAGCTCTGCAGCCTTCTGTCTCCTGCACTGAAGCCATTTCTATGTGTTTCCCTCCCAGTCCTCCCCTTTTGATATTGTTGTATTATACAGTATGCATTTCCCCCCTGGATCTAAACCTACCCTAGAGTTTGAAGACCCTCAGGTGGTGTGTCATCCCATCCCTCAAACTTCAACACCTATGGAGGAGGTCAGGAATTCCTTGTATCTGAAAAAGAGGAAGATGGCCAGGAATGTTGTCCCTGATTTCAGGAAAACTTTCCCAACACTCCAACCAGATTGTGAGACTTTACATTTATTTTTTGACTTTTACGAAGATGAATATGCTTTTAAGACTTTTGAATTGTATTTTGTTTTTAGTTTTTTTTGTATGAACATGTTCCTTATTTGGCTGTGTACATAGGTGTGTCCTTTTATGTTTCTGACTTCTTTGTTTAAATTATCCACCACCTCTCTGTGTTAAATCTGCCTTCATGCCCTAGTGCTTGAAGGGCCAAAGGGCAGTCAGCAGGGCAACACACATAAAAGCAGACCCTTCAGATCAGCAGTAAGGTTAAATCATTAAAGTAGCACAGCAGTTCTTCTGTCAAAGCTTAGTTATAAGTCAAGTTGTTTCTGATTTTAGAGGGTCAGAGAGCCAGTACTTATACTCGAAAGTACTTATGATGTGGGGGTTACTTCAAAGCAGCCCTCTGAAGTGCACAAGAATCCCTTTCAACCCAGTCATGTCTGTCAGGCTATCTGTGGGGGGTAATCAGTCCTTTGTGTGGGGACAGGACACAGTCTATTCAAGTAAAGTGTTAGCCCCTCCCTTCCATCCTGCCCAGGCAAAGTCATCAGAAATCAGATGTATATATATGGGTACTCAGACACACCTATCTTTCCTGTGTTGTAGCTGTATCGAGGGAATGTGCACAGTGTATCTGTCACCCACCCCAGACTTGAATTGTCAGGCACAAAGAGCAGTAAGAGCAGAGAAATGTCCACTTTCTTAAAGTGGCATTTCTAAAACAGTAATGTTAAATCCAACTTCACCAGTAAGGAGGATTTATGATTACCATTCCAAAAATATGAAACATCAAAAAGCAACTCCTATCTGATCAGGACGTACAGCTCAAATGTTTATGAAGGAATTCCCAATGCTAGCCTACTAGAGGAGTAGGCTTCACAGTAGTGAAAAATTAAATATGTTGTTTGTCACTACCAGGACATGTAAAGGTTAAACACGCAAGTCCTACATTTTACTTATATTGCTCACTGCCCTTGGGGTTCCTTAAGACCTACTTTAGGGGTGACTTATCTTTAATAAAAGGGGAGTTTGAGGCTTAATGAGTAGTTTTAAAATGCCAAGCCAAAGTGGCAGTAAACTGTACACACAGGAACTGCAGTGGCAGGCCTAAGATATGTTTGAAAGGCTAATAATGTTGGTGGTATAATTAGTGCTGCAGGCCCACTTGTATCATTTGAAGTACTGGCCCCAGGTTATGCTATACAACTTTACAAGGGACTTACTAGTGAATCAGATATGATACACCAATGACATCATGTTTAGGGGAGAATCACATGCACGTTAGCACTGGTTAGCAGTGGTAAAGTACTCAGAGTCCTAAGACCAACAAAAAGAATCAGCAAAAACAGTAGGCTAAAGGCAAACAGTCTGGGGAAGGACCACCCTAAGGATGACAGTTCTAACAGTGGGAGATTATATAAGATAGATAACTCAGCAAATGAAATAAGGGAGCCAGATTGGAACAATTGTGAGATAAGGAATAGACCCTTGTTCATCCATGCTTTCCATTTTATAGTCTTGCCATTTTTCTTAAGCCAATTGTTATGCCAAATAGGGCTGTTCAAAAACGTATGAGTGAGAGTGTTGGGAGAAACTGGAGAAGCATTCACTTAGGGGCAAGCACGTGTGGCAGGTAGCCAAAACATTGGAGGATTGGACATGAAAAGAATATGGTTATAAGTAAAGGGCGATAAAAGAGCAATTTCCAAAGAGTTGGCAGAGGTAGGTACCTTTTCCCAAATTGGGACCCTTGGTTCTAGTCAGGGTAAGGGGATGCACTTCTAAAATAACCTCTGCACATGCCCTTGGTAGCTTGGCATGAGCAGACAGGCTTATCTCAGAAGCAGTGTGTAAAGCATTTGTGAACACATACAGTAATACAGTGAAAACACTACAAATGGACACCACACCAGTTTAGAAAAATAAGTAAACTTTATCTAAACCAAAACAAGAACACACAACAAAAATCCACAATACAGTAATAAAAATATGTTTTTCCGATGGTAGAAATAGTTCATTTCAAAGCAATTGCAGATGCAACACTTTTCACGCAAAGTACCTTGGATGCGTCACGCAAACAAACAAAATGGGCCGCAGGAATGGTGATGCGTTGATTCCTTACACTCAGGGAAGGTAATGTGTCGGTCCCTTGCCTTGGGGGAGGTGATGCGTCAGTTTCTATACTGCTTCACAGGGGAGGTGATGCGTCGGTTCTTTACCGGAGAGGAGGTGATGCGTAGTTTTTTTACTGTGTGGGGAGGTGATGCGTCGGTTTCTTACTGCATCCCCCAATGATGCAGCAGACTTGCCGCCTCGATGCGATGTGACGATCCTGGACGATACGTGGATTCTTGCAGCCGCACAACAGGGTTTGCGTCGGAATCGGTGCGGTGATCTCGGACTTTGGAGATCGTTGCACTCAATGTGGCTTGTGGCGATTTCTCGAGCAGCAGCAGGCACTGCGACGGTTTCTTCGGCGATGCATCGGAAACAGGTACGGATGCGTCACGCTTCTTGGTGCTGCGTTGATTTTCCAGCTTCCAGCGGAAAACAGTCTCTAGAGGTCCAAAACAACAGCAGGCAACTCTTTGCAGGTCAGAAGTCCCAGCAAGGCAGTTCAGGGGAGCTGGTGGTGAAGTTTTTGTGTCCGTGAGACTTCAGAACAGGAGGCAAGCTCAGTTTCAAGCCCTTGGAGATCTTCTTCAAGCAGGGGACACAGCAAACAGCAAAGTCCTTTTCTCCTTTCCTTGGCAGCAAGTAGCCACTGCAGGCCAACCCCAGACAGCAAACAGCACAGGGGCAGCATTCCTCCTCAGCTTCTCCGGCTCTTCTCCTTGGTAAAGGTTCCTCTTGATTCCTAGAAATGATCTAAAGTTCTGGGGTCTGGGCCCCTATATTTATACTACAAAATCCTTTGTTCTCTGGTGGCAGAGAAGCCCTGTGCTTGGTCAAAATTGGTTCTGTCCTCTCTGGTGCAGCTTCCTGGCAGGAGGTAGAGACAGCATTGTCCTTGGCAGACCAGGCCCATTCAGGTGAAAGGAAATCTCCTCCCCCTACTCTAAATGCAGCCTAGGTCTATTCAGCCCAGCCCTGACTCATCAGGCTCTCTGGAGCCACTGCTCCTCCCCAGCCCCTGTCATCCAAAAGCCAGACATACAATACACAAACCTAGCAGAGGCACACTGGATGGGTAAGCAAAAAAATACCTGCTTTCTAAACGTGGTATTTTCAAACACAGAATATAAAAATAACCTCACTAAAAGATGCATTTTAACATTCTGAGTTCAAGCATACTAAACTTTCTTTTCCTACCTTGATCCTAGGGGTAGTTATGTTTATAAGATGTTATAAACAAGCTCCCCATTCTATCCTAAGGGAACAGGTAGCCTTGCAATAGTGAAAAACGAAAATTGGCAGTAATTCACTATCAGGACATGCCACACACACGAGGGCATGTCCTAACTTTCACATACACTGCACCCTGCCCACAGGGGTACCTTGGGCCTACCTTAGGGGTGACTAACATGTAAGAAAAGGGAAGGTTAGGGCCTGGCAAGTGGGGACACTTGCCAAGTCGACATGGCAGTACTAGACTGCACACAGGCTCAGCAATGGCAGGCCAGAGTTACATTTACAGGCTGCTTATGTGGGTGGCACAATCGGTGCTGCAGCCCACTAGCAGCATTTGATTTACAGGCCCTGGGCACCCACCGTGCACTGTACTAGGGACTGACTAGTAAATCAAATATGCCAATCATGGAATCACCAATCCCTAACAACAAATTACAAAGGAAGCACTTGCACTTTGGCACTTAACAGTAGTGGCAAAGTGCCCAAAGCATCTAGACCAGCAAAATGGAGTCCAACACACAGCAAAAATACAGGAGGCAAAGGCAAAAATGCAGGGGAGACCCACACCAATGGTGCCAGGTCTAACGGTGCAGAGACAGAATATCGAGTTGGAAATGTCGACATACACAAATATCGAGTTGGAAATATAGTGATGCAGTAATATCGACAGCAAGAATATCGTGGTCAAGAATATCGACTTGGAGGTAAGAAATATCGTTTTTGGAAACATCAAAGTCATTAATATTGATGTTTTAATTAGTGTTATGTATTTTAGTATGTATTTTAAAAGTATGTGATCTATTTTTTTGTATAAGTATTGCTTTTGTTTTTTCATATTTGTGTTAAATTTTTAGTAGGTATTAATTTTATTTTAATTAAATTTTGCGATTTTTAGTTCTGTAGCGGGTTGTGGGTTTAAAGGGAAATAGAGTGGGAAGTAATTTAATTATAATACATTAATTATTATTTTTTATTTATTCGTATTTATTTAATTTAGATTGTATAGTGTTAATTGTGGGAATTAATTTATTATTAATTAACTATTAATTCGTTGTTAATTATTATTATTTAATTAATTGGTAATTATGTAAGTTGTGTTATTTGTTTAGGAGCGGGTTGTGGGTTTATAGGGGATTAGGGTGGGAAGTAATTTAATTATAATAAATGTATTAATATTTTTTATTTATTAATATGTATTTAATTTATATTTTATAGTGTTAATTGTGGGAATTATTTTATTATTAATTATTTATCAATCGCTTGTTAATTATTATTAATTAAATAATTAACTGGTAATTATGTTAATTGTGTCATTTTTTTTAGGAGCGGGTTGTGGGTTTATAGGGGAATAGGGTGGGAAGTGATTCAGTTAAAATAAACGTATTCATATTTCTTATTTATTAATATCTATTTAATTTATATTTTATACTGTTAATTGTGGGAATTGATTTATTCTTTATTATTTATCAATTGGTTGTTAATTATTATGAATTAATTGGTAATTATGTTAATTGTGTCATTTTTTTAGGAGCAGGTTGTGAGTTTATAGGGGAATAGGGTGGAAAGTAATTTAATTATAATAAATGTATTAATATTTTTTATATATTAATATTTATTTAATTTATATTTTATAGTGTTAATTGTGGGAATTAATTTCTTATTAATTATTTATCAATTGGCTGTTAATTATTATTAATTAATTAATTAATTGGTAATTAATTATGTTAATTGTGTCATTTTTTTAGGAGCGGGTGGTGGGGTTTATTGGGGAATAGGGTGGGCAGTCATTTATTTATACTTAATAACTATTTTTTAATTAATGCTAATTAATTAATTAACATTTAAATATGGCAATTGTGTAATTAATTTTAGGTGTGAGTTGTGGGTTTTATAGTGGTAAAGGGTGGGAAGTAAATTCTTTTAAATTAATAAATAAGTTGTTGTTAATTGAGTTTAATTTATTAATGTAAAATTAGTTATGGAAATTGTGTAATGATTTTTTGGTGTGTGTTGTGGTGTTTATTGGGGTAGAGGGTGGAAAGTAATTTATGTTTAATTAATTAATAATTACTTGATCATGAATATTAATTCATTAATTGATAAATATTTATGGTAATTGTTTATTTTTATTTTGTGTTTGGATTTTGGTTTTATAGGGGTAACGTGTGGTGAGAAAATGAATTTTTATCTGTTTTAATTTATTTTTTAATTAATAATATTTGTTTAATTGATAATGAATTAAGTTAATTAATGAGGTACATGTTTTTAAAAATGTAATTGTGTGTTGTGAATTGTGTGGTGTTATAGGGTAGGAAATTAAAAAGATTACATTTATGTAACAATTAATGTTTTTGATTATAATTAATTTCTATTAAAAATAGTTATTTATTTGTAAATTAATTGTAATTTTTTTTTAAATAATCTTTGTAGGTAATTCTAGATTTTTTTAGCATTATAATATGTTTCTATCTTTTGTAATTTTTAATATTTTTATATGTTTTCTTTTTTCTTTTTTAACATCTTTTGTGTTGTAGTTGATATTTTGTTTGTTTTTAATTTTGAATTGACTTTAGTGAGAATATTAATTTTTACCCCTCTGCTACCCAACACTTTTCCTATTGTTGCACTAACTGGAATGGGAATAGTATTTTTTACCCCTACGCTATCCAACACTTCCCCTATTGTTGCACTCACTGGAGTGGGAATAGTATTTTTTACCCCTCCACTATCCAACACTTTCTCTACTGCTGCACTCACTGGAGTGGGAATAGTAGTTTTTACCCCTCCGCTATCCAACACTTTCCCTACTGTTGCACTCACTGGAGTGGGAATAGTAATTTTTACCCCTCCCCTATCCAACACTTTCCCTACTGTTGCACTCACTGGAGTGGGAATAGTAATTGTTCCCCTCCGCTATCCAACATTGTCCCTACTGTTGCACTCACTGGAGTGGGAATAGTAATTTTTACCCCTCCGCTATCCAACATTTTGCCTACTGTTGCACTCACTGCAGTGGGAATAGTAATTTTTACCCCTCCGCTATCCAACACTTTCCCTACTGTTGCACTCACTGGAGTGGGAATATTAAGTTTTACCCCTCCACTATCCAACACTTTCTCTACTGCTGCACTCACTGGAGTGGGAATAGTAGTTTTTACCCCTCCGCTATCCAACACTTTCCCTACTGTTGCACTCACTGGAGTGGGAATAGTAATTTTTACCCCTCCGCTATCCAAAACTTTCACTACTGGTGCACTCACTGGAGTGGGAATAGTAATTGTTCTCCTCCGCTATCCAACACTGTCCCTACTGTTGCACTCACTGGAGTGGGAATAGTAATTTTTACCTCTCCGCTATCCAACACTTTCCCTACTGTTGCACTCACTGGGGTGGGAATAGTAATTTTTACCCCTCCGCTATCCAACACTTTCCCTACTGTTGCACTCACTGGAGTGGGAATAGTAATTTTTACATATCCGCTTTCCAACACTTTCCCTACTGTTGCACTCACTGGAGTGTGAATAGTAATTTTTACCCCTACGCTATCCAACACTTTCCCTACTGTTGCACTCAATGAAGTGCCAAATGTAAGATTAAAAACTATTAAATATTTTCATGTTTTAATTTATAATATAATGTTTTTTTTATTAGATTTCATGTTATAGGTGTATGTATATATATATATTTATTTGTAATTTTTTATATATTTATAAAATTTTAAAATAAATTTAAATTATTAGTTTATTAATTGTTTTAAAGTAAATATATATATATATATTACATTTTATATATGTATGTTTAAATTTTTTTAAATTAATTTTTTTCTTACATTTGTTAAAATGTACATTAAATCTAAATAATGGGTTTTAAGTTAATTTTATTTAATATATTTAACATTATTTTTTATATATATATAAAAAAACGATATTTTGTACATCGATATTTTTAACATATATTTTTTTTCAATATTTTTATACTTACCATTATAAATATAGGATGTCGATATTTATGACTCGATATTTGTGTATGGGGATATTTTGGGTGTTGATATTCTATCAGTGAACCAGGTCTAACACGTGTCCACTCCAGCTGAAATGTGGGGAGAACTACCCACCCTCTTGGGTGTTCTCTTCACTAAGGCGGGAAAATCTGGACAGACCTTCAGCATTGGCGTGTTCTGTACTAGGGCGGTGTTCCACCATGAATTCCATCCCCTGTAGGGAAATGGACCACCTCAACAGCTTTGGATTCTCACCCCTCATTTGCATCAACCATCTCAGGGGCCTGTGGTCGGTCTGAACCCGGAAGTGAGTCCCAAACAAGTAGGGCCTCAGCTTCTTCAGCGCCCAGACCACAGCAAATGCCTAACGCTCAATTGCACTCCACCTCTGTTCCCATGGAAGTAACCTCCTACAATTGAAGGCTACAGGTTGGTCTAGGCCCTCCTCATTTAGCTGTGAGAGCACAGCCCCCACACCATGCTCTGAAGCATCTGCCTGCACAATGATTTCCCTTGAGAAGCTGGGCGCCTGAAGCATGGACGCCGCGCACATGGCAGATTTCAGGGCATCAAAAGCTTTCTGGCAGGCATCAGTCCAGTTCACCTTCCTGGGCTGCTTCATGGAAGTTAGCTCTGTCAAGGGGGCAACAATGGTGCCATACCCCTTGACAAATCTCCTGTAATACATGGTGAGTCCTAAGAAGGCTCTCACCTCTATCAGGGTCTTGGGGTATTCCCAAGCCAGAATGGTATCAATCTTGGGCTGTGGGGGTGCTACCTGGCCGCTCCCTACCTGGTGTCCCAAGTACACCACTGAACCCTGCCCGATCTGGCAATTACTCACCTTGATCGTGAGGCCAGCCCTCTGCAGAGCCTTCAAAACTTTCCAGAGGTGGTGCAGATGTTCCTCCCAAGTGGCACTGAACACTGCTAGGTCATCCAGGTAGGCGGCACTGAAATCCTCCAGTCCAGCCAACACCTGGTTGACCAACCTCTGAAAGGTGGCAGGGGCATTCTTCAACCCAAAGGGCATCACCCGGAATTGGTAGTGCCCCTCTGGCATTGAGAATGCTGACCTCTCCTTTGCCCCATCAGTTAAAGCAATCTGCCAGTACCCAGACATTAAGTCAAACGCATTGAGGTACCGAGCAGCTCCCAACCGATGTATGAGCTCATCAGCTCTGAGGATGGGGTGCGCATCAGTCCTGGTGACCGAATTGAGCCCTCGGTAGTCCCCACAGAACCGGAGATCTGGCGTGGCACCGGGTGCTGCAGCCTTTGGAACCAAGACCACTGGGCTGGCCTAAGGGCTGTTAGAGGGCTCAATCACCCCTAGCGCTAACATCTTGGAGACCTCTTCCTTGATGCAAACCTTGACCCTGTCAGTCACTCTGTAAATTTTGTGCTTTACAGGAGGACTGTCCCCAGTGTCAACATCATGGACACACCACTGAGTGACACCAGGGGTCAGGGAGAACAGCAAACTGTCCCAACAGTTGGCAGCAGTCGCTCTGCTGTTCAGGAGTCACGGCGGAGGAGAGTGTTACACCATCCACTGACCCATTGTGTTCCTTTGCAGACAGGAAGTCAGGAAGAGGCTCAGTCTCCTACTCCATTCCAGCATCTGTTGCTAGGAGCATGCCCACTTCAGACCTCTCCAAGTGGGGCTTCAGGCGGTTCACATGCAGGACCCGCAAAGGGATATAGGAGACTCCAAGTCCACCAAGTAGGTGATTAACTCTTGTGCTCTACCACCTCAAATGGTCCGATCCTCTTATCCTGGAGCGCACAAGGCTCCAATGGGGCCATGACCCATACTTTCTGTCCAGGCTGAAACTCGATCAGAGTGGCATTCTGATCATACCAAAGTTTCATCTCCTCCTGGCTGGCTTCCAGATTCGCCTGAGCGAGTTGTCTGAAGCGCTTAGTCTGGTTCCTGAAGACCAGCATGTAGCTATATACATCCTGGAGAGGTTTACTGGGAGCTTTCTACAAGCCTTCTTTAACCAGACTTACAGGTCCTCTTTCAGGATGCCCATACAGGAGCTCAAAGGGACTGAACCCTAAGGACATCTGCGGTAACTCTCGGTAAGCAAACAAAAGGCATGGTAAGAGGACTTCCCACTTACGCCTCATGGGTTCACCAAGACCCATAATCATGCCCTTCAGGGTCCGGTTGAATCTCTCAACCAGCCCATTACCTTGGGGGTGGTAAGGAGTGGTGAACTTGTAGGTAACACTGCACTCCTGCCACAAAAACTTCCACAAAGACTTCATATACTTAGATATGAAGTTGGTACCACGGTCGGACACCACCTCTCTGGGGAACCCTACACGGGAGAAAATCACCATCAACGCACGACCCACCACGGGGGCCCTCACAGTCCGGAGAGGGATGGCTTCCGGGTACCGGGTGGCATGGTCCACGAAGACCAGGATGAACCTTTTGCCCATGGCTGTCTTGGGATCCAGAGGCCCCACAATGTCAATACCCACCCTCTCAAAGGGGGTGCTGACCACATCGAAAGGTTGGAGAGGAGCATTACACTTCCTCCCACTCTTACCACTTGCCTGGCAAGTCTGGCAAGACCTGCAGTGAGTATCAGAACTCTTACATATTTGGGACCAGTAAAAGTGGGTGACAAGCCTTTCAAAGGTCTTGTCTTGCCCCAAATGTCCTGCCAAAGGCACATCATGAGCCAGACCCAGTAGGAAGGCTCTGAAGCGCTGGGGTACCACCAGCACATGGGCTGGCCCAGGCTCAGCAACCTTAGGCTCGCTATACAGGAGACCATTCTCCAAGTAAATACAATGTGATCCAGACTGATCACCTGCTGCCTGGTTTGCAACCTGTTGCCGCAAACCAACAAGAGAAGGGCACTTCTGCTGCTCCTGGCAGAATTCCTCCCTGGAGGGACCTCCTTCCTGCTGCCAATGGGTCAGCTCAGGCAGGTCCCCCAGTTCAGCCACTTGTTCCCCTGTAGGCTCCAGGGCATCTCCCTCAGGGTTTGCCTCCTCCTGGACCATGGGAACTTTGGGGGCCAGTTTCCTGCGCCCTGTGCCTCTTCTCTTTCTGGCAGGCACCTGGGCCACTCTTTCAGGCTCCAGGTCCTCTTGAATGCCCTTACCGGCTGCCATTGACTGAGTGGTCACACACGCCCACTCAGGCAGACCCAACATCTCCAAATGAGACCTCCGCTCCACCTTTGCCCAAGGGGAGCTCTGCAAATCATTGCCTAGCAGACAGTCAACAGCCATGGCTGGCCTCACAGCGACTTTCAAGGTACCTGAGACCCCCCCCACTCAAAGGGAACCTGTTCCACTTTGCAGAGGCACTCTGAGTTGTCAGCGGCAACTACTGGGTAGAATGTGTTGGGGACCACCTGTTCTTTAGACACCAGCCGACAACTGACAGCTGTCACACTGGCTCCAGTGTCTCTCAGAGCCTCCACACTATGGCCATTGATGGTCACCCACTGCCTGTACTTCTTAGTGTTATCAGGCAGATGAGCTCTTGGGGCCATCTCACTGTTTCCTAAAGAGACCAGGGACATTTCTACGGACCCACCCATCTTGGGCCCCCGTCTTCTCCCCCAAGGCTACACTAGCCATTTCCCAGGGCAGTGCACCAGTGGGTGCAGTGGTAACCTTTTTGGGACACCTAGGTTCCCCTTGGAAGTGGCCCACCTGACCACAACCAAAACATGCCTTGGAACCCCTATGAACAGGCTTACCTGTGGGGACCCATGACTTCTTTTCAGTGGGAGGCTGGGAACCCTTACCTTGGTTCCCTGTGGGATTACTTTGGGGCCTTTTTGGAACTCCTTCTGTTTACCCTTGTCCCCCCCACTCTTCTACTGGGGACCCTGCCCCCTTTGGCGGAGTCTCTCACACAACCTTTCTGGACCCTGATACTGACACTGCAGTCCGCCTCCAAAGCAAGCTTCCCGGGGTCAGTCAGCTTACTGTCAATCAAGTGCTGGCGTAGATCTGGAAAACAATTATCTGACAAGTGCTCCCATGCAATCAAATCATAGAGCCCCTGCAAATCATTCACCTTGCTACCCTTCACCCAACCATCCAGTGCTCTGCAAAAATAGGACACATACTCCACCCAAGTATTTGACTCCAGCTTCTTGCAGTTTCAAAATTTCTGCCTGTACAGCTCTGGGGTCAATCCATACCTTTCTATTAAGGCTTCCTTCATGGGGGCATAGGACAACTGATCCTCAGTGGGCAATGCTAGCAATGTCTCCCTTCCTTCACTGATAAAGTGGCCCCACAACCCCGCTCCCCAATCTTTCTCAGGGACTCTGTGGGACCTCATCGCTACCTCATAGGCTTCGAACCACTGACCAATGTCCTCATGCTTCATGAAATCCTTAATAACATCTTTGGGGATGTATACCTTCCCTTCTCCAGGCACTGATGGTGCGCTGCCACCATTGGGATTGTACTTTAGACTTTTGGCTTTCAGATCCAACTCCCTCTACCCTCTTTCATGCTCTAAGAGCATATTCTTCTCTTCCATGGCCAATTTCGTATTCTCCAACTCCAATTTCTTATTCTCTATGTCACACTCCTTCCCCAGCCTGAGCTTTGTAAGCTCCAACTCATGCACTCTGCTTCTCTCCCTGTCCTCCAACTCCTCGGGAGACAGACCCTTTGGAGACACACTGCTGCCCCCGCTGGAAGGCAACTTCCCTCCAGTAAGGCCCAATAGCCCCTTCTGCTGCCCATCTAAATTCTCTCCCTCCACCATAGGCTCCTCTGTGTGCTCACTGGCATTCCTTGATTCCAACCAGGCCCTCAGCGCCTTTTGGTATTCTTCTTTTCTGGTGAGGAATACTCGGAAGACGAGGCCCATTCAGCTGAAAGGAAATCTCCTCTCCCTACTCTAAATGCAGCCCAGGTCTATTCTGCCCAGCCCTGACTCATCAGGCTCTCTGGAGCCACTGCTCCTCCACAACTCCTTTCATCCAAATGCCAGACATGCAATACACAAACCTAGCAGAGGCACACTGGATGGTTAAGCAAGAAAAGACCTAATTTCTAAAAGTGGTATTTTCAAACACAGAATGTAAAAATCACCCTCACTAAAAGATGCATTTTAACATTCTGAGTTCAGGCATACTAAACTTTATTTTCCTACCTTGTTCCCAGGGGTAGTTATGTTTATAAGATGTTATAAACAAACTCCCCATTCTATTCTATGGGAATAGGTAGCCTTGCAATAGTGAAAAACGAAATTGGCAGTAATTCACTATCAGGACATGCCACACACACCAGGGCATGTCCTACCTTTCACATACACTGCACCCTGCCCACAGGGGTACCTTGGGCCTACCTTAGGGGTTAATAACATGTAAGAAAAGGAAAGGTTAGGGCCTGGCAAGTGGCTACACTTGCCAAGTCGACATGGCAGTACTAGACTGCACACAGGCTCAGCAATGGCAGGCCAGAGTTACATTTACAGGCTGCTTATGTGGGTGGCACAATCGGTGCTACAGCCCACTAGCAGCATTTGATGTACAGGCCCTGGGCACCCACCGTGCACTGTACTAGGGACTGACTAGTAAATCAAATATGCCAATCATGGAATCACCAATCCCTAACAACAAATTACAAAGGAAGCACTTGCACTTTGGCACTTAACAGTAGTGGCAAAGTGCCCAAAGCATCTAGACCAGCAAAATGGAGTCCAACACACAGCAAAAACACAGGAGGCAAAGGCAAAAATGCAGGGGAGACCCACGCCAATGGTGCCAGGTCTAACAAGAACCATCATTTATGAGGAATATCAATAAGTTGGGAGATATAAAATTGCATTTGCCTAATGCCAAAAGCTCTGTTATAGTTGATAAAGTCAGAGAAGTTAACACCACCTGAAACCTTAGGAAGTTTAAGTGTTAGCAGAGAGATTCTATATGGTTTACCATTCCAGAAGAAGTTAGAGAGAATAGAGCCAAATAATATTTTAAATGTCTTAATAGGTAACATCATGAGATAGAAATTAATAATAGGGAGGAGCATCATTTTAATGGAATTTAAACGACCCCACCATGAAAGGTATAGTGGTGGCCATTTCTGAGAGAAGTGGTGTAGTTTAGCTAAGAGGGCATCTACGTTGCTTTAAGAGTGTCTTTAAGGGAATTACAATACCATATTCCTAAGCATTTAATTTTAGTAGAGCTCCAAGATACACCTGCCTCAATAAAGGGTTCCTTTATACATTATTTGTTGAGTGGCAGAACTTCTGATTTGTCAATATTTAATTTGTTACCCAAAACTTCGTAAAATAGTTTAAGTTCATGAAAAAAGCAGCAAGATAGTGGCCTGGGTGTGACAAAAATAGAAGAATGCCATCTGTGTAAGCAGTGAATTTAATATGGAAATCTTTAAGTTTGAACCCAGAAAAACCATCTGAATTCCTGAATTGGTGAAGGAAAGGTTCCAAAACTAAAATGAAAAGCGGGGGAAACAAGGTACAGCCCTATATAAGTTCCTCTGTTAAGAAGAAAATAAGGGGACTGTATACCATTAACTATAACAGATGAGTGTGGTGAGGTATATAGCAAAGAAATAAGTTGTCTAAAAGGTGGACCGATTCCATGCCACTGTAAAGCTTTTATAAAGAATTGCCAATAAACCATATCAAAATCTTTCTGTGCATCCAGAGATGATGCTGCCAAAAAGTCCTGTATTTTATGAGTTTTGTAAACAATATTTTATAGGGCATGAGAATTGTTTGCAACATTCCTACTAGGGATTAAACCAGATTGCTTAGGATCAATTAAGTCGGACATTCAGGGAAGTAATCTTAAAGCTACAGCGAATATCTTACAATCAGCATTAATTAATAAGATAGGTCTATGATTTTTTGCATTGGGCAATATCCTGATCTTATTTAAGAATGAGACATATTGTAGCTGCGGCAAAAGAGCCAGAAGAGGAAATCAGATTGGCAAAGTGTTAAAGTAATTTGAAAAGCTTGGGAAAGAGGAGTTTCGAAAAGCGAAGGTAATATTCAACAGTTAAGCTATCTGTACCTGGTGCTTTGTCCTTAGGACAAAGATGAACTGCTGAATATACTTCCTCAATTTGTAAAAGTGTTTCCAAAGTAGAGAAGTCCAGAGAAGATGAATATTTGAGTTTAAGTGGCAATGTCAACATAACTGAAGAGCTTGTTACCAAAGTTAATAATAGGAGAGTCAATAAAAGACTTTTCTTTCTTACACTTTAGGTAATAGGTCAAAAGGGCAACAGGTCTGTTGTTTCCACCATAGTATCTGCATTCGGTTTTTAGTAGTGTATCTCATGCCTGCTCAGCGATAAATTTGTTAAATTCAATCTTGGCCACAAGTAAAGCATCCACTTTCAATTTATGATTTTTGGAAGTGTAATAGTTATGTTCCAGCTGCTTTATGCGAGCCAACATAGAAGTAGATTTTTTCGCTGCATTTTTCTATTTGGTGGAGGCAAATCTTATGGAAAAACCACTCTAAGCTGGCATAAAAGGCATCCCAAACACAATGAAAAGGTGTTTGTCCATTATCATTAATAGAGAGGTATTCTGTGTTTGTCCATTATCATTAACAGAGAAGTATTCCTTAATAACTGCCATTTAGGAAGTGAGAAAGGATGGATCCGAAATAAAAGAGTTATTACATTTCCAGCAGGAGTTAATAGAACAACATGGGCGGATCTCCAGATCCATCCAAATAGGAGCATGATCCGAGATTAAAATCAAGCGTATCTCCAAATTACCTGAATGTTGCAAAAAACATTTAGTTAGAAATATGTACTCAATACGAGATTGAGAATAATGTGCAGGTGAATGAAACAAGTATTCATGCAGGTTCAGGTTAAATAGTCTCCAAGAATGAGAAGGTAAGTGTAAATTGCATTTTTAAAGGCGTTATGGGAAGTATGAGGAGCAAACCTTGATGTAGATTTCCTGCCCATAAATGGATTTAGAATTTGATTACAGTCTCTTCCCACCAATAGATTGCCAGTGTTGTAATCAGAGATGGTGCGAGAGAGATTCAGCCAAACAGTTTGGTCTGGTTGAGTTGGACCATAATTATGCAGTCTGGTGAGAATTGTAACATCTATGTTGAGTGTAACTACTAACCAACAACCCTCTGAATCCTGATTTTGAGAAAGTAATGAAATGTTGAGAAGACTAATGACAGAGAATAATCACACCGCTAGTAGCGGTCCGTGGTAGGAGTGCCGGCCGGGCGGTGACGTGGGGTGGGGGAGGGGCAGGGTGGGGGGTAGTAAACCACGGATTACGGCCGAATACAGGTAAGTAAACATTTAAATAAATAAAACGAATTTCGTTGTGAGCGCTGCATCGCCAAATGCGATGCAGTGCGCCGTAATCCGTGGTTTACTAACCCCCACCCTGCCCCTCCCCCACCTCACGTCACCGCACGGCCGGCACTCCTACCACGGACCGCTACTGCACACCGCTTTTATTGGGGACAGAAGGGTGGAAATATTTTTTACAGCCCCATTGTTTTATTAATTTCATACAGGCTAAATGAGACAATATTTGCTGATGTTTTATTGGGATTTTCAACCCCTTATCATTCCAGGTTACAGTTCAAAGTTGCAGAATAAGAATCAAAACATTTTCAGCAAATGAGTCCTAATAAATGCATGCAATAACATATTGAGATGGAAGGGGAAGCAAAAGGAGAAAGAGAGGAAGGAGGAACAGAAAGCATGAGACCTACTCAGGGGATTGTCTGCAGTAATTAGAGATTCTTTGCATGAGCTGAAAGTCAACAAACAATTCTCAGTCACATTAGGCCTGTCACATTAAGTCTGCTGAAGAAATGTTTTAGAATATCTGTTTTTAATTTTGTGCACAACAGCTGCACTTCTCAAACAAAAATTCTCAGATAGAGTAATAGCAAAAATAGGTGTCGTCAGGCAGAGCTACAATATAGGAGAGAGAAGTGCCCGCGGATGGAAAAAATCCTGAAAACATCCGTAAAACTGCATAAAAAAACCGTCTGGCAGCTTCAATTCGCTGTGAATTCCTAAACAGTCTGAAATCTGGCCCAAACATAGGGGCAACCATTTCTTTCAGGAGATTTCTGACTTTTCTACATGAAAATGAAAATATTACTGTTTACTTGCAGGAAAAAGGACAGTTCTTAGCTGAAGATAACTTTGTGGATTCCAACCAAGCCTGTGAAAGTCAGGGATCTACAGTGGCGGCTCGCAGAGGCAGTGCTGCGGGGCGGTGGGGCGGGCCGGGGGTGGGGCTGGGTGGAGGAGTAGTGGAGTCGGACATATGACGGGCAGGAGTAAAGTAAGCAAATAAATTAATAAAACTATTTACCTTGCGCTCGCTGCATCGCCAACTCGGCGATGCAGCGAGCGCAAGGTAAATAGTTTTATTTATTTACTTACTTTACTCCTGCCCATCGTATGTCTGACTCCACCCCCCCCTACCCAGCCCCTCCCCCGCCCCACCCCACCGCCCCGCCTTGCAGCACTCCCTCTGGGAGCGGCCATTGGGGATCAAGACAAGGTGGAAAGCTAATTTAACAGAAGTCCCAGTCAGTCTGCAGAGCCTGTTAACATGATCTCCATTTTGCTCCATTGTTGCATATAATAGAGGTAGCAACCGTTATTAGGCAGACCTTAAAATATTTTGATATTGATCTGGATGTTGCCAGCACACATGTGGCATTCTATACTATGTTGTTCATGAGGATCACTAGAATATCCAAGCAGATATTATAAAGACCTTCAGGTAGGTAATATCTTTGTAGCAATACATCAAGCTTCACCTGCAGGACACAATTTCATAGAAATTACCTGAGACACTGAAATGAAATTCCATCAATTCCATATTTTGGGCTCGATTCGCAAAGGTAAACTGACACGAAAGTCTAACTTTACCACTTTCCTTATTCACAAGGGGTATTTACGAGTAGTAAAGTTAGACTTTTGTCTCAGTTAAACTTAAGTTTTGGTCTTAAGTTTAACTTTGACCGAAACTGAGACAAAAGTCTAACTTTACTACTCGTAAATGCCCTTTGTGAATACCAAAAGTTTGTGAATCGGGCCCTCTGTCTTTAACCACATAAGGGGAATATTGCTTTCCACTCTTTTAAAAGGCCACAAATAGGTTAAGGATAATCAAGGCAAATTTCTTGCCCAAGTCAATAGCAGACAACAGCGTCTTCCTATGTATTCTGAAACATCAACTGAAAATCACAGAGGACGGTTTGTGCTTAAGCAGTATAGGTCATCAAAATCCTACCATTAGATGAAAGGCTCGACATTGATCTAAAGTGTACCAAACTTTCTGGGTGGAGCTTGGCTTCTTTGCAATGGATTGATGATGACACACTTGGATGTTTGACCCCAATATTAATCATTCATTGACATTTTGATTGATGATTGCTGTGTTGGTAGAGTCTGATGGTATTTTTGTTGCAGGGATACTGTAATGAAGCTATGTTGGAATTTATGGATTGTCTTCGTGATGTACTCTCTCTGACGTGAGGAAAGCTTGCATAGGGTGAGATGGTTGGATGCTGGGGCCGTATGGCCTGGTGGAAGAGAAGCATCCTGAGTGAGATTGGTGGCTTGGAAAAATGGCAAAATCGAATATCAGCTCATCACAATATACTGGTGTGATTTGAGCTGCCGTAGACGGTGACATTCCCTTTTTTGTACCATAAGAAAAGTTCTTTGGATGAGCTACTGGATTCACCGATGGGCAACTGAGGTAGGACTTTATTGCACTTATTATCATTTTCTTGCTGCTGTGGTTTGCAAGTAGGGCAGATTTTGTAGAATCATTTATTCTTGCAGGCTTTATATGACTTTGCTTTCTTTTTCAGAGGAACTTGTGCAGTTTCCAGGACAATGGTTGTACCTTAATTAAGGATGTTCGACAGTGTGGCAGAAGTAAATGGAACTGGAGCCAGAGAAAGCACAAGGGATCCTGTGGTTGTAAATTGTGGATATTGTTTCTCCGGACAAGCCTGAGCTATAGAGTTCAGATCACTGCCTTGCATGGTATCTGTTCGGTGTGAAAAAATGAGTAACAGTGTAAACTTCTAAGATAGTGGCTGGTGATTGAGTATGCTTAGGTTAAGCACTTGGAACAACAGGAGATTAAGTTATCATCTGTCATAAGCAGTCAGTGATGAACAACTGTGAATAAAGAAGGCTGTCCTTGTCTTTAAAATTGTGTTTATAGTCTTTAATACAAAAACAACAATTGATGGACAGAATGCAGAACAATGTCATACATTCACCCCAGTACAGAGATCTGGGCCTAAATCCATCATTTTTTTGCTCACCATGCCATTCCAGTTGGAACCCAGCCATATGCAAATCAGTGTTGGCCCTGTGCCCAATGGGAATAGTCCAGCCAGAACTGCCAGGCCAGGTCCTCCCTGGACTGGAAACAAGCATCCTAGGACCAGTTTCGGGGTTTCACCCCTCATCAGCCAGGATAGCTTGACTCCAGTGGCATGGAGAGCATGGGACCCACGTCTAGGCATACCCATCTCACTCGGGATGACAAATTCAAAAACAACAATTGATGGACAGAATGCAGAAAAATTTCATACATTCACCCCAGTACAGAGATCTGGGCCTAAATCCATCATTTTTTTGCTCACCATGCCATTCCAGTTTGAACCCAGTGATATGCAAATCAGTCTTGACCCTGTGCCCAATGAGAACAGTCCAGCCCGAACAGCTAAAGAACGATGATGGATTCAACCCAGATCTATCACTGGGGGTGAGTGTCTGAAAAGTTTCAGCGCTCGGTCCATCATCTCCTTGTATTTGCTTTGTTTGCCCTAAGTTGGCAGGGTATGCCCAGACGTGGGTCCCTTGCTCACTTTGCCACTGGATTCAAGCTAGCCTTGCTGAGGAGGGCTGTTAGCCCGAAACCAGTCCCAGGATGCTTGTTTCTGGTCCAGGGAAGACATGGCTTGGCAGTTCGGGCTGGACTGTTCCCATGAGGCACAGGGTCAAGACTGATTTGCATATAGCTGTGTCTGAACTGGGGTGGAGAAGTGAACGATGATGGATTCAACCCAGATCTGTGACTGGGGTGAGTGTCTGAAAAGTTTCAGCGCTCCATCCATCATCTCCTTGTGTTTGCTTTGCTTGCCCCCTTGTGTTTGCTTTGTTCGCCATTAGTTGGCAGGGTATGCCCAGACGTGGGTCCCTTGCTCACTTTGCCACTGGATTCACGCTAGCCTTACTGATGAGGGCTGTTAGCCTAAAACCGGTCCCAGGAGGCTTGTTTCTGGTCCAGGGAAGACATGGCTTGGCAGTTCAGGCTGGACTGTTCCCATGAGGCACAGTGTCAAGACTGATTTGCATATAGCTGTGTCTGAACTGGGGTGGCGAAGTGAGCTAAAAAACGATGATGGATTCAATCCAGATCTGTGACTGGGGGTGGGTGTCTGAAAAGTTTTAGCCCCAGATCTGTGACTGGGGGTGAGTGTCTGAAAGGTTTCAGTGCTCCGTCCATCATCTCCTTGTGTTTGCTTTATAGTCTTTAATAGTCTAGAAACGGGATAACAGGGTGCCAATCATGCAGCAGGAAATATATTTTTTAGAACTAATATTACCTTGGTCTGTTTGCAAAGCTGGGGTAGCCTATAGATGCTGACTATTATGTTACAATAAGGTTTCAGGAGCTTTACAGCAAATGATGATGCCCTGCTTGTGTCAATGACTTTTGGAAAGATGTATTTGTCCTACTGATTTTAATAAGACTAAAAAGTATTCCTGTCATTTGTTCATTGGCACTCCTTTACCAGGAAGCTCTCCTCCAATGTTTGCAGCATCATACTTGTAATTGTATATCATACCTTTAATAATAAAAAAAGAGATAAAAGGGAGTGGAAGTCGAAACTCAAACGGAAGGTGGACCCTTCACTAAATTAACTGGCTACCTCAGTGACTATGGGAAAGGTATTACAGTGTTGTATCACCACTCTGTACAAGTTGTGTATTGTATTAGATTATTTTAAGGATTTTACGTTTAAATGCATTTTCCTTAGCCTTAAATGAGCCTCAATTGTGTTTTGTCTTTCGCTTGCGAAATGCACACTTTTGTATTTTGTGGGTGTAGTGTGATTAGAGAAAGGGCTTGGACGGCTGGGTTTTGTGTAACCCCAGGCGTAGTGTGCATAGCTGGGCTACGCAGCGGTCCACGGAGTTGAAAACAAACTCTGTGGAACTCCGCTACGCTATTTCTTGTGAGAAATGCGTATGCGCGCGCATGCGCAGTTCTCACAAGGATTAGCGAGACGGCGAAGAAGAGGAGGAGGGCAGACCGGGGACGCCGCATGCCAGGTAAGTGGTTTTACATTTATTTTTTAATAATGTTTAACTACTTTTTATAATTGGGGGGTGGAGGCGGGGGCTGGCCAACTCCACTCCGCTGTGGAGTGTGCAGAGATTTGCCTGTTCTCCGCGGAACGCAGAGAAGGCAAATCTCCGCCCGGGGTTAGTTTTGTGGTATGTGATATAATTATATATTACCTTTAAAAACCCTATGGGGCATATTCTCAAGGACTTATCGCCAAGTTAGCGGCACTTTATCGCAGCCAAAGTGGCGATAGATTTATAGTCCCATTCACAAGCTGGTGATAACAGCCGATATCGCCAGTTTTCCTGCGATAGCAGCCACAAAAAACATCGCCACGGATGACACCGGCAACTAACGCTAATGAGATGCAGAGTAGGCGTTCCTGTGCAAAAAGCCGCGACAACACCCCTTTGCAATATTCCCAACGACCAGCCAGCTCGGCGATAAGATCACTCAAATTGAGAATGCAAAACCGCCTCGCTGCGATCCCGCCTCGACGAGATATGACCCGTGACATCCCCGCATGGAAATTGACCAAGATGGCGCCTGGGAAATTATGGGTAAACACCCGGAGGCCGAGAGAAGTAATGCCGCAAAGTAAACTTGCAATCCCACTGCCGGGGGCAGCAAGCGACATCAGCCTACCGTAACACGAGGGGGGGGACACCGGCGAACGAGCCAATCCGTGGCTGAACACCGGAGACTCCTCTGCACGGCAACCAGCACAAGGACACAATCTGCTCACCTCGTCAAGAAGCAAGTAAGAACAAAATTCCCAAATGGGCGCTAGCAAACAATGCCACGCCTGTAGACTGCACCGGCTGACCTGACCCTTATGCCTGTTCTCAACAAGGCGGCCGTCTAGCGTTTGCCGCGCACATTAAAACAAGCATATCCTGCACCCGCCTTTGTCAACAAGCAGGTCTTTTAACCCCAGTTCTTGGTTTGGGCAGACTAATTCCAGTTGGGTCACGTCTGTTTGATCTCACAAGGTATTTAGCAGTCTCCATCTGCAGCCTGACCTTGGAATGGCGATTATGAACTCGGAATAATTCAATGCCCGGTGAGGTAATGAAGCAGGGGAAAATGAGAGTGATGGGTTGATCCCCAAATCACCGATCAAAAGACTGTGAATCACGGAATAGTCAATGTCCGGTGTGGTAATGAGGCTGGGGAGGGTGATAAGCTGCACAGCCACCCACTGTTCACCAAGTCACCAATTATGCAGGTAAAATGGCTGACAACACAGAGCTGACCTGTTGAGCCTGTTCCAAGCCTTTTTTTTTCTCCCAATGCTCCTCCACCGACTGCTGCGCAGCCCCCGCCTGTCCGGACATCATTGCTGCGTCACTTTCACCCTCTACTGACGCATGGATTCGGGTGCGATTCGGCGTCCTTGGCGCTCCTTCTGCTTTTGCCCTGAGATTTCCCCCCTTGGAGGGCCTGCGCTCCTATACACGCTACTCCGCCGTTACTGCCATCACGGAAGTAGTCCCTAGATAGTGGGCTGAAGGGACGGCTGGTCTTTTCTTTACATCTCCATTTCCTTACCTCTGGGACCTGGTCTCAACTCTTTAATGTGAAGCCCGGTTTCCCTGTGGTTCGTTATTACTGAAACCGTCCTGCCTCCTTTCTATAACATGGCGGTGACCCCCCTGAACTCGCCCCACAAGATGGCGCACGCAGCAGCCTGGACCTGAAGGCCCGCTGTGCATCTCCCCGAATTTGCATGGACCGTGACCGTGGAGACCTAGCCTTTTGACCGACGCCTGGTGGAGCTACCTGATGGCTAAAGAGGAGATGGGCTGTGGACTTCCCCCTTGGCCGTCACCTACCCAGCCGGACTTTGGGCAGACTTTCCTTCGTCTCTCCGTCGCATTCACCCTCCTACCCCTTTACCCTACCCCCTTTCCCCCCCTATGCTCCATTTATCTTGTCCCCTATGCTCTCTAAATGTTTTCCCGTTGAGACCTAGCTATTTTGACCGATGACCGGTGGAGCTACCTGATAGCTATAGAGGAGATGGGCTGTGGACTTCCCCCTCGGCCGTCACCTACCCAGCCGGACTTTGGGGCAGACTCTCCTTCGTCTCTCCATCCTATTTCCCTCCTACCCCTTTACCCTACACCCTTTCCCTCCTAAGCTCCACTTGTCTCGTCTTCTACGTTCCTGAAATGGTTTCTAGTAACTGATGTAATTTTCTAACTTTGTGGAACCTTATGTAAAGCGCTCTGATACCTCCGGGTCTAGCTCTCTAGATCTATGACGATGCCCCCTGGGCAGATACCAATACTGTTTGTTCCTACCGCGGAGCCCGAGCAACCTTGGCTGATGCCCGGTGGAGCTGTCCTATGCAGCTATAGAGGAGTCTGGCTCTGGTTCACCCCCTTGGCCGTCACCTACCCAGCCGGTCATCTGACATTGTTTTCCTTGTCTCCCCGTTTGTTTCCTTCCCTCCCCCTCCTCCTCCCTCTGTGATTCTTTTATTTAACTGATGCAACTATGTTACCTGTAACTCGCTGATCCTAATGTGATTCTTTGATTCAACTGATGTAACTATGTAACTCGCTCATCCTAATGTAAAGCGCTCTGATACCTACGGGTCTAGCCAGCGCTATATAAAACTTTGCAAATAAAATAAAATAAATAAAATCACTAAACAGGCAATAAGGCGCGTTAGCAGCAGGGATTTAACACCTGCTCTTACCTGGTGTTAAGTCGGACGACAACCTGCACCAGAAATGGGAGCCCAGCACACAGCCACACCAGAAGAACAACAGATGCCATGGAGCTACTGATCATGCAGCTCGGACACCCAAGAGGGCCACAACACTCACCGCCACCACCCCCAGGACCCCCCCTCCCCCTGGGCCCTACCCCGGTCACCCCCCCGGACAAAGATATTTCACACCAACTTTACGAAATCATGAACAAAACATTTCGCCTGATGTCGCACAATTACAACAATTAACATTCATGTGTGTTCTGAAAAAGGAGAATCATTCATTCATCTCTGAATTTCCAAACAAATCAATTTATTCAAATTTAACTCAAAACAACTATTTGGAAGAGTCATGACGGGTCTTCTCTGGACAATCTGTAAGTCACAGCCTGCAAGACAAAATTCAAGATAAGAAGGTGTGTCATGCGCTCATCAAAGGACAGAGAGAGAGAGAAAGAGAGAGAGAAAGAAAGAAAGGGAGAGAGAGAGAGAGAGTGAAAGAGAGGGAGAGAGAGAAAGAGAGAGAGAGAAAGAGAGAGAAAGAGAGGGAGAGAGAGACAGTGAAAGGAAGGCTCTTGGCACATACATGCCAACTGTTGTGTGTGTATCGCTATTGGTGCACCATAAGTCTAAGGCCTAGCCCCAAATGCAGTGCGAAAGCCACATCACATTTCCAGAATGCAAGCAGTAGTCAGACTAACATTAGGGATGAAAGTTCCTTTGTCTCAATACATAAGGCGGAAGGACATCTGCACCTCCAACCTTGGTCTTGCATGCGGCAGGCACCCCTGAGAGAGATACCATAGCAGATGATGACGACTCCCACACTATGCACAGCGCTAATGAAAGACCAACGTATCCACACCCCACACACAGAAGTCCTTGCTCGAGGTACCCTTGCATGGAATGCCCTTGACACTTTCGTACACAACAACCCATACGTCCAAACGTTGCACACACATACGACTCATTACTCTGAGCTGTGGCATATCATCCACATAACTCCCTCAGGTCAGAAGAGTGCCGGTTCTACGAGAGCCACCAACGCAATGGCAGAACATCCCGGGCACATGTGCAACCCCTGTCACGTGGAACTGTACCGTGCACGTATGCTGCATTTGTTGGGGGCACTGCCACTGGCAGTGTTGCGCATCAGTTACCGTCTGAGCTTCCGTCTTGCGTACGTCACCTGCGTCCAGCCCTGGTTCCACTGTCGATCATGCATATTCGAGTGGCCCATGGATGTCTGCCTATCCAACACAACGGTAGCTGAACTGGATTATGACTTGTGTGTGCGCCCCCTGTTGGCCCACGACCAGGAGTGTAACTGTGATACCCGTTCATGGGATGCCTTGAAATTTGGCATATGTGCTGGCAGTTGGGCATGGGAGATTGCACAAGTCCTCGTGTGCAGTGACCCATCGAAGCGCACCCCTATTGGGCTGTGTTGCGGATTGGTGAAACGGCATGGACGGAGCACATCTGTCCGGACCAGTTAATGGATTGGCTCGCCCTCGTGTTCGTTGAAGTCGACAACGACGTACTCTTGGAACTGATTGCCCAGGAAGCTACGCTCGCATTCATGGACGAGTAACTACGTTCCTGCAGCCACAACTGCTTGTAACCCAGAGCACAGGTCCCAACACCTTGTTGCATCTTGGAGAAATGGTCACATATCCCACCACAACGGTGGACATGGCTGCATTTGCCTGGACTCAGAATGCATGTGCGTGCACCTACGCGTGTTGACACACACCTGTGCAAGGTGAGGCAGTCCCATGGGCGGAGCTGCACAGCGTCGCTTGGCAAGGTTCCTAAATCTGACATACTGCTGGAGGGAGAGTACACACATGGCAATGTAGTACTACATGTGACCTTGTTGGACCCTTTCACCTGCTCACTGTCAGCAGAGCAGACAGTCTGCGCAGTCCGGTGGTACAGCACTATGCAGATCCCATGGGCTGTGAGTCGTGTCCCCTGACACGGGGCAATGGGCATACGCCAAACATCACATGACTCGTCCAGCAAGGCAAGGTGGGCTGAGACCATTGCCATCCGTAATGATTGGTGTTCATTTCTGCCTCCCCGATTTCTTGCACCTCTACATGTTCCCATGCTGCCTGTTAGTGTCTGAAGAATTGGTCTGCATGTTGTGGCCCTTGTCTTGCCTGTACTGACACGCACATGCTAATAAAGTCTACGCCACTTCACTAGTGTTCAACTGTGATGAGTGTTGATTAGAATGACAAATCGTGTGCCTCAATGAGCATTGTCCGTACACAGGGAGGGACTTACTGACGCATTTCACTTAGGGGTGAGTCCCTATTGCCAGCTCCACCTCTGTGAGCCAGACATTGTGGTTGGGATAGTTGCTGGTAGACCTGTGCTCTTACGTGTCTTCAGCATTGTGAGTATGGTGTCCAACTTCTTGCCATGTGGATCAATGTGATCCATCAAAACAGGCTGTGTCCACACAGTTGAGTGTGAGTAGGTATGCGAAGAGATGTTCTGTTGTCACATGTGATGGGGGACACTACTTTAGGCCTGCTACCGAATTAGACATTTTTACACACAGCCCCATTTAATACATGGACGTGGGGCTACGTTGGGGGGTTGTGAGATTGTTGTTCATGAGCAATGAGGCCACAGCTAGTTCACACCTTCTCAGTCATCTAATTGGCCATGTGGGTCAGGGTCAAACATGCGCATTGATGTCATTTCCCAGGGTGTACCTTTTTGTGCAATCAATGTCTCTACATTCATCCATACTTATATACTTGATTGAACATAGACATGACACATCTGTGTGATTTGGAATGTTTTATTCACATTCTGTGGAGTGTCGGAGCTGGAGCAGTACATGGCCATGCAAACCCCACATTACATGGTTGCCCAGTGGAGGGCCAACCAGAGTCCTTTGGGGAATGTCAATTTAATCGCAAGAGGAAGAGTTCAGTCTGCAGCCTGATTGCTGTGTCATTGGTAACCAGAGCAGATATGGCAGTCCATGTCAGGGTCCAGGTGAATGTCGCAGAGTGTTTCGGGGGACATTGGAAGGTGTTGTTCCCGGGCATGATGCAGAGGGCTGAACCAAGCAGGAACAGGCCATATGGCGGGGATGAATGCTACAACCTCCTCTCTCACACAGAGTCATTGCCATCCACATCTTAGTCCTCTGATATGTCTTCTGTGTCAGGTGTGTCAGGTGTGTGTGGTGGTGTTATGGCTGCATCACTGTGTGCCACTGACACATCAGGTGGCGGAGGTGGTATGGCTGCATCACTGTGTGCCACTGACACATCAGGTGGCGGAGGTGGTATGGCTGCATCACTGTGTGCCACTGACACATCAGGGGCGGAGATGTGTGTGTCGAAGTTCCTGCAGCAGTCATCTGGGACAGGCTCTGTGGCAGCAATGGCAAGATGAGGTTCTGCAGGGCATGGAAGATCCCAGCTACATCTCGCTGGTGTACAGCCGTGGCAGCCATCCTTCCAGCCTGCATCCGCTCCATGTTCTCCATTGTCCTCCGCATCTGTGCCAACTCTGTGCTGTAATCGCTGGAGCCTGTCTGACTAGACAGTTCTTGTATCCGAGTAATGGCTCCAGCGAGGTCAGCCAAGTATTGTTGTAGAGCATGGAACGGACTGTAGGTGTCCGTTAGGGACTGTAAGTGGTCCCTGATGGGACTCATACACCCACGTATGGCATCAAGTTTGGCTGCCATGAGGTCGAAACCCACCCGCACCTGTTCAGCCAGCCCCCTCTGGCAGTCTGACACACGGCGTTGGAATGCCATGTGTCTTTCCGTGAGGTGCTGGGAGCCTGCCGTGGTGGTGGGTGCTTCCTGCTGTGTGGGCTATGCAGGGGGTGGGGTCACCTCAATGCAGCTGGGCTGCCCTGCTCCTGGAGGTGGGGTGCGGAGGCTGTCCACGAGCCGTTGGAGGGTGTTGGAGCTGATGGCCAGGGGGTCCTCCTCATCATCACTGAATAGATGTCTGGTCTGCTCTGAAGGAGGTGTTGATTGTCCCTCTGCAATGTAAAGGGGAGTTGCAGGTTAACAGTGTGTTCCATGTATGTTGACGCATTGTACATGTTTACATACAGACTGCATGACAATGTACATTGTGACTGTTTTGGATGAGCTGGCTATTTGATGGGAGACAGTGGACATTTCGACTACATGACGGATGTGAGGTTGTACTTGTACATGATCATCTCACAGTTTCCGCTATGCCAAATGTGATTGGCCAGTTTCTACGCACAAGTGGCACCAGTTGGGTCCTGTGTTCTGTAGTGAAAGTGTTGCACTTTGTACCACATTGTCGTCAATGTTGATGTGCTGTGATTGCTATGTGTGTGTGCTGCATTGTGGGAGAGTCGCTCCTGCAGCTCTGATTTAGCGGCCCCTTATCCCTTTGAGGCGGTGTGCCTTTGACTTGTGTGCTTTTTAGGTGCTGAGATGTTGGCGACTTGGGTCATTTGTGCTCTTGGACGGTTTTTGTACTCTTGTGCATTGTTTGTCTGCAGATGTGTTGTTGATGTCAGGGGTTGTATGTGCACGTGGATGTGTCAGAGTGTGACCTGCTCCTTTGAGGATGTGATCCACACTGGGCCACCTCCGTGTCGTGTCGTGCACCATGTCATGTATTTTGACTGCAGCCATGCTATTGGTCATGCAGTGTCACTTGCATTGTCAGTGTGGCTCACATGTGCTGGATTCAGCACATGTGCATGGGTAGGTTGTGAGATTGGTGATAGGGAGGGGGCCCCTTTGTGCACATAGTGGACGGGGACCTACTTGGTGTTTCTATGTGTGCTGCAGTGTGCCAAGGGTATCAGGGACATGTTCCACAATCATTGTGGGTGTGCAGTGTGCTACACATAATTGTGCATCTGTGCCATTGTGCCCATCTCCCCCCGTCCCCCCAGTCCCTGGTCGTTACTCACCCTGTTGCTGTTGGGTCAGGTCATATCGAGCTGTGTCCGGACCCCCAACTCCTTGCACCATCTCCACACTGATGACTGTGGCCACCATTTCCTCCAGCTCATCCAGCTCCTTCTGTGGCGCAGGACTCCCACCTCCAGTCGCCGTTGCTGCCTTCCGGTTGGCAGCGTGTTTCTGCTTGGTTTGGCTATTCACATCATGCCAGCGCCTCTTGACCTCCTCCATTGACCTCCTCAACACTCCGACTGCATTCACGTTGTTCACGATCGACTGCCATATTTCCGTTTGTGTTGCCACTGACACAGTGGAGGTGACGTACAGTTGTTGGTAGTGTTCTATCACCTCCGTGACGATGATCCTGTTTTCCTGCGGACTGAACCCCGTCTTCCTCTTCCTCTTCTCCTTGCCCTTCCCCGACCCCGAGGTTCCTTGCTGGTCGTCTGTGGGGCTTGTGGGGTTCGCGTTGTCCTCTGCACTCGGTCCGGATGCATCCATGGTGCTACGCAGTTTATTTTTTTTTGTCTTTTTTATTTTTCTGCTTTTATAGTGCATTTTCCCGCATGACACGTGGGAATTGCAGGCCTGTCGCTGGTTATCGCTGATTTTTGTATCGCGATTTGGGGCTTCGCAACTTTTTTCGCGTTCGTGTTTCGCATTTTTTCGGCGTCGCGTTAATTTTAACGCGGTCATTTGCCGCATTATCGTGAGACTATCGCATGGTGCCGCCGGGTTGAGAATACACCGTTAACACAGTGTTATTTTCCCCCGATGGACTGCGATGTGCAAAGTTGCGTTAAGCTAATTTTGCAATAATTATCAAACGTTCTTGAGAATATCCCCCTATGAGTCACCAAGGTCTGACATACTTGTATGCTTCATGTTTCTGTTCCCATCTTCTCACTTTGGCATTCTGCTGCTACTGTCCTTTTACGTCGATAAAATGTGTATTGCAAAAATAGATCTTACCTTATGTTAGTGATAAAAAGATGGAGGTACTTTGGATGTTAATTAAAAGTATATTTACACAGAACGCTTTACTATCTGAATTATATATGTGCCCTAACCAGCGCAATGTCAATTTCAAAAGTATGAGATGATCTATTATTATTATTCTGTTTCAGAATTTAAACATTCAGTCTACACGGACATCTATGGCACATACTTAAAACAGCTGAACATACTTGATATATAAACAAATATTAGGTTCTTAATTTCCAAAGTTCAGACACAGGTTGCAGTTGAGCAGAGACCGGTGGCATGCCGTGCAAAGCATGTATCCAGGAATTATAGTGGTGGAAACAGCTGGCGGCCAGGCTGAGGTGAGGGAAGGGAGGAGTGCAAGGGGATCGAATGCAGAAGCAATTATCATAAACTTGCCTAGCAATGGTGATAAACTGTCCTGTAGTTTATAAAAAAATATATAAATGAATAAATATTCACCTGACTTTGAAGAACTACTTCTCAAGGAAATAATTTCAGAAAGTAATTGAGTATTTAGTCAGTTAAGTAAATTGGTAGAGCACTATTGTACAGTCACAGGCATGGAACTGAGGCAATAAAAATAAAAATCAATTTCCTCTTTCTTTTACATTATATTAAGAAGACCCGAGTGTTTCGTCGTTTCCCAATTACTCTTTAGATGACATGAAAAAGGTTCAAAAATCTCGTTCTTTTTTGCAGAATGAAAGATAAGAACAATTCTATCTATGCATAGTTCAGTTAAATCTCAGTTAACATTTCTCAAAAGACAAAAAAAAAAACTATTTATCAGCAACCCTAGTCCTATCAATCAGAATGACGTCATCCCCGTTTAAAGTGAACCGTTCCATAGCAATTTATATCACAAGTATTCGTTATTATTAGTTAACCCGAACACAGCATTTTCAAGATGTACTTTCTGGAACAGAATGAATCATAAGAAAGTAAAAACAAATACATAGTTTTGCATTTATCACATGAAACCTTGCCCACTATAACTTTTCGCTCGCTCTGTGGCTTAAGGATGCCTCAGCCCCATCCTCCTGCTCACCGTGGTAATTATGTTTAACTTTGCCGCCGGTTTATTCTCTTTTATACATTAGTAAGACTTCTCATCTCCCAATTTATTTTCATCGAGTCATTTATGACCCTACGTTTCCCAATTATTTTTTCCAATGAATTCCTGAACTGTCAGCTTCAGCTATTTTCAGGAATGAGAGTTAGTCATAGATTCTGTATTTTGAGCTTGAAGTTTTAAAATTGTTGTACATAATTATAAAGATTGTCGGATAAAAAAAGAAACAGCCAGTAAGAAGTCATCAAGATACATTGGCGAACATCTAATAATATTTCACAGAACTGTCCCATTAATGTGCTGTATACGGAGTGAAATTCTTGGTTTCCTTGATTTAGGTGGTTTCAATGAAAAATGGAGGCAGCATAAGTTATTGGGGAGATGCAATGTGTGCCCTGGGCCGGCTTTAGCACTGTTGGCGCCTGGTTCGACAACCATTTTTGCCCCCCACACCCCATGACCGCCTCCTTGGATTCTCTCATTACCACCAGGCAAAAGTGCCCCTCATCTCTCCGATCATAAGTTATTGCTAAAAGCAGCTGCACCTTGAGATTAGCGCCCCCTCCACAGGTCATCTCCCAGTGCGGCCGCACCAGTCGCACTGCCCTAAAGCCGGCCCTGTGTGTGCCTGACGTTGTAGACACTAGACACCAGCTGAGCTAGTATCATTAAAGATGGAGACAGCGTGGACAGAAAGAAATCTGAATCAAATGTCAATGCAATTTAAATCATATGGACATGCTTAAGAGGAAAACAGCAAGGAAACCGACTGGCAGGTTACGAGAAAGAGATCAAATTGTCATGTGGCCAGCGGCAGCGACGGAACTCACACTCTGCTTATCCAAAAAAAGAATACTCAAAAGTCAGCAGGTTTTACTAAGGGTAACATTGAGGCACCTTTCGTAGTTTGGCTTGATCAGCCATGCAGTACCCTGAGGATATGTGTGTGTTGTTGCATTTAACAAGCCAAATAAACAAGAATACAGGTAAATAACAATAGCATATGCCTGTATTACAATCACTAGTAGGGAAAGGGCATTAAATGCAAGAGGAATCAGAATAATGCGAACAAATGTCCAAGTGCCTTCATGGTGGTCTTACTGTGACCCAAGAAAAAAGTGAGGTTAGTCCACTGGCACACACCATCATGCTAGAGCAAGACACTTGTCCCAGCAAACGTTTTTCATCTTCAAATGTGGAAACTTACTTAGAGCAATAGGTCCCGTGGGAAAAACTGAAGAGTACTCTGTGGAGAACTGATATACAACGCTTGGAGCCGCCAGAGTCATTTGCAATGTGGCATACACAATGAATTGATGACAGGTGTGAGATGGATTTTCCTTCTCTTCTCTTGTCTTTTTTTTTGTTGTAGCGACCAGAGAGCTCGATTTGAGTCAGCAGTTTGAACCAGTGGAGAGCATGTTGTCAAGCAAGCTTGACGTTGGATGCCTCTGCCTTAAAGCCTCAGTCAGTAGCTGATGCTGAGTTGAAAATTAACAGAGGCCATCAAACTGGGCGTTGAGTCCTCCAAAGATGTGCTTTGTTTAGGAGAAGATTAAGCAGACTCCTCATCAGCTTTAACCCCTAAGAAAAATATTTTGTGCAGCAAAAAGGTGCGAAGACCAGCAAAGGGCATTTATAATGAAAAATATATATATGGAGGCATCCATTACAACGTAGGCATTACAACGCAATGCCTTTACAACGCATCCATTACAACGCAGACAACATTAAATCGCATGCCATTACAACGCACATACCTTTACAACAAATCCATTACAACCCATGCTATTACACCCCATGCCATTAGAACGCATTGGTAAGTATAGTATGGTAAGTATTTGTTAGGTTGTGGTAGTCTATTTTAATTAATACTCAGGTATTATAATTAATTATAGGTTATATTTAGTAAAAGGGAGATTTATATTATATAAATAGTAAATAATATTATAAAAGGTTGTGGTAGTTTATTTTAATACTCAGGTATTAAAATTTATAAAAGAGTATATATTTAAGAAATATAAGAATATTTAAAAAAAAAATAAAAAAAAAATAAAAGGGTGGTTTATATTATATAAAAAATAAATAATTTAAAAAATGGTTGTGCTAATTTTTTTAAATACTCAGGTATTAAAATTAATACTAGAGTATGGTTAAAAAATAATTCGATTTAAAGGTTTGTGATATATTAATATAAGGGAGAGGTGTATTATATAAATATTAATAAAAAATAAAAAAGGTTGTGGAAATTTAATTTAACACTCAAGCATTAAAATTACTACTATTGTATGTTTTAAAAAGATATTAGAATTAAATGTTTGGGAGAATAGTGATAATAAAAGGGAGATTAATATTAAATTTAAATTAATATTTTAAAATAAGGTTGTGGTAATTTATTGAATTTTATTTTGTTTTAATACTCAGGTATTACAATTAATACCAGAGTATAGGGCCGATTCCGATTCGGGCCGGAAATCTCCCCGACCGAGCCGGACCCGGAGAGATTTCCGACCGAATCGGAGCCTAGCAGCCCGACCGAACGAGTATGATGCGCACGTATGCTATCGGACTCGAGTCGGTCGGACTCCCATTGAAGTCTATGGGAGCCGGTCGTACAACGCGTACGCGGGCTCCCATTGACTCAATGGGTGCGAGGCGAACAAGGGCGCCCCCTACAGCGTGTACGTGGCGAAGCGACTCGCGTCATACACGCACAGGTAGGGGGGACCCATGGGTCCCCCCTGTGTGCGACTCGCGTGGCTACGCGTACAGGGGGGTCCGACGCGGACCCCCAAAGTACGGCTCCGACTGCTCTTTCGAGCCGGAGTGCGCGGCTCGGTCGGACTGCTCGCGGCGCGCATCGTACTTACCCGGCTGGGGAACGTCTCCATTGCGCGGTGCGAGTCGAGTCCGAGCGAGTCGGTCGGTGCGGTTAGACCGGGGAACGAGTCGGTCGGAGCGGACGGGACGCCCGGACGAGTCGGTCGGCGATTTCGCATCGTACTCGCTCGCTCGGACGCGCGTACGAATCGGTCGGGCAATAGGGCTCCGAATCGGATCCGGTGAAGCCGAATCCGATTCGGAGCCCTACCGGCCGAGATCGGAATCGGCCCCCATATATTGAATAAAAATTAGAATTAAAACTTAGGGGCCTATTACGATGGCGGGCGGACATAGTCCACCCGCCACCGTAACTGAGCGCGGGACCGCCCGCCAATGCTGCGGCGGTCCCGCCATGCACATTAGGATGCGCCCGCCACACTGGCGGGCGCATCCTGTGCCTTTTCCATTGTGGGTGGATCTGCTGGCTGCAGACCCGCCCGCAATGGAAAAGGACTGTGCACGACACTGCCATGCACTAGATGGCAGGCACCACGTGGTGCCTGCCACGTAGTGCATGGCAATGCCATGTGCACCCCCCTTCACCCTGGGGGCCCGCAACGGGCACCCAAAAGCAAGGACCGTATGCCTTTCCATGGCGGCAATGCCGCCATGGAAAGGCCATTGACCGCCAGCATCCTGATATGGATGGCGGTGTCTCGCAGACACCGCCACCATATGCAGGCACTTTTTCCGCCGGTCGACGAGTTGACCGGCGGAAAAGCGGTGCACCGTCTTCCCATCCGCCGCGGACCCCCCAGCCATCATAATATGGCGGGGGGTCATTCTAGTGAGGATGGTGGGCGGATCGCCCCCGCCGGGCCGGCGGTGGCTACCGCCGGGCCGGTGGGGGCGATCCGCCCGCCATCCTAATGGGCCCCCTATTGATAATAGTAGTGTTAAAGGGAAAAATACATTAAGTTTATTTAAAAGAGTTGTATTAATTTTTATAAAAATAAAAATATTGTTCATTATCTGATTAATTAAAAGTTAAAAAATTAAAAAGATGTTAGAATTTTTTTTAATTAATTACGGAAATGATTTATACATGGTTTACAAATTAATATTCAGATTTTAAATAGAAAGAGTAAATAAAATGTTAAATAGGTATTGAAATATTATAGAGTTAAAAATATAAATATTAATAATTTTTTTAAATAGTAATAATTGTGTAAAATATTTAAATATAATTCAAACAGAATATAATAATTTGATACAATTTAAAATTAAGAAAGAAAGACCAGACGTAAATTATTTTAATAACATTTATATAAATATTATGTTTTCTAAATAAAATATGAAAAAATAATGAAAAAATAGTTTATTATTTATAATATTTTACAAAAATAAACATAGATATTTTTAAGTAAATTAACATTTTTTTAAACATTTTTTGAAAATTTTCCCACGCTTTTCCGTTGAAGTCAATGGGAGAAAATGTTGTTTTTTCATTTTTTCAGAAAGACATGACATTGCCGCGTAAACCTAACTTTCGTGATTACGAGGATTGTCGCGCTACGGATCAGATGCAAGGGAGAGCTCCGTCAAGGTAAGACAAATTAAAATTATTGAAATACCTAGATTAGTGGCAATGTTTATTGTAAAGAGAGAGGAGGGAGGTAGATAGATGTAGTAAATGTGTTTCTGGTACTTTAAATGTGTATTAACCAACTAATTCACTCCAAAACAGGTTGTAGTAGAAGGTCCACGTCACGTCTCATTCTTTCGTAACACTTTTTGTTTAATAAAGTTTATAAAAAAATATACATTAAAAACGTTATTAAACAAAAGTGAATCGAAAGGTATCTTTTTTTCTTTTTGCGACAGGTTATTTAAAAAAAAAAAGATTTTGGTGTTGTTGCGGTTAGATGTATTTTTAATTTGATGGATAAAAAAGAACTTCTTTTTTGAAAAATAGAAGATGGGATATTTTTACATCCATTGCTTATTGGTTTTTGGAATTTGGAAGTGCCACTAATTTTTTCAAGTTGGAGTTTCCGCTATGGATTTTGGAACTTGGAATGGTTTTGGAATTCTTTTCGAAATAGAATGGATTGCCTCTTTGGATTTTGTTGCGTTTTTTGCCAAAAATCGACACTTTTTCGGGATTTTTTTTTTGGGTGTGTTTTTTTTAGGTATGCACAGATAATATTTTTTAAAGTAATGCGCACATTTAAAAAGATTAATTCGGGATGTGGATTTACAAAAAGGAATGTGGATTATTTGCAATGGATTAAAAAAAGACAAAGGACTCTTGGTGAAAAATTGGATACTACGTAAGTCCAAGAGTTGAAAAAAGAAGACATCTGAAGGTAAGGAGACCCGACTTTTAAATATATTTTTAATTGTTACCAAAAAAATACCAAATGAATTAGGGTTTTTTTTTAGGGCAAAACAGGCAAGTAAGAAGAACTTTGCTCCTTCCTAAAAATTTCCAAGAAATGATAGAAATTAGGAAGAGGTTTGCCAATTCATTTATTGTGCCATCCTTCTATGGCATTGTTTGTTTTTGCTCCTCCCTCTAAGCAGGTCGAGTAGCAATTCCACCACTTCCAATGGGAACGTGGTTTCCTCCTGCGACCCGACCTGCTTAGATGGCCAATTCATGTGTCTTCGAAGTAATTTAGAATGGGTGCAAATTTATCTTTGTTAGAGGTAAAGTATTCTGATTCTGTAATTGAAGTGTAGTACTTGTCTACACTGTCAGGAGGAACAAAGCAAAGGGCTGTTAGTTTTTTTAGTTCAAACTGTAGTTTGCTATCTGATATATAATCCTCAACTAAGGATGTTTTTTGAATTTTTTGCCAATAAGCCTGAGAAAAGTGAAAAAAACCATCCTTGAATTTGGGTATCCGTGTACAATTTGGTAATAGTATTAATCATAGGTAATTCAGCCAATTAGTACTTTTCTCTGACTTTTGTTTAATGTTTTACCTTTTATCACTGCCAATAATTCAGTGTATGTTGAGGATTGTTTATAAGGGAGTAAACTGTAAACTAAGGGGACTACTGTATTATTAATATATGCGTGAATAGTGTATATTTGGGTGAATGGATGGGGTGTGGATTTAAACGTCCCATCCATCATCCAAATATCACTGTTCTTCAACCTTACAAGCTTATGGGGTGTGCTAAAGATTAGTATTCTTTTTTGAGGGTTTTTGTTGTCATGCAAAAGAAATGGTTCATTAGTAAATGTTTATGTCAGAAAAGGTTTGGGGTGTTACTCTTTGTGGGTTACTTGCCTGTTTATAACGTTGCGATACAAACAATTCTTCTCAGATTATGAATTGTGGGTATACTACTTGCAATATGTGGTGGAATGTGTTGGGCTACCTCCCTCAAAACTGCACCACAGGGTTCATTGGAGGTGGATGCAATATCTTTAATTTCATTAATTGTTTCTCTAACTTCAATCTCCATTGCAGAGGCAGAGTGGTTATGTTCTGTGGTTCTTAAAACAGAGTCACCAAGAGTAACCGCTCTGCTTGTGCAATGGGATGAGTAGTATTGCACACACCTCCAATGACACCTGGGCTCAGTTAGTCTCTCCTCACAATAAACATACCCACTATGTTTTAGCAGACGGTTGCCCCGGCTGGAGGTGACGTATTTTGCATCTTGATTAGATAACATTTTCTGTTATGGATTGAAATAGAAAAAAAAATGTGTTACTTTGGGGCACATTACGATACCCGGCGTAAAAAAATCCGCCAGGCATGGAAGCGGCAAAAATCCGCCCGCACACACCGCCTGAACACCGACCACGCCATTATGAGTACACAAACTGAAAACCGCCATCGGCGGAAAAATCATACAAAATACCGCCCGCCATCGTCCGAGTCGGAGTCAAACCGCCCGCCACGGACGGAAACACGCACGACAACACAAAACCGCCCGCCCTCACGGCCGACACACCGCACGTGAAATTACGATCGCACCGCCATGAGCGCGGAAAAACAACAAAAATACCGCCCGCCAGCGCAAACAACGCCGATGAGAATCGACACGGCAGAAGCCATGGCGCCCACGTACCTGCACAGAAACCATCCGCATACAAAACCAATAGCACACAACATGGCCAACAAGTCCACACAGCAAGGCACGCACAAATACACAAGCACAGTACACATCCCGAAAACACCCCCGGACAAACAAAAAATACAAAGGCCAGAACCCCAGACACAACACACCTGAAAACAACAGACCATGAGGACACACCCACATAGGTGAGTACAAAAGCAGCACTCCCACAGACCACAACCCCTTGCTACATTGCAAACCAGAGAGGAGAGGAGAGGACACAGTGACACAGCAAGGACAGCAGCACACCACAGAAACGCACACATCACAACCACCACCACCACCACCACCACCAAACACCGGCACCACAAACCCCCTGCACATTACACAACACACACCGCACCAGCACCACAAACACCATGGCACCACAAAGGATGCCCAAGTTCACGCCCATGGAGCTGACGGTCATGGTCGACGAGATCATCAAGGTGTACCCACAAATCTATGGGAACATGGTCCAGCACACACCACTAGCCACCAGAAACAGAATGTGGACCCGGATCGTAGACCAGGTCAATGCAGTCGGGACCCTGCCCAGGAACAGAACCGAGATAAACAAACGTTGGAATGACGTAAAGAGCCTGGTCAAGAAGAAGGAGGGCAAAAACAGAGAGCTGGCTGCCGTCACTGGCGGAGGGAATCCCGCGCTCTTTAAGACCTTCAAAGCGTGGGAGGAGAAGGTGCGAGTCGTAATCCATCCGGAGATCCTCGCCGGATTAGCAGGGGAGTGGAGGCTGGTAAGTACAAACTAATGTATACCAGCACACCGCTATGTACACACATGCGCAACCACCATGCCACAGCTCCCAGGGACAAACACCCCCATGTCCAGCACACAATACACAACACATCACACGCACATGCAACAGACACTACCACACACAGGCCAAACCGAACAACTGTAAGATGCGTGGGGACATGTGTACACTAAGCCAGCCACGTAACCACCAACAGGTCCACAAATATGCCAGAAGCGCCACAACGAGCACCCGCCACACCCATGTGTCCGCCACAGCTGCACCAACTGACAAGTAACAGGTAAGTGGCAGGAACACAAAGTGCAGAGGGTCGGAGGGGGGACAGCTGAAGTACAACACCCACCAGGCCCCCACTCCCACAGACCAGCAAGGTGGAGCACTCCCCACACCCATGTGTCAGGCACAGCTGCACCAACTGACAAGTAACAGGTAAGTGGCAGGAACACAAAGTGCAGTGGGTCGGAGGGGGACAGCTGAAGTACAACACCCACCAGGCCCCCACTCCCACAGACCAGCAAGGTGGAGCACTCCCCACACCCATGTGTCAGGCACAGCTGCACCAACTGACAAGTAACAGATAAGTGGCAGGAACACAAAGTGCAGTGGGTGGGACGGTGGACAGCCCAAGTACAACACACACCAGGCCCCAGTCCCACAGCACAGCAAGGAGGAGCATCCCCCACACCCCACACCCACGTGTCAGCCACCGCAGTGCACAACGACAGCCGAAAGGCAGACATCACGGTCCACAGCAATCGGTGTCAGTGGGTGTACAGCCACCCCCACGACCCACTACACCCCCCCACCCCCACAGACCTGCAACATTGAGCACCCCCGCTTAGAGCCATGTGGCATCCAGTACAGTGCACGCACGAACAACTTGCAGTTGGGAAACTGGACAGGGCTGGATTACTGGAGGCATGAGGACCATAACACCACCAACACATGGGACATGTCACGTAGCACACGAACACGCAGCACCGCCCACCGTCACGAACAAGTGAACAATGTGCACACGGACATGAACAGCAGACTCACACCCCACATGACCCATCACAGACATAGCAACACCCAAGGAGCCACGTCTGCATGCACAAGCCACACTGAATATAGTCCCACACGGCAGCCACTGTGCAACTCATCACACACAACCGAAACACCATTGAAGTCCTGTCCATGTAGCCCCTACTGCCTGTCAACCACACACCCCACAACTACGCCTATGTAAGACAAACAACACTAGACGCAACAGAGCGGAACAACAGAAATGCACACGAACACCACTGAACCCATCAAACACACAGACACACCATGCACATACAACATACCATCCATCCCATCCGTCAGCCCCAGTCTCATGAAAGGCATGTCATCCGCACAGCTGCCACACATACAGCAGTCACGCTAAGACACATGCCCATGACCAACCATGTGCCAGAAGTCAATTAAGCGCACGACACACTGTGAGCAACAACACACAACATGGGCCACACCCCCCCGAGCACTGCAGTGATGCACATGGCACAGGGCAGCACGCACACCAAGGAGATGGGACAACTGCAATACGTTGGCTGGCACACAACTATCACTCACTCATAACGATGCGTCCAATGCCATGTCCAGTAACCACAACAGACAGCAAATATGCAGGGCATGTCAGGCATGCACACACCTCAGACCATGCACTGTCATGCTGCCACAACACATGTCACGTTCGGCACCCATGGCTCACAGCATGTACCCCAAAAGCATATACCCTCCCAAATGCGAATCTGGGGCATAGCCCCCATGTTGCCATATGCGTTCCTAAGCGTTCCATTTGAACCCCAAAAGCATATTCCATCCCAAATGCGAATCTGGGGCATGGCCCCCATGTTGCCATATGCGTTCCTAAGCGTTCCATTTGAACCCCAAAAGCATATTCCATCCCAAATGCGAATCTGGGGCATGGCCCCCATGTTGCCATATGCGTTCCTAAGCGTTCCATTTGAACTCCAAAAGCAAAGTACAAACCAGACCCAGGATGGGCCAGGAGCCCGCATACACCAGAGTCACAATGAGTAGGGGCAAAGCAACACACCCATCGGCATGGCCAATCCGTCCCATGCCACATGTGCACAGCACACAGTCCCATTGCCTAGCACACACACCTACAGATGCCACAGCCACACACTCGCCTCCGGGAAACCCATGTACGAGATTGCACGAACTGCCAATGTCAGACGACTAATACATACTTCGCCAGGTGCAACACAATAACAAATCTCATTCTCTCCACAGGTGACGAACTGCTGGACGCTGGGGATGGAGACAGCAGCCAGCACAGCCAGCCTACAAGCCCCCAACGAGGACACACGGATCTGGAGGATCTGTCCACCTCTTCGGACACGGACCACCAAGCTGGCCCATCTGGCGTGGCAGGGCCCAGCCGCTCCCCAGGACCCCTCCTACCCACCAACCCATCATCCAGGGATGCTGAACAGTCCCAGTCCCCTGCTGCCACTGTCGTTGCGGCCACACCCACGGTCATTGCGGCCACTACCACTGCCGCAACCGCCACCATCGCCGCACCGACCACCACCGCCTCCACCACCACCACGTCTTCCCTGCACCAGCCCCAGCGCAGGTGGTGGCCCGGCCGACTGGATCCACCCTGGGAGCCACAGCGAGGACCGTGGTGAGCAATGTGGCTAGTGGGCAGGCCGGTGGCAGCAGGACTGGTAGGAGGAGCAGGGTCAGGGAAACGCCAGCCTCCCCTGGGAGCCATGCCCTGCCTCAAATGGACAGAGTCCTTGGGGCCTATGAAGAGGCCCAAGGACAATGGGCCAGGTCTGCTACTGACACGCGGGAGGTGCTGGGGGTGCTGAGGTCCATGGACGCCCATATGGGCCAATTCGTGTCCCGTATGGACCAACTCGTGGACCTCATGGGCCAGCTGGTGGTGGCGGTGGGGTCACAGGCAAGGCCAGCAACACCACCTCCGCCACCACCTGCTAGGGCGCAGGCTCGGGCAGCAGTGTCCACTTCCCCTGCGTCCACAGCCAGTGAGCACACCTCACCCACCACCAGCAGGTCGCCACCACACACCCCCTCCCAAACGTGGAAGGGGCCGTCCGAAGAGGAAACAGATCTCCCGGGAGGACTTCGCACGCTCCAGTCGCAAGTGAGGCAGCCAGCCAGCCTTCCGCCAGCCTTCCTTGACCAGCCACTGCATTGACTTGCTCTACGATCCCACTCCACACAGCCATCTGGATGGCATGTGTGTGTTGGACTATGGACATAGAACCAGTGGGTACACCCTGATCATCACGCAGCCATGACCGACAGCTCATTGTCACTGCACGCACCACTTTTGTCATCACCTTACACACAATCACATGTCACAGTTTGTAATAAATGCACCTTTTTCACTAACTGCTGTTTGTGCCCTGTGTCTTTATTGTACGGAATCCAACGGCCACCTTGGGCGGAAAGGCACCTGATGCGTGGCATGGAAATGGAATCCGGAGGGCCTGTAGGGACCTAGGGGTGGGAGACAGAACAGGAGCACATTCAATGAGTGTGTCACACACCCATCACACAGTACATGTCAACAACTACAAGCAATGTACACACATCGCACAGAGCAATAGGGCACAATGCCACAGCCACCAACAGTGGCATACTACCCTGGCCATGGAGCGTTGACACACTGCACGCAGTGAACATACGGCCACCCTGACACAGCACACACACACCTGCATAGATACAGACACATCATCCGTCGTACATGGACACTCACCATCAAGTGAAGTAGCGGGCGATGAGCTGCTGGCGCACATTCCCAGCTTCCTCCTCTCCGCTGTCCACCTCACTCGAGCTGTCCTGGTCTGCGGGCTGGGGCCCTGGTTGATCTCCGTCATCCACAATGAGGGGGATCTGCTTCCGAATGGCCAGATTGTGCAGCATGCAGCACGCCACCACTATCTGGCACACCTTCTGTGGGGAGTACGCCAGTGCACCCCGGTGCGGTCCAGGCACCTGAACCTGGACTTGAGGAGGCCAAAGGTACGCTCGACCACACGTCTGGTCCTCCCATGTGCCTCATTGTATCGATCGTCTGCTGGGGTGCGAGGATTCCTCAATGGACTGAGCAGCCATGCCCCATTCGGATACGCAGAGTCACCTGGGTGTGAGGGACACAGAGAACCGTTGCTATTCCAACTGGACAGGGGACAGCATCGCACAACCAGCACGCTACACCACTCCACATACTCACCGACAATACAGCCACGATCCTGTTGCAGATTGGCCATCAGTCGTGGCAAGATGCTGTTGCGCATTATGTGTGCGTCATGGGCCGAGCCTGGAAACTTTGCACACACGTGGGTGATCACCATGTCCGCAAGGCACACCACTTGCACATTCAGGGAGTGCGTGTGCTTCCTGTTGCGGTACAGGTGCTCAGTGGCCTGTGGTGGAACAAGGCCAACATGAGTGCAGTCAATGGCTCCCACGACGTGTGGGATTCTGCCAAGGGCATAGAATGCACCCTTCACTGCCGCCAATTCACGAGCCCTGGGGAATCTGATGTACCTGTTCCGGTACAGCATCATGGCTGCCAGTACATCCCTCAGCACCTTGCTGAACATGGGCTGGGACATCCCTCCTCCACTGCCCACTGTGTGCTGGAATGACCCAGTGGCGAAGAAATGCATGGCGGCCATCACCTTAGCCGTGGGGGTGACAGCAGTCGGATACACCCTGCGGGGACGGAGATGGGGCTCTAACATGGCACACAGTCGATGCAGAGTTGGCCTGTCCAGCCGAAACTTCCTGATTACCTCTGTATCGTCCATGTCCGCCAGCAATTGGTATGGGCGGTCAATGTTCGGTCTCCGCCTGGGTTAAATGGCAGAGGACACATGTCAAAGCAACACGGCACATAGCAATTTCGCATACACATCACTGACATGACTGAGCAAGCACATGAGCCACAGCCCAGCTGTCAAGCTGGGACGGCACGGCCACAATACACTTACACAGGTCTCCCAACAATGGCAATGGCAAGTGAGACATACCACTGCCATGTGCATGCACATGGGGATCTAGGCCCCAATGACTTGCGGGGCGTGCTGATGGGGACTGACTGCATATTCGTCAAGCGGCAACGCCACGGCAACATGAGTGTCTGCTGAGCATGGTACTGCTTCCGAGGCTGGATGAGTATGGCACACGACGACGACGATGTGGGCACGGGCTGAGCGGCCAATACAAGTGGGACCTGTGGCACGAGGGGATATGAGACAGTAGTAAGTGTCAGCACTGCACCCTATGTACAGCACTGTACGGATCACAGCTCCCGAAACATTGACTGGTGTCCACATTGACAGCCCCATGCCAAGACGGCTGTGTGCTTGCAGTCACACGTCACAGGTGAGAGGTTACATTGCACGTGCCAGGTGGCAGTCGTACATAGTGGGAGCTGGCATGTGTGTGCATGTGTCTCCTGTTCAGGATCCACCAGATGGGCGCTGACTCTGTACTGACCATTGGACACAGCATGTTCCGTGGAAGGCTTGTGTGTGTGGGATGGTGGCACTGGATGTGCCTCCGTTGGGGGGGGGCCATGCACAGGGCGGGTACGTCGATGATTGCGCATTGTTGGTCACGGTGGGTGCACCAGCTAAGATGTGTTGCCCTGTGTTCAATTCCTATGTCCGCATGATGATGGACTGTGGATGTGGGCAGACTACACATTGGTCGATGTGCTGTCTATATGCATGTGCCTTCACACCAGGCACAGCTGCCCCTGCACATGTGACCCCTGCTGGACTCGCTGCTGGGTCTGTGGAGCTGATGCACCTTCTGCGCGTGGGGCGGACAGCTCTCCTCACTTCCCTCATTGCGCATGTCATGTCTTTGCCGCAGGTGACATGGATCATGGAGGGCCCACATGTACGCGTGGGTAGGCTACACATGATTGTTCACTGGTCGCCACCCCCAGTCAGTGTTTCGAATGGGAAGGTTGTCGTGCTGGTGGTATGTTCGATGTGGCGGATGGGCGGGCCTAGGTGCGGGCTTACATTCCGGACATGGGGGGTAGTTGGATTGGCGACTAGTTGCAGTACACACGGGACACGTCTCTTCCTTTCCACATCTGGGTCATCCCTTGTACTAACTGACAGTGATACAGTCATCTTCGCCCCAGCCCTCATGTCCTCCCTCGCCCCCCAATATGCATGCTCACCTGCGAGGCTAGCGCTTGCACAGGCAGCCCCAAGCTTGCACCAGAGAGGGCAAGGAGTGTATGTGTGGGTCCAGTTGCACGAGTGGGCTGTCTCAGGGTATGATGTGTGGCGGGACGCCGTCCACCTGCGTGGTGCCCCAAATGGAGACCCGGCCTGCATGGACTATGCATCACAGTCTTCGCCTTCCGGATCCGCCACCTGCGACACCCAGTGGCTGTGGCTGCCCTTGCGGCCATGCCGCGTCCGTCTGTGGCTGATGGCCCACACATTCACTCTTTGGCCTCTCTGGGGAGGGCTCGGGGGTGGTGGCGCACGCGCTTGCACTTAGTCGCAATGGCATGTGTCGTGGTTGGTATGATGGGCAATGGATGGGATGGTGCGAGCCACCTCCCGTGACGTCAGTGCTGCTCGTGCTGTGGTGCGTCCCCCTACACTTCCATTTGACTTTTTGCCATGCTGGACGTTGAGGTTCTATTGCCTGCGTGATATGACCAGGAGGAGCGCGAGGAGACCTCTCACACACCATGCTCCACTGCCATCCCGTGCCCTGTATCGCCTGTGCGGATTGACTATGTTGGGGTTACACCTGGTCGACTGGGGCTGTGTGTGCCTTGTCAAGGGGCATGGCGGGCGCACAACAGGATCCAGCTCGTCCACAGAGGGTGGGCTGA